>JARWKJ010000017.1:16803951-17403951 GCA_029959095.1 Rhinichthys osculus
TTTAGATCTCATCGGGCCGAACAACTTACCCTCGGTCAAGTTTTACGCCAGCCCAACAGGAAGTCGGCTATTATGGGTTGTTTGGAGAACGCTTGCTCAGGAATTTGAAGTACTTCTCCTAGAGATTGCATCCGTTTACTGCCAAACTCGGTCAGCTTGAGGTCAACACTTTGAAGATGCTAAATTGCGGACGGATTTTTGATATCTCGAACGCTTTGGCCGTGGCGAGGAAACTAATTTATGGCGAGAAAAGAGAAACACGAAGTGTTATAACTTCTGCATACATTAACTGATCTTGATGAAACTTCAGCAGTGTGTTCGTGGTAAGAGGCCATTCAGATGGATGTAACTATTGTGAGTCAAAGTTATAGCGCCACCAACTGGCAGCAGGAAGTGTGTCACTTTCTAAATGCTTTTGACAAAAGTGGGGGGGTTAGTTTTATCTACAGTAACAAAACTCGATATGTATATTGTACTCTTCGAGCCGGACAACTTTCTAATTTACCGTAATTAGCTACGACAAACAGGAAGTTAGATATTTTGGTTTGAAAATTGTCATTTTATGTGTCTCTCTCTGAGCCTACGTCTCTGTGTGTGTGTGTGTGTGTGTGTGTCTGTGAGTGTGGGGAGGGGGAGGGGGGCTAGATTAACCATTTCACTGCTGTGTGGTTTTGCCTGCATTAAAAAGGAAAATAAATGGCTTATGCCTTGTATTTTTTAAATAGGTTTTATTAATAAGTAAAGGCATATAACCAAATTAATTGTAGTGCATTGAAAATAGTTTTATATAATTAGTTTATTAATTAAATTAACTTGGTCCATAAACTTGGTCTGAAAATTTGGTCCATAAATCAAACACACTTGCATGTAATATTATGAAACTCGGTATATAGATCTCATCGGGCCAAACAACTTTAAGCTAGCCCAAAAGGAAGTGGGCTATTTTGGTCTGAATGTGAATGTTTTGCAAAACCAGCCTCTACATTTTTACCCACTCCTCTTAAGTGGTTTATTTTGTTCCCACCAAATGTTTTCAACATGATGAAAATACATTAAAGAAGCATAATTGTGAATATCTATTGAATATCTCTAATTGTTTTGCTATGGCGAGGGATTGAAGTCATGTAAAAAAAATAAACACTAAAAGCCTCATATCTTCTAAAAATTTAATTATACACCATTTATTTCTAGATAAAATTATACAAATATCACAACTAAACCCATTTTATTCTTGTTTTCAATTTAAGAATAATGTACAAGTTTAAAAACAGCCAGAATGCACTATTCAGTTAAAAAAATAAATATATCAAATAATACATAGGGCTATACTGCCCTCTTGTGTTCAAAATCAGGTAGGCCTGTTGTATTTAAATATATTAGGTAGCCTATGTGACTCCGAGAATATTTTCTCACCGGTTATTTGACGTGTAACACCGGGGGCTTTTAAATCGCTAAGTTAAAAGTGAAAGTAAAGTAAGGACGTCCGCATGGACATTTATAGTGGTGGCGCTCACAGTGCGCTCGAATGAATTTCTATGGAAGTAGAAATGAAAAAACGTTCGCTCTGTTTTGCTCGCTCGTCGCCATGGACGCGCACCGTTATGAATGCCAGTGCAGCCGCATACTTTTTAGTGTCACTTTAAAATTAGCGCCATATCGGGGACCGATTGCTTCCGGTTTTCAGGGAAAACACAACAACAAAAGAGTAAATGACAGATTCGCTTAAATAGGTGCTTTTACACAAAATATTCCGTCATAATTTTTCCAGTCAGCTCTTCACTCTCGTGATTAATGAAATTTGACTCCTGTTGCTGATATTTGCTGCAACTTTCGTTCTGCTCACAATTTAGTAAGCAAACACGCTTCAAATGTGTTTTTATTTTATTTTTGTGTATATATATATGTGTGTATATATATGTGTGTATATATATATATATATATATATATATAGCTTATGTTTCAAATATGAGTTAATTAACAATCGTTTGAAAGAATGATACTTTTTAACATATCACTAAACCGTCATTAGGTGTCGCCAGGCGACCGTCTTAATGAGCGAGTCATTGATTCATTTGTTCGAACGATTCGTTCGAACGGCTGAGTCATTCATGAATGAGACAGATTATGGATTGGTCATTGAATCTTTGAGTCAACCGATTCGTTCAAAATGCTGAATCATTCAGTAATGAGAAAACACGTTGCTGTGAGATGCTCGATGGTTCTGCTGTGATCTTTGTTTAACTAGTTTCACTGCTGAAACAGAAAAAAGTCAATATTGCATCTAAAATGTAAGTGATTTGACTTGTGTGTGTGTGTGTGTGTCTGTGTCTGTGTGTGTGTGTGTGTGTGTGTGTGTGTGTGTGTGTATGATTGTGTCTGCTACAGTGATTGTTTAACCCTTGTTAAAGTTTTGGCCTTGTCTTTTTGGATATATATCTTTTTATATAAAAAAAATAGGCATACAACCCATATATTTTAAATGTATCGTTTACTTTAAATTACATTAAGATTTGTATGTTTGGTAATTGAACCTGAATGAATTTTAAATGAATGTGCTATATTTCAGAGTTTTCCTTAAAATTTGAACTAACTTTATTCTCATCTGAATGATAGACTATTTATTTCTGTATAAAATAAAAAAGAGATTTTGGTTGGGTGACAGTTGTAGTTTACAGTTTGACAAAAGCACAATGTTGTGTTTTATTGCGATTGTACACAAATATAAGTAAACACTTTGCAGTTTTAATAATGTCCTGTATGAACAAAAGGACGGAGTATGTTTTTATGTCTACATTGTTCAATCACGTTTCACACACACACACACACACACACACACACACACACACACAAACTTTTTTCTAATCAGATCAGGCAAGTAATATTCTGTCTTGGCACACTTGATTTAACTTTCAATCTTGTGTACTTATTTCATGTGTCCATTAAGTCCATGAGACCGTAGGGTGTCTCATTTTTCATTTTAGGTTTCAGAAGGTTGCTCACGCATATGATATGTGCCCTCAATGCACACTTTTGCAGAGCCCACACCAATGCAAGCTCTACAGTACACATCTTCTCAACAGTCAAAGCGGGGTTAAGTTATTGCCCGTCATGCACAGTAACCCTAAAGGCACCAGGGTGGCGGTGCCACCGGCTTGTTTATATATATATATATATATATATATATATATATATATATATATATATATATATATAAATATAGCTGCGAGCAGCGATGAAGGGCCAAAGCCGGTGGCACCGCCACTCCGGTGCCTTTAGGTAACTAAAGGCACCGGGGTTGCGGTGCCACCGGCTTGGGCCCGTAATCGCTGCTCGCAGCTATATTTTTTTTTTTTTTTTTTTTTTCTTACGACTATTCGGGCACTTTTGGGGCCCTTAACGTGCCCGAAAACTCTTGAAACTTTGCACGCGGGTCAGAACCCGCGGCCATCAGGGCCGGGCTGAAGCTGGTACCTGGGCGTGGCAGGGGGGCTCGACAGCGCCCCCTGGAACACGGTCCGAAAACTTGGTCCATAAATCAAACACGCTTGCATGGAATAATATGAAACTCGGTACACTTATAGATCTCATCGGTTCATATATACTTCATGCTCTGATTTTTTACCCCAGCCCGACAGGATGTCGGCTATTTAGGGTTGTTTGGAAAACCCATGCTCAGGAATTCGAAATACTCCTCCTAGAGAATTCAAACACACGGCACGAAACTCGGTCAGCATGAAGTCAAGACACTGAGGATGAAAAATTGCCAGGGGATTTTTGATATCTCGAACGGTTTGGCCGTGGCGAGGAAACGAATTTATGGCGAGAAACAAGAAACAGGAAGTGTGTTATAACTTCTTCATACATTAACTGATCTCGATGAAACTTCAGCAGTGTGTTCGCTGTAAGAGGCCGATCACATGGATGTGACTATTGTGAGTCAAAGTTATAGCGCCACCAACTGGCAGCAGGAAGTGTGTCACTTTCAAAATGCTTTGAAATCACCCTCTTATTTTAACCCGATTTGCTTCAAACTTCATCTGTATAATGTAAAAACACGCCAGATGTAGACCTGTGAAAGGATTGTTTAATATCTAAGATAATGTTGCCATGGCAACGCATCAAACTTTAATATTCTTTTTTGATGCTTTTGAGACTCTTAGCATGCTTGAAATTGCAGGAAACTCGACAGACACATCTCATTTATTAGCTAGTAGACATGTGCAAAGTTTCAGAAACGGGCGTGGTGAGGGGCTCAGTAGCGCCACCTTTAGTCAAAAATGGGGTATTAGTTTTACCTACAGTAACAAAAATCGGTATGGATATTCGTCTCCTCGAGCCGGACAACTTTCTAATTGACAGTCATTAGCTCCGAACAACACAAAGTCAGATATTTTGGTTTGAATATGATTTTCAGGAGAATTTTCTCCCCCTGTCTCTGTGTGTGGGGGGGTTGGGGAATTTGACTATTATTTTAATGGTGTTCAATGTTTCAGGGGCTTTTGGGGCCCTTAACGTGCTTGAAAACTCTTGAAACTTTGCACACAGGTCAGCGCCCACAGCCATCAGGCCCGGGCTGAAGCTGGTACCCGGGCGTGGCAGGGGGGCTCAACAGCGCCCCCTTGAACGGGGTCCCCAAAACTTGGTCCATAGATCAAACACGCTTGCATGAATTAATCTGAAACTCAATACACATTTAGATCTCATCGGGCCGAACAACTTACCCTCGGTCAAGTTTTACGCCAGCCCAACAGGAAGTCGGCTATTATGGGTTGTTTGGAGAACGCTTGCTCAGGAATTTGAAGTACTTCTCCTAGAGATTGCATCCGTTTACCGCCAAACTCGGTCAGCTTGAGGTCAACACTTTGAAGATGCTAAATTGCGGACGGATTTTTGATATCTCGAACGCTTTGGCCGTGGCGAGGAAACTAATTTATGGCGAGAAAAGAGAAACACGAAGTGTTATAACTTCTGCATACATTAACTGATCTTGATGAAACTTCAGCAGTGTGTTCGTGGTAAGAGGCCATTCAGATGGATGTAACTATTGTGAGTCAAAGTTATAGCGCCACCAACTGGCAGCAGGAAGTGTGTCACTTTCTAAATGCTTTTGACAAAAGTGGGGGGGTTAGTTTTATCTACAGTAACAAAACTCGATATGTATATTGTACTCTTCGAGCCGGACAACTTTCTAATTTACCGTAATTAGCTACGACCAACAGGAAGTTAGATATTTTGGTTTGAAAATTGTCATTTTATGTGTCTCTCTCTGAGCCTACGTCTCTGTGTGTGTGTGTGTGTGTGTGTGTCTGTGAGTGTGGGGAGGGGGAGGGGGGCTAGATTAACCATTTCACTGCTGTGTGGTTTTGCCTGCATTAAAAAGGAAAATAAATGGCTTATGCCTTGTATTTTTTAAATAGGTTTTATTAATAAGTAAAGGCATATAACCAAATTAATTGTAGTGCATTGAAAATAGTTTTATATAATTAGTTTATTAATTAAATTAACTTGGTCCATAAACTTGGTCTGAAAATTTGGTCCATAAATCAAACACACTTGCATGTAATATTATGAAACTCGGTATATAGATCTCATCGGGCCAAACAACTTTAAGCTAGCCCAAAAGGAAGTGGGCTATTTTGGTCTGAATGTGAATGTTTTGCAAAACCAGCCTCTACATTTTTACCCACTCCTCTTAAGTGGTTTATTTTGTTCCCACCAAATGTTTTCAACATGATGAAAATACATTAAAGAAGCATAATTGTGAATATCTATTGAATATCTCTAATTGTTTTGCTATGGCGAGGGATTGAAGTCATGTAAAAAAAATAAACACTAAAAGCCTCATATCTTCTAAAAATTTAATTATACACCATTTATTTCTAGATAAAATTATACAAATATCACAACTAAACCCATTTTATTCTTGTTTTCAATTTAAGAATAATGTACAAGTTTAAAAACAGCCAGAATGCACTATTCAGTTAAAAAAATAAATATATCAAATAATACATAGGGCTATACTGCCCTCTTGTGTTCAAAATCAGGTAGGCCTGTTGTATTTAAATATATTAGGTAGCCTATGTGACTCCGAGAATATTTTCTCACCGGTTATTTGACGTGTAACACCGGGGGCTTTTAAATCGCTAAGTTAAAAGTGAAAGTAAAGTAAGGACGTCCGCATGGACATTTATAGTGGTGGCGCTCACAGTGCGCTCGAATGAATTTCTATGGAAGTAGAAATGAAAAAACGTTCGCTCTGTTTTGCTCGCTCGTCGCCATGGACGCGCACCGTTATGAATGCCAGTGCAGCCGCATACTTTTTAGTGTCACTTTAAAATTAGCGCCATATCGGGGACCGATTGCTTCCGGTTTTCAGGGAAAACACAACAACAAAAGAGTAAATGACAGATTCGCTTAAATAGGTGCTTTTACACAAAATATTCCGTCATAATTTTTCCAGTCAGCTCTTCACTCTCGTGATTAATGAAATTTGACTCCTGTTGCTGATATTTGCTGCAACTTTCGTTCTGCTCACAATTTAGTAAGCAAACACGCTTCAAATGTGTTTTTATTTTATTTTTGTGTATATATATGTGTGTATATATATGTGTGTGTATATATATATATATATAGCTTATGTTTCAAATATGAGTTAATTAACAATCGTTTGAAAGAATGATACTTTTTAACATATCACTAAACCGTCATTAGGTGTCGCCAGGCGACCGTCTTAATGAGCGAGTCATTGATTCATTTGTTCGAACGATTCGTTCGAACGGCTGAGTCATTCATGAATGAGACAGATTATGGATTGGTCATTGAATCTTTGAGTTAACCGATTCGTTCAAAATGCTGAATCATTCAGTAATGAGAAAACACGTTGCTGTGAGATGCTTGATGGTTCTGCTGTGATCTTTGTTTAACTAGTTTCACTGCTGAAACAGAAAAAAGTCAATATTGCATCTAAAATGTAAGTGATTTGACTTGTGTGTGTGTGTGTCTGTGTCTGTGTCTGTGTCTGTGTGTGTGTGTGTGTGTGTGTGTGTGTGTGTGTGTGTGTGTGTATGATTGTGTCTGCTACAGTGATTGTTTAACCCTTCTTAAAGTTTAGGCCTTGTCTTTTTGGATATATATCTTTTTATATAAAAAAAATAGGCATACAACCCTTATATTTTAAATGTATCGTTTGCTTTAAATTACATTAAGATTTGTATGTTTGGTAATTGAACCTGAATGAATTTTAAATGAATGTGCTATATTTCAGAGTTTTCCTTAAAATTTGAACTAACTTTATTCTCATCTGAATGATAGACTATTTATTTCTGTATAAAATAAAAAAGAGATTTTGGTTGGGTGACAGTTGTAGTTTACAGTTTGACAAAAGCACAATGTTGTGTTTTATTGCGATTGTACACAAATATAAGTAAACACTTTGCAGTTTTAATAATGTCCTGTATGAACAAAAGGACGGAGTATGTTTTTATGTCTACATTGTTCAATCACGTTTCACACACACACACACACACACACACACACACACACACACAAACTTTTTTCTAATCAGATCAGGCAAGTAATATTCTGTCTTGGCACACTTGATTTAACTTTCAATCTTGTGTACTTATTTCATGTGTCCATTAAGTCCATGAGACCGTAGGGTGTCTCATTTTTCATTTTAGGTTTCAGAAGGTTGCTCACGCATATGATATGTGCCCTCAATGCACACTTTTGCAGAGCCCACACCAATGCAAGCTCTACAGTACACATCTTCTCAACAGTCAAAGCGGGGTTAAGTTATTGCCCGTCATGCACAGTAACCCTAAAGGCACCAGGGTGGCGGTGCCACCGGCTTGTTTATATATATATATATATATATATAAATATAGCTGCGAGCAGCGATGAAGGGCCAAAGCCGGTGGCACCGCCACTCCGGTGCCTTTAGGTAACTAAAGGCACCGGGGTTGCGGTGCCACCGGCTTGGGCCCGTAATCGCTGCTCGCAGCTATATTTATATATATATATTTTTTTTATTAAATTCCATATTTGCAGACAGACAACTCTTACTGCATGGAACTTCATTAGTGCATGAAGCCACGAACTGCAATAGATTCTAAAAATTCCGGTTAAAATAAAATGCTGCGCGGAGTTATCCAATCATAATGCGGCGTGAACACAACCAATCAGCATGTTCAGCGCACAAGCCCCACCCGCGAAAGTTCCTGAACTTTGAAAAAGTACTACCTCGCGAGCAGGGACTTTCGGAGGGGGAAATATCTACCCGGAACTTCATTTAGACCCTGGTTCCTGCGGTATAAACACACCGAGTACCAGGCCAAAGTTCCTAGTTCCTGGGTAAAGTTCCTGCGGTGGAAACGCGGCTTAAGGGTGTAGTTATTTAATCACAACTGCAATAAAAACAGTAACATTGTGAAATATTATTACACGGTAAAATAATTGTATTCTATTTTAATCAATTAAAAAATGTAGTTTATTCCTGTGATGCAAAGCTGAATTTTCAGCATCATTACTCCAGTCTTCAGTGTCACATGATCCTTCAGAAATCATTCTAATATCCTGATTTGCTGCTTTACATTTTAAAATATATGCAAATACAAAAAAGTTATTTTAATTTGTAATAAAATTTCGCAGTTTTACTATTTTTACTGTATTTTTGTATTTTATATATATTTTTATTTTTGATTAAATAAATGCAGCCTTGGTGAGAGACTTCTCTCAAAAACATAAAAAATATAATGTTTCCGAACTTTTGACAGGTACTGTATATATATTGACTAACCCTGACTTACTCTAACCTAAACCTATACCAAAAAGAAAATGTATATATATATATAGCCTTTCATTCAAAAATTGTATTCTATCAAAAATAGATACACATCAGTTTTTTCTGGCTCTTCCAGTTTAGAGGTAATGTACCATAGCTTTAATCTTGTTTGTGTATATAGATTATTATCGCTACTGTGGTGTCATGGCAGATGGATTTGAAGACAGAATACAATGTTGAAGTGGTTGGACAAATTCCATCAGGGTAAGTCCAACACACTACTATGCAACACAAATATGACTGTACAACACTCTAAGTATCTGTATAACATTGTTATGGTTACAGCTACAAAATCATGTTCAGCAGTCACCATAGTACATCTTTATGTTTATATAGGCTACTCATCTGTACCTCTTCTTCACACTGTAGTCTGCAGGCTCCTGTGGCGCCCGCTGTTTCACTGATGGGTTCAATGGTCGGTGATGCTTTTGCACTGGCTGTTGTTGGTTATGGGATTGCTATCTCACTGGGTAGAATTTTTGCCCTTAAATATGCTTACAAAGTCGACAGTAACCAGGTAAGAGACTCTAAATGGCTATAAAATATATTTTTTTAGTATATATATATGAAGAGTTCAGATGCAAAAGCCTCTAAGTGCCATTTGAAATTTTCTTCTAGAATGATCATTTTTATCAAGCTTGTATATTTAAGTTCAGTAATTTCACTTACATGGCAATGAAGATTACCTATTAATTGTCATTTGAGTGAAATTACTGAACTTAAATATACAAGCTTGATAAAAATGATCATTCTAGAAGAAAATTTCAAATGGCACTTAGAGGCTTTTGCATCTGAACTCTTCATATATATATATATTTTTTTTTTTTACAAAGCACATTAAATTGTTAAAAAAAAATTTGTATTAATGCTGTACATTTGAACTTTATATTCATCAAATTATCCTGAAAAAAAAAAACAAAAAAAAATTAGGCAGCACAATAATGCAACATTTCTTATAATAAAAAATATGTTTCAAATTAGAATGAATCCCGATGGATCGTGTGCCACTGAAGACTGGCGTAATGGCTAATATCTTTTTTTTTTTCACTTTTCATGTCAAATTTAGTGTCAACATAAGCAAACAGCATAGTAAAACTGCCAGCCTGGAAAATATGGTTTTAAGTGATATATTTAAGATATTTGAATGTCATCTCAGTACAAACACAAATAAACAAATGGGGAATTTAGCAAAGAGAGAGGTCAGTAACTGATTGATTCTCAAAATGCACAATTTTTACTCTGTTAGAGAAAAGCTGTACCTTGAAAAACTGGAAAAGGGGTCACATACAAAAATGGGAGTTACTCTTTATTTTAAGGTGTTATTGTTACAGTGAAATCATACAGTTAAGTACTGAGCAATGTTAATTAACAACATGTACTTACTTAGGTTAAGATTAGGTTTAGGGTTAGTTGCATGCAATTATGCATAATTTACTGTTATTATTATAATAGTAATGTGTAACAAGGACTGTAAAAAAAAAAAGTTTTACCAAACTGGCATTACACAATATTTTCCTGGAACTTCAGTTCTTACATTCAAATCCAGTTGCCAGTTAAACCCAATTTTTATTTTGTTTTTTCGCTAAGCCGAAAGTCATTGATTCAACCCACAATTGTTTTGCACACAATTCCAAAAGTTTCGTTTGAACATCTT
This sequence comes from Rhinichthys osculus, assembly GCA_029959095.1. Lineage (NCBI taxonomy): Eukaryota > Metazoa > Chordata > Actinopteri > Cypriniformes > Leuciscidae > Rhinichthys > Rhinichthys osculus. The sequence goes on from JARWKJ010000017.1 coordinate 16,814,448, forward strand.
TACTACTTGTAATGTGTTCTCCCCTTGGATCAGGAGCTCATAGCATTGGGTCTGTCCAACTCCATCGGAGGCTTGTTCAAGTGCTTTGCTATCAGCTGCTCTATGTCTCGCACTATGGTGCAGGTCAGCACAGGGGGGAAGTCACAGGTGAGAACATTAACAAAATGCAAACTGACATTTCCTTTTACACCTATCTCTTCCTAACTTGTTTTTGAATAGATGGATGGACCCTTGTGAAAAAGAAGTGCACTTAATTGAATGTGTTGATAACACAAAAGAACAAGTAAAGTATACCTGATTATAATTTTAACTGTAGTGTCGTTTATTAAAGTTAATATTTTTAAATACACTCAATTTCAGCTTCATCGTTAAAAATATGTAATTACAAATATTTTAAATTTCATGATACAAGTTTAAGTGTGTCAAAAAACAACTTACTATCAATTATTTTAATTTAATTGCATATAACATGCAATTAAGTGTCCGAAAACATTCAATAGTATATTCTTTTAGTATGTTATCTGTGTAATTGGCATACTTTTTAAAGCTAGACTATAAAAAAATATGTTCATGATTTGTTGAAAATAAATCTTAGATAATTGATGTGGTTCAGCTAACATAATATTTTTATTTTCCATTTATTAAACCAATCTCCATTGTATTAACTCAAAATTTAAATTTCAATGAACTCAAAATATTAAGGCATCCAGGTAACTTATTTTTGTAAGTTAAACCAACAATTATTGTTTACAGTGTATGCTAAAGTGTACTTCTTTTTCACAAGGGGATGGTTCATTCATTCGATTTTTGAATTACATTTTCTAGAGTAAAAGTTCAAATTGAATCCTCTCTCTGTCAAACTTTCAGGTGGCTGGAGCAATTTCTGCTCTGGTAATTCTGGTGATCTTGTTAAAGATTGGAGAACTCTTTGAAGAGCTGCCAAAGGTTAGTACCCTAATTCAGCTCTTGTGTGGGCCTGTCATGAATATTCATAGTATAAGATATCTGGGATGAAGTCATGAACAATGACTGGATGTGTCCAATTACATAGCAATATATCAAGACAAATTGTTCATGTGTGTACTGGTTTCTTTAGGCAGTGCTGGCTGCTATAATCTACGTAAACCTGCAAGGCATGATGAAGCAGTTTGCAGACATCTGCTCTCTCTGGAGGACCAATAAAGTGGATATGGTGAGAGAGAACAAGAAGGAGAAAGCAAAGCTTATGCAACACATTCAAAATAGATCTATATTTAAACAAAATAGGACTGAGAGCAAAAGGGAGTGAATAGAGTGACAGAAAGAATGGAGTAAAAAAGAAAGATCTGAATTGACAGTTATTGTGTCTATTGTTTGTTTGTTTAGGTGGTGTGGGTGATGACTTTGATCTTGACAGTGTTGCTCAATCCTGATTTGGGACTGGCTGCATCTATCGCCTTCTCCATCCTCACTGTCGTCTTCAGAACTCAGCTGTGAGTGACAGAAACCACATAGACAAAGCCTAAATAATTCACAAATGCACCATATTCCCATAATCCTAAACCCTAAATGACTAAACTACAGTACATACATGTGCACCATTTGCATAATTAAATGAGAATGTAAAACTGGTCATCTCCTGTTAGTCTCCTGTTTCACTTGTTGAAGATCCCAAGAGAAGCTTTTTCGAACGTCAAATTTTTTTTCTTTTGAGTCCCCTTAGCTTGGCCATATGAAATTAAAGTCCTGTTCTTGACAGCAGTTGCTTATAAACTCTCCATCTGTCCCTCTTTGTTTTGTTTGCTTTCTTTTCCTTCAATACCCGTTTCTTCTCCTTACAACAGACCGAAATACTCTCTCCTTGGCCAGGTTCCTGGCACTGACATCTACAGACCAGTAGAGGACTACAATCAGGTGAACATGACACCACCAACCATAACATCATTACAATACATGCAACTTTGTTCACTTCAACTGATTCTTTAGTTTTGATGTTGTTATATTTGGAACAGCAGAGGTGTTGCACAATTATCAAATGATTAAGCTGGATTAAGGGCATAGTTCATCCTAAAATTTCTGTTCTCATGAAACTGCCTGGCACTCATGGTTAAAAAAAAAAACCTGAATTGCAGCACACTTCCTGAAACACCTGCTCTTCCATTCATACATTTCTGATTAATCAATGACATGTAACTTCGCAAGAGCATGATGTACAGTAATTGTACTGTACATGTTTGAATTGTTGTAGTTGCATTGTTTTAGTTTCTTTAACAGTTCTCAGGAAGCGTTTGAATGTGTGGGTGTTGTAGTTTCATTTATCAATTGTGTAACATGTAGGTGCTTTAAGAGAGGCCTAGTGTATGTATAATAAATAGTATTTATAGAGTATCTAAAATGGGTTACATGTGTATGTTGCAGGTGATCAGTAGTATAAAGTGGTCAGTTTGTTGTAGTGCTTAAAGTTAAAACTTTATTTTGAAATTCCAATTCCATGTCAAATGTAATTGGCCACAAGTTACACAGTCTTTGACCTTTAGCAAAACATTTTTTTTTTTAATTAAGACCATTGTTTGAAGACAGAGGAAATTGACTCAAGAGATAAACATTCAGCCAAAAAACAACTATTTCATAGCAACTTCTGCTTCTGTTAAATTATTGGTCATTTTTTTCAGGATTTTATGTTCTGGTGTCTCCTAGAGCTTTAGTCAGAACACATTACATTTCATTTGTTTCAGTTGTATTTGCATACGTAAATAACTTTGATAATTTGAGAAAATTATGATATATTGCTTGACAAAGTTTGTGCATCCAAATCATTTCGATTTTTTTATTTTTTTTAATTATTGATTTCATTATTTATTTCACTGTCTGTTTTACACCCTTACAGGTGAAGGAGATTCCTGGTATAATGATTTTCCGTTCATCTGCAACATTGTACTTTGCCAACGCTGAAATGTACATTGATGCACTGTATGAGAAGGTAGACAAATGCAAACCATACTTACACATATACTCTGATACATATTTATTCACAGACATTTACATAAAGAGCATTTACAAGACTTTAAAAAATGATATGATCAATAATTTATGACAACCTATGTTTTTACATTGCTTTAACTTATCAAAGTAAGTTAACTTTTTTTGTTATACAAGATTCAACTCATCTTTTTAAAGTCAGTTTAATGCAATTTAAATTGAAATGACTAAAACATCCAAGTTGATTGAACTTAAAAATTTAAGGCAGCAATTTTTTATTTTTTTTTATTTTTTTACAGTGGGTAATCATCCCAAACATACAATCCAACATAAACATGCACTGTGAGATTATACCAAACAAGATACTGTACATATAACAAATGCACAGGTCAGGATTTTCATGCAGTAAAAATAAATGTGCGTTTTTGTCCAGACTGGGGTAGACGTGGCTAAACTTCTCTCACACAAGAAAAAATTGGAAGCAAAGAGACTCCGAAAAGAAAAGAAAGCCGCAAAGAAGGCCAAGAAAGAGGCCAAGAAAAGAGCTAAAGAAGCTGCCGTTCAAGCTACTAAGGTCTGCATTTGAAGAGACTGTGTGTTAGCATGTGGGTGTGTGAGATAATATGTGTGTTTGAGTATTCTGACTGAGCCAGTCGTCTGCTTTTAACCAGGGGGAGGATCTGCAGTTGTCGGACACAGATGAAAGCGGGGAGGAGCCAGAGTTGTCACACACAGGGGCAAATGGGGATGTTCATGAGATGTCATTCAAAGAGCCAAAGGATGTAGTAACTGTGGAGGCGGGGCCTGACTCCGACACTGACACCACGCTCCCACAGGCCATCATTCTTGACCTGAGCCCAGTCAACTTCCTGGATACAGTTGGCGTGAAAACTATACGCAATGTGAGACACAATCTGTACTCATTAACGACTTAATGAATGTGTAACGTGTTTTAACCCTGTTGAAACTCTTTGTTTAATGGCAGATCTATAAAGATTATGGAGAGGCTGGTGTACAGGTGTACTTATGTGGCTGCCAGAGTGAGTGATTTCAAAGGGTTATTTTTGCAATGATTTTATAGAAGAACCATTTTGGGTTCCGCAAATAATCTTTTAGTGCAACCATTTTTTCTTTTTGTGAAAACATTATAATGATCGAAACAACCTTTTTCCACTGTAAAGAACCTTTTGTTCAATGGAAAGGTTTCATGGATGTTAAAGGTTCTTCATGGAACTATGCCAATAAAAGACCTTTATTTTTAAGAGTGTACTCCTCCATGTCATGTGTTCCCTTTGTTGACTTCATGACGTCTGAAATCACACCTGAACACTGAGCATGCATGTCAAGATAGACCTGTTTGTCATCACTGATTGTAATCTCTCTCCCTCTTTCAGGAGGCGTTGTAGAGAGTATGGAGAAGGGTGATTTCTTCAAAGAGAAACTAACTAAATCGATTCTCTTCTCATCAGTACATGACGCCGTTCTTTATTGCCAGCAAGAAAATAGCGAGGAGGTACAGTACATCCTTATCTCACACACACATACACAAATGTCAGAGGTTTCCTAATCATAATCAGACATGTGCTGAGTGTTGGTGGCCCAGACAGTATTTCGAAATAAACATGCATGAATAAACATAATTTCTTGCCTTTCTTCTTTTACAGGTTTTGCAGGGAACACATTTGTAAATCCAAACACCAAACGTCATACGGAACACTCCAGAACACAATTGTTATTTACACAAATAGTATTTGTTATTGGATTGTTATTTATTGTGTATTTCACCTTGGGGAAGAAAAAAGTAAAGGAGATGTTTTGATGATAATTTGTTTTTAAAAAATAATAATCACTTTTTAATGTGAAATATCTAAGAATGTGAGAATCTGCCATTAAGTTGTATTGTGTAAGTAAAGTGTAATTCAACTTGTGTAATGGCAAAAACCAAAAAAACAACGACAACAAAAAAACAGCAATTCTTGACAGGCTATTCCGAGTCATGGCACTGTAGAGTTCCAGGTACATTTATGACACTGAAATATCACACATGAATGTAAACTAAGTTTCTCACTAAATAATTAGACTATACTGGAAAGCTTTACTAAACATTATACAATATTTTAGCAATTATACTACAGTTGAAATGCTTGGGGTCAGTAAAGACATTTCAACATTTCAATTTTAAATAAATGCGGTTCTTTTGAACTTTCTATATTGATCAAAGAATGTAGCAGCTTCCACAAAATAAAATATGTTCCTTGAGCACCGAATCAGCATATTAGAATGATTTCTGAAGGAGACTGGAGAAATGATGCTGAAAATTCAGCTTGGCCATCACAGGAATAAACAGTTATTTTTAAGTGTAATAATATTTCACAATATTACTGCGTTTTTGATCAAATACATGCAACTTTGGTGAACATAAGAAAATTCTTTCAAATACATTAAAAAAATGTACAGACCCCAAACTTTTGATCGGTAGCCTATTGTAATTACCATATAAAATTCAGTTTATGTATGTTAGTGTGTATAAGCTATGTATGCTATGTGTTAACTTTTTGTATGCATGTGTATTTAGAATCAGTATAACTTAAATAAACAGTCATTTTCTTATTCTTCTGGTGAAATTGTTAGTCAATTATATCTGCTATGTTATGCTATCAGTTATTTTGGTTCTGCTTCTGACTAAAGAATTCAACGAAAGTTTCTAAACAAACAATCAAGTTTGGAGTCCTTTATGTTCAGTATGTTCAGTATGATTTGCTAATAACAATCTCAGTGATATTTAAAAATAAATGATGTAGTTCTATCAGATATCTTTACTTTACTTTTTTAATATCAAGTTTTAGTGTGAGAATTAAATAGAATTAATTTTGTTTATACAACATTTATAACATCTATAACATTTTTCGTTTGATGGGCGCTGTTTTCATATATGCAGTCACATTCAGAGGGTTCAAAAATGGTGTGTTTATGTAAATGTATAGGTCTTCCCTTAACAAGTTTAAGAGAAACTGGTCTGAACATTCTAGCATAAGCCCAAAAGTGACAGGTCATGTGGAAACTGCCCAACCAGCAGCAGCGCATTGTTTCAAGAAGATGACACCTTTATTGTGGCCAAAGCACAAGCGGTGTGAAATGGACTTGGACAAAAAGGTGAAGAAAGAATAGGCCTATGTGTTATATTGATCATCTTGTAAAAAAACCTGCAGTACAAACAATAAGTGAACAGTCTCATATTTTAATCTTAGCTCTTAGATTTATTGAAAGACAGTTAACACCCAGATGAAAAAGTATAATCTCGTTTAGCTGTAACGAGAGAGAGAGAGAGAGAGAGAGAGAGAGAGAGAGAGAGAGAGAGAGAGAGAGAGAGAGAGAGAGAGAGAGAGAGAGAGAGAGAGTGAGTTTCTGTGTGTGTGTGTGTGTTGGCGGGTTCTCACACAGCTCCCCTTTCCTTCTTTCTCCTCCCATCAGGCGGCCGCTCAGCATCTGTGGTGTGCGGATCAGAGTTAGAGTTGAGCCCAGTGCGAGAAACAACAGCAGACTGAGCGCCGCTGTCAACCATCGGCTCCGATAACCGGACCACTAACTGGAAAAGTTGACTTGATTTCTGTCTCCAGCATTCCGTCTATAGCAGGTTCAGGTAAGTGCCTGGTTGGATTTGTTGTTTGATATCTAGTAAATGTTTACATTAAATACATGGGGGAGTCACCTTTGCCAAGTAGCCTAGGCTATACTAGACTTGATCAGAGCCGCGCACCGAGTCACGCGAATTCATAATTCCTTACAACTGTGTGTTCAGGGATTGAAAACAGATTTGTTTTATATCATCCAATTGTTCTCCAAGCTTAAATGTATGATCAATTATATTTTTTATGTATACAGTAGGCTATAACCAAAAACAGAAAGAAATAGCTACACTTAAAAAGTGTACTGTTGACGATAATCAGGCCTTTATATTATCATTATATAACATTTTACGGATATTTACACTCAGTCTGTGGAACATTTGTAAAAAAAGAAAGAAAAAAAAGTCAATTTAGATGGCAAATGGATGTTGTGCAAATAGGCATTCATAATTAATATTAATTATTATCATTAGAAGCCTAGCCTATGACAGAAAATCGGTTTGGGGACATTTTTACAGATATTTACACTTAGTCAGCTGAGAAACTCTACATTTTGAACTTAGTAAGCTATTGAGACATAAAAATAAATGAGCTGTGAAAATAAATGTGAATAAAAAGGCCATTAAGATGGCAAACATGTAAATATAACGACATAAATAAATAGCTATTATTAATAATAGAATATTCACAACGTTATGTTTTTATTGTGTCACTGCACAGTTTTAGTCATTGTTGTGTCAAATTAATAGGCTAATAGGTTATGCATGGTTAGCTATAGCCTATGTAAACACTTAACAATTTTCTCTATCATCTCGTAAGCAAAAACAGCAGCTTAATTGGTCGAGAACTATTTATGATAACGCACGAAAGCACGGGTGTCCTGTCATTTAGTGTTTCTCCGAGCTGAGAGATGGACATATTTGTCTATGGTGGTCTATATAAATCAATCAGTGCTGGCCTCGATTCTCCATCGACCCAAATACATAGATTGGCTCGAATTAATTGGCATGTCGATTCATTGGCAGCTTCTCATTCTGTCCCTCTTGACACGCTGTCAGTCACAACCATTCCGCCGCAGTGCGCGTGCTATTTTTGCTTCTGTGTACACTAGCCTACAGGAAACCGCTCAACGCGACGACAATAGACTTTCTTTGAACCGTCGGTCCATTTCAAAGCGCGCGCGCGTGCATGTACGAATATTGCAAAGGGGTCAGGACAGTCCGTGTTATCTCTCCGGTCCTGACGTCAGCGAATGTAATTGGAAACACTCTGCCGGTCGCTGTACGGTGCGGGGCACCAGATGAATGAAATTCCCGGAATGCATATGTTAGCCACCTGCCTGTTAGTCGCCGCTGTTTCATACTGGTACAGCAGTGAGCTTCTGACAGCGCTCCGTCTGTTTGTTTCAGACTCAGCCCTCAGCGGGGACATGCCGGAACCCGAAGGGACTCGTCGGTCACCACAAGGTGTCCCTTACACCGAACTGCCGCACATCGTCAACGCCGACGAGCTGCACTTGTTCTGCCGTTACTGGGAGCCCGACAGTCCGCCGAAGTAAGTGCGAGACATGACAACACAAACACAGAGATTAGGTCAGGCCTCCTGGGACAAAGCGAATGATCCATCCCTCCGTTACGGTCTCCGGTAGAGCAGGACGCGAGGCTGATAAGCGTTCCCGGAGGTTTCCCAACGGAGCTTATTTTTAACTTGCAATTCCTTCACGCATCTAAACAGTTAATTTAAAAACACGCTACAAATAGGCTATAACAGCGCAGGTTCATATTGCAGTAAACGTTAACAGTTGGTTGATCTGCGGTTTTCCGCAGAACTTCTCTTTTATCACAAGATAATGAACTGTTGGCCCACTTACTCACGTGATGTCTAAGTTGGTGAGCGAGGAAATAGACGAGGGAAGTATCTTGTAAATCCTCTCTCTCAATATATATGCTAGCTATGCTAAATAAAAATATCTCACACATGAACTCACCAAATAATTCAGTAGCCTATGGGTTTTTATTAAAATTTAAAATGATTTATGACAAAAAAAAAAATGCTGTTACAAATGTATCTTTATGTTGTCATATGAACATGTCGGTAGGCTAATGTTTCTGATTTAAAGGGTTAGTTCATCCAAAAATGAAAATTCTGTCAGTAATTACTCACCCTCGGTTGTTCCAACCCCGTAAGACTTTAGTTCATCTTTGGAACACAAATTAAGATATTTTTGATGAAATCAGAGAGCTGTCTCACTCCTCCATAGGCTTCTATGTTATTGAAACTTTTATTTTATGTTTTTTTCTTTGTGCACAAAAAGTGAAGTTTGCATCCATCCAGCGGACACTTTACTATCCCCTGAGGCCACAGGAGAGGAATTGTGACTGACACTGTAGGTCACATGACAACATGAAGAATGTAGTATGTCCAGATTACATTCTGGACTTTTCAAATATTCACTAATTAAGTACTTATGACCTACTCGGAGAGTATGCGATTTCAGAAGCAGCCTGAGTCTTTTTTTTTTTTAAATGAATCAGTACAAGAATCGGCTCATACAAGTAATATACACGGATTGGGCTACATTGGTTGCTTTCTATCCCACTGAAAAATGAACAGCACTTTGGAGAAATTACATTGTAAATGATGTGAACTGACATTAAATGAAGACTCTAATGAAGAATATCCAGTCGGTTCCTCATGGGCTCTGCCCTGCTGACATGACTTGTCATGCAATTGACAAACTTGTTAATAATAATATGTTTACTTAATTGAGAATTTATATCATATACAGGTAGTGCCTGCTTTCACTCACACTGGTTTTCAAGTGATGTAAAGTCAGTTTCTCATAAACACTGTCTTGTTAAAAAGACTATACTGTCCTGAATAACTCATCTGGTTAAAGTGAACGAGAGGGGGGCCCACTCAGTATCTATGCGGTGAATGCTGAAGAAAATGTCTTGGTTTCTTTCCATGCAGAATTTGAGTCGAAAGCCCCTGCTCATGGCCTCTTTATGACCACTTATAGACACACACACACACACACACACACACACACAGTACAGATCTGCTCCAGTACACTTTTCTACTAGTGTCATCATCAGCTGTGGTTCTTTTGAGTAATTGTAAAATAGGTCATCATTTTGAGAATGTGGTTTTGTCAGATGCTTCCATATCTTACTGCACCCATTCAAACAGGCAGTTTTATGTTTGTGTGTGTGTCATGCTTATGTCAAAAAGGTTAAACTCTGTTACAAAGCTGTTGTTTTGCCATCAGCTATTCACCCTGAAGTGGTCTTAGTGTAGCCCAGGGGAGCATGCCGTTACTATAGTTACTACCTCTTTCCCTCTCTCAGACTAATTTGATCTCTAATGCGTGTGAGTGTATATGACGAGAGAGAGAGAGAGAGAGTGTGTGTGTGTGTGTGTGTGTGTATCTGTACATGTTCATGTGCATAAATAATAAGAGTGAACCGGTAAACCACAAACCATGTGATGCTCAGTTAAATGTTATAAAACCCCAAATATTTTGTTTTGGAATGCGGAAGATGTAGCATTTCCCATGTGACTGAATGTGATCGATTCAGAGCAAATAACGTCTACAGCCATCAGACATATTTATATCAAACATCTGAAGGAACGCTATCAGGATCCCCTTTAGTGCTGCACTATTTCATTCTGTTTATGGTGAAATATTCAGCCTGTTTGATCGCTTGAAGGTTATGTGTGTATGTTTACTAGCTGTTTAGCTACAGCATGGAAAACTCTGGATGCTTTGCATCATTTAGCAATAAACTGATCCCATATATCCAATAACAGCATCCAAATGAGGTCAAATAATGAAAATTTGAATCCCACCCGACAAGATAATGTTTAGACTCTGCTCTTGGACAGTTTATATAGTCTATATCAGCTCTTTTCAAACTTTTTGATGCCAGTAACCCTGTGAGTAAAAAAATATTATTACATTTACATTTATGTATTTATCAGACTCTTTTATGCAAAGCGACTTACAAAAGAACAAAATCAATTTGTCTAAATATTGCCAAAAATATTCATAATATACAATGCCAGGTTTATTTGAAAGTATATTAGGAAGCAAGCTAGAGAAGAGAAAAAATGCAGAGAAGAAATTGAAGGGTGTGTGTGTTATTAATATAAATGTGTGATATTAATACAACAAAATTATACAATTGTTACAAAACATTTAATTAAAAGCCAATATTAAAGGGTTAGTTCACCCCAAAATGAAAATTATCCCATAATTTACTCACCCTCAAGCCATCCTAGATGTATAGGACTTTCTTATTTCAGCCAAACACAATTGGAGTTATATTAAAAAAATATCCTAGCTCCATAAAGGGAGCTTCCAAGCTTTATAAGGGGAGTGAATAGTAAGATTTGAAACCCCCAAAAAGTGCATCCATCCATCATAAAAGTAATCCATACGGCTCCATGGGGTTAATAAAGGCTTTCTGAAGCGAAAAAATATCCATATTTATAATTTTATAAACTCGAATCCAAGGCTGTGTCCAAAATCGTATACTCTCTTGAGTAGGTACTTATTTTGAATTATTAATTTCTTCATGACTGCTAAAAAAGTATGTTCTGTATAGTATGAATGTGTGTAGTATGAATGTAATCTGGACGTACTATATTTGCCATGTTGTCATTATCATGTGACCAATCAGCGTCAGTTGCGTCGCTCTATGGTCGCTTCACTGCTATTCACAAATCCTCTACTGTGGCCTCATGGGATATTAAAGTGTCCATCATATGCATACTTCAGAATCTTGCTAGAAGAAGTAGGTCATCCGGGTACTTTTTGCCTACTCTTTTATGAGTACTGTGAATTTGGACATACTTCTTTTGTCACATACTGTTATTCGCCTAATATACTGTATATTAGGGAAGTATGCGATTTTGGATGTTATTATGGATATCTATGGTGGCCCCTGGCGTCCGTACGCAAGTCGATTTCCAGCCGAATAATGAATTCTGACCCAACACATGACGTATTGACGAACGCTGAAGCGCAGAGGATAGAGCAAAACAAAACACTGCTCACGAATTAGAAGTCTAAAACGAGAATTTTTAAAGAGAAATGACGAGAAATGCTTGAGTTTGTTGCCCAGCTCTATTTGTTTGAACCGCTTATCTACTCTTACCTAAGCTTACGTTACTCCTACATCCTACGTCATACACCGGAACTCGGCTCTGTCGTGAACGGACGTTACCAGAAGCTAGTGATTACCGTTCATAAAGTTATAATTATGGATAATTTTTTTTCTAAAAACTTATCGCTTTGCTTAAGAATTCCTTCATTAACCCCTGGAGCCATATGGATTACCTTTATGATGGATGGATGCTCTTTTTTTGGGCTTCAAAATAAATTAGGCTTTTATATTGTAATTCTATCTGGTAAATGTGAATAAATGAAAACATCATTATGTTAAACATATTTAATTGATATCTTAAATGAACATGCATTGACAGGCCTAAAAGTACATTTTATAAAACCTTTTTTTTCCTCTCAAATTTGTTGTGGACCTTCTAGCACTCGCTCGCACCCAGGTGACATCAATCCAACCTTTGAAAGTAAACATAAACGTAGTAAGGTTGTCTGTTGGAAGTTGAACTTCCACTTAAAAGAATTGTAATGACAGATATGAGCAGCTGAAGTAACAAACTGTTTACAACAAATTCAGCGGTTGGCTTAGCATTCAGAAGAATGCCTCTGCTCACAGTCCAGACATCATCTCACACTGTCTCTTTACAGTCGCTTACATGTTCATGTCCAGTGCTGATGCTGCCAGATGCAATGAGAGAAACAGGAAGTGGGTGAAAGTTGAAAAGACCACAGTAGCTCATTGTATGACCCCTGTAATGATTGACAGATCGCTCAATAGATAATCTGGGCATTGAACCCATGCAAAGTGAAGTGAAACACACTCTTACACAGTCTGATAATTGGGTCATGCCAGTCAGCGTGTTTCATTCTCTAGTGTCTAATGGCATTTGGAGAAGAACTCCTTTACCAAACATGGATATTTATACAGCTGCCAGTGCAATGCCAAAAGACACACACGAATTCGGCCCTCGCAAGCGTAGCCAAAACTGTACAGACACACAGAATTGCATTATCTGTTTATCTCTATTCTGCTTCTGATGTTTGTTGCTTTGTAGATCTGTTTTGGAATTCCAAAGACGTCCACACACACATAGCAAATACACACAGTAGTCTCTCTGTCTGCCTCGCAAACTCCATTCCCAGGGTTCAAGGACTAAAACTTTTTAATCTGAAGATGATCATAACTACAAACGCATACAAACGTTTCCATTTTATCTCACACCAGCAGCTCTTAGATTGAGTGGCTTTATTTTTAGTGAATACATTTCTGTGTATGATAGGGAAATTAATTGAAAGATTAGCAGATTCTGAAAATAGAAGTAAACCTACGCACACTCTCAGTCCTCTGAGACCATGTGAGCCCATTATACATTTACAAAGACTCTTTTTGTTACTGATTAGAGGCTGCTTTGAGGTCATAACAAAATCTGCAATAGTGTAGGCCTAATAAATCTAGATTCCCCATCTCCCTCCTTCATCTCTTTCTGTCTTATTTTGTCTAGGTTTTTGGGTGTGAGATACTAATGAGTGTATTTTGTTATTCTGGTGTGAGACTTAGGATGTGTCTGTATTTCACTTTGGGAACTGAGAAACAGTTCTGAATAATATCAGTAATGACTTTCGCTTCCATTAACGGTTCTTGCACGTACATTTTCCACCGATGCGGATGCAGACTACTTAACAATCGCGAGAAAACGTCCGGGTCCTCCATCAAAATCGGGTCTCCATTAGGACCCCAAGCGATCTCATTGGCTTAATGAACTTTTAATGGGTACTCTCTTTAGTGCCTGCCTGATTTTAATTGTTGTGATATGTCATTTGAACTACATTATAATGACCAATAATGCACTTACTTCAATATCAGTTCAATATTTCAATATTAATGTAATGGTTCAATTATTTGTTTATTATTATTATTATTATCATTAACAGTTTATCAAGTGAAAGAAATTGTATTTTTTTAATTATGCAATATATAGTAAGCAATTAAATATATATTATAAATAAATGTCGTTTGTGTGTACTTAGTAGCATACAATTAAAGGAGAACTCCGGCGCAAAATGAACCTATGGTCTAATAAAACATTGGTACCTAGTCAACCGTTCTCTGAGATTTGTTTTCATGATAATCGAATGTAAAGAGTTGTATCTCTAAAAACTGTTTAGCGTATAACGCTAGTAATGGGGGCATATAATAAGTAAAAAGAAATCGCTAGTTTATGCCACTAACAAGGCTCAAAATAGCCCCACACGAACACAGTAACATAATGAGGGTCCCTACATGCAAAACGAAGCATTGAGAACTTTGCAAGTGTACAGACCGTTTAATAAGAAGATAAAGATAAAGACAGTCCACTTCGTGTATACAGACAAGGGCCATCTTTGGAAAACAGTCTCGACTAATCAAACCACGAACGCCATTCATACAGTTCAGAAGTTCACTGAACTTCATACAGTTCAGCTCACTTAGCACGTCGTTCGTGGTTTGATTAGTCGAGACTGTTTTCTGATGAGGATATCTCCTCATCTCGCAATGAAATTGCATTTCAAATGTTTATTTCTCTTAAGTACTAAAATAATTGTTAAAAAAACTGTTAAGGAACTGGAATTGTTAGAAAGAATCTGAACTGAAACTGTTCCATTCTTTACGATTCCTAGCCCAATTCAATAATTTGTATTTTTCCTCCATCAGGGCGCTGGTGTTTGTTGCCCATGGAGCAGGAGAGCACTGTGGGGGATATGCTGACATTGCTCACAGTCTGACCCAGCATGGCATTCTGGTGTTCGCCCACGACCACGGTTAGTGGCAGACTCCTAATCAAACGGCTGAAATCCCCAACATACAGATTTGTTGGTTAGCAACGGCACAGCAGTGTTTTGGGTGGTGTAGGAGGGCGTGCTCTGTGAGAGTGTGGGGTGAAAAAATTATTTACGCCCACATTTGATTCCTGGTAATTCATCCACCCTGTTTTCTTGACATTTATAACAGATGTTGTGGGAATGGAGTCATGGACATCCTGGGTTTAGAGTGGGGGATGGAGTTGAGAAATGACAGAAATGAAATTAAACAAGAGAATATAGAATATAGCAGGTGCTATGTGTACAGAATGTTAAAGAGGTTTTGTGGCAGTGCCATGGTAACTAATGATTCACACAGAGAGACAGCAAGCCGCCTTGTGATGAGCAGTTGGGGTTCTGTGAGTGTGTGATTTGACTGTCTGGTATCTCGGTGTGAGTAATTGGTTCTATTGAAATACAACAAACAGAAATCATTACAGTCAGTCTCTCTCTATCTGTTTCTTGATCTCTTTCTGTCTCTCTGCTCCTCTAACAAGCAGTTTCACCTCTCATTATATATATATATATATATATATATACACATCACATGCTTTTCGAATTTCCATTCTATTAATTTAGTTGTTCCATTATTCATTTTATGTTAATTTGATTAAATGTCATGTCAAAAAATTTCCTGAGTTCTTCTTTGTGAGCTGTTGGCATAATTTTGTGAGTGACAGTCCTCTTTTATCTCCTGTTTAAAAGGAGAGCTGATATACAAAGACAGGGGGAAATGAGGGAAAAATAAGTTTGGAGTGTTATTCTCTTTCTCTTTCTGTCTCAGTTGGTCATGGGCAAAGTGAAGGTGAGAGAATGGATATCAAAAACTTCCAGATTTACATCAGAGACTCACTTCAGCACATTGACATCATGAAGGGCCGGTACCCCAAGCTGCCTGTCTTCATCATTGGACACTCAATGGTAACATACATTTTGAAACCATCCCCCTATATTTTTCCATAAGCAAACAGAAATCATATGTGTTCTGTCTCTTTCTAGCTCCTTTCTGCCTTTTTAATGTTGTTTATTAGTATGACAAACAATCCTACATTTTTATTGTACAAGCTGTGGCTGAGCTTACTTAAAAGTACAAGACCAATGCAAAATAAATGAGATAAGTAATCAAACGTATCGGTTACCTAACGTAACCTCGGTTCTCTCTAGAAGAGGGGACGAGTATTGCGTAAGTTAGCTTACGCTACAGGAAAGATTCATCTTTTCGAGATATTGAAGCCAAAAAATTATCCTTAATTTTTGTATTCATTGTCAACGCAGTGCAGCAGCTAGCAGACCTAGAGCAGGCTATCTAGCGTGCTCATAGGCTGCCCTGCGGGAACTGCAGCAGCCTAACACTGAGCCCGACGTGACGTCACGTCCAATGAAGGGTGCTCGCGCCTTCATAGCGTCATAGCCCGCCAGTATGGGCCTGGCTTAGCGTATATAAGCAGGGCTCGGAGGCTGTTTCTCTGGTTTTCATCGACTGAAGCGAAAGTCTCTCGTGGCGCGAGCACGGCAGGTTACGCAATACTCGTTCCCTCTTCTAGAGAGAACCGAGGTTACGTTAGGTAACCGACACGTTCTCTTACGAGAGGTTCTCTCGTATTGCGTAAGTTAGCTTACGCTACGGGAACCCTTTGTCAACGCCGTGCGCGCCAAACATCCACTCCATGAGTCCCCGAGTCGGGGAACAAGATAAGTGGAAAAATAGGGGCCAGCATAGCGGGCCGACACATGTATAAGCACCTCATGGGAAATGCAGAGCAGCATAGCCGGTCTGACATAACGGCCCATTATAGTGCGGCTCAACCAGAAGAGCTTAGTCATGTGATAGTAGCCTGCGCGCAGAAATGCGGGCAGGTCATACACACTATTAGACTGACAAAAGTTTAGCCTGCAAGGCGGGAACTTCCAGGTTATAAAACCTCACAAATGTAGACGGAGAGGCCCAGCCTGCCGCCGTACAAATTTCATGAATAAAAATTCCGCTGGACCATGCCCACGATGAGGCCACGCCTCTAATGAGCCCTGATGCCCAAAGGGCACTGCAGATCTTTTGACGCGTAAGCAGCAGCAATAGCGTCCACTATCCATCTGGACAGGCTCTGTTTCGAGGCGGCGAGACCCTTGGTGCGCCCACCAAACGAAACAAAAAGCTGCTCCGCGCGCCTGAAAGGGGCGGTTAGGAGGTTAGTATCGCTCTCGCTATCGGCTCTGCCAGCATCCGATAGCGAGAGCGATACTAACCTCCTCTGCCCTGTCAGAGCGCTAAAGGTTTACATTGCGCGCTCCGCCCGCCCCTTTCAGGCGCGCGGAGCAGCTTTTTGTTGACCTGTGCTCTGAAGGGAGTGCCAATCACCTTCGGGACATAGCCATGCCTAGGTTTGAGGATGACTTTAGAGTCATTTGGCCCAAACTCGAGATACGCAGCACTGACAGAGAACGCGTGTAAATCCCCCACACGTTTGACTGATGACAGTGCTGTCAAAAAAACGGTTTTGAGCGAGAGGTATTTCAGATCCACAGAATCTAATGGTTCAAAGGGATATGTTTTCAGGGCCTCTAAGACCAACGAAAGATTCCAGATAGGAACCGACGGGGGCCGCGGACGGTTCATCCTTCTAGCTCCTCTAAGGAAACGGATGACCAGCTTGTTTCTTCCTATTGACTGGCCGCGCGTCGACTCTGTGAACGCTGCGATGGCCGCCATGTACACTTTGAGCGTGGAGGGGGACCTGCCCTTGTCCAACAGCTCTTGAAGGAAGACAAGCACCTGCGGAACCCCACATGTCTGTGGGTTCTGTCGTCTGTCGGTGCACCATTTGGAGAACACAGACCATTTAGACGCGTAGAGCTTTCTAGTAGAGGGAGCTCTGGATTGCGTAATCGTGTTCATCACTCCGTCTGGCAGGACAACGGGTATCCGTTGATCAATCATGAGTGCAGAGACCTGCGCTTTGGATGGGGATGCCAGATTGTGCCGCGAGCTTGAGAGAGGAGATCTGTTCTCACCGGAATAGGCCACGGGGCTGTAAGTGACAGCCACGTCAGCTCCGGAAACCAAATTTGATTCTCCCAACGCGGGGCTATAAGGAGCAGAGAGTGGTGCGTTTCCCTGATTCTCTTGATTACCTGTGGCAACAGTGAAATCGGAGGGAAAGCATACAACGGGCGGCTGGGCCAGATTTGGTTCAGCGCGTCCTCGTTCTTTGAAAAGAACATTGGGCAGTAAGCGTTGTCTTCTGACGCAAAGAGGTCGACCTTCGCTCTGCCGAAAAGGCGCCATAGTGTTTGGACTGTTTGGGGGTGCAGGGACCATTCCCCTGGGGGAACATTGTTCCTGGACAGTCTGTCTGGGCCGTCGTTCAGGTGGCCTGGCACATGCGCAGCTCTCAGCGAGCGCAGATCATGCTGAGACCAAACGAGGAGGCGTTCCGTCAGATCGCAGAGGTTTCTGGATCTGACCCCGCCCTGACGTTCACGTAGGACACTACAGACATGTTGTCCGAGCGGACTAGAACATGGTGGTCCTGTAAAAACGTTAGGAAACGCCTTAGCGCGTTCTCGACCGCCAACATTTCCAGACAGTTTATGTGGAGGAGCTTCTCCTGGTCTGACCAAAGGCCAAAGGCCGGTCTGCCCTCGAAGAGAGCGCCCCAACCTGAGTTGGACGCATCCGTCGAGATGACTTTTCGATATGAGACAGCTCCCATCATCACACCCCGCTGATACCAGTCGGCCACTAACCAGGGCTGCAAAGCTGAGATGCAGCTCTGAGTCACTCTGATTCGTTTGCAGCCGGTGGTCCAGGCCCGGCGAGACGCACGGGCATTCAGCCAGCGTTGCAGTGGGCGCATGCGCAGTAAGCCCAGCTTAAGCACTGCCGCGGCTGAGGCCATATAGCCCAGCATCCTCGGAAATGTCTTCAAGGGAACGATGCTGCCTTTCTGGAAAGAAGCGGCTAGGTGACGAACACGGCGTGTGCGCTGTGTCAATAAACGAGCCGTCATGGCCACAGAGTCCAGTTCTATTCCCAGAAAAGAAACTGACTGACTGGGCGTTAATGAGCTCTTGGTCCAGTTAACCGAGAGACCCAAGCTTTCCAGGTGACTGAGAAGCACTGTTCTGTGAGACAACAGTTCCGTCTCTGACTGTGCCAGAATCAGCCAATCGTCCAAATAGTTCATAATTCGCATGCCCTGATTTCTAAAGGGCGCGAGGGCCGCGTCCATGCACTTCGTGAATGTGCGAGGTGCCAATGACAGGCCGAACGGGAGGACGGTGTATTGATATACTTGACGGTCGAAGGCGAATCTCAAGAATGGGCTGTGACGGGGTATTATCTGAATCTGAAAACATCTTTCAGATCGAGAGAAATAAACCAGTCCTTCGGGCGAACGTGCGCAAGGATTTTCCTGGTTGTAAGCATTTTGAATGGTCTTTTCACAAGCACTTTGTTCAAATGTCTCAGATCTAAAATAGGTCTGAGGGCTCCGTCCTTCTTGGGTACGAGAAAATAACGGCTGTAGAAGCCCGACTCGGTACCAGTTCTATGGCCCCTTTGCACAAGAGCTTCGCTATTTCTGCGCGGAGTAGATGTGCTACTTCGACATTCACTGTCGTCGTGGCGCGCGCTTGAAAGCGCGGGGGACGGCGATCGAACTGTAGTGAATAGCCCTGTCTTATTGTGCTCAGCACCCATTCTGATACCCCTGGGATAGCTTCCCATGCTTTTATATGTATAGCTAGGGGTTGAATGGCCTCCGGGTTCTGATCGCCACACTGGGTGGGACCGAGAAACTGAACCGGAGGTACGGGCGCGCGCGCCCTCGGTGCTTGGATACGACGGTTTGCTGACAGCGGTGGCATGCTGTTTCATGTGTGACGTCCCAATTGCTGGGAATGGGGAGCGTTCTCTGATCACTTTGTGATGCGCGAGCGGCGCCCTGGGCGAAGCGTTTATTAGTAAGTGAGGGCTGGGGAGCGGGCACGAGACTTACATTCGTATGCAACGCCCCGATCGCCTTTGATGGGGAACGTTTTGTGATGACTGTGTTGACTGGATGCTGTGAAGCAGCTCGCACAGGAGGCTGGTCACGTGAGCGGCCTGCAGCGGAACTAGAGCGTCGCGGCAGGAACAAGTTCATGGCCTGCGTGGTCTTCTGTACTTCGGAGAAGCAGTCGACGATCCCGTTCATCGCTGGGCCGAAGAGACCAGTGGGGGAGAGCGGTGCGCTGAGAAACGTGGTACGCTCAGATTCCCTCATGGCAGCAAGCGTCAGCCAGAGGTGCCTCTGTGTAACAGTTAGCGCGGCCATGGATTTTCCAATGGCCTGTGCTGCGGACTTGGTAGCGCGAAGGGAAAGGTCCGTCGCGCTTCTCAGGTCCGTGACGGCGGCTGGATCCCGTCCTCTCTCGTCCCACTCACGAAGATCTGCTTGAAGGATCTGAAGCACAGCTATCGAGTGCAGGGCGGATGCGGCCTGTCCTGCTGCGGCGTAAGCACGGCCGTCAAAAGCAGACGTGGTCCTGCAGGCCTTGGATGGGAGCGCCATCTCGCAGAGGGCGGACAAAGGTGCGCTGCAACCGCTTCCTCCACAGGGGGAATAGAAGAATATCACTTCTCGGCGGCGCCGTCCACTTGGGAGAGCGACGCGGAGACTTGAGAGCGGAGCCTCGCGGAGAATGGTGCATTGACGGCGGCGATTCTGAAGAAAGCAGCCATCGAGTCTGTTAGGCGCGGGCTCTTGGGGCGGCGACTAGTGATGCGCGGGTCGGCTTTTTTTCCAAACCGCGGGTCCCGCTTTTATGAAATTATTTGGCCCGCCCCAGCCCACACCGCACCACTGTATCTATTTTTACAACCCGCCCCGCACCCGCAACCGTTAAATAGACATACTACTAGGCATTGTAATGTAAATGAAAACAGCCTTTATTTCAGCCTGAAAGTGCTTGGAAACATCGCCCTGTAAACTGGCAACAAGAGACGATTATGAATATGAATCATAAATCAGGTCATATTAATAAGATACTAATAAACATTTACAAAGCAGCATTTGTATTCATCTAATAGGCTAAACCATTTTTTATTTCTTAGACCCCCCACAAATATGTCTTGACATGCTGGAAGTGCGCGTTTTGTGGCGCTACTGTTTGTATATTTTTCACACGAGTTGCACTTCAGGTAGCCGATCTAGCTACTGTTGTCTCCTGCTGCAACTATTTCTGAGAACAACTCCCAAACATTAGATTTAGCAGCCTAACCTTATTTTTCGTTTCAATTTAATCAGGTAAATTTCCGACCTCAATTTTTCCCGCACCTCGTCTTCCATCTTCACTTTTATTTCTCCGTTGTTGTTGTTGTCGTGGCTGGAGGCGGGAGCTGCGGAGCTGCTTGGCGCGCCGCTTTCGTGACGTGTCACGTGACGCCAAAGGTTTATGGACTCACGCAAGTTAAGTTGCTACGGCATTCGTATTGTAACCTTATCAAATAACCTAATAAAATACGAAAATAGATATTCCCAAATATTTAATATAGGCTGGAAATTGCAAGCAACATACATGGATTAAAAACGACAATAATAATGACCCGCCCCAACCCGCCCCGCTAATAAAGTGACAATTTCTTTACCCGCCCCAACCGGGGTCCGCGGGTTACGAGTCGGCCCGCGCATCACTAGCGGCGACCACTCGAGGTCGAGGCGGTTGACGGCCTGTGAGAGAAGGCGCATGAGCTCGGCGTCCACTCCAGCACGGGTCCGGCCGGATTCCTGGATCGAGGAGGAGGCAGAGTGATGAGAGCCCGACCATTCCTCGCTGTCCGATGCCAAGATAGAACAGCTGTCTTTAGTGGCGTCACCTTCCGCCTCGTCGTCCGACGGGACGACAGCGAGGGCCGTAGCCGGCGGCTGCGCGTCCGTGAAGGGGAGTGGAGAAGGCGAGGGCGAAGCTAGAGGGAGGGACTCCGGCGAGTGTTTCGCTGTGGCCACAGGCTCCGGAGGCCTTTGGGAGCGGCGCTTTTTCTAGCGCGGACCAGCAAAGGGCGGAGTGACAGCCTCAGTGTTGAAGGTCTCGAGTCGAGCCCGCAGGGTCGACATCGGCAGTTCTTCGCAGAGCTCGCAGCCTCCAGAGGAGAGGGCGAGCGCTGCGTGTTCCTGTCCCAGGCAGAGAGCGTAGATCACGTGGTGGTCTCCGATGCTGAGCGGGGCTCTGCACGAGCCGCAGGAAGTGCGAGGTATCTTTAAAAAGACGTCTTAAATTTTCGATTCTAAGGTCACGGTTCGATTCGATACTCGATTTTTACATTTATTTTTTTAACATATTGGCCAATCAGGATGCTCTCTGTTTTACATGCGCTTCATGAGGCACATACGCAAGATCTCTCGCTCTCTCCCGTGTATACGGTTTGGAGCACAGTTTTTTCTGTCTCGCATTGCGCGCTCTTGCTCGCTCGCTCACTCTAGATTCCGGGAGATTAACTAATTTGCGGGCATCAGGGAGCCGCTATCAATATGCAGGAGACTCCAGGAACTTGGGATGAGACTTGGGATGTCTGCAAAGTAAACTGTGGCTTTTTTGAAGCGCGAACGTTGTCAACATAACTCTTACACTTACACACCTGCGACTTCAATGAAAGAGGAGGGGGTTCAAGTTCTGTCGATGGGTCTCCTGCATCTGCAGTTGCCATGCTATCTTTTGAATGGCTGTAGCTAAGTTAGAGGAGGTTGACCATAGACTCGCAGCTTTTCAACACGAGTGTTTTTTTCCCGCTTGGCACGCCGACCGGACGTGACATGGGGGCGTGGCAGCATCGACGGTTCCATTTTTTAATTCGATCGATTCTAATTTTTTTTTATTTCGATCGATTTCGATTTAAGATCGAAATCGTGACACCCTTATTATATACGCTAAGCCACGCCCATACTGGCGGGCTATGACAGTGTGAAGGCGTGACCGCCCTTCATTGGACGTGACGTCACGTCGGGCTCAGTGGTAGGTAGGGATGCATCGATCCGATACTCAGTATCGGTATCGGCTCCGATACTGCCATTTTTGCCGGATCGGGTATCGGTCAGACGAGGCCGATCCAAATCCGATATTGTGCATATTATTCTGTGTTATTGTTAAGCCCCACAAAAGGCACAAAAACATTATAAAGCACCATAAAGTTTTCGTGCACTATCTTCTAAGTGTTCTGAAGCCATTATATAGTATAATGTGAGATATAAATTAATATTTAAAGTCATTAAATTCAAGATCACGTAAACTTTTTCCCTCCACTGCGGCTGTCAGTCATTCTCCATTCAGCATCAAACAGCGCGTCGCGTTCGGGTACAAGAGTCAACACGAGGAAACTCTCCAAGATGATTCAATGCTACTATTATTATACTTGATCTGTAGATACAAGGTCTATGGTTTCGCATAAAACAACTTTATATTGCAGGACTTTATTGCTGTAACTAAATCATGTTACTTTCTACCGGGTGTCTGTCAGATCGCAACACTAGAGTTGAGTCAGAGCAATATAGTTCTTCACGCGCACAGTAACTGAAATGTAAAACTATTAAAAGAAAAGGCTCAATAAACGATTGCATAGATAGATACTGTGTATAATACACTACGCATCGATATGTCTTTCCTTTGTGCTTTGAACTTTTCAATGCGGACTCGACGCGCTGTGACTCCGTGTGGCTTCAAGCACATCATTCTGCGCTCGGGATGCGCATAAGCGATGTGTGCCGCACTGTATTGGAGTCTTTCATAATCATATCATACTACTTTTGCGCAATGAAAGATTATTAATAGCCTTTCTTGTTCTGTCCTATCTATCATATGTTGCTGCCTCATTAAACAGCAGTGCTATACATTTAAAACATGTCTCAATTTTATAGTAGCCTAGGCTATATATAATAATTTATCTTTTTGATTTTTGTTATCTTGTTTTTCATGAATGTATTTGACAACAATACAAAGAGCAATTTGTAACGTTTGACCAGATTTAGTGTTACACTTATTGTCTCTTATTTGTTCCCCTAATTTTGTTTCACTAAATGTTCAGATTTTATACAATTATTGTGCACTCGTGATTTTTCTAGACTAAATTTTCCTGCTGAATTATCCACTAATCTAGTTTATAATAGCATTTTTGTCACAGATTATGATCATATATTTTTTGGATTTGTTGTTTTTCTTTAAAATTAAGTTGTCTGTATTAAGTAGATTGTGTGTTGAACTTATAATCACTCTTTTGTGTGTTAAACATAGAGTTATAGAAATTTTACTTGATATAAAAAAAAAACTGCACTGGTATCGGATTGGTATCGGTATCGGCCAATACTCAGAATTTTGGTATCGGATCGGATCGGTTTTGAAAAAGCGGTATCGTTGCATCCCTAGTGGTAGGCTGCTGCAGTTCCCGCAGGGCAGCCTATGAGCACGCTAGACAGCCTGATCTAGGTCTGCTAGCTGCTGCACTGCGTTGACAATTAATACAAAAATTAAGGATAATTTTTTGGCTTCAATATCTCGAAAAGATGAATCTTTCCCATAGCGTAAGCTAACTTACGCAATACGAGAGAACCTCTCGTAAGAGAACTATAACATAAAGGATGCATAAATTATATAAATAATTATAACAATAATAATAAGAAATAACAATGAGTGGTTATACTTTAAGGCAAGAGAAAGAAAACCGCACTTGTATTTCGCTATCTAGCAGATTTTAGGCATTTTAATATTTTATTGTACATATTGATTTGCATTGTATTGTATTCATGCATTCATGCAGCTCGATTTTAGCAACCAAGTTTTCAGCTCATTTGTTTGCATTCTCACAAATGTGCAAAGGTCTCATATTCATATTTACATGTTTCCTACGTTTATATTAAAATTCTTTCCAAGAAGCAGATATCTCAAAAAGATGTAAATATTTTTGTCTGGAAATTTTTATACAAACATTTAACACTATGTTTAATAACTATTCAAAGCCAACTACAACTGTTGATAAAGTCAAAGTAAACTATTTCAGACTGTCTGTGACTCATGGGGTGGAGGCCACAGGAAGAACCATTTGCTTTTGCTTTGTTCCATTTCCCATGTTCAGTGTGTGTTAAACCCAAAATATGGATGACTGAATATGAACAAGAATCCATCTGAAAGCTCTTTACTTTTGTTTTTATCCAACAATTCCTAATAAAACAGACCAGCTGCATACTCAAGAAACTTCATGAGCCATATAGACTAGAAATGTGTCTGGATGTATCTATACGCTGAATTTTTTTGAACATCACAAAGTTGTGTTGTAGTGATGGGCATTCTGGTAAAATAAGAAATCCTTCATCTACTGCTAATGCCCATAATGCACCTCTCTCCTGTTCCTTCAGAGCACATTCTCAATCTAGATAATGAAATATGTTTTTGCTGCTCTCCATCTCCCTCACTTTCCTTGAACTTTATTTAATTCTTACCCTCTTTCTCTATCTATTATCTTATGTAACAACAGGCTGTTTGGTCCTTATAATCACAGCCTTAAGTCTTTAATAAGAAAATGAAATTATTTTTTACACAATGCTTCCTATAAGGAAATTTACAATCTTGCTACATCCAGTCGTGGGATTGTATGTCCTTGAACTTTTCGCTTTCTGTGACCTGAGGAACTGAAACTACTGGCTGAATAAACATTTGCTTTCCTATCACGTTTACAAAGGAAAACGATCAGTGTCATATAATAGTGTGTGTGTGTGTGTGTGTGTGTCCTGGTAAACCCTACTTTATGGGGACAAAATGTCCCCACAAAGATGGCAATATCCAAAATCCTTGTCCTTGTGGGGACATTTTTTTGGTCCACATAATAAGGAATAAGGAACAGCTTATAATTTTTTCTGTGACGGTTAGGGTTAGTGTAAGGGGATAGAATATACAGTTTGTACAGAATAACTATGAAAAGTCCCCACAAAACATGAAAACACAACGTCTGTGTTTGTGTGTGTGTGTGTGTGTGTGTAAAGGAAAGGCGTGTACAGATCGGTGTGTTTTACTCCCAGTTACTCCCAGTGATACATCAATTCTAATTAAAAAACAATAACCTCATATAATTAAATCAAAGCAGACCACCTATTTTCTTGATGAAGCTTTAGTGTTAGTGTGGATGCAGTTTTGTGTGTCTAAACTGAGTGTGTGTTTGGGTTTGTATGTCTAGACTGAAAGTGTTTGTGTGTGTGTGCGTTACTTTAAACAGACCATTATTGGAGTCTCTTAGAAATGTGGTGGGAACTGCTCTTTAATCTCTCCACCTCTTTTGAATCATGGCCTCTACTCATGAATATTCATAGATAGGTTCATAATAGAAGCAAGATGAAGAAAGCAGAGGAGCAGAGCATCAGAAAATTACAAATTAGGGGCTTCTCACTCAGATTTACTCATGTGTGGAAGTACAATTGTCATATTTATCATTCAGTGTATTACAGACAGAATTTTAATGCAGGGGTTTTCAAACTTTTATATAGGCAGCTATATATTTTCATTTATATATGACACCTAAAATTAAGCATATTATGGCTTTTATATTATTTTGCCATGATATTTTATACCAACTTTGAGTGCTGTTAAATGTATAAATATAGTTTAATATATTTTTTCTATTTAGAAGTACTAAGCAATCTACAACTAAACTAGTGTAGTTTGCTGTTTTCAATAATATGACTGGGTCTGTTTGTTTTACTACAGGGAGGGGCCATTTCCATTCTGACCGCATGTGAGAGGCCGCAGGATTTTGCAGGTGTGGTTCTCATTGCTCCAATGGTTCAAATGAATGCTGAATCTGCTACACCCTTCAAGGTAAAAAATCACTAAACACAGTATAGTGCCGGGCAAATTCTTTTTTTCAAATTCTTCCCAATTGTTTGCATTTAATATCTATCACAACTGAAACGTGAGGCTGTAAATTAGATCTGCTGCCCCCTGCAGTCAGACGGTTAAATGCAATCAAATAACAATAGCTTTTAAATGTCAGCTGTCAAATAACTGCAGTAAAGCTCAGTGCTTTCATCTATTCAAATCAATCTCTGCCTCTGTAATGGCATTTAATTCTGTTTTTTTAGTGCATGTATGAAATCAGTTCCCATCACATTTCAACTATGAACAAAACATGTTTTAACTGCATGTAACAGAATGTATAGCCTTTGTCTTAATTTTGAAGAGTAACTATTGTTTTATCATATAAAATACACACAGTTTTGTGAAATATTTTGCTTTTTTTTGGGCAACGGCATGTTTTTTCAATACGATGTGAACATTGTCATTTTTATTAGCCGTTTCATTTGTAAATCTGAGAATGTTTCTATGAAGAATTTTAAATATGTAAATATTTAGTAAATTCGGTCATTCAGTGTCTGATGCAACAGACATGTTACTGCTGCTTTTAGATGTTCAGGTCTCTGAAGTAAATCATCTGTGTGTTCTTGGATTCTTTGCAGGTTTTCGTGGCAAAAATTCTAAGCCGTTTGACTCCAAAACTCTCTCTCGGCTCGATCGAGTCAAGATGGGTCTCACGGGATCCCAAACAGGTACAGGAATGTATGCGAAAGGTCTTCTGTAGAAGTAGGGAAATGTGTATGTGTGTAAATTTCACACTGACAGTTAGTGTTTGAATAGGGTTAAGTAGACAATCTGGCAATGTTGTTATGTTATGTTAGCTTTTGAAACAGTATTTACACAGTAAACTTACTCTTTCAGAGTGAGGTACATACGGTACATAGTGATGAAAACACACATGAATGTAATTTTCTTCATAGCTTGGCCCTGGAATACTGTTAAATTGACAGAAACAGCTTGTGCCATTTATTCAGTCATAGTAGACAACATAAACATCTTACAGAACAATATTACATTTCATTTGAATTGTGAAAGAAATTTGATATGTTTATTGTATGGTTTATTGTTCCCTGTTTATTGAGTATAATCTTGAGCAATGAGTTACTGCTATTAAGATCATGTTTGAAATCCTACATCTTCTCATTAGGTGGAGGCATATGACACAGATGAGCTAAATTATCACGGAGGGCTGCGCGTCTCATTCGGAATGCAGCTGATGGATGCGGCTACTCGCATTGAGAGAGAATTACCCAACATCACGTGGCCCTTCTTTATTCTCCATGGCGACGCCGACAAGCTTTGTGACATCAGAGGCTCTCAACTGATGTATAACGAGGTCAAGAGCACTGATAAAAAACTGAAGGTGAATCAAACGTGCATAAACATTGGCCAAATAAATGCAAGAATGAACATTCTGTCATCATTTACTCACCCTCATGTCTATCCAAACCTCCATGACTTTCTTTCTTCTGTGGAAAACACACAAAAATAATGTCTCGGTGTTTTGTCTCTGACTTTAAAAAGCAGTTCTTTTGTCATCATCCTTCAAAATATTAGTTTGTGTTCCACATTAGAAGAAAGTCATACAGGTTTGGAATGACATGAGGGTGAATAATTGGTGCAGGAACTATCCCTTTGAACTAGAGGTTTGACTTGTGAAAACGGTCTGAGCTGTTGTTGTGGCAGTAGATGTTTCGGATATCACAGAATAACCTGATCCAGATGCACATTCTGTACTCTAATAAAAACCACGCACCTCCCCCTCCATGTTTCAAAATTCCTACATAAGCCTTGCCTAGTGCATTCTAACTCACAAAATTTGTGTGTGTTTCTATGATGAACAGGTATATGAAGAAGCCTACCATGCCCTGCATCATGACTTACCCGACACAGTTGAGTCTGTCTTAAAGGAGGTGAGCACCTGGATCCTGGAGAGACTCCCCACCCCTCATGGGTCTTAGCTGTCAATCACCGCATGCACACTTGCCTAAGCCCCGCCCTCTATCAAATCTTTCATCTCTACTGACTAAGGGATGTCTGATTGCACTACATGCCAACAAAACTACCCTCATTAAAATTACCTAGGTGATGTAAGAGGTCATTAGTAATAGTAAGTGACCTTTGACCTTAAGTTCCAATTACGCTTTAGTATGGCCAGTAAGGGTTCTGTGGGAGTTTATGTTCCGTCAAACTTCAAAGGTATCAGCACTACAGGGCATGGCGTGTGTTGCCACTGCAATTTGCTCTTTGTGATGTCCACTGCTCATTAGAGATGCAGTGCTGCCCCCGCTGGACACCAGCAGTACTGCATCCTGCTTTGAGCACAGTTACCAAGGCAACTCAACCATTGCCTATGGCTTGGCAGAAAAACAAACTGAACCTACAGAATGAGAATATGGTAATGCTTTGAGACATTGAGAGAGCAAAATGTCTGCTGGGCAATTTTAAAATTGCTCTCGAAGAGATCAATTATTAGATAATCTCTAACAGACACATCTATGCAGGAGATCCCACAGATTCCCACATATAAACTATATATAGCCACTATAAGGAGAATTAGAAAAGTTTTTTGGCTTTTATGAGTTTCTTTTGGTGGTTTGACTGTTTCAAACACCCCAGACTGTTCCATTCCTTTGAGTAAAGGGAGAACTGGCTGTTCTGCAGCTGCATTTACTGAATATGAAACCTATTTGCAGCTGATTCTTCCTTATGGGCTCTGGAATTGTAATATCTCATTCCTTTGTTTTTACAAGTGTTACGTTACTAAATTAATATGTTACCGTTGATATTATAGTATGTTCACAATAGCTTTTGACCTCATTTTACGCCTCAGGGTTCTCATGGGGTTTGTAGCTCTAAACAACATGAAATTGTAAAAGGTCAGTCGTTCACACCAGCTTAACATTTAACACGACTGTTTTGATTCCGACAAAGGGGAGTTTTGTTACAGAGATTTGCCTGTTATCTTCAAAGGCATTTTATCAATGAATGTGGATCAATGAAGGTTTTTTTATCACTGAATGTGGCACATTTTTAATGGAAGCTATACACGCAAAATCTTTCTCTAGCTGAATTTTATATATTGTCATTTAGCGCTCTGACTAAGATCAGAAGGAAAATGACTGCTATCCGTGACATGAACAGAACTGAAATGCCCAGCACAAGATTGTAAATAGTGTGCATGTTGTGTATGAGTTTTGTGTATAAGCTATATGGATGTCTGTTTCACACGTAAAGTATATTGTCTCTCAATCATTTGAAATGGATCTCATCACATGTACATGATATGTAACACATCTTATGAGAGTTTGTAGAAGAACTAAATCTTTATCACTGATAATCCTTTGTGACTTTGACTGTTTCCTAAGGTGGAAGTGCTAGGAGCACGGCTAATATTCTCAAGGACATTATCTTTACATTGGGCAATAACGCATTATTCATTTGGATTTGAAGAACTGTCCATTTGAGTTGCTTGCCTTTACTATGACATCTACAATTCTCTCCTACAGTTGCACTGTCCTAGTAAATGGCACATTTAATATAAAACATTTTTCTGAATGCTTGCATAAATGCTGTAATATATTAAACACAGAAATCAAATATATAATGTGATTTAAATAATAATGAATATTGCCAGTTTATAGTCTCTGAATTGTAAATTCTATAAAATAATAAATTTGAAATGCTAAATGATATATGGCTTATGTGTATTTATTATTTTTCCAAATGATCCCAGCACTGTGGACTCTTTTTTCAATTGTCTGAGAACGATTTATTTCTATTTGTTTGTTTATTGATTGATTGATTGATTGACTGATTGATTGGAGTGATTGCATGCATGTGTGCATTTAAATTATCATAGATTTACTAAGATGTGCCATGACTTGGGTCATATGAGTTATGGTTAAGCCCCTCAGGCTAAGGCACCAAAAATCCCCAAGCTTAAAAGCCCCTTTTATACAATACAACAGAGATTTGTGGCAGTGTCTTTCAGATTTGAGTGCCAGAACTAATTATGCCTGGAAAAAATAAGCATAGTCTCCAGTGAAAATTCACTATAAAGATCTTTTTTAGTAACCACTCCGATTTGTTCTAGAAAACTGTCATTTGAAGTCATGCATCTACTCCATGTTTCCCTTGGTGTACATCTGTCCTAGTTTCTCTAAGGTAGGGTGACCATATTTTGATTACCAAAAACCAGGACACTCGGCCCAGCAAACAGATACTCGAAGTTTACTCAAAGATGCCTTATTAATTTCAATACATTTAAAGTAGGCTATGCCTCCTCTGTATGGATAGAAAATTGTTATATTACAAGACACAAATTCAGATAGGCTTCTCAGAGGTTACTCAACCTGTTTTATTATGACAGGTTTCAAAAAGAATGAATGAAATAATGATAGAAATAATGTCTCTTCTGTATTAGAAAAATAAATATATAAATAATAAATAACTAAAAGAAATACCTCCAAATTGAACAAAAATAGCTCTCACGAACTTACAAAAACGAACTAACAAAATATATTTATATCTTTAGTTTTCTTCCTCTGGGTCTGTTGGTCACCCTACTCTAAGGCAACAGACGTGTGCTTTTACCGTCAGTCTTTAGACTGTCAGGAAAGCCCATGTGGAATTTGCGGCCTTTTCCCCTTTTTTTTATTTTATTTATTTAAACATGGCCAAATGTGTTAAACGCAGCTGAAAGTACCTGAAAGCATGATGAATATTGAATAAACAAACATGGAGACGAGATTTAGAAGTAGATTTTTGTGAATGACTAACATTCCTCTTTTCTGTGTGGACTATGTTCTGCCCTAACACATACGTCTTTCCCCTTAATCTGCTGATGAGTTTAAAAGTTATGATAAAAGGAGGGTCAGTCACCATTTACTTTTATACTGTGTCGCATGTCCTTTTGTGTTCCACAGTGACTGAAAAAAAAAAATCAGGTTATGATGCTGAGTAAATGACAGAATGATAAACCCCGTTAAGAACTATTGAGCTATTATGAGTTTTTTTTTGCCCGGCAGGGGGCGCATGAGTTCCTCGAGGAAAATAACTGGAGGATTTAAAGGTAGGTTCTGTGTGGCCATGGTAACGGCTTTACCTGCGACCTGAATGGAGGAGATCCAATAATAGGAATAGATCAACTGCTCTATATTTACTGAAAGGGAACTCCTTCTCTCTTGGCATTTATGTGTTTCGTGAATTGTTCGTCTGAGATAATTTTTTTTTTGCCATGGAGCCCTTCTAGGAATCGACATAGATAGATTGTAGCTTTGCTTTGTGTTTTCAAAGTAGCCTAAATCAAACAATAAGCTTTTACTTTCGGTAATAAAAATTAATATTTTACGTTTTATGGTTGCATATACAACGCATTTATAGAATTCATGACTCAAGACCGAAGATTCGTGTAAAATAAACTGTTCCTCCGTGCGGGCTTTATCGATACTTTTGTTCTTTTTCATTCACTTCTGTTACAGAGAGTGCTTCCGTATATTTCTCTACGCTCAGCTTTGCTTGAGTTCAGAATTTGGCCCTGAAACCCCCCCCAGCCTCTTCACCCATCTATGTCTTCACCCATCTATGTCTTCACCCACTTCCTAAATCTCGCGCAAACGCTTCAAAAGGGGTGGAGCTTCAGTCTCATGCTGCTCTGCGATTGGTCATTTTCGAAGTCCATCAGGGTTTGACGCTCGCTCTCGAACTCTGACCGCGCCCCCGAGGCTCAGCGGCTCGCGGTGGAACAGGAGAGAGTGTCCGCGCCTTCTCAGGAGGCACCAACGGTCTGTTCTTACTGGAAAAAACGAGAATATTTAAGCTCCTTCATGGCGAAATTAGTTTTATTCGACGTCCAGAAACATATCCATTCCGGACCGCGGCTCTGACAACGACAGGCGACGAGAATATTCGCAGCTCTCAGCAGTTGGAGTTTACCGAGGATTTTCATAGCAGTTTCGTGCTTGGAGGCGCGCGAGTGCCGGTGTCGTCGTCTCCGTGGGCGCCTTTTCCTGCTTTCTGGTGACAGCTGACACTTGTCCGATTTCCGAAGACTAGAAGGCCTGATCTGTCTCCCCCCTGTCCGGTTCACCGGGTGTCCCTGTCAGTGCCGGGCCGCCTGCACACTCACCCCGGCGCGGCCTCGCTCCTTATCGAGTCCCCGGCGACGACACAGCTACCTCCCCGGTAGAGCCAGTTACCCACACTCCTCTAAAACACCTGCCGTGTTTAGAACTACCAAAAACAGTGGACCCTAGGAGAAATTACGGACAAGAGAGACGCGGATCTGTGCGCTGGTGATATAGACAGACAGAGCTGTCATACAACATTTCAACAGATCTCTGAATTTACATATTGAGTTTTTTTGGCTTCTTCTCTCGTGCATATCCGTTATTAAGGTATTAGACAACAAAACGTCAATTATACAAACTAATCACGCGTTGTGCAAAGGCAAGGCCTCGTCTGCTAACTCAGATAGCTACATCGCTAACTCCCAGCCTGGGTTTAATCAGCTTCTAATCTTATCAACCGCACTTTTGACTCTTATTCATCGCTTATTTTGTTCCATACGACACAATAGCGAAGCGATTTTAATTTATAGTTTCTGGTTCAACGCACAGGACGGTATTCCTAGCCAAGAGATCTATTGAGCTCAGCTAAAGCAGGAGGAAACAGAGCTGTCAGCCTTTATTTTCTACTACTCGGCCTGATTAACTCCAACCTTGGGAAACAAACCCCCCGAAGAATCGTATGTGTTGTGCTTGTTTCAGCTGACCTTTGCTACCAAAATTAACTAAGTCCCTCGCGAGCTTCTTGCGCAGCAACCCGCTGCATGCTCTGATACGGGAAAGACTTGATTTATATTTTTGTACCATAGTTCAGGAGCCATTTAGAAAAGGGTCAAATATCTGCACAAACCTTCTACTACTGTTTAGCCATGAGTATTGAGATTCCAGTCGGTCTGACGGAGCTGCTTCAAGGCTACACCGTGGAGGTGCTGCGCCAGAGGCCGCCGGACCTGGTGGAGTTTGCCGTGCAGTATTTCACCCGTCTGCGGGACACCAGAAACCAGGACGGGTCCGGGGTCGCCACCGCCAAAACCGGGGGGAAGGGAGTGATGTTTGATGGCGAACCGATGCAGACAGAGTCGAACGGCGATGACGAAGACGAGGACGATGACTCAGACTTTGAGCGTGAGTGCCTCTTTATTGAATCCGCTCATTACGCTACCTGTAAAAAATGAAGATATTGCTGCTTGAGTACCGGTGTGTTTTAGTGTATACCGTATTTGCACGGCTAACAAGGGTGTCAGATCTCCCTTGAGATGGGTAACGTGAGGAAAAGCCTTATCTAGGCTGTTTCCATGGCACTCGCTCGAGCTCCCATCCAAGCGCTTGATTGACAGTGACAAGTGGCGCCCGCACAAGGCATCCCCAGAATGCATGCAAAATTAAGATGGGATAGTATGCACGTTTATTAGATTTGCATTAATATTTATGCATTTCTGTTCTTGAATAGAGACGGCTGTGGTGTGTGATCGGTCTAGCGTTGTTAGCCCATTCGTGCTGTATGAATTGCTTGTATGAATGGATGCGGGATGGCCATTGAGAATGCTAACAGGGATTTTTCATAATGGAGAGAGGTGCGCTCGCGCACATCAAAGAAGCCCCTCTTTCCTTTCATGTAGTGCAGAGAGAGCGAGCGAGCAGCTGCAATACCAGGCAGATTTCACTGGCAGACATGTAAGTCATCATTTGTGAATTAAAACATTCTTTTAAAGAAGTCATTGAAAGAAATCTGGACCATTGAGAACAGTGAGGAAGAGGTGTGAAAATGGATACAGGGATTGTTACACATTCCCAAATCGCTTAGCCCTATAAGGCTATAATCATATTTCATCAAACCGCATGATATGCAGCAGTACCTGCCTGTGTCTGTGTGGATTGTCTTGTTTAGGCTGATTGTTTAATATTTAATTCTGTAATTGTTTTCACATCCTCTTACAAAACGGATTGGGGAAATCAATTCCAACTGTGTGTTAAATCTGATCTCAGATCAGTGAGTGTGAAGGTTTATGTGCTCTTTCAGTGGTTTGAATTTGAGCAGGTACATCATTCTCTTTCCACATTCTAATATTCATACTTCACTGCTATATTGAATGCAAAAATCAGTATGACAAATTATAGTATGACAGAATATTTACCATATTTGGTTGGACCATTTTAGAGACCACTTTTAATTTGCATGTATGTGCATTTAGGTAAACAATACAGAATGACCCACTGCGTCCAACAAGATTCTGAAGTGTGTGCAGTCAGTTTCATATCCCACAATTCTGTGGGAAGGAAGCTGACGAGCTTTCAGATTTGAAAGATTGGTAAATTAAGAAAAAACTTGAGTGGCTTTTCGAGTGCAAGAGATGTAGTTGCCAAGAAAGTTGTTGTTATTATAGTGTTGTCACAATTCTGGAATTTCTAATTTCGTTACGATAGATATTCACTAGAGCACCACGAGTCACGACGCATGCATGTTCGTGACGTGAGAGCAGATGTTGTTGAGTTGGACAGAGATTAATATTTTGTAAATAAAGTGGTAAATTATGATTTTTGCACAAGCAAAGCACTCACATCGCTTCATAAATTTGAGGTTAAACCACTGGAGTCACATGGATTTACCTTAATGATGTCTTTACTACCCTTCTGGGGCTTGAAAGTGGTAGTCGCGTAGTCTGTTAATGGAGCGACAGAAAGCTCTCAGATTGAATTAAAAATATTTTATTTGTCGTCTGAAGATAAACGAATGTCTTACGGGTTAGCGCAATTAACCACGAAAAATAAGTCAATTTGGTACTTGTTAGCTGAGGCGGCTTTATGTATGTGCCTCTTATATAGATCATTGGTGTGCGCTCTTTTGTTGTGACCGCGAAACCTGCAGGAATGAGTAAAATTATGTGCAATTACAATACCCACAACCCCACAAAATTCAGGCCCTGCTGTAACACCAACACTACTCAACCAGAGCGCATGAAATGGGTTTATAAGAGTAAGCAGGTGTGTGTCAAACCTTCAATTTGCCGTCGGAGAGAAGAGAGATTGAGAATGTGCAGCTGATATCGGTGTATCGATACTGCAGAAAAGGAGTATTGGAATCGTTTCAGATATTGACACGTATCGAAATATCAATATTTTTGACAACACTAGTTAGTTATTATTTGACAACACCTGAGTAGATTATTTTCACAGTTATTGTTAGTATGTCATAGGCCAAAAACATCTGGGAAAATGGACAGTGCCAAGATGGCAGATTAAATATGAACGCATTTTCAGACAAAGTACAAGTTTGTATTCATCCAGTTTAGGTAGATCATTAATTAGCTCAGATAGTCGTCCGCACATCCAGTCATGGTAGTGGGATGGGTTCTGCATTAGACACGTGTTGTTCCACAGCAGAGCTTCAGTGAGCTGAGGAATCCAGAGCATGCTTGGGCATGTTTGAACAGTTAAAGCATAGGTAAGACCATCCCACCTTGATCTTTCTTACTTTGCGTCATGCTGTCAAGAAAACATCTACACATCCCTGCAGAACTGGCAATGTATCACGCAGAAGTTTGGATGGATTTGATGGCTCTTAGACTTGCATACTTTATCATGTACAGTGCTTTATCATGTATATTGTTGGTTTCTGTGAGAATTTAGATACATGCTCACAATTGGTTTTGGGTAAAGAGTAGTTAAATGTTTTGTAAGCAGTTTCAGCTGTTTTGTTAACTTTGGCACTAAGTTAGAACACCACCATCCTTTCAATCACATGGCCTCTCTACAAAACCCCTTGCCTGAATTCACAAAAAATAATTTCTGATTTGCCTCAGGCTGTTAAAGGCACTTTATGTCTGGTATCTCTTAAAACAAAACAAAAACAACAACAACAAAGCACCCTAGTTACTCTAATAGAAAAGATGTACTGTAAATTAAAGTGAAATGAATTTAAGTATAAAAGAAGTGTCTGTCTAAGTGCAAGTGTATAGCTTGTCTGTCTGGAGGATAGTGTACTCTTTGTTGTAAGCTGGATAATCAGAGAGGAACAGAGCAGTCTGCTGTTTTAAGGACTCGGAGTCCTTGTCAGAGACAACCTGCAAATACCCTAACAGGGTGTCAAAGAACCTGTTTGTGCTGCTCCTAACTGTCAAGTTGCCTGTTGTCAGTTTAATAGGACACACGTTGCAATAATGTTTTTGCATCATCTCAAACTCAATATTGAGTGTAAACCTTTTTCACATTGCAAACATATGAAACTAAACTTTGAAAAAGAGAACTGTAGTTTTTTCAGGCAGTTAGCGTGTTGTCTCAACCATGATGTGCTGTATCTGAGAAGGTCTTCATGTCCTTTACTAAGCCAAAATCATGTTTTTGCAATTTGTCGAGAATTAACTATTAAAGTCCCTGTAAACTCAAAATTTTGTATGTGTTCTGAGTTTGTCACACCACAGAAAAATGTGTTATTAGCCACCCTGCCAAATTTGAATGATAAAAAAAGCCAGCAAGTACATAAAATAAGCTATCAAAATCTTGAAAAAATGAGCAGTAGTCTCTGCTCTCAAACGCTGGGGGCGTGTCCGCTGGCTGCGCTGAAACCACGCCCACTCGCGGGAAAGCTGCCGTTGCCACACTCAACTCTACAGCCGGAATAGATGCTCGCACGGTGGGCACGCACTGCCGATGATGGCACCAGTGGTTAGCGCGACGGGAGGATAAATGCCGAGGCGGAAGATAGTCAGTTCGGCCTCATTCACCAGTTACAACGGATTATCAGTGAATGTCTCAGTTGTCTCCGACGAAAGTTTATAAAACTATCCCGTGTAAAATGATCACTTACAGAGGCAGGTTTTGGCAGTGATCCTCAGCTCTCCATCAAGGTTGGCTCTTCACAAAATTAATCCACTTCTTCTTGATGTAATCGTTTTTCGGAAATTTAAATAAGGACACCGATCTGTTTTGTATGTGATCCGGTGATCGCATCCAAGTAGTAGGCCTACGCATTTCCGTGACGAAGGCATAGCTAGCTAGCAATCTGTAGGCTGCTGTAGTAACTAATAGTACTGACCGTAACTCACGATTGAGCGGCAAAACTGATGTGAATGTGCTCTATATTGTTAGGGGAGCGGCCAGTCTCAGTGGCTCCAGTGCGTCATCAAGTAGGGGCGGGGCCAGGAGCTCAGGGGCTCCAGTGCGTCATCGAGCCCCGCCCAAAAAATCCGGAAAATAGCAATGGTGAAAAACTATAACGGTCTAACTCCACAATTCAGTACTTCACAGTTCAGTCTTTGTAATATGTTTTAGCAATACATTTCTAACATTTATAATGTGTTTAGAATTTTTTTTTAAATTGCCTTTACAGGGACTTTAATAAAGGGCCTGAATAATTAGTGTTAAAATGGCCACCATAAAAGTAACATGAATAATTGTCTTTTCCTTTTCAGAAAGAAAAAGATTGCACTATATATTTAAGGTGCAGAAAAAAATTGAATTCACTGCAGTAGTAAATGCTTTTCTACTTGACCTTTTTTGAGTTTTAATCCTTTTTCTTTATTTAGAGTTCAGAAAGAAGAAAGGAAATGTTACATGTTTTTGGCTTTACTACAGGTCCCGTCACATATTAAGAATATGCACCAGCTACTGGCATTCAGAGAAAATGCTTTGGTATTGTTTTTCTGTCTATGTGTGTATTGTTTGTGTGTTTTGTATGCCAGGGTGTGTCTATCTTTTATTCTTCATGTTTGAGGTTTCCGATAACAATCTGGACTTTAGTACTTCCTCCTATCTATCAGCAAGAGGGTGGCTATCTAACTACCCTGACCCTGTTTGTTCTTCCCACCCTGGTCATTGATTGCAGAAGCTGCATTATAGTGTGGTCGTAAGAGCTTATGAAGTGTTATCTCAGCAGCTTGTCATAGACTTCAGGTTATCATTTCTACATTTTTGAGTCCTGCACTCGCAGAAAATAAGTTAAGATGAAGTTAATTAGGTTTAAGAGTTCATATTGCTATACACTTATTGCATAAACCGTCTGTCCAAGGCCATCCTTAAAAATATTTTGGTTTGCAGTAACAGCAAAAAAGAAAAAAAAGGGGCGCTAGGTAGGTCTATATGTTTTTTTTTCAAGATTCAATGTAAAAAAAAAAGGACAATTTTGGGCATGGTGATTACGTCGGTATGAATTTAAACAAATTTGCATATCGTGACGTCAATGCCTTCGGGCGCACCATTGCGAACCTCATTCTGATACAGGTTATAGACCACAAACAATTTGAAATCTTTATCAAAAAACATATTTATTGCATTAATTCCAGCTGCATTCATTTGGAAAAAAATAGGTAGAATCAATAAAAAAAAAGAGAAGCCACTAGATTTCAATGAAAGTGAATTTTCAGAGGGAAACAAATAAATTAAAATGACTAATCTCACCAGCGCCGCGCCGACCAATAAAACATTTGGCAGTTTGGCACCATTCGTTTACATTTGACCCATAAACCTCTGCTATTATTAACGGAAATCAGTGAGGTCAAATGGCTAGGCGCATTGTAGAAACTATAGGCCTATTAAGTAGTCCTGACATATTATGGAATGGTCGATTTTCTTTAGTGCAATTTCGGTATGGGATGTGCTGTTTTATTGGTCAGCGCGACACTTGTGAGATTAGTTTGCGCCGCGCTGACCATTGGGTGGCGCAAGCAAACACTTCCTCCCTGCGCTGTCGAGTCTGTCGCGACTCGCGCGTCTCGGTCCATTGAGCCGCAGCGCAGCGCGAACTCTATAACACCGTGCCGTTTCGTCCCACTTTCGGTGTGTTTGGCTTCTCATACTTATGTGAGTTTGTTTGTCAGAGCCTGCAGTTGCTGTGTGGCGTGCGTTCGCGACGGGCATATCGTGACCATGACGAGCTGGACGCGCTCCGAGAAAAGGCCGTTACCATCGATTTTCCTATTCCCTATTTGACCATTAAGAATTTCGAATAATGAGCGACTAAATGTAGGCTCATACAGACGTATTTCACAAGCAGCCGCGCCGCAGCCGTCACCAAGCGCGAACCATTGACAGTGAATGAAACGAAGCGAACGCACAGGCCATAGTGTGACATGCGTAAACCAATGGTGTAAACATAATCATCATAGATGACACCACAGGTTTTTATTTAAAAGAAAGAACGTAGCCTACGCAATTTATGTTCACAATACTTACTATAATATAATTTATATTATTATATTGCATTTGTATTAGTTGTTTGAAAAGTAAAAAAAAATCGGTCGGTCTTAACTCTCTGGGGACCAGCGTGTTTTTGGGGCCTTTGGGATGTTTTGACATGCACTGACATTTGTGCTTTTTTCAGTTATTTATAAACATGTTAATGGCAAAGGTGTAAATTCACTCTATATAGCACAAACGGGGCTACCATGATATGTGAGCAACATGTATGTACATGTTTGTATTTTTAAGAGAATAATGTTTATGCGTGGTTATTGAAAAAAAATAAAAATGAAAGTTGCTGAAATAAGACCACAAAACACATACTAAATATGTGTCCACAAGACTTTTGACTAATGGATGTTGTCTCTTCGAGTTCTGGCTTCAAAATGATGTGAAAATAATCCTGCCTAATTGTTCACATAAAGCAAAACATGAATTCATACTTTGTATGACAGTTTTTTTGTCAGAAAAGGTTTATGCGAGGGGGTGGTAATGGCCTATCAATATTAATGAGATTCAGACCAGGGGTGTGACAGACACTCCCCCCAATGGCTAATGGCCCATCAAGTGAGGCAGCCTGAACAAAGAATGAGAGGAGATTCAAAGGTTTTTCAATCTGTTTTATTGTAATTCCTCTATGTGGAGAAACTAAATGTTCTAAATTTGCTCTAAGCAAATTAAATGTGAGTAAAATAAATAAATAATCAGTCGGCTATAAACAAAGCAATTGTGAAGTCATACAGGCTCATATTGTATTAACACTAAGTATAAACAAAATTGAACTAACATCTGTAAAATTGTAGGTAAATTTGACTTACTCTTTCTGATTTCTGACTGTGTTGCTAAGCGCACTCCGAGTTGCAGGCGGAGGTAGTGATGAAGCTACATTCCTTTTTTTTTTTTTTTTTTAAAGTTGAGGAATATTATTACATAAATATAACCATAGCAGCATTAGTCTATAATGAATAACTGATGTAAATAATTTTAGGCGAGTGCAATAAATATGCGTGTCAATGGGCCATTGCCGGAGAGGCACACCACAAACAAAACACATTTGCGCAATTCATTAACTGGGTATATTTACACATTTCAGCACATTTACACAGATTTACAACTGATATTTGCGAGCATGCATCGTCAATGATAATAATGAGGCAGCATTTAAACTAGTCAAAATATAATCTAAACATCTAGTAGGCCTATTTTCTAAAATAACTTCTACATTCTAGCTTTCATACACAATGATCTAAACATATCATTTACACATACAAATTTCCCTAACTGGGGTTTACAGTGCGT
The DNA here is from genome assembly GCA_029959095.1 of Rhinichthys osculus. Taxonomy (NCBI): domain Eukaryota; kingdom Metazoa; phylum Chordata; class Actinopteri; order Cypriniformes; family Leuciscidae; genus Rhinichthys; species Rhinichthys osculus. Next base: position 16,855,403 of record JARWKJ010000017.1, read on the forward strand.
AGCATATGCACCAAAAAAACAAAACAAAACAAACATTTTTCTTTAACACGAGATATTAAATTCATGGTATAGATATGCACTTTCATTGGATCGTGTTGAATATATCAAATGTCAATACTCTGGATGGTAAGTGGAAAATAGTCCACCCAGTATAATATGTAAGCTACATGTTTATATTGAATAGCTTGTCAACTAATGGAAGTAGGACTAAATACTTACTCATACGAAATTCTATCCACGGCTCGATCAAACGGTCATCATCAGAGTCGCGCTCTTCTTCTGATGAAAATGTGGATTCTTCGTCGCTAGTATCCAGGACGAGCTGAAGAGCTTCTACACCGGTGTATCGTGCCATCTTCCTAACGCGCAGGTGAACTGAATGATGAAATTTGAAGCCTTTAATGCATTTGCTTGGGGGCGTTTACCTGTTTTCCATAGATGGCTTAACACATTATCTTGTGAATAGCACGCTCCGGGAGTAGGCGTGAACGAATTAAAGTGAATGAGCTCGTAATGAGCTCGACTGGAATCGCTCTATTTTCATACAGATTACAGAAGCTGAGAATATTTGTTTTTAATATAAATGACTTCATTTAAAAGATGCGATCTCTAGCTTTATGCCCGTGGGTATGTTTGACTGAATTTTCGTGGAGTTACAGATCATTTCCGAACGCGTTTCAAATTGGAGTTCGCTGACAGAGAGAGTGAAGAACTCGCATCATGTTCATTTTTCTTTATTTGGCAAAAAGCAAAACACTTTATTTTTATTGTGAGTATACAGAAAAAAAATAGAAACTGAACAGGATCGATTGATGTATAACACGAACATGAAAGATCAAAATTAACAGAGCAGTTTGAGTTTATTTTGCATTGCTAAAAAAAAAAAAGAGCAAAACGCGCGGGCGCGTTTCTGGTCCCCAGAGGGTTAATGCAAGTTTACAACCGGCAAGTCGGTCGGACTAAAAGGGAAAAAATAAAATAATTGAGTCGGTCCTAATTTGACAGGGTCGGTCGGGTTACGGCAAACAAGAATATTTTTAAGTATGGCCCAACAGTGCAACAGGGCTGTTCCCTCTCAAGACATTGTGGGTAAGGCCAAAGGTTAGACAGGATGTGGAAGCCCTGCACATTATCTACATTGTAACCTTCACTATTTTTGTCTCCAATTAAATCTAATCATTAATTTCCTCTCTCCTAACCACTCAACAGAGTGGGAAACATTGTTCTGATCCCTTTCTTTGCATGTTTGTTGACAACAACACACACAAACACACAAGATTACTCCTCAGCCTTCGTAAGATGTTTGCAGGTCAGTCTGATTAGTGGTGGTGGCTCAAGGAGAGGAGGTCATTGGCACAGGAGGAGTGCATCCAATGGGAGGACTCCAATTGCGAGGTGTATGTTTTGATTGGACATGCCTTGACCTTCAACTAGCACCACATAATACCATATCAGCCAATCAGAGACGGGTTAAAAGAACAGACAGGGACCTTGTCCAGTCAGTGTGCAGATTAAGCAGACTGATGGCCTTGTCTAATCAGAGGGAGAGCTGACCTCGACTCTAATGTTCATTATGCACACAAACACACATTTGCAGATATTTTAGCGCCACTGAATCCTCGCATATGCTTTTGTAAAGTTTATAGAAAGTGAATAAAATGTGTGTTTTTTGAGTAAATATCTGCTACTGTTGATTCTGTCTTTCATGCTCTCCCACTGCAAGTAATCTTCTTGCTGTTAGTAAGGGGTTAAAGCCACAGGCACAGTGCTAGACAGATCCACACTACCTTATAAGGGCTAAAGAGAGAAAGGGAGAAATGGATCACTGAGAAAGATAGACAAAGTTTTTAGAGAGTAAAGGGGGGGGGGGGTGATTCAGACATCAAGATTGATTGCTTACAGCAGGAAGGGAAGAGAGTATTTTCCTTTTGTTTACGAGTTGTACAGCTGTTTGGGATTTTATTAATTAGTCGAGCAGCTTTCTCCGTGTGTGTGTGTGAGTGGGGTTCTTTATTGTGTTATGGTAGTGTTACATAGTGTAGACTCCCCTTGTGCTTTTGCGAACGTGTGTATAGGGCCTGTTTACACCTGGTCACTTTATGCGTTTTCTCTGGTCGGATAGCTATTCGAGATAGATTTAAATCCGATCACTCAACCACTTCAGGAGGTGGTTTGAAACGCATTTCAAAGGATACTTGAGAAGTAAAAATGCATCTGGTTGTTGAAGCCACATATGTAAATTTGACTCCTTCCAAAATGGTGTAAAAGCATGTGAGCGTGTTATAGGCCACTGGCTCACGGTAGCCAGATATGACAGCTCTACCTCTATCGCCACAGATATGGCCTGTGGCAAATGAGTAGCTGAGCAAATATCTCTTCAGCAAGCCGACGCACAAACTGCCGCAAATGAAACAAAGTTCGCATCCTGAAGCTCATTCAAAGTAGAGAGACTAAATTATCTTACCAGCGCTCATGCCGCTTTCTCTCCTATTGCAGTCTTGATCTTGAAATTAGCTGATGATAGATAAATTGCAGCTTATATCTGTTTCTTTCGATGACGTGAATTCCGTTAAATTTGCATATAGAATAGGAATTGAAGAACGGATTTATTATTAATTTTGTGGAGACACATTTATGTGGGCAAGTGTAAATGGAAGGGTTTTAACAAAATGGATAGCTATCTGATCAGTTAAAACGCATGGTGTAAACAGGCCCTATGAGTTGGCCATAGGGATGTCACGGTACCAAAATTCCAGTAGTCGGTACCGATACCATTAAAATGTTACGGTTCTCGGTACCAATTTCGGTACCACAGCAAAATCAGTTTGAACTATTTTTTTTTTATAATTTATGTAACTATTTGAAAAAAAAAAAATATATATTAAATTCAATTCAATGACTTTATTATTTATGATGGTAAATTTATGAAAGGATTGAAGGCTACATGCTGTTTAAACGAAAATATTGATGATATTGAGAAATATTGCTTGTGTAAAATAAGCAACCTTCTATGCACACATTATTATTAGTAGTAGTAGTATCTTGAATTAATGGAGACGTAGTTACATCTATTGTACAGTAGCCTAATATAATTATTTCTGTCAATTTCTTTAAGTTAAACCAAACTTTTATTTTGACGGGTTGCCGTGAAGACCTTTGAGTTTCTGTGCGTGTATGATATGACGATAGTTTTTCTCAAATGAAACGGTAAAATGCTCATGAAGTGACTCTCAGAGATGAATGGAATCATGAATCATGTCATCATATCGTGAGGCAGCAGAGACTGAAAACAGCGCGAGCGTCACTCGATCGTGCTTGTGTGTGTGTGTGTGTGTGTGTGTGTGTGTGAGGTAACGTTTAATGAAACTGCGCGTCTACGCCGTTCATTCACACAGAGACAAGCAGAACATGAAGGGTTCATATTTAAATAGTCGTTTTGCAGTTTAATATACACAGACACCACATCAGCAGCGCCGCCGGTCGCCATGTCTCAGCGCTTTCATGAAGCGGACGCAACTTCACGCCCTTCGTGCATGCATGCGCATCCAGAACCGGGTTTGACTGGGTACTCGGTACCACCGGGACTTGGTACCGTGACGTTTACATTTTTTTAGTACCGACTTGGTACCGAAGTACCGAATATTTTGACAACACTAGTTGGCCATATAGTAGACCGATTCATTTGAGATTATTGCAGTAGCGAACCGTGACTCTTGGACCTTGGCCCTCTCACCCCCTTGCCTCGTCGGGAAAAAAGTAAATTCATCCTAAAATTGGCCTAGCTTACAGTGTCCTCTTCTATAATATAGCAATCTTTAGTGGCAGAAGTGATAGGTCTAACGTATTTATAACATCTTGACACTTTCAGGTTTATAAATGGGTGTCATCTTTGAAGGATGAACAAATAATGTTTTGGTCATCACATTAAAAATAACATTTAAATATATGAAGAGTTCAGATGCAAAAGCCATTTGAAATTTTCTTCTAGAATGATCATTTTTATCAAGCTTGCATATTTAAGTTCAGTAATTTCACTTAAATGGCAATGAAGATTACCATTCTTAACTTAAATATACAAGCTTCATAAAAATGATCATTCTAGAAGAAAATTTCAAATGGCACTTAGCTTTTGCATCTGAACTCTTCTTCATATATTTGAGTTTTGAAGTGCTGGAAAAAGATGTGTGAAGTACTTGAAAGCATTTCACTATTCCAGCCAAACTGGTTACAGTTAGTGTTACTATATTAAATCCATGGTGAGTGTTGCTGGTCTGTGGACGTAAAGTATTAGGCCTACTAGTTCATTCACGGCACAATATTTCTCCTGGTGTCCACGTCGGCGCTGTTTGATCTAATAGAGATCTACAGTTAATAACGGAGAAATGTGAATGCTTCTCACTAGATCTCGCAGCGATGTTATTACTTCAGTGGTGAATTCAAATGTTTTCTTTACTGGATCTTAGCGCTGTGTTGTAACAGTGTCGCTTGAACAAGATCGCCTCGCGCTGCACAGATGTTGCTGCTCCGAACTGATAAACGATCCGTGAAGCACATAATGAGTAGCGCATTTTCGTTCCGCTCGCCATTTGATGTTGCGCAACGTTGTGGAGATCGCGCCAGCGTGAATTTTGTCGGCAGGAAAAATGGTCCAAGGAATCGTTCGGTTTGTATGTGTACCGAACCGGAAGCCTCGAACCGAAACGGTTCAATACGAATACATGTACCGTTACACCCCTAGTCTACACAACACACACTGAATAGGCAGATTTAAAGGGTTTATTTCCTTCAAAAAGATTGAATTTTTATTATCAAATAAAATAAATGTTAATAATATCATACTACCATTCAAATGTTTGGGGTGAGTAAGATTTTTTTCTTTTTACTATTATATTATGCTAATATTATTATAAGAAATGTTTCTCGAGCACTTAATCAGCATATCAGAATGATTTCTGAAGGATCATGTGACTGAAGACTGGAGTGTTGATGCTGAAAAATCAGCTTTTCCATCCCACGAATAAATGGCATTGATTTGATGTTTTGTGTTTTATCATAGTTTTGAATGGTTGTTTATGCATGTTGCGTGAGAGAGAAAGCACAGAACTGTTTGTAGTTTAGTTGCTGACTCTCACATAAGTGATTTTCGCTGTACCATCACAGAGATCACACACACATTCTGTTTACTTTTAAAATTACTAGTCTCTCTTTCTTTCTCTCTCTCTCTCTCTCTCTCTCTCTCTCTCTCTCTCTCTCTCTCTCTCTCTCTCTCTCTCTCTCTCTCTCTCTCTCTCTCTCTCTCTCTCTCTCTCTCTCTCTCTCTCTCTAATATTTACCAGCAATGAGAGAGTGATAAGACTGTGTGTGCAATGCATGAGGATATCTAGAATGACATGGAGGGAGATAAGAAGAAAGACGGGACAAATATCGGGTTTCTGTTGTTTGTAGTTACTATTGCTCATACTTAAGCTTACAGATTTAAACAAACGTCTAATCCTAAATTATTAAAAACTGGCAGGTTTATACATAATTATGTAATACCTCAAATCATATGGCTTGCTGACTTTTTTTTTTAAAGCAGTCATATTGAAAATGGATGAAACAGTCCTATAGAAGAAGTTTCCCCATGGATTATTATTTTTTTAAATCATGGAAAATATTTATATTCCCTATATCTAGATGATATGCGTATATAGACTACTGTTCAAAAGTTTTGGGGTTGGTAAGATTTTTTAATGTTTTTGAAAGAAGTCTCTTATGCTCACCAAGGCAGCATTTATTTGATCAAAAATACAGCTCAAAACCTGCAATATTGTGAAATAGTATTACAATTTAATAACATTATTCTTTTATATTATATTTTAAAATATAATTTCTTCCTGTGATGGAAAGCTGTATTTTCTTCAGTGTCACATGATCCTTCAGAAATCATTCTAATATTCTGATTTGCTGCTTAAAGGGTTAGTTCACCCCAAAAATGAAAATTATGTCATTAATGACTCACCCTCATGTCGTTCCAAGCCCGTAAGACCATCTTCGGAACACAGTTTAGGATATTTTAGATTTAGTCCGAGAGATTTCTGTCCCTCCGTTGAAAATGTATACACAGTATACCGTATTTTCCGCACTATAGGGCGCACCGGATTATAAGGCGCACCTTCAATGAATGACCTATTTTAGAACATTTTTCATATATAGGGTGCACCGGATTATAAGGCGCATAAGATACTGCAGTCAAACGTTTGACTGGGTTTGCGTTATGCATCCACTAGATGTCAACAAATGTCAACAAAACAGTCAGATAAAGTCAAACTTTATTAAGCTTTCTGACAACTCCGTTCACTCCCATGGTAACGTTGTTCAAACGTTAAAGGAAAACTCCGGTCAATTTTAACATTGAGCTCATTTTTTGTAAATTTGGAGTGCTGTCAGTACAGACAACAACGACAAAAACCGGTGTTGCCTACACCGTGTTATCCTCTTTTTAAAATTTGCACCCTGTTGACTTAAACGGGACAAGTTTTAAACCTGCTTTTAGCCTCTTAACAACCTTAATGTGTCATTACAAGTGCACAGCCATGTGAGTGAACACGGTGAATCTGACTGCACATACCCGTATTTTCTTCCTGTTTTCGGTCGAAGTCCACAGTAGGCGATTGTCGAGTGGGCGCGCGCGATCATTGGTAACTAAGCAACAGTGGAGACTCAGACTGTCAGCTGATGACGGTGCTGTGTGGTGTTCTGAGAATATCAGCTCAAATGGATAGTTCATCCGAATCAGATGTTGAACACACGGAGGAGGTTTGATCGCGCGCGCGAACTCGACAATAAACTACTGTGGACTTCGGCCGAAAACAGGAAGTAAATACGGGTATGTGAGCCGGCTGAATAAAGAGATTATTCCTGCCTCCGTGAAAGCTCGGATCACAGATGAGACTGATATATCAGCCCAGGCATCCACGATCCATTGGCAGATAGTGGCGTAAGTCGCTCGGCGCTGTCTCCCCGTCTTGGTAAACGTGTGTTCACCATCCATATATAAGGCGCTCCGGATTATAAGGCGCACTGTCGGTTTTTGAGAAAATTAAAGGCTTTTAAGTGCGCCTTATAGTGCGGAAAATACGGTACTGTCCTTGTCCAGAAAGGAAATAAAGACATCATCAAAGTAGTCCATGTGACATCAGTGGGTTAGTTAGAATGTTTTGAAGCATCGAAAATACATTTTGGTCCAAAAATAACAAAAACTACGACTTACGTCACCAGCATCACTGAACGCGACTTGACAACAGAACCGGAAGAGAATACAATATAGCTTATATATACAATATAGCTTCCATTGAAAATGAATGACTTCCGGCCGCTTTGGAAGCTCAAGTCGGCGGCGGTGTGAACGTACAGTAATAGATTATTTGATCAACTATGAAAATTTATGTAAATTGATATAGTGTGTGTGTGTGAGAGAAAAATCAAACTAATACTACTGACATGAGGGTGAGTAAATGTCAAAACTTTCATTTCAAAGTAAATTATCCATTAAAGATTCAAAATGGACCGACTTTGTATATTTTAAGAAATATTGCCCTCACCCATATTCTTTCCCTTTTCTTCCTTCCAGTGTCATTCTTTCTCTCTTTCTCTCTCTCTCTCTCTCTCTCTCTCTGGTTGTCAAGAGAGAGTGAGTGGGTGTGTATTTGGGGGGGATAGTTGTTATAGTCTTCCTTGTATTTTGTTGTCATGGCAACTTTGTCCACTTGAAATCCCCTACACGTGAGGTTGAAGCACCCCATCTCACTATACTTCACGCGCTCATGCACGTACTCATTTCTTTGAGTGCTCTCACAACAAGTCTGTGTATTAAGCCGCCTTATCTGGGCATTGCTCACACACAGTGTTAAGTAATTTGCAAAGAGGTGTTAATCTGAATGCTTGCTTATGTGTGAATGCACACAATTCGGTGGCATTTAACGTGAGCATGTATTGAGTTGCAGGTTTATTACTGTAAGAATGTGTTTAAATATGATCATACATTTAGGTTTGTGAAAATCTGTGTTTGTTATAGAGCTATAGGTTATGAGCGGAACGTCTTAAGACGGTAGTTCACTAATAAGAGAGTGTGTATGTGAGAGAAAGCTCATTGTTAGTTTTACACCAAAGAGTTAATGGAGTGATGGACTGTAACAGTGCCATGAGAAAGTAGGAGGGGGGGTGTGCAGACCTGCAGGGCTCCTGAGAGTCGTGCTAGTGCACTCAGCTGTGATCGTACACACATAATTGCAATCTCCTGAAACTGGTACAGCCTGTAGGACAGGCCTTTTACTGACCTTACTGAATATTTAACACGCCCACACAGTTACTGAAGGGCGCATGTGAAATTTGGAGACTAAATTTGATGGTTAACATTGTCTGAGAGTCTGCAGTTCTCAGCGAGCATAGGGGAATTTGAACAGTCATTAACTCTCTCTGTCTTTCTCTCCACAGCTCCTCCCCCCAGCAGATTTAACCGGAGAGTGTCGGGTGAGTTCTGTTTGACGTCATTGCACTAATCATGTGGTTTAAAGTGTGTGTGTGTGTGAGTGTCAGATAAGTGCTCTGCCTTTCCGTCATTTCCCCTAGTGTTTGTTTTATTGTAATTACTATATGTGGCCAATATGCCCACTCATTCTGCCCCTTTCAATTGTGTTCCAGTAAAAAAAATCCCCTCTTACACATCATCATATGAAGGAATCTAGATATGCTACCTGTAAAGACACATTTAATGCATGGAGAAGAATACTTTTTTTTTTCATAAGTGTGAAGTTAAGCTTTGTCCATTTAGTCATCTCTGTAAATTAAACACTTCTATAGCAGAGGTTTTAAACTGGAGCCCAAAAAAGGGTTCTATGTAGCCTGTGGAAAATTTGAGAAAATAAAATGTTTTACAAAAAGTTTGCCATACAAAATAAACATCTTGCCAATAGTTAAGAGAACTAAATATTTAGTTTATTTATTTGTTTGTTTGTAACAAATAAATGTAAGTTATTTCTTTGGTACATTACTGTTCAAAAGTTTGGGGTCAGTAAGATTTTTTTTAATTGTTTTTGAAAGACATTGTTCACCAAGGCTGCATTTATTTGATGATAAATACAGTAAAAACAGTTATATTGTCAAATATTATTACAATTCAAAATTACTTTAACTATAGCTTAAAATAACTTTCTATTAGAATTGTAAAATGTAATTTATTCCTGTTGCTTAATGCGCATGTGAACCCCATCAGCGTTTATCACAGGTTCGCGTTTAAAGTCTGTTTAGAGAGAACAGTGTCATCTTAGCGGCCCCTAATGGAAAATAACATTATTCAAGAACCGCTATAAAACCAAACCAATCTTAATCTTACCTTAAATTATATTAAGTTTATCTCTGTAAAGCTACTTTGAAACAATCTACATTGTTAAATATAAATGAGGATGACTTGACTTGACTGTTATGTCAAAGCTGATTTTTTTTCAGTCTTCAGTGTCACATGATCCTTCAGAAATTATTCTAATTCTAAAATATACATTTTTGTATATCAATGTTGAAAATGGTTGTGCTGCATAATATTTTTTTTTTATAAACTGATAAAAAAACTGTAGGATTCTTTTATACAATGTTTATAAAACAGCATTTTCTTTAAAATAGAAATATTTTGTAATATTATATCTTTACTGTCTTGCTCAATGAATGTATTAATTTCTTTCAAATCCTACTGTCTTTTGAAAAACTTTTGAACTGTAGTGTAGTTTTTTTGGTATAATTTTCTTTAAAGCTGCTTTTTGTTGTGAATAGCCAAATACTTAAAATTGGAAACATCAAGCTGTTTTTATTATAACATGTTTTTTTCTTTTTCTTGCATAGTATAATTTGATACATTTTGGGTCTTTGGCATTGAAAATTTCGAAAACCCCTTTTTAAATTTTTTTGATTCACATGCATGTGGCTTTGGTGAAGACTTCTAAGTAATTAAATAGTAATTTGTTTTCATAGTGTGTGCGGAGGCATTTAACCCTGATGATGATGAGGAAGACTCTGAGCCGAGAGTTGTTCATCCAAAAACAGACGAGCAGCGTTGTAGATTACAGGAGGCCTGCAAGGACATTCTGCTGTTCAAGGCTCTAGATCAGGTACACACACACACACAGAGATATGAGGGCTATTAAACTGTATACAGACGTCATCCAGGTTGTGTGTGCAGGCCAGTCAGTCAGGTTTGGTTTGCATGTGCGACTGATCACATGTGCTTTACTTAATCAGTCACTGTCGGTTCATTGTTGGAGGAAATTATTGAACATACTGTTACTTGAACTGATAAGCACTCTTAATTTTCTGCTGATGTCATATAACTAAACACATAGTTTTTCCTTTCCCTGTTTGGTGCACACATAAACGTGATGTTGACTGTTTTAATTTGATATAAATATAATATTTTTTAACTGTGGTAGTTTCACGGCAGTGAATTAAAAGACACAACTTAGCAAAGAGGATTTATGCTAAAAGTCACGGTCAACATGGTAAAACCTGCTTCAAAAAGTGACGTCTTTAAATTCACCTCTTAAAAACTTTTGTAATGAAAAGTTGTCTTGAATCTTCAACCATAGATTTTAGTGTAATGATTCATTGTTTTATGAAATAAGTTCTAGATATTTTTCACCTTTTTTAATGTCTGTCAAATGATTTTTTCATTCTTGCATTCATTCTGCACTTAAACGTTAGTTCACTTGCATGTGGGTATCTTTTGGCATAGAACTGCATATCACTCTTTTGTCCCCCCCCCTTCTTCATTCAGCATCGTGCACCATGAGTGTTGAGTTTTTAAGATGGCATGTCGAGATAAAAAAATAGTTGAAACATGTCTGGACCCTCACACTTTGTTCCATTCTGTTGCACTCTGTCTAGCTGTTGTGTGAACCATAAGAAACTTGCCAATATACAATTTTTTGTATAAATCTGTACTATATGATTAAGAGCACAAAAACACATTTCCTTCATCAGACACTTTGTCTCTCTCTGGTACAGGAGCAGTTTTCAGAGGTGCTGGACGCCATGTTTGAGGTTCTTGTGAAGCCACAAGATCACGTCATTGATCAGGGAGATGATGGGGATAACTTTTATGTAATCGAGAGGTGTGTATTTTAAAGTGTTTTTTCGAATATTACCTTTCATATAGTGTGTAGTATAGCTGTATTTGAATGTAAAAGGTCTGCAAAGTTTCAAAGATCAAAGTGCACGATAAATTGAGTTATTGTCTCCTAAAAGAAATGATTGATTCTGACCTGCCGAAACGAGTCATCAACAATTCCAGTTTTACTTCCGGTTACATACCTATGTAACAACGTAACAAATTTGCATTATGCCTGTGATCATCATTGGCTGCCTGTGAACGTCTACTTTGACCCGCGCTCATACACTGTAGTTGTAGCTGAGACTGAAACAAATTTGCATTTGTTTGGTTCATGTTGTCGACGTGTTGAGACTTTGCATGCAATTCAAAGGGATGAGGACTCGCGCTGGAATTGATACATAAAGACCAACGCCATCGTTACTGTTCTTATCACTGTGTATCAAGTGCTGAGAAAGCCTCTGGAGCTGAAATTCAAATATGGTAATAGGCGTTTACCTGCAGTGTAATCGCTCAGCAAGTGCAATCAGGGCGGCAAATTTATGTCAATCCGCTGTCTCTGCTAAATATTCTGTTTAAAAGCAGCAGAATGCCGCTTTCATACGACCCGCATACAGTGAACCCAAGTGTTGTTTACTCTGCTGTGCATAATAGCACCAAATTAATAAAAAACACAATATATTAGCCGCATTCTGTTCTCTGTCTTGCGGCGTGCACGTTTGTGATATGGCGTAAGATGAACGCAATTGCACCAGGGTTCGATAGATTCAAGTTGAGTGTGAAACCAGACCAACGCAACGGGAAGCACTGAGAACAATCGTGCTCGGACTCGGACCGCAGCAAACGTGCCCAGTGTGAAAGCCCCCTGAATCTTCGAATAAACTGTTTTTAGGCCCTTTGAGAAATGAGGTGATGTGCAATGTATATTATGAGAGAATTAAAGTTGAAATTGACCTTAAATGCATGTAAACCTATTGTAAGAGACATCCAAAACAAAATCTGGAACCTTTAAAATAGCATAATAGGGGCACTTTAATAAACCGATTTATGTGTGCTGCCAGTTTGTGTATGGTATTCTTGTGCAATGTTTTACGTATATTTGATTTGTTATTTTGGGTAACAAATCAAACGCTTATTTTAATCTTTGATTAATCTATCAGTTGTTTTCCCCGTCAGATTTGAAAAAATCTGACATTTTACTTCCAGCATTTTGTGTAAAAAGTTTATCTTTTTCTAATAATAAGCAAATATAAAAAAGAAAACCTACAAATGCATCTACTGCTACTGGATACTTTGTTACTGTTAATTTATAAAAATTTACTTGCATTGCCTACTGTATGCACAGCGCATTACATGTTTAAACGAAAAGCTAAATGTAATGTCCAGTAACTAGTTGTTTTGATGAAAACATTTGAGCTATGTCTATGGACATATTCATATGAATACTCTTTGAAGTGAATAGGAACAGCAACAACACTTGCTTGCTGTTAGGAGAGTTTATTCAAAATGGCAACATTTGCATTATTTTGAATTTATAACACATTTACATATGAATTTTACAGTACTATTATGTTATATTACAGTAGTATCCCATGTCCTGGTGAAAAGCAAATCTCAACCACATGAAACTGCATTTGGCATGGCAACTTGGCCATGCAAATCTAAATATGGTTATAACCTTCTTTGAACTGACTTTTCACTACTGCAAAGTTACATGTTTGTCAATTATTGTCATCAGTGATTTTGATTTAATTATAGCAGCCCTAATCTTGTTGAGACTCAATTTGTGATTTGATAAAGGAACTGAGAGTAAAAAAAAAAAGCTCTTGTTAGATCCTATACATTGTTTATCTTAAACCATAGTAATGTTCCTCATTTTGAATGTCAATACCTAAAGGTCAGAATATCAGAATGAAGTGTAGCAACAATATAATTGCCACCACAGCACTAACTGAATGTATGTTTTTTGTGTATTTGTAGGGGTGTGTATGATATTGTGGTAAAGAAGGATTGTGTGGGTCAGTATAATAATAAGGGCAGTTTCGGAGAACTGGCCCTCATGTACAACACTCCACGTGCTGCAACCATCATTGCTACAGAGGATGGAGCCCTCTGGGGACTGGTGAGTGTGTGTGTGAAAGAGCATGCCAAACCCTGTTGACAAAGTGCTCTATAACAGCACCGCCTTGTGGTCGGAACACTGAATGACTGCTGCTTCACTTTCAAAGTGCTTTCATAGCAATTATGAAATGACAATAAGTGTGACAGAAGCATAAATTCAGATCCTGATACAACAGAGTTTTCAGCTGAACAGTATGTCTGTTTCAGGATCGGGCGACTTTCCGTAGACTAGTAGTGAAGAATAATGCAAAGAAGAGAAGGATGTATGAAATCTTCATAGAGTCTGTTCCACTGCTCAAATCACTGGAGGTGAGAAAATGATTGTAAAAACATTTATTCTATTGACAAAATGTGTTGTTTAGTGGTTCTGTGAAAGAGTATCAGGGTTGCATAGATGAAATGATCATTGAAGAAAAACTTTAGGAGAAAGAGAAGAACATTGTTGCATTCTTAGACTGGTAATGAAATGATGATCACTTACCCCATCTTACCCCACATTTCATAGTTATCTGAGAGGATGAAGATTGTTGATGTGCTAGGTGTAAAATCATTTCATGATGGAGAGAGGATCATTATGCAGGTGAGCTTTGCAGTTGCCCCAAAAAGTAGGACATAAGTGTATAAATATAACGCCATACAGTAAACTTATAAAGCAATCTATACTACATGGCAAATCTCATCTGAATGATTGTTCATATTATCGCCATATTTAAACTATCGCCCAGCTCTAAACTGCTAAATGGACTATATTTATAATAAACTATAAATATTTTCATTATGAAAATTATGATAAATTCATTTAAAGCTTCCATGAAACAATGTGTGTATGGAGAAAAGTTCTATACAAAAGTAAATTGACTTAATGAGAACTTAATCATATAATCTTAATACAAATAATTATTTGTTTGCAAATCCCACTTGGTCATTTGTACATTTACCTTTATACTTTATACATTTGTCACACTTATTTTGTGTAAGTCAGTGGGCCGTGCCATTGAGAACCATTGAGATATCCTCTGTTCAGATCTTACATACTTGATCAGCTACAGCATGTCTAAAAGAACCAGCTCTCTCACACACACACACACACACACACACACACACACACACACACAGCAAGTGTAGTTATAGCACTATTATAATGGAGCAGAACTGAAGATCAGGACTCTGACTTATGCTATTGGATCATTAATCATCATTATTATTATTGTGGACTGCTCTATTACCAGGGTGATAAAGCTGATTGCTTTTACATTGTGGAGTCTGGAGACGTGAAGATTATGATGAAGAGTAAAGTGAGTTCTTTATCTTTCTTTTTTCCCTCTCTTTCATTGTTATATTGTACAATTTTCATTTTTTTGAATGTTAAAGGTTCTCTAAGCGATGTCGGGTGACGTCACTTCTTGTTGACGTTTAAAGTATTGTCAAACAAAACGGAGGCTAGCTAGACCCTCCCTCATCCGCGCACTAACCCCCCAAACCCCGCCCCCAAGTCCTTCTTGTCGGTGATTGGCTGGAACTGTTTGTCATGTTTCGTGGAGCGGGTTAGCCCAGTTGGTTTTTGTTGCTGTTTGTGGAGCCTGGGCTGTCTACAGAGATCGCGTTTCTTTACAGTGTGTTCAGGGGACAGGCAGCCAGCGGATAGTGAGGAGATGTTTGCTGTATGTGACAAAAAAATGTTTTGGCCTAAAAAATGCGTGACATCGCTTAGAGCACCTTTAAGGTTGTTTATTTGTTCGATTGATTCCCCTAAAATTTTTGCATACCGAGTCTGACTAGCTGGAGACTTCTGCTTAACCAATGGCTTAGGTTTGGGGCGGGACTATTTGTTTGGCTAACCAATACATTTTGCAGTTCTACTTGGTGATTGTAGCAATGTAAAAACATTCTTTAATTTTCCCTCAGTAATGCCAACATTTAATTTTTAAATGGTTCTTTCTGTGTGTTTCTGTGTCTCCCAGACAAAAGCGAACAGACAGGATAACACTGAGGTCGAGATCGCTCGCTGCAGTAGAGGGCAGTATTTTGGAGAACTCGCTCTCGTCACTAATAAACCACGTGCTGCCTCTGCCTATGCTATAGGGGACATCAAATGCTTGGGTAAGTGTCTCTGTGGGCATCTGACTTATATTTATGTATTGAAGTAAAATGTGTGCCAAGTGCTCATACAACATCACATGACTGATGTTTATGTATTTCAGTGATTGATGTACAAGCCTTCGAGCGCTTGCTGGGACCCTGCAAGGAGATCATGAAGAGGAATATCGCCCATTATGAGGAGCAGCTGGTGGCTCTGTTTGGATCCAGCGTGGACCTGAGGGACTGAGACAGACTGGCCGTGCCTTACACACACACACACACACACACACACACACACACACACACACACACACACACACACACACACACACACACTATACAACACAACACATAGGTTATACACTCAAAACATTTTGTAGGCACACATTCCTTTTTATGTGCACTCATACTCCATCAAACACACTCACACTTTCAAATCATACCTCACAAACACACACACACACACACACACGCCTGTTATTGCGTCAGCTGTTCAGTACGAAATAAAAGCATTACCAGCTCAACTGCTGTGACCCTGAACTAACCACAGCCTGGAGAGGACATATGCGCACACACACACACACACATTCACTTTCACCAAAAATTCCCAGCCAAGGACCCATCCTTTCTCATGGTCACTTGCAGTCACAACAAAGAAAAAAGAAAAAGAGACCAGATAATAGAATCTATGTTTAAACAAGAAAAAAGTTGATATCTTTCAATAAAAAAAATGCAAAAAAGCGCAAAAATTTAACGTTTTAGAGCATTTTATGACAATGCAAAGCTTTGATAAACTTGTTTAAATATGACCTGTTTCCTTCCCTGCTGTTGGTGCATAAAAGTTTTTTGCTGGTGGTATCCACAGTGACTCGTTCTCCTTACTTAAACTCCACATTGTATTGATTAATGTATTACTATTATTATTATTATTACATATTTTTGTCGAAGGGTTGACTCGCTGTTACACCGCCCCCTAATTGGAGGATGCGAGGCCGAATCTAGTGCAAATTTTTTCCCATTAGTCTTTCTGAATGAGTCGTCCTGAAAAATAAATAAAGCAGACATTTTGGTAACCTGCTGGGACTCTTATGTTGTGAATGGTTGTGTGTGTGTTGGACGATGCGGTCTGTAATTACAGGAACAGTGCCATTTAAATGTCAGGAATCAGTTTTGTTTGTAATCTTTTGATTGGAGACACCATACAAGTGTTTTGGAATGGAGTGTTTTTTTTTTCTTTAGGGCGTTAGCTGGCTATTGTTAGTTTATCACCTTTGAGGGTTGGCTAGTTTCAGCATTTACAGATTGTACTTTTAATAAACTTTGGATAAATCAGGGTGTCTACTTTAATTTGGGGATTTTTTTTTCATGATAAGTGTTCTGAAACACAATACCTTACAGGGGCTACATCAAATGAGTTGATGGAAATGTGCCTTTATTGATTATCATTTACTTTTCCCTACAATTACCTGAGAGTAAAATATTAAATTGTTACTTTGTTTTAAACTTTCTAATGGGTTCTATTAAGCAACTGAGCCATTTTGTCTCTAGTTTCTCACAGGTTGCTTGTGACTAGAAACAGTCTGGTTGCGTTCTACTGTGTGAGATTAAAACACTCTTCTCAAGAGGCACTTGCTGGCGTTTTCCTGCTCTTTTCTTAGCAAAATTCACTCATCATGAAATGAAGGCCAGAAGTGAATGCCTGGTTATTTCAAGGACCTTGTCACAATTCCATTCCTTCTGAATTTCTATATTATTTTTTGCTATATGTTCACGCTTAAAAATAATTTGGTAATTCTCCTGTACCATTTTGTGCAAAGAAATGCTTTGACAAGTCTTACCCAATTGGTTCCAAAGTGTCAAGAAATTACACCTATTTAAAGGTTTTGGTCGAAAATACTCACCTGTTAATCAAAAATAGCTTTTATCTTGACCAGAAATTGAGTTTTATTTGTAACTTTTTTTGCAACATTTTATGACTTTTGATAAGAAAATCTTATTTTCCAGATTAATATTGACAGGGTTGTTTTGTAATGGATCTACCAGACTTGCTAGAACATATACAAGGAAGTTGAAGGAACCCCAAAATGTCTTTAGGTAAAGAGAAAATTGCTTAATTTGTTTAGATTCAAATACTACCACTCATTTATGCTGTGTACTACAACGAGGCAACTGTTAACTTGCAGCGTTTCTATCACTTTTGCAATCAGCTCCTCGGCATGATTCGGTACTAGAGCTGCAGGGTCCCTGTCACAAGGTTTGTCCTCCAGCACCGTGTGTCCAGCCGTTTAGTTTTCCGTGGAATCCACAGACCTCGTCAGGGTAGGTAGCGTAGTTTTAAATAGTTGGAATAGTCGAAGAGACTGAGCACGAGAAAGAGTCGTTTAGAATGCTAGCTTCTTCTATAAACTCATGGCGTCATTTCAATCGTAAACTTTTTTAATCTGTCATAAAAATAAGCATGTTTCAGGTATCCCAATAATGTATAAGTAAAGAGTGAAAAATGTATCAATTTGTTTAGACCCATCCCCCTCCTTTAATATACTTAAAATATATGACTTCTTCTGGTTATTTAAAACACTTTAAAAAATATAAATATCATACTTTAGTCTAAAGAAGACATTCACATTTTATGTGATTGCAAGTGTTTGGGCTGTAAAAATATTAATATATGGTATAATTAAAACACAAACTATATATGGTATAATAATAATAATAATATCGATCATCCAGAATGTACAAGGACAAGTAGCCTACTGTATGTAGTAGTGTAAGGGCAGAGCTGGAGAGCTGGTCCAATAGGTGGCAGTAAAACGACTCGTGCTGTTTCATCTGCTCCACTAGAAGAAGAGGAAGATTCTAAAGACAGCTGATGTGACAGCGATAAAGTTTTCAGCATGTAGGTATCACAGATTAGAACTCACATAAACTAAATCCAAAATAAATTGCATGTGTCTCTCACAAGCAGTCGAACGGGAATCTTAACCGCTTGCTATTTGTTTATCTGTTCACTTCTCTGACTTGGGTCTGTCGTGTTGTGCTCTTGACTGTTGCGGCATGCTGTTAATGTTGTTTTAAAGAAGGAGATTTTAGCAATTAATTTTATAAACGTAATACGATAGCACATAAGCTATTGCCATATTTCAAAATGTTAAATCAAACTCCCCTCAATTCTTGTCAGAGTCCCATTGCTTTTGACAATGAATGACTCCCACGTTGGAGAATGCAGGTGAATTTGGGACACTTATTTTTGCCATTGAGATGACCGAATTTTTTTCTCCAATTATCCTGAATAGCCTACACCCCTACTTGAGAGAGAGGAAAGGTGTTTCTGTCCAGCTGAGCATCACTATCAGTCTGAATGAAACAAATGGATGCTTCATTTTAAAACCTGAGCTCAATAGGCTTTATGCCCAGCTGCACTACTTCCTGAACTTCAGCCAGCTCCTTGTTTCCTGTCTGACATTATTGGACAAACAGATTAACCCAGGTGTGTCTGGTATTTGTTACTGGTCAGGCACACCTGGATTAATCAGTTTGTCCAATAATGTCAGACAGAAAACAAGGAGCTGGCTGAAGTTCAGGAAGTAGAGCAGCTGTGCATAAAGCCTATTGATAAAAGTAGCCTATTGATAAAAGTAGCGTAAACCAGACAAAAATGGACATGAAATTCAAATTCCATTGACTTGTTAAATTACTTTGATAGCTTTACTGCGTCTCTCATCATATTAGGGCCTGCAAACATTTATAGCACAACCCTTTCAAAAACCCACATACTTCCCATCAGCATATCACACTTGTCATGGTAAAGTTAAAAAAGCTGTTGAAAGCTGTTTCCTTTCATTACTGATCTAGAAACAGTTTCTCCACACTAAAACCACAATAATTAAAACCAGCTAAACTGACTCCAGGCCAGTGTTAAAGGAAGCTTACAGAGAAATGGATCGCTTAAGCCTCTTGTTTCCTGATTTTAACCCTCAGTTGCACAAGAGACAGTTTTGAAACATTAACTGGCAGTTCTGTCTCTCAGCACTGCAGGTGAGGCTGGTTATTTTATTCTCAAACTTTTCTGTGTTTTGGTTTTGGTAGATTTGTGCTTTTTATTTGGAGTGAAAATGGATTATGGTTTATGTTGACATGCTGAATCTGAGTTTGCATCCTTTTTGTTAGTCCATTGATGATTCTGTCTTTGATTTTAGCAAAGAAACTATTGCTATTACTTATTTTTATATGTGTGGTTCTGTTCATAATTAAAATGTCCTAACTAGTGATAAATCATATTGTCCTAAATTTTTGGGATTATCAGCCGACGACAACCTTGTCCCCTTGGTCAACAAACCGTGCTTCCATTTGTGAACTAATCTATCTAAAATAGAAGTTTGTTTAATTTCAGCTGGGTTTTTTTGTGTGCTTATCATTTGGGGTCATGAACTGCTATATTAGGCCTATATATCAGTATTATATCGACCACTGCCCACCCTGCTCTTTAGGTGCATTGAAAACATCATATTAGATGGTTACTAGATATAAAGGGATAGTTCACCCAGAAATAAACATTCTGTCATCATTTACTCACTCGTATGTTGTTCTTTCTCCTGTGGAAAAAACATATTTTGAAAAATGTCTGGTTTTTAAAAAAATGTTTTTTCCCCCATTCAATAAACAGGTTTGGAATAATTTGAAGGTGAATAATTGATGGCAGAATATTCCCTGTAAAAGGAAAAATCTGTAATTTACTCACTCTCATTTTTGGGTGATTCATTCATACATAGAAATGCAAGCACAAGCAAAGAAGTTTGTATCGAAGTTATTGAATTTGGTGAACTCTGACCAGCAAATTCGCATAGCTCAGAGACATAGCCTACTGAAAATGTGTCTAAACTGAACTTGAACACAAATGTCAAAGCTAAATTTTTTTATATCTTAAATATATTCTTTTTTAGACTATTTCACATTAGCATAAAGTCCATGTGGTGTATCAGGAATCACACATTCAGACGAACCCAACAGCCACACATCAAAACCACAGCTTCTTCTGCTATTTTAACTTCAGCTGAGAAAATGTGCTATGAAAAAAAAAACTACTCATGAAATAGGTTGTTGCCATTGTTTCTGCTTATGTTTATTGCTTCAGTGCTCAGAATTACTTACAATGATTTTATCAATCTATCTTTTGTCTGTATGTGAAAATGAAATGTGGAAGTGATGTTGTGAAAACTGTTGAGCGTTGAAAACAACTGACTACTGTTGCAACAAGTTAAAGAAATAACTGTAGAAAATAAGTGATTTTAAAGAAACCAAGTGGATACTCCTCCTCTGTTCTGCACACTGCACGGCTCTTAACGGAGGAAACATTTTTTTTTTAATGTTTGGGTGTAAAATCCCTTTAAATGGAAATTTGTCATTTACTCACTCTCATGTGATTCCAAACCTGTATTGAAATTTCTTCTGTGGAACACAAAAGAAGATATTTTGAACTGAAAGCTGTCTTTTTCTATACAATGAAAGTCAATGGGGTCCAAAACAACATGTTTGAATTCAAAATATAGTCTTTCCACAGAAGAAAAAAAGTAATATAGGTTTGAAACAACACGGGGGGGTAGAAGTTAATTCACTTTTTTTTTAATAAAGAAAGCTTTAAACTGCGAAATAACTCCTGAGCTGTTCAAAAGCGGCACTCAGCGTTGACCCCGTGTCCTTGGCGTGTGTGCAGGTGCGATGGCGACGTGAGCTGGGCAGTAGTTCGAACCGAACCTCTTCATGAGCGCTGGGACTTAGTGGAGGCGTGTGCTGAATTACTCAATGCCCAATGGCAACGCAGCATGGGGGCGCGAATTCACTCGCTCCGCCAGTCGAGCCACTGCTATCCTGTGTGTCTCCTGCTGCTGAAGGGGGAGAGGCGGAGTCAAGACGAGAAGCTAATAGGCCACGCCCGCTTGTCCCGTGTCCTGGGGAGCCGTAGTTTGTTTGTGGAGTCGGTGGTGGTGTGCAACATGCTGCGGGGGAAGGGGTACGGCCGTATCCTGATGGAGGCTGTTGAACGGTATGCCGAAGGACGGGGCTGCACCCGATTGTGCCTAACCACCCATGATAAGCAACACTTCTATGCCCATCTGGGGTATGTGCTGTCCAAACCTGTCCAAAGTGTCGGGACGCTGGCCTCCTTCATGCCTATGGAGGTGTTGCACAAGTTCTGTAGAAGCACAGAGAATGAGGAGGAAGAGAGGAAGAGTGATGTTAAGTTGTTTAGCAATCCTGCACCATCTATTTTACCACCTCCTCCTCCACCACCACCTCCCCCTCCTCTACTTTCCTGTCCTCCTCCCCCTATATCTCCTCCTCCACCTCCTCCATCTTGTCCTCCGTCATCCTGGGCTCCAGTAAGTCAGACTTTGGAGCAAACGCCATACACAGACAACAGAGGGTTGCCCATCTTCTGGATGCACAAGAACATCTGAAACTCAGGCTACACTCCTTCAGTCTGTCATTATTCAGGGATACACAAACAGTGTTTACAGGTTCAAGGAACTGTATTGACTGGAAATACTGTGACAATCTGAATGTGCCTTAATCAGAGTTTACTTTGTGTTAACTGGTATTAATTTTGTTTTTATATTTTAAAAATGATTGAATTGAAAGGTAAATCTTTTATCACAACCCTCTAAAGGAAATGTTTTTGCTGAGATTTTCTGTTGCTTTCAAATGGTTATTTAAAAAATAAACATTCTATAACTTCACATTTTGTGCTTGTCATTTAATAGGATCACATTTGAGGTTGGGTTGTTGATGCGTGATGTTTCTATGGGCATTTCCTTTTTATCAACATTGCGATTTTATGTTAAAATTCACACGACTGTTTAAAAGTTTGGGGTCAGGTGCTCCATTGGGATCAAAGTCTCCATGCTCGCTGTTCACTCCAGAATACAGTCAAACAGTAATACTGTGAAATATCATTACAATTTAAAATGACTATTTTTCTATTTGTTTTCTATTTGAATATTTTTTTTTAGATTTAGATAACCTTTATTGTCATTATAAACATGTACATTTACATTTACATTTAGTCATTTAGCAGACGCTTTTATCCAAAGCGACTTACAACTGAGGACTAAACCAAGCGAGTCATCGTGAAGAGGCAAAAGCAACGCAAGAAGTGCTCAAAATACAAAGTTCAGACATAGCTCGGAGTAGCATAAGCCAGGCAAGCGAGGATTTAGAGGAACGTTTTTTTTTTTTTTTTTTAAGTTAAGTGCTCCCGGAAGAGATGAGTTTTCAGTTGTCTTTTGAATGTTGTCAGGGATTCTGCATTCCGGATGAGGGTGGGGAGATCATTCCACCAGCATGGAACCGTGAATGAGAATGTTCTGGAGAGTGATTTTGTGCCCCGCTGTGATGGTACCACGAGCCGTCGCTCATTGACCGATCGTAGGCTTCTGGTAGGGATGTAGACTTGTAGTAGTGAGTGGAAGTAGGAGGGAGCTGAACCTGTGGTCAATCTGTAAGCAAGTGTCAACACCTTGAACTTGATGCGAGCAGCGAGTGGTAGCCAGTGCAGAGAGATGAGCAGAGGAGTGACGTGGGCCCTTTTGGGCTCGTTGAAGACCAGACGAGCTGCAGCATTCTGGATCATTTGTAGAGGTTTAGTTGCACATGATGGAAGTCCAGCCAGAAGAGCATTGCAGTAATCAAGCCTAGAAATGACCAGGGCCTGGATGAGAAGTTGTGTTGCATGCTCAGTTAGGAAAGGCCTGATCTTCCTGATGTTGTGCATAGCAAACCTGCATGATCAACTGTCTTTGTAATGTGGTCTGTGAAGGTCAGCTGATCATCAAAGATTACTCCAAGATTTCTGACCGACCTTGATGGGGTGATTGAGGATGAATCTAGCTGGATAGTGAGGTCGTGCTGTAGAGACGGATTGGCAGGGAGGACGAGAAGCTCAGTCTTTGCCAGGTTGAGCTGCAGGTGATGTTCCTTCATCCATGCCGAGATGTCCGCCAGACAGCTTGAGATCCGTACAGCTACTGTGGGATCATCTGGTTGAAATGAGAGGTAGAGCTGGGTGTCATCAGCATAGCAATGGTAAGAGAAACCATGTGCCTGTATGATAGGTCCCAGTGATGTGGTGTAAATGGAGAAGAGGAGCGGTCTGACCCCTGAGGAACGCCTGTGGTCAGTTGATGTGCTTTGGATACCTCACCTCTCCATGTGACCTTGAAGGACCTACCTGTGAGATAGGACTCAAACCAGTTGAGGGAGGTTCCAGTGATGCCCAGTGATGAGAGGGCGGACAAGAGGATCTGATGATTCACAGTGTCGAAGGCAGCAGACAGGTCCAGTAGAATGAGAACTGATGATTTGGAAGCAGCTTTTGCGATCCGCAGGGCTTCCGTGACTGACAGCAATGCAGTCTCAGTTGAATGTCCTTTCTTGAAGCCAGATTGGTTGACATCCAGCTGGTTGTTCAGAGACAGGAAGGATGATACTTGGTTAAAAGCAACTCATTCAAGTGTTTTTGCAATGAATGGTAGGAGAGAGACAGGTCTGTAGTTCTCTAGAAGTGATGTGTTTAATGTTGATTTTTTAAGCAGAGGGGTTACCCGAGCCTGTTTAAATGCTGTAGGGAAAATGCCAGTGTGGAGGGATGAGTTGATAATGTGTGTGAGAGCTGGTAGAAGTGTGGGAGAGATGGCTTGTAGAAGGTGTGAGGGGATGGGGTCTAGAGGGCAGGTGGTAGGATGACTGGAGAGGAGAAGTTTAGATACTTCTTCCTCGGTTAGTGGAGTGAAGGAGGAGAGAAGGTTATTGTCTGTGGGAGAGGTTAGTCTGGGTTCCTGTGCTGAGAACTGACTGCTGATAGTTGTAATATTGTTAGTGAAGAAGCTAGCAAAATCATCAGCAGTTAGCGAGGAGGTGGGTGGTGGTGGAGGTGGACAGAGGAGGAGAATTGAATGTCTTGAACAGTGAACGTGTGTTAGAGGCGCTGTTGATCTTGTTGTGGAAATATGAAGATTTTGCGGCGTGAACATCAACAGAGAAGGCAGAGAGCAGAGATTGATACCTACTGAGGTCAGATGTGTCTTTTGATTTGCGCCATTTCCTCTCCGCTGCCCTGAGCTTGGTCCGGTGTTCACGAAGAACCTCAGATAACCAGGGGTTAGAGGGCGTGGTGCGTGCTGGCCTAGAGGAGAGAGGGCAGATATTGTCTAAAGAAGAGGTTAGGATGGAGCATAAAGTATCCGTTGCAGTATTCACATCCAGAGATGAGAAATGTGAGGGTGAGGGAAGAGAAGATGACACAGCAGAGGAAAGATGGGATGGAGAAAGTGAGCGCAGGTTTTGTCTGAAAGTAAATGGTGGGGAGGTTGGTGGAGCATGGGTAGTGAATTGTAGATTGAAAGTAATGAGGAAATGATCTGAAACTTGGAGAGGTTTCACCAAAATGTTGTCTGTGATACAGTTGCGTGTGTAAACCAGGTCCAGTTGGTTGCCTGACTTGTGAGTACCGGTGGTGATGAGCCGTTTGAGATCGAAAGAGGCTAGGAGAGAGATGAAGTCTGTTGCATACGGCTTCGCTAGGTGAATGTTGAAATCGTATAACGAAATTAGGAAGTGCCTCCCTTTGTGCCGGATTATACAACAACTCAATGTTACATACGACACAAATATTAAACATACCTGTGAATTGCAAAATAAAGAATGAAAAAAAGAAAAATAGCACCCTGAGACTGTATATGTATGTATGTAGCAGAGAAGGATCAGTGCTTATTAGATATATTTATAAATATATTTTAAAATGTAATGATATTTTATGTTTCAAACTCAGATTGTGATAGAGAAGCCATGCATCTTTACAGTATAAACCTTCCATGTAATATCTCATGAGATCATAAAAGTGGTGTACAAATAATTATTAAAGCATTAGCAGTTTTAGATGGAGTATTTGTTCTTAATAATGGAGTTTATTTCTTAAACTAAGTACACAATTTGAATAGTTCCAGACTCATTTCTAGATTATTTGCTGCAAGGTATGTCACTAAATAATGAATGGCACTAATTGTGTGTATTTCACAGGCATGCATTTGAGATCTTCGATTCATCCCATCCTCACCTTAGCCCTGTCAGCCATTTTGTTTCTCAGCAACCCTGTTCAGAATATGCTTCAGGGGGCGGAGTCTGTCATCGGGAGGCGTGGCTTTTCAGTGATCTGGAATATGCCTACAGCTCGATGTCAGCGTCGGTACGGAGTCTCCCTGCCGCTGCGCCAGTACAACATTATACATAACTCACAGCAGAGATTTCAGGGTCAGAATATGAGCATATTTTATCAGCGCCGTCTGGGCCTCTACCCCTACATCAACCGTCAGGGGTCAAAAGTCAATGGTGGCCTGCCTCAACAAGGATACCTAAAGGCTCATCTCTCATTAGCTGAGGCGCAGATCACTGAAGTGTTGAGACAGATGTTCAGCGGATTAGCTGTGCTAGATTGGGAGGCGTGGCAGCCCATATGGATGTGGAACTTCGGGACCAGAATTGCATATCGGAAAATTTCGAAAAAGCTGGTTAGGTGGAAACATCCAGATATGTCAGAGGAGGAAGTGAAATCCAAGGCGAAGGCTGAGTTTGAATTAGCAGCAAGAGCGTTTATGGAAAAGACTCTGCGCCTTGGTGTTCGCCTCTGCCCAGAGGGATTATGGGGGTTTTATGGGTTTCCCGGTTGCTATAACAATCATGGCCAAGGACAAAGCGGCTACACGGGGCAGTGTCACAATGGCACGGAGATTTTGAATGATAGACTGGCGTTTCTATGGCAACACTCCACCGCCCTGTATCCCAGCATTTATCTGGGGCGTAAGCTGGCAGGACACACACATGCTCAACTAATGGTGAGACATCGTGTACTTGAAGCCCTCCGAGTGGCATCCCAGCATTCACTTGGCACTGAAGCACTTCCTGTTTTTCCCTACGCCAGAGTGGCGTTCACACACACATTGACGTTCCTGAATCAGGTACCTACACAAGAACACCCTGACCTTTCCACATGGTGTTTCACATTGTGAAGGTCAGAGCTCCGAGCTCCAGTCTTATCATGCATTAGTGGGCACTTCACCTCCACCCAGAATAGACACTGAAAGAGGAGGGGGTTTAGTTCTGAGCTTTTGCCCAGTACAGTAATAGTGACTCACTTCATCCTCATCTTCAAGTGGATGGTTCTCCTTTAGCCCAGATCCAATCTCAAGTATGTGAATTATTGGCCAATGAATTGTAAGCGCATAACAATGCATTACTCTACAAACTTAGCATGCATTTTTGTTACTGTAACTAACCTCCGTGCTCAAGGGGGCGATAGATTCAATCAAAGGTTATCTTTAAAAAACATTATTTTATTAACACTGTTAAATGTAACTTTTAGCAAATTTCAAAATGATTATCCATTTAAAATGATAAATTTTAGTGTTTATTTATTTATACCTACGGAGCCCCCCTAGTCCCACTTTGTCAAAAAAATTAATTATAACTATCTCGTGGCCTCAAGATAGTAACTCGTATAGTAAGATAGTAACTCGTAGATAGTATCTTGAGGCCACGAGATAGTTATAATTAATTGTTTTGACAAAGTGGGACTAGGGGGGCTCCGTATTACACCAAATATTAAAGCATTTTTATATAAGACATTTATAGGTTATTGAGAATATGAACATAATTTCTACTTAATTTTAGTTTACATTCTAGTTGTCATTTAATTATTATTTTATATTTATAAATGGTTTTAATTTATTTTTATTTCAGGGTTTACTTCAGTTTAAAAAATATATATTTTAGTACTAGTTTTTACATCTAATATTTACATTTAATTTAATCTTATTTCAATGAACATTTTTTATTAGTTTCCTTTATTTCAGTTTATCATTTTAGTACGTAACTGTTAACTTATTTCCTTTATTTGCAAAGCAAACATATCAAATTTTCATTTGGTTTAAGTTTTTAATTTAATTATATTAATATTTTATTGTATTTCAGCTTTATTTCATAAACAACATTTCAACAACACTTGCTCTGACTCATTCTAAAGCATTCACATACTTTCGTTTCAAGCTTAGAGTGTCTTAATTTAGGCTGATCTAACTTTAAAAACTATATTATTGTGTGAAACTTTATCATAATATGTGTGTATCTATCTTTTCAGACGGATTTGGAGCACACACTAGGTGAGAGTGCTGCTTTAGGTGCCGCTGGAGTTGTGTTATGGGGCGAGCTGAGTTTCGCCAAGTCCAAGGTCAGCAGGTCATCCTGTGTGTGAAAGTTTATGGCCTGGATTTACCACTGTGTGATAACCTAATGAAATAAGTTCTGTCATATACAAACTGAAAATGTATAATATTCTATATACATGCCTCATCATTAGTCATTGCTGGAGCTGTTAGATATATAATACATTTATGTCTTTCTCCAGCGGCAGTGCGCCCTCTTGCGTGATTACCTAGGCTCAGTATTAGGAGACTATGTCACCGCCCTGCAGGCCAGTGTGAGGAACTGCAGCGAAAGAATGTGTAACACCCAGGGACGCTGTGCTCGTCGGGACCCTCACTCGGGTTACATGATCCCTCTACGTGGTACCCATGAAGCTCTTCCTCTCAGCGACATGAGGTCAAAGTTCAAGTGTGTGTGTTATAAAGGATGGAGCGGAGAACAATGTGACCAAAATAATTTCTAAGAACTGTTTGCAACCCACTTCATTTCTGCAATGTGACATTTATGAGTTAAACAGGATATTCAATGAAAATAAAATGTAGAGTGGGACCATCAGGAATTGGTTGGACGGTGAAAAGTGGGTGTTACATACCAGAATGGAGTCTATTTACTAAACAGTGCCTTAATAGCTATTTAGCTGTTTATTAACATTATCCAATTGAGTACAACATTTCTGGAAGTATTTTTTCCATTAATTTTTTTTTTTTTTACTGTAGGGATAAAAAAAAAAAAAAAAGGTGTTCAAACGTTATAAGCTATTAACCAAACCAACATGCTACGAGATGAAGCACAACTTAATAATTTGAAGCAAAAAAAGTATTTGAAAATAAAGTTTCAAGACTGTGTACGTACTTATGATGAGGAAAAGAACTACAATCTCATGAAGCATTGCAAATTATATTATTGAAATAAAAACAAATATTTAAGTAGTTTGATTTGGGAGACTTGGTTATACTTGGTCATTCGCAGCACTTTATGGATTTGGGTTGAATGTTTTTTTGCCCTGATTTGCTTGTTTTGATTATCTGATTTAGTGGAGATTTAATCGCAGAATAATAAGCAATGTAGTTTTTCACCAGAAATCATGCTGTTAAAAATGTCAAATACATACCACACTGTAAAAAAAATTATGTGATCAGTAAGTCATGACAACATATGTTTTTACATTATTTTAACTTATTTTACAAGTTAAACAAATTCAAATAATTTTTAAGCCAGTTTAATGTAATGTTAAGTTGAAATGACTTATACATTTAAGTTGATTGTACTTAAAAATTTAAGGCAGCAATTCTTTCTTTTTTTTTTTACACAGTGCATCAATTAACAAACTCATAGCTCACAGTAGGCCTGTCTTTAAAGTTTTACAAGTTATCATTCCCTTATGGGGAAAACAAATGGGGTTTTTACTTCTGAAACCTGACTGTTGTGTTGTACTCTAACCCCATGGCCTGAGTGACATAAGCAGAAAAAGAAATTAATTTTCAAAGCACAGATAAATCATAAACAAAAATAGCAGGGACATAATTAATAGTAAATTGGGTCAATTTTGATTTCATGTCAACTTTAAAGTGCTTCAAAAACTCAACAAAATATAAGATCCATGTCATGTAGAATTTCTTTTTTACTCTTTAATTCTTTTAAAATTATTTTTTTCTCATAAATAACATCATGGTCTACATAATTATTTACAGTCATTGTGCTCTCAAAAGCACTCACCATAGTGAATGTTCTTGCTCATTCAAAACACCATTGATCAAGCATGATTTATGTCACAATCTAATATGTTTACAGTG
The DNA here is from genome assembly GCA_029959095.1 of Rhinichthys osculus. Taxonomy (NCBI): domain Eukaryota; kingdom Metazoa; phylum Chordata; class Actinopteri; order Cypriniformes; family Leuciscidae; genus Rhinichthys; species Rhinichthys osculus. The sequence continues at coordinate 16,884,779 of JARWKJ010000017.1, forward strand.
ATATCAACTAATTGAAATATATTTTACATATTCTTTTCAAATTTCCTAATGTGGTTTTGTATTATCATTTGCTGTAGTGAAACTAATGTAGCAAGTTGCCAACACGTGTACAAAACAATACTGGTAAAAAACAACAACACTTAAATCACTACATTGTCTGTTTACACTCCACAAACAGGGCAAGTGAATGTTTTTGAGCAAGATGATTGACTAATGGATTCCACCAGAGTAATAGAAGCCTTTAAGACAGAAAGTCACACACATTGATGTAATGTTCTGGATCATTAGCAGACTCATAATCGGTGCTCTTCGCTCAGTGTTTTCACAGTGCAGTAGTGTTTCTGCTGTCGGGTGATATGTTCTTATGGTCTCTGCTCTGCTGCAACTGTTGTAAGAGTTGGGAGATTTCCTCAGCTGTTTCCTGTTTCTGTTTCACCATCTCCAGAAGTGTGTGGAGAGCACTGCTCTGCAGGACTGGAGGGTTAGTAAAAGAAAACAGATGTTATTTGGTAAAATAACAGTTTAACAGGCCCTCTAAATGAATGTTCCGGGTTCAATGTGTTCAAAAAGCTCTGGCCACAGCATCTGTGGAATGAGGATTACCACAGAAAGTAATTTTGACAATTTAAAGGGTAAGTTCACCCAAAAATGAAAATTAGCCCATGCTTTACTCACCCTCAAGTCATCCTAGGTGTATATGACATTCTTCTTTCAGACGAATACAATCGGAGTTATATTAAAAAATGTCCTGGCTCTTCCAAGCTTTATAATGGCTGAGAATGGTTGTTTCTGTTTTGAAGTCCATCCATCCATGATAAAAGTGCTCCACGCAGCTCTGGGGGGTTAATAAAGGCCTTCTGAAGTGAAGCGAAGCGTTCGTGTAAGAAAAATATCCATATTTAAAACTAAAATAACTAGCTTCCAGCAGACGGCCTACGCAAGTCGACTTACGCCACAAGAGTAACACTTGACGCATGTATGACGTAGGATGTAGGAGTATCGTAAGCTTTGACGCCTCTCGTGGTTCAAACAAACAGAGCTGGGCAACAAACTCAAACTCCTCCACCATTTCTCTTTAAAAATTTTAATTTTAGACTTCTAATTCGTGACTGGTGTTTTGTTTTGCTCTATCCTCTGCGCTTCCACGTTCGTCATTACGTTGTGCGTCAAGGGTTAGTCTTCCACCGTAAATCAATGCGTTTGGCCGTAAGCTAGTTATTTTAGTCGATAAAGATTTAAATATGGATATTTTTCTTACACGAACGCATCGCTTCACTCCAGAAGGCCTAAATTAACCCACTGAGCCGTGTGAAGCACTTTTATCATGGATGGATGCACTTTGATTGACTTATGAAAAATATACAGCCGATCACTGCCATTATAAAGCTTGGAAGAGCTAGGACATTTTTTATGTAACTCCGATTGTATTCATCTGAAAGAAGAATGGCATACACATCTAGGATGGCTTGAGGGTGAGTAAATCATGGGCTAATTTTCATTTTTGGGTGAACTAACCCTTTAACAACAAGAAACTGTGTTCGCTCAATAAAATGTTGTGTTCCTCCAAGAAACTTTGCATTAGTTCGCAAACCTTTGCATTCCTTCGCAAAACTTCTGAAATCAAAGTTCCTCGGGGGAATGTAAAACATTAGAGAGAGAACGCAAAAGCATTGACATCATTTTTTCTACCATCGTATTTTTCCCCCCCATCACCATGTCCCTTTAGGGGCTCCGTAAAAAATGCAAAGTTTCTCCGGAAAACACAATACTTTTGCGAGAGAACGCAAAAGCATTGAAATATAATTTTTTCTCATATATCATATATTCTTTTTCATCATTGTGTCCCCTTAGGGGCTCTGTATAAGTCAACATTATTCCACAAAAGTGGTCAATGGAGCTTAACTTATATTGAAGCCCAAACTATTTTTTTTTCCATTTTAGCCTTAATAAAACACATTAATTAGCAAAACAAACAGATATTCTCACCTAAAAAACTGAAGATAAGAATGAGAATGAGGAGAAACGCAATGATGGCTGCACATGCTAAGAAATAGTGTCGTCTAGTGGAAGTGCAAATGTCATTCAGTCGGCTCATACAGGCTGGTTGACCTGTTTGATAGACAACTGCCCGATCTTGCATCTGGAGGTTCCCGTTGGAGGAAGGAGGTGGTGGACGGGGTGGCTGAACACCTGACAGTGAGAGGTAGGTTTGAGTTGTATAGAAACCAACAAGGATTTTAAAGTCATACATACACAATGAAATACCTTTGCTGTGCTGTTCAGAGTGTGTGCGGTGCAGGTCATTGATGGAATCGACCGAATGGAGCTCAATCTCTGTCAGGTCTCGCTCGCTGACACGAACAAATACTGGAGGAGGAGAAGGAGTGGACTTCATGATCACTCCCACTACTGAGAAACAGACAGAATGCAAACCTGATTTAAATATTCAAAAACATTTAAAAAAAGTGTTTACCATCCCTCATGCCATTCCAAACCTTCATGACTTTCTTTCCTCCATGAAATATTGCCCTCAATTACATTTAATGGGGACTGGCTACAGACACAGAAGCACCATCTATATGGCTTTGTCATAGGCCTATGTGAACTTTATGTGAGAAATTGAAGTGCTCCAGTAAGCTGATAACAGTAATTGGAATTTCATGGGACAGAGCAAGGAGAACAGTCTTCAAATTTTCCCCTTTTGTGTTTCCATTAAAGGGATGGTTCACCCAAAAATGAAAATGTTGTCATCATTTACTCACCCTCAAGTTGTTCCAAAACTGTACGAGTTTCTTTTTTCTTTTGAACACAAAAGAAGATTTTTTTTAAAAGAATATTGCCAGACAGTTGATGGTAGCCATTGACTTCCATGTTATTTTTTCCTACTATGGAAGTCTATGGCTATAGCGTCAACTGTCTGGTTACCAACATTCTTTAAAATATCTTCTTTTGTGTTCAAAAGAAAAAAGAAACTCGTACAGTTTTGGAACAACTTGAGGGTGAGTTAATTTTTGGGTGAACTATTCTCCCTAACAAATAAAGAGCAGAAGACATTTAGATGTGTTAATGACTACATATTCCAACCTCATAGTTGAATAAACACTAAATGAACTGTAATGCCATATAGTTTTACAGTTAAGTGCAGCTTTATTGATGTTAAATATGCTGCATTTACCTATGTGATGCAATAGTGCTGTTTCTTTTTAACAGCTATATTTATCTCAAACATTTTGCCAACTTTGATCCATGACTAAAATCCAGTGTAACTTGTGTTGTAACTTGTAAGTTTTCAAAGCCTGGAAACAGCAGTGATATGCTCCTATATAGGCCTATTGAACAAACAGGGACATTTGTTTGTTTGACACAATGCCACTCAAAATCTAGTTTTTGTCAACCCCTTATAGCCTACACCTCAGATAAAGACAGTAAACACAAGTGTACTGCATTCACCAAACATCTCATCATATTACTCTAAACCAGGACTCATTCGAATTGTCTCAGATGAATATTGGCTAAATAGATAAAACTGAGATCGGGTGAATTCATGTAAACTTTTTGATGTCTACTATGGCCCAGATACGTAACACAGTAGGCTAAACCATTTTAACATGGTAAACTGATGCCTGTGGGTGTGTAAACTTACCCTCAGACTGACTTCATCAAACGCTATACGCCTGTTCGTGGTTGCGTTGTTGACAAACACTAAAGAAAAGGGAGAGAAATCCGTTGTGATTTGGATGATCTTCTTCTCATACGGTCTGAAACGATCTGTGCCCGTCTCGTCCGTCTGGCACCTCTACCCCTAAACACAGCTCAAAATCCCCAGACCAAAAATAGCTTCAGTCTCATGGACGAGAAGAGAGGTTATTTATAGATTTGGGGCCAAATAATCATTCAGTAACATGCAGACTGTGTGCATTTTGTGATACAGCACAGGCATTAGCTAGCGTTAGAGAAAGATTGATTATATTCTTCAATTAATATTGGGGAAGAATAAAAACTATAACATAGAAATTATTGTGTTTCACAAACTAGCGAATTAGTTTGCTATAGCTAGCAGAACGAGTACTGATTCACATCGTGCGTCACAGATTCATAGATAAAATAATAGTATGTTGCTATTTGTTTGTTTATAAGGGCCACCCTTTTGTCACTTCTAATATTATATTTCTTGTGGGCTGTGGGAATTTCTCAACCGCACGTGCACGTCAGGAATTCTAACTAGCCTACATTTCCCAGGATTCTCTGAATTTACACGGCACGCTCCTTGTTTTGCAGTGAAAGCAGAATTACGAGAGTGAGATTCGAGTTGAAACGTGCTGACAGTGAGGTCGTGTTGCCTGCGCTGGGCTTTTGAAGAGTTGGTGTGAAACTAAACAAAACACAACATGCTTGCTCGGGCTTTTGCAAACGGACTCTGTAACCGACTTTCAAGGGAAACCACGCGGACTGTCGGGTTGGGGGGAAAGGGGCGGCAAGACAGACAAGCTTCCACAGAGGTATGCACGGTACTGGGATCATCAAAATCATCTGCTAACTACTTGAAATAAACCAAGTCTTTGCAAAACCGTGAAAAAAGACTAAAGATGTATAATGGGGAAGTTTGCATGGTGAATTTCAGTGTAATTCTTATTTTGAATGTATTGCTTGTCCGTTCATGCACGAGGAACACGCATCTGCTGTCAGTGTCCGCTCGAGCTGCTGCGCTAATTAAGAGCACGAGAGCGTCCATCCGTTCAGGGTCCTCGCGGCTTTCACTCAGTGAATCACTGAAACACACTGATTCAAATAGGGTCCCTACGGAGTGTTCACTGCTCTCTCACTCACTCTCTCTGCTCTCTTTGTAGAAGTTCACTTAAGTTGGCAATATTTTATTTTGTACGGAACACCCTGTAACGTCATCAAACGCAGACAATGAATAGCGCAGTTTGAGTTTTTTGTATGACAGATGTACATGACCTGTTTAAAGTTAAAACTTGAATACGAAATTGTATTAGGTCATGCTCTGCTATTCTTTCTGCCTTTGCTAGTTCATTTCCAATGATCCCATGGTGTTACAAATTAATTAAACCACATATTCCCTTTAGTATTTCAAATAATATGATCTTATGAAAAGTACATGTGTACTAATTGCAACAATTAATATTAAAATCATTTAACTGGTAATAGGGTGACGGGACACTGAATTCTCTTGAACTGCTAAACAGTGTGTGACACCTTAAGTAATAAAGATAAAGTCTCAAACACACACACACTCTCTCAGTAGATCAGATAGTGTCCTAGTCTCTCATTCAGACTTCTTAGTTGACTTTGGACTGGTTTTGTAAACTGTAAATAGCTAATGTGGCCTAATGTAAGTGAGTGGCTGGACACATAGGCAGGAGCCAGTCCTTGAGGTCAAAGGTCACAGTACCAGACCATAAGCTGATTTAGTATCACGCACTTGATCTTATTCATTGTGGAATTTATTTATTAAACCCATGCTGGACAACATATAAGATTCCATGGAAATTAAAGTTTTTTAAAAACTATAATACTTTTTTATTATTATTAAATAAATATTAACTGTCTTTATCCCAAATGATTTATTTGCACTGCTTTTTCTCTGTATCTAGGTGGCACTTAAGAAGACCCCGCTGTATGATTTCCACAGGGCTCAGGGTGGTAAGATGGTGGAGTTTGCGGGATGGAGTATGCCTGTGCAATACAAAGATAGTCACATTAACTCACACATGCACACACGCCAGCACTGCTCCATCTTTGATGTCAGTCACATGCTGCAGGTCAGTGTGTAGACATTCAAAGTATTGCCTTTGTAGGTGTATGTAGACCAATCCATGTGATTTTTTTTTACCCAATGCTAATTTTAATAGAGTAAAAAATTGTGTGACATGAAAATTCTATCAGTTTAAAGTGCCAATATTCCTGACAATATTAATGGATATTCTGTATTATGAGGAAGTAGCGTGAAGTGCGTCTGAATGTGTCTGGTTTGTTGATTTCTCCTCAGACTAAAGTCTATGGTAGAGACAGAGTGAAGTTTATAGAGTCTTTGATTGTTGGAGACATTGCTGAACTAAAAGACAACCAGGTATGACGCACACACAGTGGTAATAACCGCAAATTTAGTCACCATGAAATCAAAATGGATAATTCGTGTTTTTTTTTTTATGGAATTTTATTTATATTATTGCAGTATATATTATAAATGGATTATCTGTGCACAGCATTATTTTTTCTTGCAACTTTCAGGGTTTCTGTGGGTCTCAAAAAGTCTTAATTTGCCCTTACACAAAGAACTACCGGTACACGCCAGCTTTAAATAATAATACAAATTGCTTAGTCATCCAAAAAAAAATTTTTTCTCTAGGGCACTCTGTCCCTCTTTACAAACAGTAAAGGAGGAATCATGGATGATCTGATTGTGACCAAGACAGATCTGGAGTACCTGTATGTTGTCTCCAATGCTGGCTGTGCAGACAAAGACTCTGCTCATATGCAGGCCAGTAAAAGTTCATGAAAATAAAAAATGCTCATCATTTGATTGTGATTGGTTGATCATGGCATTTAAATATTTTTAATTATGACATTATTAAACATTTTTTCATTTCCAGTTTTATTAAATAGTATTGTGTATGAATCTGATTATTTAATGTAGTAATGTAATTTAATGTTTATTTATGAGTAATTATGTGTTTTTTGCTCAAACGTTTGTTTGTAGGCCATACTGCAGGAGTTTAAATCTGCAGGTCATGATGTAGATTTGGAGTTCATGGAAGAAAGTCTCATTGCTCTGCAGGGTAAGTTGTGGGTCTGTGATATAGACTGAACAAAATTATAAACGCAGCACTTTTGTTTTTGCCCCCATTTTTCATGAGCTGAACTCAAAGATGTAAGACTTTTTCTATGTACACAAAAGGCCTATTTCTGTCAAATATCGTTCACAAATCTGTCAAAATCTGTTAGTGAGCACTTCTCCTTTGCCGAGATAATCCATCCACCTCACAGGTGTGGCATATCAAGATGCTGATTAGACAGCATGATTATTGCACAGGTGTGCCTTACAACATGGGGCCGTGCATTATCATGCTGCAACATGAGGTGATGGTCGTGGATGAATGCCACAACAATGGGCCTCAGGATCTCGTCACGGTATCTCTGTGCATTCAAAATGCCACCAATAAAATGCACCCGTGTTCGTTGTCCATAACATACGCCTGCCCATACCATAACCCCACCGCCACCATGGGCCTCTCGATCCACAACGTTGACATCAGCAAACTGCTCACCCACACGACGCCATACATGCTGTCTGCCATCTGCCCAGTACAGTGAAAACCGGGATTCATCCGTGAAGAGAACATCTGTCCAAAGTACCAGATGCCATCGAATGTGAGCATTTGCCCACTCAAGTCGGTTACGACGACGAACTGTAGTCAGGTTGAGACCCCAATGAGGACGACGAGCATGCAGATGAGCTTCCCTGAGACGGGTTCTGACAGTTTGTGCAGAAAGTCTTTGGTTATGCAAACCGATTGTTGCAGCAGCTGTCCGGGTGGCTGGTCTCAGACGATCTTGGAGGTGAAGATGCTGGATGTGGAGGTCCTGGGCTGGTGTGGTTACACGTGGTCTGCGGTTGTGAGGCCGTTTGGATGTACTGCCAAATTCTTTGAAATGCCTTTGGAGACGGCTTATGGTAGAGAAATGAACATTCGATTCACGGGCAACAGCTCTGGTGTACATTCCTGCAGTCAGCATGCCAATTGCACGCTCCCTCAAAACTTGCGACATCTGTGGCATTGTGCTGTGTGATAAAACTGCACATTTTAGAGTGGCCTTTTATTGTGGCTAAGACACACCTGTGCAATAATCATGCTGTCTAATCAGCATCTTGATATGCCACACCTGTGAGGTGGATGGATTATCTCGGCAAAGGAGAAGTGCTCACTAACACAGATTTAAGCCCTATTCGCACGGGATTAGTACTATATGAGGACCTCGTGTGAATTTGAAATTACCCACCCACATCTGAATTTCGTGTGGTGCATTCGCACGGGATAAGCGAAGCCTGTGATTTTACTCGAATTTACTGACTTATCTCCTGGATATGATGTCATTAGGCTATTGCTTGGAAATGTCTTGTCGTTATTATAGGTCTAGCTGTATGATATATCATAAACAGAAGAATTGTCCTTACCGTATGCTGCTATACATGTCATTCATCTCCATCTAATCATTCTTTTTGTTTTTGCTCTTCTGATGGTTTTCAGCTTTCTCTTTCTGCAAATTGTATAGTTGTATGGTGTATAGCGATATGCCCCAGCACCCAAAATACTATCAAAACACTCCAACGCAGCCTCTATTCTTCGTGAAAGATGGATAAAAAAGCGCACAGGAAACAAAAACCTTTAAAAAATTATAAAGGACCCCGCCAAATTACAGAGATGCCGATTCACACGGGACTAATATTATCACAGGACCTCGGTGTTCGGCGAAATATGATAGGTCATTTGCGGGGGAATTTTTACTTTACAATTTACAAACATGGCCGATTCGCACGGGATTAAGATCACAGACAACCTCCGCAATTATTACAAATGACTAGAGGTCACCAGGTATTACTTATCCCGTGCGAATAGGGCTTTAGACAGATTTGTGAACAATATTTGAGAGAAATAGGCCTTTTGTGTACATAGAAAAAGTCTTCGATCTTTGAGTTCAGCTCATGAAAAATGGGGGCAAAAACAAAAGTGTTGCGTTTATAATTTTGTTCTTACTTTCATGGTAATACTGCCGACATTCCTGCTTTATTCCTTTAGAATACATTGGTGTGTGTGAATGTATTATGTGCATTTTCAGGCATTCGATTAATTGTATATTTATTCATGTGTACGCAGGCCCATCAATGGCCCAGGTTCTGCAGAAAGGTGTGGGTGATGACCTCAGGAAGCTGACCTTTATGACCAGTGTTTTGACCACAGTGTTTGGCATCCAGGGCTGCAGGGTCACACGCTGTGGATATACAGGGGAGGATGGAGTTGAGGTGTGTGTGATCTCCATCTGACTGTAGGACAACTATCCAGATATTATTTACTACCATTCAGAATTTTGTTGTCAGTAAGATTTATATATCACTGTTTCCACAAAAATATTAAGCAGCACAACTGTTTTCAACATTGATAATAATAAGAAATGTTACTTGAGCACCAAATCAGAATTTTCTACTCTTTTCTGGAGGATTGTTTTTTCTGAATAGAAACAGTTATTTTAAATTGAAATAACATTTCACAATATAACTCTTTTAATGTATTTTTGATCAAAAATCTTGGTGAGCATAGGAGACTTTTTTCAAAAACACGACTATTATAAGTAATTAGAGGCACAAATCTCATATTTTGTTTTTCCAATATAGGAACTATTAGATCTGATAAAAAATATTATCTAACATAAATAATTAGCTAGTTTTAAACGCTTTTTGGCGGGGCTTGGTTTGTCTGCATGCAAAGTTAAATTTCTTGTCTGTACACATGATTTATTCAGATATCAGTACCACCTGGAGACGTTGTCTCGCTGACTGAAAAGCTGTTAGCCAATAGTGAGGTGAAACTCGCTGGTCTCGGTGCCAGAGATAGTCTCAGGCTGGAGGCAGGACTTTGTCTCTATGGCAATGACATTGATGAGACCACCACACCTGTGGAAGCAAGTCTTGTCTGGACTATAGGTGTGTCAAGACTTTTATTTGCAGTTCTCATGAAAGTGTATTAGGTGTTAATCTATTGGTTTGTGTTAAGGTAAGCGCCGTCGACAGGCACTAGATTTCCCTGGTGCTGACATTATTGTTCCACAAATAAAGGCAAAGACTCAGAGAAAGAGAGTGGGACTGATCTCCACTGGACCACCTGTCAGACAACACACACCCATCCTGTCAACTGACGGGAGGGTTATAGGTAACAAATGCATTTGTGTTTAAAGTGCCACTATTATGCTTTTTCAGATATTACCTTCATGTATTGTGTAGTATAGCTGTTTGTGAATGTAAAAGGTTTGCAAAGTTTCAAAAATCAAAGTGCACAATAGTTATTGTCTCCCAAAAGAAAGAACTGATTCTGAACTGCCTGAAACGAGTTTAGAATTTAGTCATACTTTCTGCATGAACCTACGTAGGTTTGTAACAAATTTGCACAGTGCCAGGTCTTCATTAGCTGCCCGCAAACAATGTCTACTTTGACCCGCCATCATGCACTGTAGTTGTAGCTGAGGCATGGAAGAGTTTGGTTCATGTTGTCGACATCTTGAGAAGATGCTCTTTTCTGTGCTGGGAAAGCAAATTCACTTTGCATGCACTTCCAAAGGATGAGGACTCGGGCTTGAATTAATATAGTAAAGATGACACCATTATTACTGAGTTTGTATCACTATGTAGGTAAGCACTGAGGAAGCGCTGAATTCTGATATAGTAATGTTTTTCGACATGCGCTGTAAATGGTAGACCAATCATAACAGACTGGGCCATCATACCAATCAAAGCAGAGTACGCTCACGGAAAGGAGCGGTTTAAAGAGACTGAATCATTTATCGAACCGTTTCAGACACTGAGAAAAGAGGTGATGCTGCAATGTATATTATGAGAAAATAAAAGTGTTTTTTGACCTTGGATGCATGTAAACCTATTGTATCAGACCTCCAAAACAAAATTAGGAACATTTAAAATAGCATAATGCGGCACTTTAAAAGAATAGTTCAAAATCATTATTTACTCACCCTCATGTCTTTCCAAACCCATATGATGTTATTTCCCGCCCACTTTATTTTAGGTGAGGTCACCAGTGGATGCCCCTCCCCCTGCCTCAAGCAAAACGTTGCCATGGGCTATGTGGAAGCTGGCTTCAGTAAAGTGGGCACATCAATCCAGGTGGAAGTGAGGAAAAAAGCAGTGCCAGCAGTGGTCAGCAAGATGCCATTCGTGCCCACCAAGTACTACATGGGCCAGTAGACCTACTGATCATAATCCCGTCTGCGTTTAAGAGAGGGTCTAAGAGAGGGTCTGTCGTATATCTGTCTGGTAGTATTTAGCACTGGAATGGAAACCAAAATTTGAGATTATGTAAAGCCTGAGACGCACGTCAACATTGAGGATTCCATAATGCAAACTTTAAACACACAATTTACTTTTGGGTTATTTTAAGTAAATTGCATTCCAGAACATTTTGTAATAATTGCACAACGTTATAGCCACTTCACTAGGAATTCAAATCAAATGGACTTTCTGGATGTGGGATAGGACCACTTGCTGTTAGTGTGTGTGTGTAACATAGAGCACTTAAAATTTGAGAATGTGGGAAGGTGTAATTGTTTTAAAGAGAACTCTGTAAGATTTCATTTAAAAAGTTTTCTACACATCTGGTTTATTTTATGCCAGTGTACTTCTTTAGTGTTATAGTTCTATGATAGACAATAAGATTATTAACAATATTAGTCTGAATGAGAGATATACTGTAATATTAGAAAAGTGCCTAATTTCTCAGGTATAGTTTATGCTGTAGAAATAATTAATGTCATCAACTTCAGACCACATCACTGTGAAACCTTTCTGTCTGAAAGAACATTTACATTTTTGTTTCTTTTTGGGATGTGATTAAATAATACAATTTTATTTTATATCATTTTATAAACCTTTACCTGATTGGTAATATAGTAATACAGTGATAATACTGTTTGTACTGTGGGCTGTGATTTAAAATAAAATATATTAAAAATAAATTATAATATATTAGATTTGGGTTATTTGCAGACAATGAGCTTGCTTGACTATTATAAAGGAATGGGTATAAAGTATGTAACGTTTTACGATGATTAATCTTAGTTGGTTAGTTAGTAAATTAATAAACAGAAAAAAGTGGGTATTGATATTGTGAATAATTAACTTGTTAAAGAGTGAATGAATTTTAATGGCCGATGTTGTACACCGGTGACGTGTACCACCGTCTCATTCTATGAGAATTACTAGCGACATAACCATAAATATCAGGGTATACTGACAGTTCTGATTAGCGTCATTGTTTTCAAGCAGAAAAAGTTGATAAAGCTGTAACTTTTCTGCAGACTGTGCAATCCAAACATTTCTAAATGGCTGATCATTGTTGGAAATGTAGTTCTCAATTTTACCTCTGTCACAGAATTAAGTCAGTTGGAATTCCTACAGCGAACTACATTACCCAAAATGCCCAGCTGCTGTGTGGTCCGTAGAGGAGGAGCGTGCCGGGTGTGCGAGCGTTACCGATGGGAAGATGGTGGAATCTGAAGCAGCAACGTGCACGATACTCCGTCCCAAACATTTCCAACAACATTTACCATCACAACCTGGTATTAGATATCGGTTACCCGGGGACAACCATAGATAATATATACTAAAACTAAGATAGAATTTTAAGTATTATTTTCATTTCGGTGCACCTTACATTGTGGTGCCTGAAACGTGGGGCCAAATTGCACATATCACAGTATTTTGATAACGTTACTCTGGACAGGATTTCTCGGCTGGAATTGTTTATATACAGATTACTGTGTACCGTGTGTTGTTCTCTATAATCTGTGTCATTTGGTGTTTGGAGCGGCTGTCAGCATGCCACGAAGCAAAAAGGGGAAACGCGGTGGGAACAGTTCGAGTAAGGGTGAGTTTATCTGTAACACCTTCTGCTGTCATAGGCAGTATAACACAATCACACGGCAAAATATCACTAAGAAATTTTTTATCTTACAAAATATATTTAAAACAAGATCATTATACTTGCATAAACTGTGTAAAGAGTCGTTTTCAATCTCTCTTGAATTATTGTTCCTTCCTACACCTTTGGGTTTTTTTTTTCTTGTAAGAATAAACCTCATTAAAGTGTATGTTAAAACAAGAAAATAATGTAACCTTTTAAAATAGGGTAATATGTACAAGTAATGCTTGGTTGGGTGACATTGACCAGCTGGAAACTTTATTTTCTCTCTCTTTCCTTTCCGATTTTAAGCCAAAATATTGAAATAATGTGATGCATATTATTTAAAAAAAAACAAAAACAATTCAGGCATTACGTTCCCCAAATAGGTTTGATTGATTTAGTCTTGCTGATGTGGCTGTAACCATTTCAGCACCATTTACAGCTGAGCTCCATTTCAAGAACCAGTCTTCTAAAAACTTGAATTATAAATAAACTAAATCAAATTAAGTAATAATCTAAATATTTAACTATGACTGTTTAGGAAACTGTGTGTTCCCTTTACCTCAGCAGTAAGGATAGAAGCAGAGTGATTGACTGTCAGGGTTATTCAGTCTACAGCATGACAGGTGAAGCTCATGCCGGCTCGTGTATATTTAGCCCAAGTGTTACGGAGCCACGAAAACCTGGCCTTCTAGGACCACTCACGCGAGGTGTATTACAGAAATTTTGGATTAAACATTGAAACGTTCGTCTCGAACGATAGGTTTTCCATTTTTAATAAAAATATTTTTTTTTGTTAAGTTCACGTGCAGAGCAGCGTCACGTGCAGCGTCAGCACGACTCGTGCGTGTGTGTACCGCCTCGTCACCCGGTAAATGCAGGCATGGTAAAAACGGGTCTTTCTAGTGACAGAATTCACTGCGACGAGTGCTGAAGAGTTTTGTTTGAAGGTTGTCAAATCACTTGATTACATTTCTGTGTGATTGTCCTGGCTGAAAACCCCCCCCAAAAAAACAGGTTAAACTAATCTACTATGGTTTGCTGGTTTCAGGCGGTTTTTACAGCTGCTTTAAGATTGTTGTTTGTAGAAAGCTGGTGGACAAAGTAAATTCCCATCCTAATCAGCTGAAAAATGCCAAAACCAGCTAACCATGTATGAATGACCAGATTGGGAGACCAGCACACCATTTTAGGTGTTTTTCAGTATTGCTGTAATTTTGAAAGATTAGGGAAGACATTTGAGGCTACTGCAATAGTTACTTTTCTGTGTTGGCTGGCTTTGTCCTACAGTTAAAGTTGAAATGTCAAACTGATCTCAGATAAGATCTGTGAGTAGTTTAATCTGTCTCTTCCTCCTGTTCACTGTGAGCAGGCTCACTTCGGCAGGAAGTGCTTCAGCTGCAGTTGTCAAAAACTGTCCTGTCACGTCCAGGTAGCATGACCTGATCTTGATTGTGACCTCATGCCTCTCACCCCATTAATGTTTAATGAGCAGCATGTCAATGTCCATTCATTTGTATTTGTTTACATCTCTCATTTCTCTAATGCCTTTCATGACTTGAGAACCAACATTCACCACAAGCATATATCACTTCTGCTTCCTTGTGAATGCAGACCTATAGATCAGTGTTTGCCAACATTTTTTGGTCTATTGTACAACCACATCAGTAAAGGTCAACTACTTTTTTATTGGTACCAAGCCAGAAATGTGTTCCTTTATCTCCTATTTTACTGGAAATAATTTATCAGTTTCAGAGGCTATTTTCTCGCCAATTAGCTTCTTCTGTAATAAGCTCATCTTTCATGAGATTCGACTGTTCTTCCAATCATAAAGAAACTGGGATGATTACCAAAAGTAGTCATTTGCACTTTTTCAGTGGTAGAATTGAAATACCTAAGGATATTATACCCTGGGCTACACAGCTCCACTATGAGATGAAGCTTCTGGAAAGGTCTGGAACTCAAGTCAAAATATTTGGCTAATTGTTTCTATCCACATTTTGATTTTGCTAAGTCTGAGACTGTTGTGGATTGTCTCAGATATGTTTTCCACCAATTCCCAACCATTCTGGACAACTCCTCCACATGGAATCCATCCATCCTGAATGCACTGCTGCTTCCCATCTCATTCCTGCTGCTCTGATGTCTTATGTTGATGCATGTATTAGTACAGCAGTTAGTATGCACTACCATTTCAAAGTCTATTCAGCGGTCACATTGATATTGATGAGAGATTTCATTTATTGTGGCCAGACTGAGCATAAAAAAAAAAAACATTAGGAAATCTTACTGACCCCAAACTTTTGAAAAGTATTATGTACATTAAGCAGACCAACTTATAAATGAGGAATATCTTCACTAAAATTCTCCCAAGGGAATCGGACTAATCAAGATAAATCATGATTAAATCAATCTGACAATATCTAGTAAAGTAGGATAAAAGGCAGATAAATAATAGTTTCAATATTGAATCTTTTCAAGAGCATTAACTATATGGACCTACCTTTCAGAGATTAGCCTGATTCAGTAAATTCTTGATCCAGAGTGGATCAGTGAAGAGACAGTGATTGATTTAAAGAGGATGGAGTCTCCGAGGACTGGATTATTGATTCATGGTTTTCTTCACTCCATTTTAGGTCATTTTTAATCTTGACATTGACACTTCCATGTTATGTACTGACGGTCTGCTGCTGGTATCTCAGGGAAAAATAGTTAGGCCATTGTCTGTGACGTATGTGTGTTTGAGAGACACCACATTGAACTTTGGCTTCAATTAGAGCTCTGTTTCTTAGATGTGGCTTAGGGTTCCTTAGTGTATATGTGAGTGAAAAAGGTGTGTTTTTCTATTGGTTTCCTATATAGTCAAACTGTTCACACTTGTCAAAAATTCAATCTAAAGTCAATGGTACACTAGATTATTCAAACAAATGGCACGGATTGGTTTTGCAATCCTACATGCGTGTTTGTTTTATCTGAGCACTGAAGTGAATCATTGTACATAGGATTGGTTTAGGTACATGAACTTTGTTGACAGTTGAAACATACATAATCACTCTGACCCATCTATTCCCCTAACCTATGATCATTCCCTTCTGTGTTCCCTCTTTTATTAATTTAAACCACTAAACTAATGTTCAATGTGTATCTCTTATTCGTGTCTCTCTCTGTTTCAGGGAGGAATGGGGTGAGAGGCGAGTCTGGTGTGAGTGATGATGATTTAGCGTCTGATGTTCTCAGTCACTGCAGCAGCGCCAGTGAGAGCGCATCTGTTGTAGAAGAGGGCACAGGTACATGCACAATTACAGTTGCATAAATGCACAAACTATCACAAATATGTATTGCCCCTAGCACATCCACACATTGACACTCTGTGCAGGTGAGGCAGTAGATGAACAAACTGCTCAGGAAGAAACAGAAGACAAACTGAAGCAATGCATTGACAATCTGATGGACAAAAGGTATCAATACGCTAAAATACAACAGTCTGCAATTACACAGTTACTGAAAAGCATATAAGCTCTGCAGCTGTTTCACTCTGTTGTTTTATATGTTTCTCAGTGCTAAGACCCGTCTGGCTGGATTAGAAAGTCTGCGCTTGGCGTTTTCCTCCAGAGTCCTGTATGAATTCCTGTTAGAGAGACGTTTCACCATTAGCGACTGTCTGGAGAGGAGCTTGAGGAAAGGTTGGAATTAGGACTGATTTTCTTTGTCTTTTTTTTTGGTTTGCTTTTATATATGCTTGTTAATGTATGTTTTATTAGATCAAAACTCATGTTTCATTGTATTTAATTATTCATTTTATTTATTGTTTTACATAAATACTTGTTTATCTTTTGTGAATTAGTAAAACGTGATTGTAAGAATTTAAGTAAAAGCACTGTAAAGATCATTTTTATTATTATTTTATATATTTTTTCTGTTTACAGTGCTGCTTGTACTTATTCACAAAATATAAACTATTTATATAATTAAAAACATAATTAAGAAATTAAGGAAGGCAAAAAACAACAAAACATGCGTTTTATCTAATAAAAAAAGAAAGATAAACCATTCTGCTTGCTCTTACACTCTAAAGATATCAGAAAGTTATAACCACTCTTCGTCCAAAAGCTAACTGTAATTTTAATATATACAAAGGGCCAAAAATCGATTGAGGACAGTGTGCCAAAAGTATACCATATTAAATTTTTATATATATCTTTTCTAATTATTATGTTTATTTTTATTTTATAAAATTCACTTATATTTCAATGCAATAATAAAAGTCAAAACAAAACAAAAATTAGGAATCAATTAAGATTGATAATTGATTTCTGAACTCGAGCGAATGTTCAAGCGTCTAACTAGACGCGTATTTGAGCTCTATTCGCGTTCGGTGTGAACACACCATAAAGCCTTGTTTATACTCGACGCGTCCGCACGAGCGCGAAGGTGCGCGCGGCAAAAATGGCGTTGGGTGCGCAAGACCGAGTAGGCTACTTTACTGGAGACAGAGTTCTACGCTAAGGTTTTTCCCAAGGAGCACATGTGCTCCTAAATGAAAAAATGTAGGAGCACACAAAGAAATTTTGGAGCGCAGTGAAAAACAGTAAATGGTAATTGGACTGCATTTATATAGCGCTTTCACAGACCCAATGGCCACCAAAGCGCTTTACAATTTGCCTCACATTCACCCATTCACTCACTCATTCATACACCGATGGGCGACGGCAGCCATGCAAGGCGCCATCCAGCTCGTCGGGAGCAGCTGGGGTTAGGTGTCTTGCTCATGGACACCTCGACACTTGGTCAGGTGGAACCGAGGATTGAACCACCAACCTTCCAGTTTGTAGACAACCCACATGAACCACTGAGCCACTGCCGCCCCTTGTTATTACCGTATTTTCCGCACTATAAGGCGCACTTAAAAGCCTTTAATTTTCTCAAAAAACGTCAGTGCGCCTTATAATGCGGAGCGGCTTATATATGGATGGTGAACACACGTTCACCAAGACGGGGAGACAGCGCCGGCCGACTTACGCCACTATCTGCCAATGGATCGTGGATGCCTGGGCTGATATATCAGTCTCCTGTGATCCGAGCTTTCACGAAGGCTGCAGGCAGGAATAATCTCTTTATTCAGCCAGCTCACATACCCGTATTTACTTCCTGTTTTCGGCCGAAGTCCACAGTAGTTGATTGTCGAGTTTGCGCGCGTGCGATCAAACCTCCTCCGTGTGTTCAACATCTGATTCGGATGAACTATCCATTTGAGCTGATATTCTCCGAACACCACACAGCACCGTCATCGGCTGACAGCTGAGAGTCTGAGTCTCCACTGTTGCTTAGTTACCAATGATCGCGCGCGCGTGCGCGCGAGCGCACTCGACAATTGACTACTGTGGACTTCGACCGAAAACAGGAAGAAAATACGGGTACGTGAGCTGTCTGAATAAACATCATTTTTATTCATATCTTTCACATTTACTGGAGTCAGATTCACTGTGTTCACTCACATGGCTGTGCACTTGTAATGACACATTAAGGTTGTTAAGAGGCTAAAAGCAGGTTTAAAACTTGTCCCGTTTAAGTCAACAGGGTGCAAATTTTAAAAAGAGGATAACACGGTGTAGGCAACACCGGTTTTTGTCGTTGTTGTCTGTACTGACAGCACTCCAAATTTACAAAAAATGAGCTCAATGTTAAAATTGACCGGAGTTTTCCTTTAACGTTTGAACAACGTTACCATGGGAGTGAACGGAGTTGTCAGAACGCTTAATAAAGTTTGACTTTATCTGACTGTTTTGTTGACATTTGTTGACATCTAGTGGATGCATAACGCAAACCCAGTCAAACGTTTGACTGCAGTATTTTATGCGCCTTATAATCCGGTGCGCCCTATATATGAAAAATGTTCTAAAATAGGTCATTCATTGAAGGTGCGCCTTATAATCCGGTGCGCCGTATAGTGTGGAAAATACGGTACTTGTAACAAGTAACAAGTAATAACAAACTATTTATTATATATACACTACGTGTGTGCTACTTCTCTTTGTGTTCAACTATAGTGTGAAACCGTCGATTTAATGCAGAAGTATAAATCACACTTTACAATCACTTTAGTAAAACAGAACAAGGGGAACGTGTTGCTCTCAGGAGGAGGCTAGGAGCACATTGGCACACCTGTGAAGTGGACATCTGCATCTTTCCACTGCAGAGGCTCTTTCCACAACATGGAGGACAAACTAGTTTAGAGTGTATTAGTATTTACTAGTATTAGTATCTACTGTAGATTTAGTCGACTAAAATCTTATTGTATTTCGTCGACTAAAACTAACACAATTCAGATGACTAAAATAGATGACTATTTTAGTCATCTGAACACAATTCAGATGACTAAAATATAATGGGTTTAGTTCAATTGTAATGCATTAATTTAGAATTTCTCTAAAATGTCCAAACCCATATACTCCCAGAGAAAACGTCTATTAACCTGTTAATATGAATGATTGTAAAGTTTGAACGTGCAATACAGATACAGATTTAACTACTGTGACTTAAAAAAATATCTTAAAATTAAATAAAACCACTTTTCCTAAAGTAGAATAGTCTTCTTTTCAATGAATGTTCAAGTAATGAGCAGTGAATGCTATTTTTTTTTCTTCTTTTGTTGCTTGATGACACAGACCGCATTAGGTTTATTACCCACTGTCACTTTAAGACATCGGATCATGTCCAATGACTTGCGGATCCAATTGCACTGATGCACATCCGACACACTCAAAACTGTTTAAGACATAACCAACATAGTTTACGTGAATACTCTCCGAAATGGACATTACGACATAATGTTGTGTGTATTAGTCCATTCAGACACGAAAGAGAGCTCAATTCATTCCTCGCGCGCTGTGTGTGTGTGCTAGTGTTGTCACGATACCAAAATTATTGTTTTGATACCAATACCAAGTCAAGAATTGCGATTTCGATACTTTTTCGAAACTTTTCCTGAAAAGGGAGAAACACTCAAATATCATTGCTGTGCTTTATTTTAAAACTGGGACAACATTCTAATCATATAACACACTAATAAATGAACATATGAACAGCATATAGGCTTTATTAACCATTTGAACAAAATATGAAATATGAAAAATATAAAAAATAAATTAGAGCAATGACATTCAAGGTAAAAAAATAAATAAATATAGCAGCATTATCTCAGTTATCATAAGAAACATACGATTTTATCAATATCAATGCCACTGACGATTCTGCTTATCGATCCGATTCTCTTATCGATTCCTGATAGCACTGTGTGGAAAAAAGTAGTCGGGGGGGGGGGGGGGGGATTCAGACAGATCAGTTGTTTTAACCATTCATTAAAACAAATCGGTTCAAATGAGTCATTAGTTCGCGAATTGGATGTGTCATTATCGGACGTGTGCGCGTTGTGTGATTATCCCGGCGGTTAGGACATCCCACAAGATTTGTGTCATCACAGAAAACATTTCATGACTGGATAGTTTTTTTTGTTTATTTAAAGTGTGGTTTATGTCAGCTGAATGTGCGGAACGCTTTTCAGAGAAGATAAGGCAACGTATTTTACCACAATTTACTCCTAGCGGTAATTCAGGAAAACATTTTTTTAATTAATTTGATTAATATGTGCGAGGGAGAGAGAGAGCAAGACAGCGCTTAGTTTAGAGACGGTGAAGCCTTGTTTATACTTTCGCTTGGCTACGCAGAGAGAGAGTGCGCGCGCGCGACCGGGGCTCTCTCGCTCTCTCTCTGCGCTCGTTCAGTTCACACGCCCTGTCACACGCGCATGAGGAGAAAAACACAGACGTCCATAGGGAGGCACTGGAAGCGTGCGTTGCACACACCAACATGCAATACTCTCTTACAAATCTGGAACGCGGTCATTCTTAGAAGTATCGATACTAATAAATTTAGGTATCGTGAAGTTTTTTTAATTTCCGAGTATCGCGATACTTTTGAAGTATCGGTGCACCGTGCAACACTAGTGTGTGCATGGCTGCGCGCTTCGGGTCGGGTGTGTGCGCAGAAAACCGAACCAAATAGAGCTCTTTTTTTTGCGTCGTCACTCTTATTCAGATCTATGTGTCTGCTCTACTAATTCTCCCAGACATTTACATTTTTTAACGTTTGATGAGATGCAGCGCATGTCAACCCGTGTGCCGCTGTGTAGATCAGCACGTTACAGTACAAATATGCACATCTACCACAAACGCAGGACATCAGTTCTTACTGGATCGTCACTATCTAACATTTTTGTCTAGTTTTTATTTGTTGACGAAAATGTCAATAGATTTTCGTCATAGTTTTTGTCATTCAAAACTAGTTTTTATTTAGTTATCGTCTCGTTTTCGATTATGGTAGGTAGTTACTCGCACATTGTGCTCGTAAATCTTTTTTCCGGTTCGCACGTATCGATTTTTAGGGGCATATGCGAGCAAAATGGTCGCACTGTAGAGCCCTGTGGAGATCTAGCAACCCAAGTGCAAGCCACACAGATAGTTGCGTGTTTGAGTTAACACAATCAGAGCGTAAAAATACGGGATATTTTACGGGAAAATACTAAAACGGGAAGACAGCGGGAAAAGAGCTAAAATACGTGAGAAACCCGGAAAAAACGGGAGGGTTGACAGCTATGACCTTTTGTTGTACTGATGCTTGCAGTGTGTGATTATTTATGTGGGGAGAAATCCCAAGCTGCACATGGACATCTATCTGTTGTTTCTCCCACTTGGAAAATGAAACTGGGTTGACTTACTGAGTAAAGTCTCATTCCCTCTAGGTGGAGGAGAGGAGCAGGCGGCGGCTGCAACAGTGGGTGCTCTCTTGTGTGGGCAGCTCGGGGGTGGAGTCGAAGGTGAGGAGGGCTTCAAGATGCTTCGCCCCATCCTCAGCTCCATCCTGATTGACAGCTGTGCCAGCCTTTCAGCGCGACAGAGTGTGAGTGATGCCTCATATGTTCATAAACTCTTATTAGATCTATTACATTGACTTGTAAAATGTGATTGTTTAACTATATATCTATCTTTTGTCAGTGCGCTCGAGCTCTAGGTATTTGCTGCTATGTCTCTGCCTCAGACGATCCAGAGGTACAGTCAGATCTTGTAAAAAGCATATTAATATTTATAGATCTGCATGTTTGTAGAAGTATCATCTGTCTTTTTCAGGACCTGATAAAATCTCTTGGACATTTGGAGAGCGTGTTTTTGGCTGCATATCCCCTGGGTGATGGCACTCTGCCCTCTGTCAAAGCTGGGACCCCTGCGCTCCACAGCGCCGCCCTACAGGCTTGGGCTCTGCTCTGCACCCTCTGCCCTGCGTCACGCATCAACACCATTCTCAACCAGTGAGTTTGACATGCAAGAAAACACATCTGTGTATAAACTCTACAAACTTAACCCTCTGGGGTCTGAGGTGTTTTCTGGGTCCTGGAGGTGTTCTGACATGCTCTGACATTTGTGCTTTTTTCTGATACTTGTGACATTTTCATGGCTAAAGTCTGATTACACTGTATTCAGCACAAACTCTGCTACAGTAATATGTCAGCAACATGTACGTAAAAGTTTTTAGTTTTGAGATAATGACGTTTATGCATGGTTTGTGAAAAAACTAAAAATCATTGTCACTGAAATAAGGTCATGAAACCCATACTAATTATTTCTTCACAAGACTTTTGAAAATTGTATCACGTGGCCTAGAATATTTGCTTCAAAACTATGTGAAAATCATCCTGACAACAAATCATCCTGACAACTCATTCAGATAAGACAATATATTGATTTAAAATTGGTAAGACATGTTTTGTGTAAGAAAGCTGTATGCGGGGAGGCATTAACCATCCATTAATATTTAGTGTTTCACACCTGAGAAAGACAAAGTCCCTCCCCTAATGCCGAGTTCAGACTGCACGATTTTCAAAATAATCGGGTCACTGTTGTTTTCACACTGCATGACTATCTGGAGTAACATTTAGTTGCTGCTGTGTTCACACTGCACGATGGATCGGCGACAGGAGGTTTCACACTGCATGACTTTACAAAAGAAAGAATCACCAACAACTTCTGCCTGGTCCGCAAACTACGTTTCACAACCAAACAAACGCGAGAAGTGATAGGAAATAACGGAAGATCATGTGTGCGTGAGACCGGAGTTCTCGCGCGACACTGAATTTGTTATTAAAAATGATAGCCTACAAATTGTCTGTGCACTGATTTGTAGCAAAAAAAAAAAAAAAAAAAAGTTTATGCAGGAAATGGTTGGGAAGACGAGGGGAACAAGGACTGTGTTTTGCAAAGTGAGTTGGGGGTAAATAAATAATTTTGCAAATGTCCTGCTGTTGCTGCTGGTCATGCAAATGTTTGTGCTTTGTTTCTGTTTGATATAATTGTAAATATAGGCCTATCTATTAAAATTAGGGATGGGCATTTTTCAAAAATAATGCATTCGAATATTCGGGCTCATAGAAATCGAATATTCGTTTAGCCTATTTAAATGACATTTAACGAAAAAGACGTTATTTTTTAAGTACATTTTTCAAAAAGGTTTTGTCACCATTTCTTAAGCTTACGATTAGGCAATACACAACAAGCTTACAATATATGTTAAAGTTTTCTTTTAGTTGAAAACATTAAACAGTTGGCCTATGTGTAAACAAAATATAAATAACAAAAGGATTTAACCTCAAGCAGCGTGAGCGGAAAAAAAACGCCTAATAAAGCAGAGTAGCAGACTGCGCCAGATATCGAACAGAACGAACACACACACTCGAGTAAGCATGATTATCGTGTATATTGTTTCACGTTTATGTTGAGAAAAACAATAATGTCCACATGCAGGGGCGCCGCCAGCAATTTATGCTCGAGTGAGAAAACGCGCTGCACTGACAGACGATTCAGAGACACAAACGGTCACGGTGTTATAAGTTTCTAACAGCACTTTGCGTTTTCTGTTCTTAAACCTGTCTCTCTCAATGAAACTTAAGGGAAGTATATGTCTAAAAAAATAATTTTGCTATTAGAATGTTATCATCTCTCGGATCACGCGCGCTAAAGCTGCGCTTACCTGCAGTCGTAGTGATGGACAGCTGTCTTTCCTCAGTCGCCTGCTGTTTGGATTTCATGTGATTTCTCATTGTGTTGATGATATTATAACTCAGATTAATTAATTAATTTGATCAAAAGTAATTCCCTTCTGTAAGATCATTTAGTAACATCCTTTTCAACTAGTAGTCTAATTCCAAACTTCGCAAGGCAGACGACGACGACATTATGTGATCAAATACAAACAACTTGTTAAACAAGCACCACAGCGCCACCCAGAGGATTTAGTTATAACTGCGAGTTAGTGCTTGGGATTTATCAGGGATTCACTGCATTTACGGCCAGCAAAGCATTTAGGCTACGGCTTCATAAATTCGATAAAATTCGAATAGTATTTTATTTTTCGAATAATAATTACAGATCGAATTTTCGAAAATTCGAATATTCGTGCACATCCCTAATTAAAATACTGATATTCTGGTCTATAACTCCTCCTCCTCCTCCCTGTATCTTGCTCTCTCATTGGCTGTCGCTCATCACCGATGTAGTTTTCAGTCAGAACACATTCGCACAGCAGGATTGTGAATCGCCGACAGGTCCAGATATTTAGCATGCCAAATATCTCACGGGCGTCGGCGATTCTCTCAGATCGCGTCTTTGCTCATTCACACTGCGTGATTGTCACTCGCGTGAACGAGCACCGATTTGCCTGTGATTTCGGGCATTTGTCGGCGATTTCTCAAAACCTGTCGGCGAGCCAAAATCGGGGCTAAAATCGTGCAGTCTGAACTAGGCATAATGGCCCTAGGCGCGCCGCGTTCTCCTTTTTCCAAAGCGGTAGGGCGGTTGTGCTCCGGAGGCGTCTGTCGTTGCTGTGGTTGGTTTTTGTCACGTGACCTTCGGTGCGCTTGCGGCATTTTGAAAAGTTGAGATTTTTTTATCTCGATGCTACATTTGAAATAACGAACTTGAGCGCGCAAAAGACGCGATATGTGAACAGGTCCTAAGTCAGCAGGACTCATCAGTGGCATCTGGTCGCTTTCAAAATATTTTTTTAGAAAAAAAACAAACACCTGTGAACATGCTGATATCAAGAGAACCTATAGGGCTGCACGATTTGGGGAATACATTTTAGATTTTTCTGGTTAAAATTATGAAATTTATTAAATACATGCACTATATATATATGTGTGTGTGTGTGTGTGTGAACACCAAGTTTGTTGTGCCTTGTAGGCATATATGTGTAGAGCTATATCAAATATTAACAATAGCCTAGATAGCAGGCAGCCTATAAATCGGTCATTTCTAGGCTTGATTACTGCAATGCTTTTCTGGCTAGACTTCCATCATGTGCAACTAAACCTCTACAAATGATCCAGAATGCTGCAGCTCGTCTTGTCTTCAACGAGCCCAAAAGGGCCCACGTCACTCCTCTGTTCATTTCTCTGCACTGGCTACCACTCGCTGCTCGCATCAAGTTCAAGGCTTTGACGCTTGCTTACAGATTGACCACAGGTTCAGCTCCCTCCTACTTCCACTCACTACTACAAGTCTACATCCCTACCAGAAGCCTACGATCGGTCAATGAGCGACGGCTCGTGGTACCATCACAGCGGGGCACAAAATCACTCTCCAGAACATTCTCATTCACGGTTCCATGCTGGTGGAATGATCTCCCCACCCTCATCCGGAATGCAGAATCCCTGACAGCATTCAAAAGACAACTGAAAACTCATCTCTTCCGGGAGCACTTAACATAACATAAAAAAAAAAAAAAAATCCTTTCCTCTAAATCCTCGCTTGTCTGGCTTATGCTACTCCGAGCTATGTCTGAACTTTGTATTTTGAGCACTTCTTGCGTTGTTTTTGCCTCTTCACGATGACTCGCTTGGTTTAGTCCTCAGTTGTAAGTCGCTTTGGATAAAAGCGTCTGCTAAATGTAAATGTAAATCCTTAAAAAGGAACACTTCAGTAACACTACACTAGAGAAAAATATATGGATTATCATATATTTTTACATATACAAAGCGCATGCCCATTGAGAATTGTGGAGTCGGATTCTGTAAATGCAGATGACCAGACGATCGATCGTAACGTGACAAACGCTGCCAGTTTGAAAGCACAATGGGCGCATGCTGCTTCAGCTTTGCTTGAGGGGCCAGTGTGAAAGAGAACACGTAGTGCATCTATGTTTGTCATCTTTTCTGCACAAGTTATAAGCAGAAAACAGAGGATACTATGTTTGTAAACATAAATCTTATCTCTGCGCTTTTGATCGTAAGAGCGACAAACCGTATGTGTTACTCTACACTCCCTCTGTTGTTTTGTTGTTACAAGGCCACAATCCAAAGCAGGTCTAAAATCTTAGCTGAAGTAATATTAAACTCGTTAATAATGTATCTGTAAGACTGGGAAAACTGGAAGAACTGGAAGAGAGGGCAACTCTGAGAAAATAAAGGAAATTAACATTTGAACTCTCTTGTGTGAAGTTAGCATCACCATTTGAGACGTAAGTCTCGCCTCAGAATACATATCTTTCCCTCTTACCCCACTCCTTCTCTCTCATGCTGAGATCACCAAAATTCACCCAAAAATCTATATGGTTTAATGTGAACAATTATTAGGGGTGGGAATCTCTCACGATTAGATTCGATTACGATTCAGAGGGCTGCGATGATATAACGATTATCGATGCATCTTTTTTTGTGCGTGTGACTATTTGGTACTTTTAAGGCAAAGTATTTATAATGAGCTATAATGAATTTACTTCCAATATCTTTTATTAATAAAACAAATGGAAGTGATTTGGCAAGTCAACTGTCAGGTTACATTTGACAGCATATGTCCCAACATTGCAAAGAACCAATAGGAAAATAAATGTGTGCCTGTTCTAGCAGCATACTTGTAGTCAATGAATACAAACTTAAGCATATTCTGAATCTCTAACATAAAATAATAGACTTCTAACCAACATCCTTCTGGAGAAGTTAGACGACAAGCAGTGGAAGGGTTGAAGAGCATAAACAGCTGTGCTCTACCAGGCAAACTAAAACTCTGGTGCTTTCAGTTTGGTCTACTGCCGAGGTTGCTGTGGCCACTGACTGTGTACGAGGTTTCTTTGACAACAGTGGATAAGCTGGAAGTGTTAATAAGTTCATACATCAGGAAATGGTTGGGAGTTCCGCGCTGCCTCAGCAGAGTGGGACTTTATAGTAAAGGAATATTGCAGCTGCCAGTCTCTCCTTTAACCGAGGAGTTTAAGTGCGCCAAGGTCAGACTGGTAATGACCTTAGTAGAGTCACGTGACAAATGTGTAAGGGAGGCCCCTGTGTTAAAAACTGGTAGAAAGTGGTCAGCAAAGAAATCTGTGGTAGAGGCAAAGGCTGACCTTCAAATTGGGGTTATCGTGGGACAGGTACAGCATGGAAGAGGGGGTTTTGGGCTCAGTTTAGCTCCTCCTAAATGGCACAAGGCAGGCCCAGCTCAAAGGAGGAAGCTGGTAGTCAATGAGGTGTGAAAGCAGGAGGAGAGGATGAGGTGTATAAAGGCCATTTCCCAGGCCAAGCAGGGAGAGTGGATGAGATGGGAGAGTGTGGTACAACTAGGGCTGCAACTAACAATTATTTTGATAATCGATTAATCGGACGATTATTTTTTCGATTAATCTGATAAATTCAATTCGATTTTTTGTTTATTATGACTAAATAAAACCTGGTTACACTTTATTTTAAGGTGTCCTTGTTACAGTGTAATTATATATTTAAGTACAGAGTAATATTAAGTAACTACATGTACTTACTATAGGGTTAGGGTAGGATTAGGTTGAGGGTTAGTTGCATGTAATTATGCATAATTTATAGTTATTACTACAGTAAGTACATGTAACATATGTAACAAGGACACCGTAAAATAAAGTGTTACCTAAAACCCTCAATTAGGATATTTATGTGTAAAAGTGTACTTTAAAAAGTGCAAAAGCCACACATTGAGTTTTACAAATATCAATATTTGCATTGTTTTTAATGATAATTGCTGATGGCAAGTTGACAACCATGATTAATGTAAAAAAAAAAAAAAAACATTTATATCCAACATATTGTTTTAACACAATTTTTGTTAAAACAAATTTACAGACATGTTGTTCAGATGTGAAGATATAAACTAAAAACATCTCAAATATATAATTCATTTAATTTTTATTTAAAATTAATTGAATTATAAGGATAATTTGTACAAATAAATATAGAAAGACTGAAAACAAGCGTGTGAACATAGAGCCGCAGTAGATCGCGTTTGAAAAACAATTAAAACTTAATAGTAGACAAATGCTATATAAAGAGAACGTAATGGAGGTACGCAGCAAGCTAACAGGCTTGATTAAAAAGACAGGAAAAATGATGCATTAGTGCACAAACATTCGCTGAAAACCACTGAGTACAGTGACTAAAAAACAATATTTTACTGCTGCTGTTACTAACTGCCTTTATATTTAGTGCTTCGCTTTGTAAAGACCGTTTTAATTTAATATTTCTGCGGTAGCACTATTTTAATCCATCACTTATGTTGCGAGCGAACTGATTGCGCAACCTGATGCTCGAGACGCAAAATACAGACATCCCAAGTCTCCCGGAAGTGCTGGAAGTCACCCGCATATTGATAGCAGCTCGCAAATTAGTTCAAACTCCCGGGATTTGAGCGCGCATGCGAGACAGAAGAGACTGTGCTCCAAACCGTGTAGCGCGAGCGCGCGGCAGAGCAACGGAGGGAGAGAGACCTTGCGTGTGTGCCTCATCAAGCGCGTGTAAGACAGAGCATCCTGATTGGCCTGTTTCAACCAATCACCAGTAAACGCTCCCCGTGACGTAAGCAGACCAACTAATCGATAATGACATTCGTTGACAACGATTTTCATAATCGATTATTATCGATTTTATCGATTAGTTGTTGCAGCCCTAGGTACAACGCAAGATGGGCTGGCAAGACCTTTGGTCAATGGAAGAGAGTAGGATCAGTTTCCTTATCAGGTCAACATTATGATGTTCTCCCATCACCACAGAACCTAAACCTCTGGGTAGGAGAGGATCCCTCTTGTCCTTTGTGTTCATCACCTGCCACATTAAGGCACATTTTGACAGGATGTAAGGTAGCTCTTAGCCAAGGTCGGTTTACTTGGCGCCATGACCAAGTATTGCGATGTTTGGCTTTAGCATTGGAAGACAAGCGTAACATGACGAATAAGTTGCCGCCTGTTCTATCAAAACATTACACGCAGAAGACAATATTCCTCCGCCCAGGCGAGCAACCACCAAGAAAAGGTGCTAACACCAATTCTCGCCCAGGACAACTGGAAGCTGCTGGGGACTGGAAGATGCTGGCTGATCTTGATCAACGGCTTATTTTTCCACCTGAGATTGCCACCACTAACCTCCGACCAGATATTGTTTTGTGGTCTGGATCAGCACGCATTGTTCAACTGATAGAGTTAACAGTGCCATGGGAGGA
The DNA here is from genome assembly GCA_029959095.1 of Rhinichthys osculus. Classification (NCBI taxonomy): domain Eukaryota; kingdom Metazoa; phylum Chordata; class Actinopteri; order Cypriniformes; family Leuciscidae; genus Rhinichthys; species Rhinichthys osculus. The sequence goes on from JARWKJ010000017.1 coordinate 16,914,042, forward strand.
TGCTGTAGATGAGGCATATGAGAGGAAGAAACTGCGGTATGCTCATCTGGCCACTGAAGCAGAACAGCGAGGATGGAGAGTCCAGGTTTATCCAGTGGAAGTGGGTTGTTGAGGATTTGTGGCACACTCTACAACCCGGTTCCTCAGAGACGTCGGATTCAGTGGCCAAGAGTTGTGTCGCACAGTAAAGAACTTATCTGAAGCAGCAGAGAGGAGCAGTAACTGGCTGTGGTTGAGACGGAAAGATTCTGGCTGGCTGTGTACAGGGCAGGCCGCCACGCTACGGTTTTGTAGAATTCTTGAAAAACTCAAAGAGTCTGTTGGTTTATTTGTATAGTTTGCATAGTAATTACAGTTATTACGTTCCTGTGTATATTGCGTGAATGAGGGTTGGTGTTTGGGCAGATATTGTGTTTTGTGGTAGGTAGTATGCCATACTGAACCGTTGCCACTGAACCTACTTTAATGAAGACAGTGGGGCTCGACAGAGTTAGTCAAACGGGTTGGCGCGTATGGTTGGGTTGCGGAGAGATTGTGGTTAGGTCACGTGAACTACGAGGAAGGAGCAACCTCAGCAGCAGGAGGGATGTAAAGGTCAGTAAGCTGGGCTGAGTTGAGTGGGGGACGGAGGGAGGTTCGACTCTGGGACGCCAGAGTCACTGTCGACTCTGTGTCGTGGGCTAGTCGATGAAACAGAGGACGGAAGGTGCCCACTTGGAAGACCCTAGAGATGTCCCCTACTCGGCTCAATCCAGACGGTTGTCGTGCTGGGGAGACCACACTGTAGTTGCAGCCGTTGTGTGTGCTGACGCGCCAAGTACACTGCAGCCGTTAACGTCGGACAGAAGGAGATTCACATCACCATATGGAAAGAAGCGTAAATGGATGGCGAAGCATAGGTTACTGTAAAGCTACGTCTTAGTTTGTGCTTATCTTGGCGAAAGCCGAGTACAAATCAGCATGAAGTTTTAACATCTACTCTTGTGTAATGGAAATCATGTTATGTGCAATTGAGGAATATAATCCTTCAGACAAAAAAAAAATTTGACTTGAAATTTTTGCTGTATACCACAATCAAAAACAGCTTATACAAAAGAAAAGTACATGATCATCTGTAGAGAGCACAGTCAAAATGTAACTTTTTGTGACTGGCATTGCACTGATACACACTGTGACTGTGGAGGGCAGGACAGTAAACTTGCTTCTTTTTTTTTTTAACAGCATATTGATGATAACTTGCACACAGAGGAGGGTGTGTTTTCCAGGCAAATGGCATTCTGCTCCCAAATGGTGTAAACTGAATGCAAATTCCCATTGTTAGCAAATGTTTCCATGTGAAAGAAGTTTCTGTCTATATAAAGAAATGCAACACAAGGTTTAGGGTGATTTGTAACTCAAATTAGCCCGTAATGTGGAGTGTATGCAGGCACTCCGCATCATGTATTTTATAATGTCAGGTTCACATCTTCTCTCTTTATTCCAGAGCATTTGATGTCTTGTATTTATTATCTTCGAACTGATTATGAAATTGGCATGATACATTTATCTGACATAATAATTTGAATTACTCTGAAATTATTTTTTCAAGTAGATTAAGTGAAGTCTTATGTTTCCGCAAATCTGCGTCCAGGGTTAAGTACATACTAGATCCCAGTTCAGATGGAGTGTGAGGCACATCTGGTGGGATTCTAGATTCCTGACTAACTGCTTGAGTTTAAGTTGTTATGCAGTCGCAAATATGGGACTAGTTAAAAATACTTTTAAGGTAATAGCAAGTGTTAAAGCAGCATTATCTTAATGTAGTAGTCATAACCTCTGGCTATTGTTCGGGCTTTAACTAAGTTGTTATATGGCCGACTGTAGGAGGCTACATGGGTACTTTTTAACAATAGCAAGTGTGACTGGCGAGTTTGTGATCATGAGGTCCGCGTATAAATACGGCCGGAGCGAGACTCTCTGAGCGACATAGATTCCTAATGAACGGGTAAAATATAAAGTAAAGAGTTAAACAAAACAATCAAATGTATTGCTAAACTATTATATAATTGACCAATAACCAATTGGCAATCTAACCTAAATTCGAGGTCGTGATAAAAGCTCAAAAGGAAATTAAATTACTTCAGTAACGCGCAGAGACCTTCACCTGCTCTATCGGATGCTGACATTGGGCAAATCTAGACGGGCTTACATATCCAATGTTTTTTAGGTAATGCTTTATCTAGGTGTTGTCACATGGCTTTTTATTTACCCAGATAAGAGTACAGATAGTCCTATTTGTCTGTAATATAATCTTTCTCTTTGTTTGTATTTCAGCCACTTGCCACGTCTGCATGCGTGTTTAGAAAGCAGTGATGTGGACTTCAGGATTGCTGTGGGAGAGACCATTGCTCTGCTGTATGAACTGGGCCGTGACATCGATCAGGTGTGTATTGTGTAGTGTTGAATAGGTTTGAGTGTCAGGATGATGGGAGCGTATATAATATGTGTTGTGCCTCAGGAGTTCGAGTACGAGGACTGCGATGCATTGTGTGACAGTCTAAAGAGTCTAGCGACTGATGGAAACAAACATCGTGCTAAAAACGACCGCAGGAAACAGCGCTCAATCTTCAGAGAGGTGCTGCACTACATTGAGGTGAAAGGAGAACTGCAACTGAGGCTTTTTTATTTTTAAATAACGTCAGTTAATTACATTCAGATATTTTATAGCTACATTGCATACTGTGCTAATTATCCGTGTTGATCCAGGACTGTCATAGATGATTATGGTTTAAAAATGTACATACACCAGATAGGGGTGGGCGATATGAGCAAAAATTCATATCACGATATTTTTCACTGTCCGGACGATTATCGATATTATATCGCGATATGAGAAAAAAATTGGAATCACATTTTTGTACACCTTAGTTAAATTACAGGCAAGATATGTATTTTAACACTAGATAACTAGAAAAGGGTGAGGCATTTCATTGGACATAGACCTGAAATGTGGGTTTTTTTTGCCTTTTTTTTCCTCAAAAAGTGCAAACGTGCAACATGAGGTAGGCCTGAATGCACTTGTTATGTCTCTCCACTTTTTGCTCGTCTTGTCATAATGAGAACCGGCAGCGAATGAAGACTTTATTGATTTCTGAGTGAGAGCCGTCTTCGGGTGTGCTCTGTCTCCGGAAATATCTGTTGTTATAGTTTTGCTTTTTTAAATCGGTTTTTATTTTAATATCGTTTTCAACTTTGCTTTAAATTTCAGTTTAGTTTTAGCTAGTTTCATTAATGGTTTTGTTAGTTTTTATTTTGCAAACACATTTCTATATAGTTTTTATTTTATTTAGTTTCAGCTTTAGTAATTATAGTTTAGCTTTAGCAGAGCGAGCAGAACACTTCCAGTGTAGACCAAAGCGAGACGTTTAATTTAAGTTTAATGTTTGCACAGATTACAGTTAACTCTTGTGCAGACATCTTAATAATAAAAATAAAATAATGGTTTGAGATTGAACAAAGCACCAAATAAATAGAACTTAAAAGTATACAAGAAAAAAACAATGAAAATGTTCATACAAACTAATTTAGTGTAAGGAGACAGAATAAAGGGCTACAGTTTGTACAGTATAAACCCCATTACGTCTATGGAGAGTCCCCACAAAGATAGTGGACCAGTGTGTGTATGCGCGCGCTTATGTGTGTATCGTGTCCTGTTATTCATAGCCTAACGTTAAGTTACATTGCGGGGAAATGTCTCCACGTGGATAATATTATTAGCAGTAAATGTTTTTTAAAAACAAAGATAATAATAGCAGCTTTCAGCCTTTTAACCTTCATGAAAACATGACATCTCAAACATACAGTAGCCTGGAACTTTAACGTTTGTTTGTGCTTGACGAACTTGTTTTGGTGTTGCACCCGCGTCTCGCAAATGAAACGGCATTCTAAAAATGCTGCGCTCAAGTTAAAAGTCAAACTTGCGTCTCATTACCTTGTTATTTCCCATTCCACCGCAAAAGATGCATCCATCCTTTATGAACAGCCGCTTAGCACTAGCGATGTGTTCTACGTTACGGTCCTTCATTGAACGCGTCACAGGACAGCGGTTAATCGCCTCAGCAACTTCACGCGTATGAAGCGCCAAATCAGTCATTTCCTTAAACAGCGTATTCGATTCTGTATCGTCATTAGTGTTAACAGTTGTAAAGAGTACCAAATTGAACAAAACAATATAACTGCAAAATTTGAATTTATGAATACGGTATCCTCGGTATCGCAAAATCCATATCATGGCACAACATAATACCGGTATTCACGTTCATACCGGTATAGCGCCCACCCCTAACACCAGACCAATCATTCCCTTCCATTTTCAGAATGAAGATTTCACAGAGGAGAAGATCCAGTTTGGGATTGAGGCCATCTACATTGATGGCTGGATGCGCCACAGGATTTATGATGCCTTTAAGGAGGTGCTCGAGTCTGGAGTCAGACACCACCTACAAGTGAGGAGGACCAACTGCAACTCACTGTTGGCATACATAACACTATGTAGTACTGGAGAAAAATCTAGATTTTATTCCGATTAATATTTGTTTAAATGATCTTAAATGGTTTCTTAAAATCCAAGTTTGATCTTTTAATCTATACATAAAAAAACAAATGAGAAAATCATTGTTTTATAGTGCTCTCTAGCAGCAGTTCTTAACAGTTTTGACTCCAATGCCTCCCCATTGTCTAGAATAATATTTGAAGGCCCCTGCATATAGGTTAATAGTTTTCATCTGGTACATAATAATTAAAAAATATTCTGTTAAAATAATAATTAAAATTTGCAAGTTTAAGAATTCCAGAAAAGCTGAATCTTTTTCAGCGATCCCCCCTCTTTTTAACCATTGATTTTACATGACTTTTCCAGTTGTTTGTTTCACTAGATAAGGATAATTTACGTGTCATTTCCATATATATATATATTAGTGCTGGGCAAGTTAACACGTTATCGCGTGTTTTTTTTTTAATTATTATTATTTTGAAAGTCCGTTGCTCACTGGCTCTGAATACACGATGATCAAACCATGATCACAGGACGGATGGGATGTTGGTCAGCCAGCAAATAACCCACCCAAACAAGCAGTGGAGAGGCTTTGGCAGGTTCTCTCAGGTGAACAGAAAGGGAGACAGCGCTCCGCGAGTGAATGACAGGCGCTCTATGGATAGTAACCATGGCAACGGCTTCTGTGCACTACACAGCTGTAGCCTTTTTAACTTAAATTAAAATTATACATAAGGGCCGTTACATAGTCAACGCGAGCAAGCGACGCGAGCTACATGCTCCTTTTCATAGTACGCAAGCAGACGCAAGCGTCACCGGCGATGCGTGAAATGCAATACACCGATAGCGCAACAGGGGTTAGTAGAGTCTAGAGTCGGGTCACGTGATATCCAGATCAAAATGGCAACTGAAGAGGAGTGCATATTGCTGATTTTACATCGGCGGCAACAAAGTATGTATACGAACAAGCTCGTATAACTTTTCCTCTTCGCCCGCCATTGTATTCAAATCTTCTTCTGTAAACATAATAATATACCTTTTTATGTACATTACTTGCAATGTCGCCCCCACCGACAACGCATAGTATTGCGTGCATCGGCGCGTCGCTTATCAAAAACTAGGATGACACATTTGGCTACGCATCGACGCATAATGGTGGCTGAAGCGTAGCGATGTGTAGCCTTGCGCACGCATATGCGTACCAATGCGTTGACTATGTAAGGGCCCTAACTTTACCTGATAGGCCTGCGTTTAGTTTAGCAGGGATGCTCTGCCATGTGAATTCCCTCCTGTTGATGTCCTGATAACTATTTAGATTCTGGAAACTTACAAACAGCGAGCCGAGGATCAGTCTCTTCCAATGATTTGTGCTGCGCGTCGTGTACAAAAAGTTAGACAATTCAACTTCGAGGCGAGCATGACCGCAACAGTTTCATAGAAACGCACCCGCTTGTCGCTGCACCTGTGCTCGACCACTTCACCTCACTCTAGGCTGATTTATACTTCTGCGTCGGACCTACGCCGGAGCCTCTATGCTATAGACTACGCGTTGGTTTTCATTTATATATCTGCGTCGTTGTCCGCGTTGACGCGCAATTACACATGCAGAGGGGGAGTGTGAAACCCGGGGAGCGGTTCTAGCAATCACAGCGCTTGCGGTACTCGTAGAATTAACGTTACATTTTTGGAGAGATGCACGTCAGGGTACGCGGGCTACACAGCTACGGCGTGAGTTCGACGCAGAAGTATAAATTGGGCTTTACCTCTGTTTAATGTAATCTTACGTGGGAAACCATGGCATGCCATGACCAAACCTAAGCTGCTATCAGAGAAGTAACGTTGGTCGACTTATATCTGTAGTAGTGATCATGACCCTTTGACTACATAAACTGTTTCTGCTGCTCCCTGATATAAGATACCTGTTCAGAAAAGAAAAAAAACAAGAAAACTGGACTCGTTTTAACAAGCTAGATAAAAGGTAATGCCCTGGCTGTGGCAAATAGCTTTGTTTAAATATTTGATTTGATTACATTAATGTTTAAGTTGAGATTTACAATAAATATTTTATTGATACTGTGTAAAGGGAATACTGCTGGTATAAAAGCACCTTATTTGTTTAAAGTTTTTGCAAACCACATGTTATTGCACTTTTGTAGCAGTACATTTAAATCAAAAGTGCGCAAGACACTACTTTAGAATTCATTATTCAATTTTGCGCGTAACAATGCGATTAATCGCAAGAAAATCATGCGATTAATTGCGATTAAAATTTTTAATCGTTGCCCAGCACTTTTTCCATATATATATATATATATATATATAGATATATATATAGATATATATATATATATTAGGGATGTGAATTTCTGCCAAAAATGACATTCGAAAATCGAGCAAAAGTCGATTATCATTCGAAAATCCCAACAACAACAAAAAACGCACACTCGCAATGACAGAAAGGGAGGCCAATTTCATCTTTAGCGACTTGTCATCAAACAAACTGTTTATTATACGAACAATTAACATGTTTTCGTCGTTTTTTTTTTAACATACCGGTAGTTTACATAGAAGAAAAAAACAATAAGCACGACAGTCCGTTTTTGCATCGCCAAACCAGATGCTCGTTAGATAAAAAAAAAAAATGTCATAATGATTTTATGCAAACCTGCCTTGTTACTGCAAAAGCCTACTTTTTAAACAAATTAGTTTCAATCAAAACTATTCGTGTGATGCCACTGCGCAATACACACACATTACCGCGGGATGGGTGTTCATTTCATAAACTCTGGACAATGGTAGCTTATTTAATGTAGCCTATAAATGGAATGTATATGTCCAAAAAACGGATAATGTCATCATACTTGTAGTGCTATCGTCGAGTAATAATCTGTTTGGTTGTAAAATGTATTACCTGAATGAAATGAACTAGTATGTATCGTCCTGTGGAATCATTCATTCACAGACATCATACGAAGATGTTCAACTAGATCTTCATCGCTGGCAAAAATATGCATTTGCAGATTTGCTTTCACTAGACTGTACTGTAGGTCCACGGCCACTTCATCCAACGCTCTTGATGTTCTTAAATCTTCCTGTTACGACTCCGTGTCGAGTGTGAATTGAAAGCGCTTCAGACGATTCAGTGCGCGAGGAACTGAACAGATCATTCAAACTGATTCGCGAACCGATTTAGACAGATCTGCCAACTTTTTTGATGAAGTCTTTGAACAGAATCGACTCAAAAGAGTGATTCATTTGTGAATGGAGCATCGCTCATTCCCATAAAAAACACACAGCGCGCTTGGAATAAACGCATTTAACAACATGTATTGCATTAAAATAAAGTAACGAGAGGAACGTCGCCCAACGTAGTGAAGTAAATGTAGCTTACTTTGTTACTACCATAGACGGTTACTACCATAGACAGTAAAGGTTAGTCTACTACCCACCTCTGTTGGGCGCAGAGTTAACGGTCACGATGCTCTTCTGTTGTTTGTTTACACTATGTATAAAACACTGGTATCCTAGATCGCGCAGGAGGGGGTTTCATTCATGTTAGTGACACCTTGTGTCCCTGACGGGAAAATACCCTGCTGCGCGATCTGTGACTGTGACAGTAGACGCGCCGTCAATTATGTCACATTGGAATTGCGCGAAAATATAACGATATTCGAATAAGCAATTTTATGATCGAATTTCGAACGCAGTTCGACTATTCGAAGATCGCGACTCATCCCTAATATATATATATATATATATATATACACTCACCGGCCACTTTATTAGGTACACCTGTCCAACTGCTCGTTAACACTTAATTTCTAAGCAGCCAATCACATGGCGGCAACTCAGTGCATTTAGGCATGTAGACATGGTCAAGACAATCTCCTGCAGTTCAAACCGAGCATCAGTATGGGGAAGAAAGTTGATTTGAGTGACTTTGAACGTGGCATGATTGTTGGTGCCAGAAGGGCTGGTCTGAGTATTTCAGAAACTGCTAATCTACTGGGATTTTCACGCACAACCATCTCTAGGGTTTACAGAGAATGGTCCGAAAAAGAAAAAACATCCAGTGAGCGGCAGTTCTGTGGGCGGAAATGCCTTGTTGATGCCAGAGGTCAGAGGAGAATGGCCAGACTGGTTCGAGCTGATAGAAGGGCAACAGTGACTGAAATAACCACTCGTTACAACCGAGGTATGCAGCAAAGCATTTGTGAAGCCACAACACGCACAACCTTGAGGCGGATGGGCTACAACAGCAGAAGACTCCACCGGGTACCACTCATCTCCACTACAAATAGGAAAAAGAGGCTACAATTTGCAAGAGCTCACCAAAATTGAACAGTTGAAGACTGGAAAAATGTTGCCTGGTCTGATGAGTCTCGATTTCTGTTGAGACATTCAGATGTTAGAGTCAGAATTTGGCGTAAACAGAATGAGAACATGGAACCATCATGCCTTGTTACCACTGTGCAGGCTGGTGGTGGTGGTGTAATGGTGTGGGGGATGTTTTCCTGGCACACTTTAGGCCCCTTAGTGCCAATTGGGCATCGTTTAAATGCCACGGCCTACCTGAGCATTGTTTCTGACCATGTCCATCCCTTTATGGCCACCATGTACCCATCCTCTGATGGCTACTTCCACCATGTCACAAAGCTCTAATCATTTCAAATTGGTTTCTTGAACATGACAATGAGTTCACTGTACTAAAATGGCCTCCACAGTCACCAGATCTCAACCCAATAGAGCATCTTTGGGATGTGGTGGAACGGGAGATTCGCATCATGGATGTGCAGCCGACAAATCTGCGGCAACTGTGTGATGCCATCATGTCAATATGGACCAAACTCCCTGAGGAATGCTTCCAGCACCTTGTTGAATCTATGCCACGAAGAATTGAGGCAGTTCTGAAGGCAAAAGGGGGTCCAACCCGTTACTAGCATGGGGTACCTAATAAAGTGGCCGGTGAGTGTATACATATACACTCACCTAAAGGATAATTAGGAACACCGGTTCAATTTCTCATTAATGCAATTATCTAATCAACCAATCACATGGCAGTTGCTTCAATGTATTTAAGGGTGTGGTCCCGGTCAAGACAATCTACTGAACTCCAAACTGAATGTCAGACTGGGAAAGAAAGGTGATTTAAGCAATTTTGAGCGTGACATGGTTGTTGGTGCCAGACAGGCCGGTCTGAGTATTTCACTATCTGCTCAGTTACTGGGATTTTCACACACAACCATTTCTAGGGTTTACAAAGAATGGTGTGAAAAGGGAAAAACATCCAGTATGCGGCAGTCCTGTGGGCAAAAATGCCTTGTTGATGCTAGAGGTCAGAGGAGAATGGGCCGACTGATTCAAGCTGATAGAAGAGCAACTTTGACTGAAATAACCACTCGTTACAACCGAGGTATGCAGCAAAGCATTTGTGAAGCCACAACACGCACAACCTTGAGGCGGATGGGCTACAACAGCAGAAGACCCCACCGGGTACCACTCATCTCCACTACAAATAGGAAAAAGAGGCTACAATTTGCAAAAGCTCACCAAAATTGGACAGTTAAAGACTGGAAAAATGTTGCCTGGTCTGATGAGTCTCGATTTCTGTTGAGACATTCAGATGGTTGAGTCAGAATTTGGCATAAACAGAATGAGAACATGGATCCATCATGCCTTGTTACCACTGTGCAGGCTGGTGGTGGTGGTGTAATGGTGTGGGGGATGTTTTCTTGGCACACTTTAGGCCCCTTATTGCCAATTGGGCATCGTTTAAATGCCACGGCCTACCTGAGCATTGTTTCTGACCATGTCCATCCCTTTATGGCCACCATGTACCCTTCCTCTGATGGCTACTTCCAGCATGATAATGCACCATGTCACAAAGCTCGAATCATTTCAAATTGGTTTCTTGAACATGACAATGAATTCACTGTACTAAAATGGCCCCCACAGTCACCAGATCTCAACCCAATAGAGCATCTTTGGGATCTGGTGGAACGGGAGCTTCGTGCCCTGGATGTCCATCCCACAAATCTCCATCAACTGCAAGATGCTATCCTATCAATATGGGCCAACATTTCTAAAGAATGCTTTCAGCACCTTGTTGAATCAATGCCACGTAGAATTAAGGCAGTTCTGAAGGCGAAACAGGGTCAAGCACAGTATTAGTATGGTATTCCTAATAATCCTTTAGGTGAGTGTGTGTGTGTGTATATATATATAAATATAAATATATATATATACACACAGTGTGGGGTGTAATTACATTACGAAGTAATTAATTACATGTTAAAATGTATTTTGATGTAACATGATTCCCTAAAATTCTTCGGTCATTTCATGAATAAATTATTCAATTTTTATTTGAAAAAATGAAAACAGCCGTTTCAGGCCAATTTTTGTATAGCCCCTTTCACACAGAGATTCCGGAAAATACACGGATAAAGTGACCCGGGATTTGACCCGGGTTCGTTTGATTTTGCTTCATTCACACTGCCAGTGATTTGCCGGAATCAGAGAGCGCGTTCACACACAACCCGTGTATGTTCCGGAAAGACGCGTGACGTCGGATGTGACGGGTCTCTACTTCAGTCCAGTTTGCAGACGTTTTTTCGTTCTTTCTTGTATCGATGACGAACACAAACTTTTCTCTAGAGTAACTGAGTCGCACGATATCTACTAGGGGTGGTTAATCTGTCTGATTTCCCGATTCGATTACGATTATTGAAGTCCCGATTCGATTACAGTCGATTTTCGATTATTAACGATTCTCGATTAGCGATTATTGATTTTCCATTTCACAACAGTAAACGAAAAAACACTAGAAAAGTGATTGCAGTATTAAAAAAAGTCAGCTGCTGAATTACTTAACTCTTTTATTGAGTAACAACAACTCAAAGCACTTTCTGTGTCGTGTAGTTATAACTTCAGAATTATTTGTATGTAGCTTATGTTCTGTAGAACACAGAAATGAATACATCACATTGTGTTGTGACTCATCAAGTTGAACAAAACAATAACAAATAAATGAAAGGCTTATTTCCTTAAGGAAGTAGATCAGAACACCTTGTCTTTCTAGAAGAAAATTGTCCAATTTCTACAGTATGTTGGAACATGTCAAGGTAAATAAAGTTTATAATGCAAAAAAAATGTTTGCATTATATGCGGTTAGAACAGCTGTCAGCAGCGGGTCCTCATCCATATCAAGCGCCTCGTCCCCTGAGGCGGTGGCAGCGCGGGCGGGAGCCGGCGGCTGCGAGTCCGGGAGAGGGGGCGGAGAAGGAGAGATAGACGCTCGAGGGAGTCATTCCGGCGAGCATTTGCATCAGAAAACGACGGCAGTGCAGCCCGCAGGGTCGACATCGGAAGTGCGTCGCTGAGCTCACAAACCCCTGAGGGCAAGAGCTGCGTGTTCCTGGCCCAGGCAGAGAGCGCAGATCACATGGCGGTCTCCGTCGCTGTGCGGGGCTCTGCACGCGCCGCAGGAAGTGCAAGGCATCTTGAAAAAGACGCTCGCTGCTCTTTTAGACAGTAAGTTTTGCAAGAAAGGATCCGTCGCCGGATAGCGTAGCTCGCACGGATGGCTGAAGGTGGCGAAGACGGCCGGCTTCTTCAGGCGCTGTCTTGTCGCTTCCTCGACGGCGGCTTCTCTCTAGATCCAGCGATGCGGCAATAATAATAACGCAATTTTTTTTTTTTTAAATAATAAAAAATCGATTTTTGAAAATTTAATAATCGATTCATAATCGTCCATAACATACTTGCGATTAATCAATAATCGATTTTTTTAACCACCCCTAATATCTACGTCATTGCAAAGGCTCGTGAATCATCACTACGACCACGGCATCGGTTATGGCTTTCGTTCACACAGCGCGCGTTCCGGGTCTGAACACGGCAATGTTACTAGGTCCCCAACCCGGCATCGATCCCGGCATCAATCCCGGTATAGCGGCTGTAGACAACGCAAAACAAAAACCTGCAGCCGCGAGGGGCTAAACACTGAGAGATGGAAAACACTGTGACGCGCAAAAACTCAGCTCCACTCGACGATCTCCTTTCAATCATTTATTTCACTTAAACGCATAAAAGTACAACTGGTACTGCAGTTACCAAGTCGTAAGGATTCCGTGTAAGTGCGGAAGAGTGCGAGTGCAGGTGCGGAAGCGGGTGCAGTCAACAGAAAGTGTTCGCTCCCAGGCTCACCCCCTCTCTCTGTCAAAGCCATAAAACCCAGGTGATCCAGTGAAGCAAACATATAGACCACTATCACTTCCGCCCAAACTCCGGTGGACACGCCCACCACCTACAATACGAGTGCTGTGAATATTATGAATGAGACATAGAACACATGTGAGACTTACGCTGGCTCCTACACCCGGGTCGTGTTTGCGTTCACACAGAAGGCACTCTGGCGATTTGCCGGCAATTTGCCGGGTTCAAAGCGCTGTGTGAAAGGGGCTTATGGTTCACCTGGTCAGGGTTGATAAGGGATTTAGAAAGTAGTTAGTATTGAGTAATGGAATACTTTCTAGAGGGAGTAATTAGTAATCTAATTAAGTAATCTAATTCATTATTAATTTGTTAGATTTTTAGAGTAACTTGTCCAACACTGAGATATATACATTATGTATGTGTGTATATATATTATTATTATTATTGTTTTAATGCTTGTTTTGTCTTGATATAAAATAATTTTAAGTCATCTTGAGGCCCCCTTTGAAGTTTGCTGAGCTTCCGTAGTGTGCCCCAGGGCCTGTGGTAGAGGACTGCTATAAAGTGTTTATTATAAAGCATTTTTGTATCTGTTTGTATAGTTTAATCCTTTGCTGAGGGATATTTTTGGACTTGGACCTCCTCTCATCCTGGATGCATCTGTTAAAGCCAGCAGGATCTCCCGCACAGAGAGGGTAATCTCTCGTCTTTTCATTTATTAATGTAATATATCACACATACTGTGACACTTGACATCATAAAAAGTCTTAGTTTGCTGTCAGATTCAGTTAATTTTGTGAACTGTCTGTCAAGACAATTCATGCAAATAAAAGCAGCACCCTTTATTCTAAATTTAAGTTTTTGCACGCATATTTATTTAACTTTTGACTTGTCTCTTCACAGCATCTGTTTAACTCTGCTGCGTTCAAAGCTCGGACTAAATTGAGGAACAAAGTGAGGGACAAACGTGCCGATGTGATGTGAGGATGAAGGCGACAAAGAGAGAGAAACACTACATCCTTAAAATCCCCTCGGCTCACTTGAAATTATAGTTTGACATACTGTCAAGCCAGAGACTTGACAAAATGTGCGCGCGACTGATTGTATGTCTGCCTGTGTGCAAGTGCGAAAGGCCGGGTGTGTGTCTGCGGTGTTTTTATTTAACATCACAGTGTGTGATAGCTAGGAATCCTGCAATTAAACTAAACATGAAATATTGTACCTTTGTAACAACCTTTTGTAAGGCTGTATTAAGCTTTTCTGTTGAAACCTGTTTTACCACCTCAAGAGTTATTGGGGAAAAAATTATTTTTATCATAAACACTTTTCACAAACTTTTTACCGTTCTGCAACAAAGAAAGAGGCCAAGAAAAATGAATTATTTGTAGTTTTTCTATATGCATTTTATAAACGGACTATGCTGATGCACCTATGATCTCATGATGCAAAAACAATTGAAAATGCATCTTGGACTGCAGGTTTCCTGAGTTAGTGTAGACGTTTTGTTAAACCTTTCTCTGCCACTAAATCATCTGTTTTACATCATACTCATCTGCTGAAAAAGTGTGATTTTTATTTTATTTTATTGGCTCCAAGTGTGACACAGTAAATTAATATTCTTATCCCCAAGCTTATTTGTGCCTATTTAGATCATGCTTCCAACATTTGGTTGAATTTATTGCTAAATTACCTTGTCCTGACCTTTTTTTTTTTTTTTTTTGAAAGTACTGTATACAACAGCCAGACTATTGAAGAGAAATAAATTATGTAATTATCCTTCACAGAGTTGGAAGTCTTTTTGACAGACAAATGTCTTTGTAGTAGTAAGACATTATGGCTTTCATTAAACCAAAGGACAGTAAAATTGCATCTCTCTTTCCTGGGTCTCCCACTCCCATTACAAATATCATTAAAATGTGCTTGATAGTCCAATTTTTTATATTATATATGTTAGGCATGATTTGAGTGTGATGGTTTTAAATCGTTTGGGGTGTGATGGTTCGGCACTCTTGTTTTGTAGCTCTTTATTTTGAAAAGCTATTTACGACGTCTCCGCTCATGGGAATCTCGCGAGATTTTAGACCAAACAAATCGGGCTCTGATTAAAATGTTCAGCCATACAAGTCAACAGACAGAGGTAAATTATAAAGTTTTTGCATACTTAACAATAAGGTCAGATCTATCACCTCAAATCGTGTCATGAACAAATAAGCAAACGTACCAAATACAGAGTTTAAAACGCTACAGGTGAGTAACAGTTTGATGCAGCGTCAGGAAGCGACCAACTGCAGACCTGCTAATCGGCCCCTGGCTGGAGAAGTCCGTCCAAGGATCAGCTGTTATTTCAGAGAGTTTTTGTTATGATTCTTTGTCCCGCCTAATACAGATACCAAGATACCTTTAAACGTATTATTTATGGGGCCTGTACACATGTTGACATTCATTTTGCTTTAAATTACATTGTTAGATTTAGAAATTGAAATTCCCTTTCTTTTTTTAATTTACAAAAATGCAGATTCAGATAGATTTGGTGCAAGCAAACATAATTTTGTCATGGATTATTTATCTAAATAAATAGGATTTTCATGTAGGCTACAAAGCCCATTATCAGGAGACACATTAAAGTGATGTTTTGTTCTTACATTTTCATTTCGTAGCTACACAAAACTATTTTACGAGGAGAGGAGCAGCCAACTCTGCAGAGATGTGAAGACTGTTGTTCATTGTACCACTGCCCTTTCTGTGTGCCTGAGATGTTCAAACCCACCATCAAAAGCAAATGTTTGAAACATTTACAGGGTCACAGAAGAAGAGCAATACGACACAAAGGCTAGTACTAAATAATATGTGTGAGAATTTACATGCATATTGAATATTGATTACCTAAAATTTTCTCAGGTAGTGAAGTCACAAGAATAAATTATTATTCTTTGTCTTACTATAATGGGTCTATAAAAGAGGACCCCTTTCCTTTTTATTCTCTTCCAGAATTCTTAATTTTCAAATGTCATTTAAAGTGCCGAACTGGTCCACACTTTCACTGTGTCAGCTGCACATCCACCTTTATGAGGAAAGATGGTTTTCTAAAACACCTGGCAATGTGTGACAACAAAAAACCCAAGATAACAGTTGTGGAGTTGAAATCAGAGAAGAATTCACCTGCACCAGATCTTCATCTGACTGCATCTGAGTCTGGCAGCTCTGTGGAGATGCCTGTCAGTGATGGACACAAGAGCCGGATCCCTGAGGATGCTCAGAAAATCAGACGAAGAAAAGCAAACTTTGAACAATACTTGTGCCCTAAAATGGTAAGTTTCTTTTACTTTTGTTGTTTATGTATATACACCACCGTTAAAAAGTTTGGGGTCAGTAAATTTTATTTATTTAAAGAAAGTAAAGTTTTATTCAGCAAAGGGAGGCAATTGACAAAAGGTGACAGACATTTTTACAAAAGATTACTATTTTAAATAAATGCTGTTGTTTTCAAATGTCTATTCATCAAAAATCCCTGAAAAAATGTATCATGGTTTCCATAAAAATGTTAAGCAACACAACCTTTTTGCACATTTATGTTTCTTGCGCACCAAATCAGTAGGCTATGTTACATAGAATGATTCCTTAAGGATTTGATGTACCGGTATATGTATATAAATATATATATATATATATATATATATATATATACTGTATAATAAGGGTACGTTTACACAACAATTATGTCAAAACTGAAAAAAAAATCCTCTGTGTTTTGCTGTATTATGCTGTCAGGCCAGTAGTTAGCGATGTCACTCTGTAAAGAAACTACGCGCCTATAAACCGAACACGAAATATGCATGTGTGAGAAGTCACCATATTCACAGATTAGCATTCCCATAATGGGCTTTGTTGTGTTAATTTTTTTTGAAGCTGTGGAAATTTATATAAACATACTTTTCGTCCTGTGCATTTGCAGGCTGTAAGTGAGGAGACATTGAGCCCAGGGCCCACTGATTCTGAGATGGCAGACCAAGGGTCCACAGGTAATGAGCCTCATCAAACAGAAAACATTCTGCAGAATGCAATGTGCTCGTCTTGACCTTCCATTTCCAGTGTGACAAAGGAACGAAGTGATATCAGGCACAGAGTTAAACATATTTTTATCGACTTGTTATTTGATCACAGTGCAAAAATAAAGACACAAAGCATAAGAATGCTAAATAAGTAAGGCAAGGCTCCACTTGCTGAATTAAACAACATGATGTTTGGATTTATCCTTGCATGCTGTTTAACATACATTTTTAAAAACTATTCAGCGAACACTGCAGTATGTTATACAATGTGGAATGATAGTAGTTCATACTGAATAATAGCTACTGTATGTAACCTTCCTTTTTACCACTTGCTCAACAGGAACATGAATAGTGCTGGCGAGCAGCTCATTAGAAATATTTTTGAGCTTTTAGGATCAATCTTTAGTGAGATGTTATAGATGTTTTAAAACGAGTCTAAGGCCTTTGTGTACTTAATATTCTGAAATCAATGAGCAGATTAGGCTGGAATACACGACAAAACACTTTTGCCCATTTATGCAGTCTGAATGCGTCAATGCTAGTTGCTGAAAGTTAGAGCCAGTCTACAGATTTTGAGACATCAGAGTCAGAGAATTTTGCAGAAAATTGCTAAATGTATGGTGGGCACCGAATAAATGTTTTTTTCCGCTTCAGACCATTACATGGTTGTTATTTTAAGATGAATTTAGAACATTGCTTTCATGGTTTCTGTGCGAGTGTGTTTGTTTCAGAATGACTTGAAAGTCTGGTAGTGTGTGATCATCTGTCGTTCGGCAAGTGAATGCCTACTGTTTTAAAAATCTGTTCAGATTTTAAAAGTAGTGCAGTGCATTCCAGCCTTAAAGTTGGAATAAAAAGCAAGTTTCTAAAGTCTTTTTTCCCCCTATTGTGATATATCCAAATGAAATGACTTGTCAAACAGTGAAAAAATGTAGGGTGGGACTTGATTTTGTCCATTGGGAATTGATTGGATTGTTTAAATGGTTGTGGTTTGCTATTGCTGTGATGTCATGTGAGTGACAGGTTGTCCCGCCTTCGCACCAGTAAACAGAAGTTATTTTTATTAAAGATTATGAAGGCACAAAAAGTTTTTAAAAATGTGCACGGATTAATCATTTATAATAAATACTGCAATGTTCCAGACAAAATCCCCAAGAATTGTCCATTTTGATTGCAGGGTGACTTTAAATCTGATTCTTTGTCAGTCTGGCTAGCCAAAAAAACAGAACTATGAAATCCAGTGTGCAATGTATAATGAGTCTTATATATTAATATGCTCTGATCAGAGACCTTAATATTTTTACTCTCTTTAATCTCAGGTGAAGGAAGGATTATGGAGGAGCAGGTGAGAACAGATGAGCCATCTAAATCCCCAGTGGATGAAGGAGATCCTTCAGTGCTAAATCTCTCTGTAGTGGATCACAATGTCACAGAAACCACTGTCTCAAATTCTGCTGCCAATCCTCATCCTATAGAGGCTGATCTCGCCGTTAAGACTTTGGTAAATGAGATGTTCACTGGGCACACACCTGTTGAAAGCACCATCCCACAAATATCCAAATCCGACGCACAAGATCTGTGTCCTTTCTGCGGTTTAATGCTGCACAGGAAGAATCTGCAAGTGCATTTAAGAAGGAAGCACCCAGATCAAGTTTTAAACCAGGAGAAACCTGCCTCTGCTCAGGTGAAACACCCAAAACAACAGAGACTCCCTTTGCGAAAACAACAGAAGGTGAGAGGAGAAATTCATCCTTTGCAAAGTTATTCTGCCTTTTTTTTACTCTTTAGAGCAGAGTTTCCCAAACTGGGGTTTATGAATTCCTTGGGGATTTGTGATGAAAATCTAACAATTAATGGACAATTAAAATAAATAATTTAAAAATAAAAACAAAATAAAACACTTACTTAAAGAGTAAATATTTGATTTGTTTAACTGCATGTCATGTGACCGTTTACTGACATCAGAGAATTGTGAATATGCATAGGCCTATGTATTGTTAAATTATTGAAATATTAACTTAAAATCTCTGAGGGGTAAGCCATTATTTTAGTTCAAAGGGGTTCTTCTGAACAAAAAAGTTGGGGAATCCCTGCTTTAGAGTAAAGGGACAGTTCACCCAATTATTCTCCCTCATTTTATTCAAAATTTCTCCTTTTATGTTTTCCAAATGAAAGTCATACAAGTTTTCAATGACATAACAGTGATGACAGATTTTAATTTCTGGGTGAACTATCCTACAGTGGCCCAGTAGTGCACAACACAATGAAATGGAAACACAAGTTAACACAACGAATCACCACAACACAACAGAAATGCTCACAAGCGTGTGCGTATATTTTTATGAGCAATATTTTTGTTATGGAAAAACAAAACAAATTTGGGGCAACTATTGCGCAATCATTTCGCAGTACGTTTCTATTGACTCAGATGGTGGGTTAAACGTTAAAGCAAACATGCAGGCTTTTACTAGTGGCAATGGACTAAAGAAACAACTTTTGAACAGTTTTTACTGTACCAATATATTTTTATGAACCCTTGAAATTCCCATATGGGCCAATACATAGGAGGGTCTGTCTGCGTCCATTACAAGAAACGCCTACTATCACCCATGAAAGTTATACAGTAGGTGGCGCCGTGGCGGTAATACTCCTGGAGTGAACGGCCATTAAACATGAAGAAGAAGAAGAAGAAGAAACGCCTACTAGCGAGAAACAACAACATTCCCACGGCCAGTCCAACGATAGACCCGCGAATTCTGTGTCGTCAAGATGGTTCAATGTCGAGATGAGAAAGTAAGTTATTGAATTAAATATTAGCTTTTGTCTTAGTTGTTGTTCATACAACGATATGGCATGTGGAATTTTAGTTTAACTAACGTTATGTGTGTGAACTGCAGTAACGTTACAAATAGGTTGGAAAATTAACTGATGTTTTAAATGTCAACTATGTCTCCCTTCAATTTAAGTGTGTTTGGAATGATATAACTGTAAATAGTCTTTAGTTTCCTTTTTTGCAGATTCAGGCGTGTCTTAATACGTTCATTAGTATTGAAACCCTATCTTCACACATACACGTTTTTGCAAATTAAATGTTAGTCTTTTTGGTTGTGACAATTATAAGTAATGTGGACTTTTAAGGAGTTCCAGTAAATATTTTATTTACTTCTAGTTTCATGTTACCATTCGGAATGAGGGAAGTTCTCCTGGACCTATTTCACTCGCTGAAAATGAGTACAAATGCCTGTTTTGTAAAAAGACTGGAGAGTATCCTGCTCTGGCGGCACATGTGCAGACCCACGAGAGGTCTGTTGTCAAGCATGGAGGTATGTTTTTTTTAGAGTAATGCTGTGAAATTTTATAAAAACAGACAAAATCATGTTGTCTCTGAAATGATTGTCAGCATGTAAAATTATGCATATGCATTCATAAAAGTATTTTGTGATATTTCTCTCTTTTTTTTTTTACAGGGTATAAAATATATAAATGCCACCTGGGATGTATAGATAGTGGACACTATCACTGCTGCTACTGCCGTCAAAGTATAATTCGTAAAAACTTATTTATTAACCATGTGCAGAAGTGTGCATCAACCAAAGTCCACATTCCATCTACAGAACCTTCCAGAGAATGTTTAGAAACCTGTGCTTTAAAACCAACTAACTTTCCATCGTCCCACAGCATCTCAACAGTATATGCCACATGTGATCCTATCCCTAAACCTTTAACCACTCCAGGTTTACCTCGAGCTTTGACTTCTCCACCAGTCGCAAGCACCTCTGGATCTTCCATTATTTCTGCGCCATGCATGGTTGACCACAGTGCCTCAGAAACAGAACATTTTTCCAGCACTCCACGTACACCAAGTTCCTTGACAGGCTTGAAGACTGCTGTTTTACATCCTACAATTGTAATGCCCTCAGACAATCAAAATATTGTGTGTGCCAACCCAACTAAATGCATCTCCACCAGTAACAAAAAAATACTTAAGTGTAGGCCGAAGCGAACAATGTGCTGCTTTTGCAACAAGATTTTAAACAAAAAAAAACATCAAAACTCACATTCAAAGACGTCATTCTTTGTCTACTCCAGATGTCAATATAAATCACCATCGTCTGTCAATGTGCATTGACCACACAAATGGAATTTCTGCTGTTGGAGGAACAGTCACTGGACCAGTAAGACCTGTACATGCTCAGAAATATACAAGGGGACATCTCCATAAAAGGGCCTGTGAATTTGAAAAGGGCTTAGGTGCATTGAGTTTTTACAGAGGAGTGGATTAATGAGCCTATCCAGTGCATCTATCTTTGGTCATTAGTTTAGTGTCTTATTTCTACTGTACAGTCTTATTTCTACTGAAGATGAGACATCTCTCAATAAGGAAGGTCTTTCAGAGGTTATCAGAAGATTTCTGATAAATCGTATAGCAAAAAAAAATGTCACCCACCTCATTTTACTATAGGTTGGGGAGAAAAAAGAAATCCTGCGCTTTTGAAAAAGTTCAGGCAATGATGTTGTATTAAACTCCTTTGCAGATTTATCTTGTGAATGATAATAGTAATGACAAAATGTGTTTATCCACCCATTTGAAACCCATATAAAGGATGCATTAAAGCTAAAATTGGGGCTTCATAATAGAGGTAATGGTCTAACAAAATCTAAATTTCAAACTTCAACTTCAAATTTCAAAACAAATTGTACACTGTAAATTCGTATACCTATACCTATAAATCACTTGGCTAATTTCAAATGCAATAAATGCAGCTGAAGGGTTTATTTAAAAAATAAAATAAAGTCAGTACACTATTTTTTTTTCTAAATTAGGATTTTGTTAGACCATTAACCTCTAATATGAAGCCCTATGGCAAATAAATTAGTGGGGGCATTTTTGTTGAGTTTTGGCTTGTTTCTGCGGTTTCTGGTTTGATTCTGCATTAATTTATTTGTATATCTGAAATTCCTTTTCATCTGGACCCACGGGGTCATAAAATAATTTCAGATTAAAGATAAATAGCAACGTTGCAGTTTATGCAGCTAAAAAGAAAGGACAATATCATAAAAAGGCAGTAAACCCAATACTTTGCTCGTAATACTATGGGTTATATTATTATCTTAAACACAAGCAGTTCTTAAACATTGGCGCTGTCAAAATAAAGAGCATGGTGTCAAAAGTGTGATGAATAAACCGAACCACCCCTCATAGCCGCAGAATGGATGCGTCCGCAAAGAAAGCATTTTGACCGCTGTTGAAACATCGCCCTCTTCGACACTGCAGCAATTTCCCCCGATTTCACTCTTCTGTCACGACAATCCACTTTCACTCGACCGGCGCGGATCATTGACATGCGTTGCGGAGGAGTGTCTGTTGTTGTTTTAGCCAGATTTCTTTTGCGCCTTTCTGGCCCATATCTATTGTAAGGTGCGATCGGAACCGGTGCTACTTTTTAACGTTATATTAACCTCTATTTTATGAATATGTTGCTTTATTATTGACAGAATAAGCATTTTAATGAGCTTACAGGAAGTGTATCATTATCATAGCGTTATACAGGCCAGTGAGATAAAAAAAAAAAAAAAACAGTTATTTAATGGGGCAAGAAATATTGCCTAAATGTGGGACCAGTAACTAATTAAAAATTAGTTGCGTTACATGTAACAAATTTTGAGTTTTGAATACTGCTGTGTACTAGTATGTGACATATTATGTACTTAAGTTTATATACTGTATATAGTCAGTGGGCTGTAAAGTATAAAAAAAATGGGTTATTAACAGTCTGTTCCCACAAGTACAGTAAGGTTGGTTCAGGTTTGGCTGCTCATCAGGTTTGTTTACTCGTGTTGTTTTTGGTTTATGTTGTTAACTGGTAGTTTAATGTTTGTGGTTTCAGGTTGCAATGGAGAGCCCGATCAGAGATGTGTTCAGACACTGTATCAGGTTTCCTGTGCCCATTTCGGCCTCTGTGGTCACTGAAGAGCTGGTGGACACTGCCACTGACAAGCGGTGCATTACTGTATTGGCCCGTGAGTTTAGTGGAGAGTTATGTTGTGTTGTTTTATTTGCATAGTTTAGTGATATGAACACTTCATGGTGCTAGCTTTTCAACACTCTTTCTCTGTAGGATGGAGTCAGTGTGATTTGGAGAGAGGGGTGAAACTGCATTTCTCTCAAAGATGGGCTCTACTGTGTAAACACGACACAATAGAGCACGTTCTGCCATCTGGAACAAGCTCACACATAGAGAAAGAGTAAGATATGTATGTATGTGTGTAGTGTATATATATAAATATATATATATATAATATGCAGATATTCATGTGTCCTCAAGAGGTAAACAGAAAGATGGTTTTGACTACAAGTAGACAACACGCCCGTCATCAAAATTCATCTCTCACTCAGGTTGCTCAGCTGCCAGTCTCCTTCTGGGACTCTTCAAGCTGTCATCCGAGAGGAAGCAGAACATCAGTACCTGGAGGTAATGACTGATATCTATGAAATTTACATTTGAATGTGAGGAAAATATATTAATTCTCTTTGTTTTTCTTGGTAGGTTTGGGGCCAAAATGGTCTGGAGAAAAGCTTAGACCTCATAGCTCTGAATAAGCATGGAAAAGTATACGAAGATGGTAAGAAACACTTTATGTCCGTGTTACAAACCAAGAGTCTCGAATCACTGGCCCGTGGGCCGAATATGGTTATTTGTGAACAAATTACTATTGAGCTCGTTCTTTGTAGTGAATCAGGCCTATGTCTAAAATGAGGCTTTAAATCTAAAAACTGACTCACTCACTGGACAATAATACATTTTCAGTCATGTCTCATTTGGGATGAACCGAGAACCTTTATATTAGGTGCACTTCAGGTTTGTGAGAGTTATATCAGTCTACAACTGTAAAACAAGAAACTTCTCTCTTTTGCGTTTTGTGACTGAATGGAATCTGGCTTATGGTACAATGATGTATAAATCTTTATTGATGTCTTGCTCTGGAGGCAGTCATATGCAAATGTATTTGCCAGTATGATGTCACAGGTCACCCAATATCAGAACGAGCTGTTTTTGGAGCTTGATTAAATAAATACTTTGTTTATAATGTGGAGGATGTTTTAAGCTATGACACTTGCTGGATGTTCTAATAGTTCAAAGACCTTATATGTCATAAGATTTCTCATGATTCCTTTCAAAATAGACTTGTATATTGAGTGGTTCTGTAATTTGGATATTAATCATTCATTTTAGTGAATCAGTGGCTCCCTATTGATTTTAACCTACTCTGTCTGCAGCCCTGATCAGTGTGTAAGGATATTGGTCTGATTGTGTGTACTCTTAATTTGTGCATCATTAGCTCAGTTTGCATGTTTGGACTGGTCACCATGTGAAAAAAAGATACTGTATGTGGCTGAGAAGAAGAGGGTGGAGCCGTCAGCTCAATCATCATTTGCATCAGTCAGTGAGGATGGAAGGCTGGTGTTGCTTGAGGAACAGGTGAGATGTCTGTCTATCAAATCATCTCAACTGAGCTTATCCCACATGTAGCTTTGTGCATTAATAACTGTTGTAACTAGATGTTAGAAGAAATGCATTTGAGGTTTTAAAAAACTTGTGACATTTCTCAGGATAAGAACGTGTATATTGAAGACTGGGGTGAGGGGCTGGTGGGTAAAAGCTGTCCAGTCTTGTGTGTAGCTGATCTCAATAAAGCTGCAGTCATTGTGTATGCTGGCATCCCTCCTAATATATCACCAGGACAGGTGAGACGGATATATCTCACTATTCTTATTTACCCAATTGATAATCGTTATGTTATGCCATATTGGCTTTAAATGGTAGATGTTATATCAGTAATCTCAAATTCAAGTGCTTTAAATAATAACTGAATTATTAAATACTCCTCCCTCTCTCAAGGCGCTGTGGGGGCCTAATGGAAGGGGTGTGGTGTTTGTGGGCCAATGGAATGAGCCATTCAGACTGGGTCTGAAGTTCTGCTCCAATCGTAGGTGAGAGGCGGAGTTAGAGAAAGCTTCAATCCCTAGCTTCAAAGCTAGTACTTCTCCTTAGAAATATTGATTCAGTTATATTTCCATCCTCAAGTGCTACTATTTATTAAGATGCTTATCTCAGTTGGCTGACTTACTCTGTGGCAAGGTTTTAAAATACTATGTTTTAAAATATAATATTTTGCTGATTTTCTTTTTTTCCAGATCAGCTCTCTTCTACTTGAATATGAAAGGGAACTGTGGTGAGATTTTTTAAAACATTTTTTTATATATATATATATATATATATATAGAAACGATTGTATCTATGCACTTTCATAACCTCTTTTTGTTCAATTTGACCTTTGACCTGGTCAGAGTGCTTGTCATCGGACAGCATGTCTGTGTCGAGCCCTCGGATGAGTCCAGACTCGTGTTGGATCGTCTACTTACAGGGCCAGGTCTTTGGACCACATCATCAGTGCCTGAGCATGATGTTGGTAAGAATGCAAATAATTGTTTAACATATAATGTAATAATATTTCACTTAGGAATGTTTAGATGAAATGCTAAACTGGAGTATTTTGTTTAATATTTATTATATTATATACTCAAGTTAGGGGCCAGTAATAAAAATTTTTTTAAGTTTTTTTTTTTTTTTAAGAAATTAATACCTTTACACAGCAAGAATGCATTAAATTGATTAAAAGGGTTAGTAAATGCTGCTCTATAAACTTTCTTCTCATCAGAGAATCCTGAAAAAAAGTGCATCATGATTTCCAAAAAAAAAGCAGCAGAATATTTTCAACATTGATAATAATAAGAAATGTTACTTGAGCACCAAATCAGGATATTAGAATGATTTCTGAAAGATCATGTGTCACTGAAGACTAATGACTGCTGAAAATTCAGCTTTGCCATCACAGAAATACATTTGTCATATTTTACAATAGAAAACAATTATTTTAAATTGTAACAGTATTTCACAATATTACCTATATTCGTTTTTTTATTACTCTATATTTACTTTGATAAAATAAATGCAAAATTGATGAGTATAAGAGACGTTTCAAAACTCTTACCATCCCCAAGCTTTTGAACCGGTGTGTGTGTGTGTGTGTGTGTGCGCGCACATTTAATATTATATTATACATATTATATTTATTATTAAATGTATTAAACTATTTTCTCTGATTTTGTTTGTCCCTTTTAGTATGATATGAAGAACAGAAGCACTTCGGTTTTGGTAGATGTGGTCAGGAGAGCAGAAAAGGGTACTTGGATAAAAACACATGCACACATTGAAGAGTGAGGTCAAGTCAGTTTAATTTGTGTAGCACTTTTCACAATGTTTTCTTTCCTCACAGGTCAGTTTGCTGGTATATACGAGTCGTTGCCGTCTCAATGCTGGTCTGCAGACAGTGAGAGAATCTTCTTCAGCAGTGCCTGTGAAAACAATAAGGTTAACAAATACATAAATGTACATGTAGCTGAGGACAAAAAAAATACAGGTGCTTTACCAAAATAATAAAAAAGTGCAAAAAAAAATGTTGGCACACTGTTAAATAGCTTGCATAGAAACCTGTGTGAGTCCCTTGTCTCCACTATGTGGATTCTGAATTTCTAATTCCTAGTGTTAAGATTTTGTGATTTTTGCACCATCTGTTCTTTTAGGCAGTTTTCTTAGTCAACAGAACCACAGGAAGAGTCTCACAAGTGTGCGGGCTGGATGTGCTAAGACTAGGTAGTGTGAATATGGAGCGATGTCATGACTGCTTTGACTTCAGGCTGTTTGTTATCTTTACTATCAGTGTCATTGCATTTGTGACTTTAATTAATTCTGTATTTTTGTGTTTGGTAGATGATTTCGGGAGTGTGCAGTTGTTGACAATACAAAAAGAACTGATGGTGATGAGCTGCTCGTCTCCAAATCAGCCACCCTGCCTGGTACAACCACACACACACACACACACACACACACGTGCACACACTTTACTAAAATAGTCACCTTCACTGAAGATACTGCATGACACAGCTTTGTGTGTTTTCTGTAGAGAGTTGGCTTCCTCTCAACAGTTAATCAGGCTGAGGATTTGCAACTTTGTAATCTGGGTGGAGCAGATGTGTATGAGGAATTTTATTGGCAGCCCATGTTGATCACACCCTCTTCTCAAGAGGAGAACCATCAGTTCTGTGAGTAAGATGGATCTATCATCAGATATAGCAATACTAGCAATACTTCTTTGTGATTTTTCTCGTTCCTCCTCTCTGCCTCTATATAGCTGGACTGAATTTCGGAGCAATTTTGTTGAAGCCTTACAGTCCACAAGAGAGAAGAAAAACTCCTCTAGTGGTGAATATACACGGTAAGGGTGGTACTTCTTTCATGTAATTTTAATTCAAATTTCCCTTTCTTCAAATATCTAAGAGATGTTGCCACAGTTATTCTGGATTTAGTCTGTCTCAGTTTTTTCTGTTTTTGATGTAATAGATGATGGTGAGATCAGATCATACCGGCTGTTGTCAGACTCCTTGTGCATACAAAAATCTCACTGGATTATTACAATTGATGACAAAAGAAATATTGGATTTGTAAACTGATATTTCCTACTGACACACTGCAGTAAAAGATATAAATAACTGGCTTAAAACCATTTTTTTGGGTGAAAATACTAATGTGCTTTACTACTTTAGCACTTTAAAGTCCTACTTTACTACTTTAAAGAGTACTTTACTCGCAATAATCACGGTTGTCTGAAATAATCACGCTAAACCAAATAACCGCAATCAAATGGTCATTTAATAATCGCAACAGGCCTAGTTAAAACTTGAATACAGTTATCAGATTTAAAAATACCTTGCGCACATGTGCAGTGCTGTGATGCATATGTTTACGAGAGCCCTTTTATAGTAAAGTTTGTGCTAATGCTTTGTTTGGAATACATAAATGTAAATTGGACTGCAAAGTTTAGGGTTCGTATAAACATAACTTTCAGAATCTGAAATTGGATTGGACTAATTTGGATTGTTGAAAATTACTGCATGTAAACATACCTAAGCCGCATTTCCACCGAAATTACCTGGAACAATTTGTCCCAGGAACTTTTTTTCCCCTCCAGACCTGTTGCTGTCTGCATTTCCACCGCAATCTAAAAGTACTGTGAAGATTAGACAAATAGTCTGGTGACGAAGGACTGCGCGCAACTTTACAGTTCCCGCTGGATTTCATCCTCTGAATTTAAGCATAATGAAGCCTGAACCCTGTCGTTGGTCCATCGGTCATATTTTTAAAACTCTGTAAACATTGTAATTCGAATAGCAAACAACTTTTACTACACGCACCTCAACAGATGGTGGTTAAAATAAAATGCTGCGTGAACTCAACCAATCAGCATGTTCAGCGCCCAAGTCCCACCCCTGAAAGTTCCTGAACTTTGAAAAAGTACTACCCTTACGAGCAGGGACTTTCGGAGGGGGAAATATTTACCTGGAACTTCATTTAGACCCTGGTTCCTGCGGTGTAAACACACGGAGTACCACCTCAAAGTCCCTAGTTCCTGGGGAAAGTTCCTGCGTTGGAAACGCGGCTCTAGTAAAGTATTTCTCTCTGCAGGTGGTCCTCATTCTCATTTCGCTGCTGACTGGAATGCCACAGCTGCTGCTTTAACCAAACTTGGCTTTGCTGTTCTTATGGGTGAGTGTTCATATGTCAATTCTTGTTCCTGTCACAACATAAAAAATCGAAAATGAACACTGAAGTATTTTAACATTTTGTGTGTTAAAGTGAACTACAGAGGCTCCACTGGTTTTGGTCAAGATGGCATAGAGTCTCTGCTTGGAAATGTTGGCAGTCAGGACGTCAAAGATGTTCAGGTGTGTATATGCACAAATAACATGTGCCTGTTAAAAAAAAAGTATTGCATTAGCTTGTTTGTCATTCTTTGTGTCCAGAGAGCAGTGTTGTGCGCTTTGCATAATGAGACTACTCTCGATCCTGATAGAGTGGCAGTGATGGGTGGCTCTCATGGTGGATTCCTGGCCTGCCACCTTGTTGGTCAGTATCCAGCTTTCTACAAAGCATGTGCAGTACGAAACCCCGTCATCAATGCTGCCACGCTGCTCGGGACCAGTGATATCATAGACTGGTAATGTATCATGCTTACATTCATTATTACTAGGGCTGTGAAAATGGTTGAAAAACTAGATTTGAATGTTATACTTAAATATGACTAATATTGAAATTTAAAAGGCATAATTTCACTTTTGGCTTGTCTCCTGAGGCCACAAGGGGGTGTAATGAGCTAAATATTAACTCTCCACATTATATTGTTTATTCAAAGCAATAAAATAACATTACTGTAAAAAAAAAGAAGTGCATAACGTTTAAATTAACGTTTATAAATCAAATGTAATTTTGTAAATTGCTTTAACAATTATGATTAAAACAGCATCATGTATATGTAACCCCTCCGGTTCTACTCGACCCGCTCCGAGCGGGATTCAAACCGGCATGAGAGGCGAGCGTGCTAACAAGGACGCTAAAGACCGCAGTCTCTAGCGCCAGTCTCTTGAGGTCAGGGGAGTGAGGTTTACTAACTTGCACAGCTCTTACTAGCTGGCCTCTGTTTACATATATGCATAGTTTAATACAAAGAGCCAAAGCACTGATCACACAGAGTGCTTTTTTTCCTTAAAAAAAACGTGAGATGCAGTGGAATAGAAAAAATCCCCACTAAGTCTCGAGACTTATTTTAGCTTTACATGGCTTTTTAAACATGCAGCTCTCTTGTGCAAGATGTAAGTGCAACGTTCAAAGATGTCCTTCTAGCGCATGAAAAGCAGAACAGAAAAATGTGTTCTGTGTGAAAGTCTTGGTTATGGTTTCGACGTAACCAAGATCTTCTCTCTATTTAGCTTCTCAATTTCTGCAATGGTTTGAATAAAAAAAAAACGCAGCAGCATTGCCTCTAGTGAGTTCAAATGGATAGGCTAACAAATACATTAAAAAGCAACAACTCTTGCATCATCATCGTATCTCGTGCGCCATTGATAAGGCTGATTAAGAGGACACAATTCATTTTTTTATTTTTTTTTTGCATTCTTTTTTAAATAATGTACACAGATAAATTATTTATAATAAACTGCAACATTCCATTAAAATAAAAAAGTCAATTTTGATTTGGGTCTTTTAAAGCATAGAACCAGTTTCTCTTAACCCTTTAAGATCCAGGAAAAAAACAGTCTTAAACCTAATTTATTCCAGTACTAGAAGGAACATCTGTGTATAATGCAGTAATGTAGTATTGCCTTAGTATTCTGAAGTTATCATGTTAAATCTGTTGGATAATGATCAATATACTGTATTTCAGTTTTTACAGTGGCCAAAGGTAACTAATGGTGTTGTGTGCTTGTACTGCCCCTACAGGAGATATTCCTCTGTTGGGCTTCAGTATACTTTTGACCAGTTGCCCACATCACAGTCCCTCACTTCCATGCTGGAGAAGTCACCTATAATACACGCTGCACAGGTATACACTGACACACACACACACATTTTTGAACTATCTAAATAGGGATTTCGCACAGACTTCTATTGGTTTTATGTACAGCTAGTTATGAATACTGAACCCTAAAACTTGCTGCATTTTTACAGTTAATTTTTAATTTTATACTATTTTTTACAAATGAGGATAACCCTAAAAGGAGGTTTTTGGGTTATTTCTTAGGTTTAGCACATTTCTGAGTACAAATTTGACATCAAACTATGCACACTCACACACAGACAGGAAAAGTGATTAATTTACAATAGAGAATTTGTGTAGCATAATAAGCTTAATATGTAAATATTAAACCTTAATGTGGTCTGTGTATGTGTGTTTAGATCCGAGCTCCTGTTTTGTTAATGCTGGGCGGGAGAGACAGGAGAGTGTCGCCTCACCAGGGTCTGGAGCTCTACAGAGCACTCAAGAGCAGGAATACACCTGTCAGGTACACACACACAAACAAACCCCATCATTTAATATACAAACATACTGACTACTCATATTATTTGTCAGTAATAGTGATAGACCAGGCTGATTTAAACAGCCAGTATTTGCCCATTTTGAGATGATTGGTTTTGGTCATTAACATTTTATTGTATTATCAAATGTAATTTATTCCTGTTGTGGCAAAGCTAAATTTTCTGCATCATTACTCCAGTCTTCAGTGTCACATGGTCCTTCAGAAACATGCTATGCTGATTTGGTGCTCAAAAAAGATGTTTTTCTTATTATCAATGTTGATGCTTTTTTCAGGATTTTTTGATGAATAAGAAACATTTATTTGAAATAGAAATATTTTGTAACATTATAAATGTCTTTGCTGTCACTCTAAACCATTCTAAACGTAATAAAAGTATTAATTTATTTTTAAAAAATCTCACTGACTCTTAAGCCTGCTCTTTCTTTATCTCTCTCTCTCTCTCTCTCTCTCTCTCTCTCTCTCTCCTCTTTGTCTGTTTCTCAGGTTGTTGTGGTACAGTGATGAGGGTCACTCGCTGTCTAAAGTCAACACTCAGTCTGACTGCTTCTTCAACATCGCTCTGTGGTTTAAAGAACATTTAAACTGACATTTCTCAGAAGCTTTTTTTATTTCTGTCTGCACATTATTGTGACATTCTTGCCAAAACTGTAAACGTCTATGAATGCTGCACTGAAGCTAAATGTACATGCTATGGAGGTCACTGTCCATTAGGGGGCAGACCTGTCTGTTAAATCCGCACTGCTAAAACAAGGGGTCAAATGCCAAAGCATGGAGTCTATAAGTTAAGAAATCTGAGCTCATGTACTGAGATACGAACTATTATTTTCAGAATCAATTTCTAAACATCCACTCTTTTGTGAGAAGTTTGCTCTTCATTATGATTTTAATGGAGAGTAACATGGCAATATTTTGATTAAATCTGTTTGACTTTAAATACATTGACATGGTGATTGTTTGTAGATTTAAATTAGTTTGAATAATAAAAATTGTACATTTCAGACAGGAAGTACACGAGAAGAACAAAAATCTAGTTTCTAGTTTCAGAAATGTATCTGCAGAGATTCAAACATTCCATGTTTATAAACATGATACAAGAGGGAAATGTGTGTCATTTATTTTGGACAATGTACATGCACTTCATCCAGGTGTGCATGCTAGCTTTGGTGGCTGCCGTAACAGCTCACATATCTAAGACTCGTGTCTATTTCATTTACAGCCGCTTAAGAGAGATCCTTCCTTCAAAGATTTCTTTGTTTCATAGTTTTAGCAACATTCTTGTCCTTTGAACACTTAATCCTTAAATCCCCTTTGACAGATTCATTCAGCTCTTGTGTTTCTGTCGTGAATTCTGTTTTTTAAATTAATATTATTGGGTATTTTGGTTTGCCGTTTGTGGTATGTTGAGCACCAGCCAGGTTTATGTTACAGTGTTTTAAAAGGCCAATTGTAGCATGAGGTTTTTCAATATGCTGGCAGTCTCAGGGGGCAGATTGCGTTATAACCTGTTAAGATTGCTTTGCTAATGACCCACAGAGAGACAGAAGTAGAACACAACAGGTCATCTGAGACCACTGCCAGTGTGTGTGTGTGTGTGTGTGTGTGTGTGTGTGTGTAAGAGAGAAAGAGAAAGAAAGGTCTGTATTATTATTCACCCTTTGATCGGGTTTGGTGTAGGTGTCTGGGTCTTGTCAGGTCAAATATCATTAGGTCTTTTCTCTCTGTCTCCATCTGCCTAGCTGCTGGAAGACTTATAAGGGAAGATTAAAGAGCAAGGCAGAATTTGAGAATAAACACAAACAGCAAAAAAGCAGAAAATCATTGCCAGGGGGTGAAAAGCAGATGAGAAGCAGATTAGAGGAAGTAAGGAGAAAAATCTGAGTAGCTTTAAGGTCACACTGAGTCGAGGGAGACAGGGCTAAAAATGAGCCACTGCTTCGTTGGTACTTTCATGAGCTCTGTGTAATAACTTAAAGAAAACACAAAACGTAGCTTTATCTGATGGCTCAAGCATTTTTCCCGAGAATCCTGGAAGTTGGGACAAATCCAGTAGGCCTGGGGTACGTTGAATCAACAACCATAAATATGATGTAGACAGAATCAGTGATTGTGGATTGTGCACTGAATCAATCTAAGTTGTCAAAATACTATAGCATATTAAATGAAATCCTTAA
The DNA here is from genome assembly GCA_029959095.1 of Rhinichthys osculus. Lineage (NCBI taxonomy): Eukaryota > Metazoa > Chordata > Actinopteri > Cypriniformes > Leuciscidae > Rhinichthys > Rhinichthys osculus. Next base: position 16,947,006 of record JARWKJ010000017.1, read on the forward strand.
ATCCGACTTTGTTATATTTTGGTTCATGTTGCCTCAGTTGCTTTTGGTCATTTACAAGTTACAAGTTTTCTGTGATCTTAAGGTAGATCCCCGTTTTTCAAACTGATAAATGGGTATGGTAATGCTGGCTGTATTTTATTTTCGCCTGTTAAAAAGAAAAAGGATACAAATCAAACTGGAACAACTTACCCCACTTATTGGCTCATCTTAACCCAGGCCTGAAGTTGTTCAAAACTAGTGGTCACTGTCCATCCAAAAAAAGGTGCCCACCCATTAGAGATCAAATAAAATTGACTTTTTATCATAGTTTTTACATATTTCTTTTATGGATTATTGGCTGTCATCTGCATGTATATTTTTGCAATGTGCTGTCTGTCATATGTAGACAAGTTTCTAGGTCATTTCTGGTGCCAAGAGATGAACTTTTTTTAAATTCAAATTTTAAACAAGTCATTTAAAAGCAGTTGTTTTAGTACTGTTTATATACTAATATTATAGTATTTATTAATATTTTGAATTATCTTTTTTATATTTAAAGTTTTCATTCTCATTTTATCAATGCGCTTTTGTAATTTTTATTAGACTATTGCAAAGAAAAAAAACAATTTGGCTTATCAATATATTAAAAAAAGACCCATCGTACTGCAGTGTAACTAAATTCCCTGCAGTCTCCCATGAAGTCCTTCGTGCTCTGATCACAAACTAATACTGTGGAAAATTGAGCAAAAGGATAAAAATACTAAAAAAGAGTCCAATCCAGAGAAAGTAATCGTGAGTGCGAGACAGACGTGACCAGTCAGAGCCATTAAGGAAAGAATATGCTGCTTGTGTGTGGTTATCAGTGTGTTTAGACAGAAGGCTTGGGATGGGATTAGAGTGAGTAGAGGAGATTAAACAAGAGCATTTCCACCTGCTTGTGATTTAGTGTTGGAAAGGAAATGTGATACTGCTTAGTGTGAGGGATGTGAGTGATATGTTGTGTGAGTTTGAGAGTGTAGTAATGTTTTCAGGCTTGCACATAGGACGTGAAGAGTGTGTTTGTGTTTATGTGTTCAGGGGTCCGGAGGCTAATAGACTTTTGGGGTAATTAGCATGCTGCTGAAAGCCATTAATTCATCTCACCTTTCCTCCCCCATGCTTCCATTCGTGGGCCGGTCCGCAGTGCTCTGCTCAGTTGTCACTGTAATGGATGAGTCCATTAGCTGCCCCTGGCAGGGGAGGTGATCGGTCAGAGAGTAAACTGGGTAAAAAGGGCAAAACTGTCACCAAACAACTTAAGCTTATAGCATCACCACTTTACTTGATGAAATGAAATTTAACACGCTCTCTTTTTTCCTTGCTTTTCTCCCTCCATCCTTCAGATAAACACACATGCCCACACCTTCATATTACAGAGGCTCTGCTCAGCCTTCCTCTGTCACCTTCTCATTCTATCGCTCGCTCCCTCCCATCCGCCGGTTTGCCATGTAACTCTGTCGTTTCTTGGGAGGGATGGAGCTGGAGAATATTTGTTCACTTATAAAGAACTGACATTTCCTGTCAGCGTTTGAGTGTTATGACTGGGTGAGACGGGGTGCTGAAACAGTGAGTTCTGCAAGCAGTAACATATCCAACAATTCACCAAATTGAAATACACATGTGAGCAAAGAAAAAATCTTAAACAGAATCTTACACAAAAGTTTACACAATTGTTTGCACATGTGCAGATGTTAAGTTATATGATTTTGTGCATGCTCACTCAACTGGACTATGTTTAGAATGGAATACTAGCATACTGCACTATGCACTGAATCCTGCCTATTATATAAAAAACATAGTAGCCTATATAGTATGGATTAGACAAAAATAAAAGCATTCTGACATTATGCAATTAAGTACAGTATTATGCAATATTTTTTCTTCATGATCTCTTTATTTGTCCAATTACCTGTTTCCATCAACCTATTTTTTTTATTATTATTTTTTTTATTCACATTTTGGGTAAATTCACTTTTTAAATTTTTTTCCATAAAAAACACTGGATGAAAACTGCAAGATACACATAAATTCTAAAAATGCATATGTATTTTTATGCATATAAACTATGATTGAAACGCATGTACCGGATAAATCCCTCGTTGTGGAACAAAAAACTGCCTCGTTAGAGAATCTGATTGGATAACTGGGCTAACCAATGAACCAGTTTCATTGCACAGCATCTCAAATGTTGGTTTGGTCATTCTGAAATGCCTGAGCCAAAGTTTGTCATCAAAATCAGGGATGTAGTGGAGGCTAAACGCACGTAAACGCCGTTTACGCACCTCCCAATGTTCGGAAATAGCGTTTACCCACCTCCAAAGTGCGTTTATCCACCTCTAAATTGCGTTTATTCACCTCTAAATAGCTATAAATTAAGCTTATGTCGTTTTAGTTTCATATTTTTAATTATTAGTTTCATAGGTTGTTAAACCTAAGACGAACTCTTTCATATTGCGCTGCATTACTGTCAGTGTTGTTGACTATTACTGACGGTAAGGTTGCGCTGTTGACGCTCGCGCAGCCTCTCGAGCAGAAATCTACACACATGAGCGCACACACACACTCAGTTAACAACATACTGCCTATAAAAATCTAAATGTGGAGTTTTTATATTGTTAACATATGTTAAGCAACCTCAATTATTTTTCCTGAACACCATCACGATTGAAAATGTGACATTGATTTCCTACAACAGTTCAATAAACAGTTAAAATTAAGTCACTTACATTTTAGATGCAATATTGGCTGTTTTTGTTCTGTTTCAGCAGCGAAAATAGTTCCAAACAAAAATCACAGCAGAACCACGGCGCATCTCACAGGAACACTCGACCTGTTTTCATTACTGAATGATTCAGCATTTTGAACGAATCGATTGAGTCAAAGATTCAATGACCCATTCATAAACATCTGTCTCAATCTTGAATGAATCAGCCGTTTGAACCATAGGGCTTGAACAAATCGTTTGAATGAATCAATGACTCACTCATTAAGACGGTCCCCTGCCGCCACCTACTGGCGGTTTCGTGTTATGTTTAAAAGTAGATCATTCTTTCCAACGTTTCTTATTTGTAAATTTAAATCAATTTCATAACATTATTTTATGCAATTGTAATTTTTCAGTGTAAATGATTAAATTTGATCAGCCCTATAGTGTCTTATTATTCGAAATAATTGAATTTATTGATCAAATTTAGGAATTTAAAATGAAAGATGAAGCATACATTTAATAATATTGGGGGAGGGGATGCCCTTTAAAGGTGCAAATAATACAATATGCCGATTTAAATATCAAAGCTAATTGAACACTGATGAGAATATTGTTTCAGAATAAATTAACACACACACAAAAAAAAAAAATCCGGACGAGAAACTTTTTTACTCGGACAAGTGAATGACAGATTTACTTGTCCGAAGGACAAGCGTATGAAAAGGCTTAATGTGAGCCCTGCCTATATAGCAATGTCATCAGGATACACATACACCGGTAAGCAGTGGCCCACCTTACCGGGTGACCACGTCGTGGTCCACCAGAATTTATAGTTTATACCCACCTCTTTTTTTTACCACTACACCTCTGATCAAAATGGTTTATGACCTCCAAAAAGTGTCTCACATAATTGCATTCCCAAACACCAGGCATCCGCCTCTGAAGTCTGAACTGAAGATAACATGACATTTATTGCATTTCGTCTGTGTGCTCTGAGGCGCAATTAATTTATGATATACGGAAAAATAGACAGTGACTTCCCCGATTGCAGCAACTTCCATTTTACTGATATTTTGTGCCAATGGAACACGTGATGGAAACTGTGCTATATTTGCAAATGTTTCATGCGATATTCTAATTTAAAAGTAATATTTGCTGTTTAAAACAGTGGACCCAATCTAGAAAATAAATGCAATTATTATTATTTCCAAATTTAATCAAATTTTGTGTTTAGTCAACCAAACTGTAGTGGAATTATTGTCAGCATTTACAATATTGCCGAAGTGTATGTTGTACAGCAGTCATGATACAGTATTCTGTATCTGTATGCAGTTTAAATAAGTGAAAATAGTGTAGGTCTATTCTAGGAAACATGGAAGAAATTCATATTTAATCATTTGGTCATTAAGACTTAATCACGTTCACTCACATACACACTTGATTGCTCCAAAATCACCCACACACTGCCTGATCCCAGACTATACAACCTGCCTTGATATACAAATTAAAATGTGCTGTGTGTACTGTGTAATTATGATTACAATAATAGCTGTTCTTCGGTGTTGTTAGTTTTAATTGAGTCATTAGATCACTTTTTTTCTGCCCTTGTCTTCTTCAGACTCTTACCATGAGCCCCTGCCGTTTAAGCGCTTATTGTAGTGGGATGTTTTTCCCTCCCGGATCTTTTTGAGCCCAGAGGATGCGCTTATCCAATACTAGATGTTTTTGGCCCTACATGACAAAGTTTCTCTTAATATTTACACAGCCTGAAGGTAGGATATGTCTCTCTATCTGGTTAGTTATTAAGTGCATGCTCAAGGGAGATGGAGGAATTCAGCAACTCTATAGTTTAGGGTTCAACCCAAAGATTTTGGTTGCCAGCCCAGATTTCTAATCATTTTTTCCTGATTCTTAGAGATTATTTCCAAATGTACCATGATATGATGGTATTAGATGGCAACACCAATAGTACTCAAGACATAACATTGTAGTGAATGATACCATATTCATGTACCATTGTATTTACTTACTACCTAATCAATGGTGGCACTTTTTGGTACCTTCTGTTTGTGACAACCTCCACTTTCATGCATAAGTGAATCCATATTTTTTTTGAGCTCTTACCACCCATAACATTTTATGGGTCATTCTGTACAAATTGTTCTCTGCATGTATTTAAAGACAGTTGAAGTTCAAGACCATTTGGTCAATTTTAAATGTTTTAGGCTGATAACAAACAGAGACGGACCTGCTGTAATATTTTCCACATGTTCCTGATCACAGACCAGCAGGAGTTACACCATAATCCTAATTTAAATCCTAATAAAGCTCTTGGAAAGAACGACTGTTTTACACGTGTGAAGTCAGACCACTGCTTAGATCACTTTAAACTTTCTTCATTTAAACTATAAATATACAAGATATGTAATGTTCTATGTACTTTAGCCATGTAATATGTATCCTAGCTTCTTGTTATATTCACTGCGGGTGAGTATATGGTCAAAAGTTAAAAACTAGTACCTGAAGAATTGCAGTTGTAAAACATCTAAACCATATATATATATACATATGCATACACACGTTAATTTTTTTTTGCAACAACTGAGAGAAAAAGCTGTACGCTTCACGATATAAGAAAACCGCATGGTTTCGCCTTTTTTACTTCAAATTTATATTATCATTATTTAAAATATGACGTATGTATCACAGTCTTTCATGCATGAACAAAGTCTAAATGCTGCATAATCCAAACATGTTTCCCAGTAAAATTACCCAGACTTCACTGCTGCTCTCTCTCTGCAGGACAGCTTTGAGATAAAGTAAGTTGGGAGTTTTGGGCTGAGTTTTGTGATTGGTTGTTCTTACAGTTTTCAGTAGCAGTTATGTTGTTTTTGCAGGAGGATATAAATATCAGTGTTGGAACGTTTTTGACGATTCAGAAGAGAGCACAGAAAGTACTGTGTGAGAGGTTTCTCAGAGGGTTTCAAAGTTGTTTTTTCTCTAAATGCTATCGGTCAGTGTCAGACTGCACATGTGCTGTATGTTTCTATAGCCTGATTCTACACACCTCACCAAGTGAACACACTTCATCAACGGTTAAGAGGTCCTTCACTGAATTCAGTACATACTACGCCTTTCTCTCACATCCACTTCATCCTTTCTCATCCACCAGTTCTTCTATACTGAACAACAGATTACTTTTCCCTCTCAACTCCCCCATCACTCCTATTGGATCAGCTCTTCTCACCCTATAGTGCTGCTTTCCTCTGATCAGTGAGGGTCTCACTCGCTCACTCTTTCTCTGATGAGGTGTTGTGTCATTAGACTTGTGTTTCCCAGGAGACCGGAATCTTGGAGTGGGTTCTGGAATGTTACTATCTGAATAGAATCTTTATAATCACAGTTCTTCTTCTCCTGAGAATATCATGTATTAGCCTAAATAATGCATGCAGTTTTCGTTTGAGTTGGAAATTGGAAAATTGGAAGATTTCATGTAGAGTATGTACCATATCGTTTATTTGTAATTGATATCAGACAATATTGGGTATTTATTTTTTTATGCTTATTTGTGCTATTTTTATATTTAGATTGTATTTGCCTGTATTCACTTAAAGTTCATCTTAAAAGAACAAAACAATTGAATAGGGTAAACGAATTTACTTATAGAAATCATTTCCTCTATGCAAGCTTGTTTCCACCACAGAATAAAAAATCTAAAATGTGTGTGCAACTTTTTATCTCACAGTCCTGACTTTTTTCCTTGCAATTGTGAGTTCATCTTTATATCATATTAAATCTCATATAATATCTCATATAGTTTTTATTTCTTGCCATGCTTTTATTTCTCTCTGAACCTTAGAATTAAACAGACTGATGTATATTTAAGAATCCTATTTAAACACCCCCTTTGAAAAAAAGAGGGGCTTTCAATTAGACAATCTGCTAACTATATGTAACTAGCCTACATGCAGAGGTGGACAGTAACATTTACTTAAGTACACTTTTTCAGTATTGTACTTTACTTGAGTATTATTTTTTTCTGGAAACTTTTTACTTTAACTTCACTACATTTGAAAGACAAATTATACTTTTTAATCCACTACATTTCTGTCAAGGTCCTTGAGTAGAAAGTAGTAACATCAGTCAGGGGATGACTTCGGTTGCAGACGTTGGATTTCGGTTGGAAATGAAAGGCGGGTTGATGTCAGAATCCAACGTCAGATTTTAATTTTCAACGTTGGGTTTGGTCTTCTAAATGCAAATTTTGTCATTATTTTTTGGACCCCATTGACTTCCATAGTAGGAAAAAAAACTATGGAAGTCAATGGGGTCCATCAACTGTTTGGTTACCGACATTCTTCAAAATATCTTCTTTTGTGTTCAGCAGAAGAAAGAAATTCATACAGGTTTGAAACAACTGGAGGGTGAGTCAACATTGATGATGGATGATGACAACATTTTCATTTTGAAGTGAATTCTTCCCTTAACCCTCTGGGGACTAAGTCCTTTTTTGTCCGTTTTCTCTATTTTTACATTTGGGCTTATAAACCATATGTAATGGAGATGGATCACTATGTGTTTGGTATCTATGGATTCAGAAGACCCTAAGATAACATAAGCATGCATGTAATGTGTTTATAAAGGAAGTATGAGTGAAAAATGTACTATAAACTAGAGAATTTCAAAAACGGAAATTAGATTTTTCTCATTTATTTCTGAAAATAACACATCACACAAAAATAGTGAACAGTTTTTGAACAAAAAATATATTTGTCAAAGCCATTGCTTGACAGACATGTGTAATTGTTAAATAAAATGTGTAAAGAACAATGAAAAATGTAACTTTATTTACAAATAGTCCCATGCGTTTTTCTTAGGAATGCTTAGAATTTTCTAAGCAATGCTTTCTCCTCGTCACTCTCCAGTAATTGTTCCAGAGCTTGTTCCACCGTAAATCTTTACTGCTTGCCATCATAAAAGTGCTAAAACAATAAATAATGCTATAATTGTATGTATGTGTATATAAATATATATTATACTTGTTCTGTCTCTCTCTCTCTCATATAAATCTCTGATAATCCGCTCCGTAAGCCTCCGTTCGCTCTCTCTCCTTCTCTCCATTCAACGCTGTTTGCGTCACATCCCTAACTATATTATCACCCCTTGCAAAGCTACAGAGTCCTCTGATTTGCTAGAAAGGTCATGGTAACCTTCCTCTGATTGGGTAAGAAAAATATTTCTCCATCGGCAATTTTTCCATTGGTTGTTGTTCGCGGAATCTGCCAAACAACATCGATTTCATTGGCCTTTTACATAGTGGTATTGCGCAACAAGGAAGTGTGTATATGTACAAAGCCGGGTATCACTGTTTTCAGCGGAATCTGAGGAAGACGGTAAAAAAGACCGCAGCTCTCTATCATTAATAGTTTTTAAGATAATTACACATTTGTAAAAGTATGCCATTTTGGGCGGTACCGCCCAATCCGTCCCCAGAGGGTTAAAGGGACTTATGCAAAATTCACTTTTTTATGTTTGGACATAAATGTGTTGGCAGTGTGTGTACACAACCACCCTACAGTGATAAAAATCCACCCACTCCTTTTAAAAAAAATCCCTATAAATCATAAGCAGTGTCTCCCAGAATGCGGCTTTAGTGGCGTCACTAAAGCCACAGGCCCCGCCCACGACTGTTGACAGACACTGCCGTTTTAACATTACATAGAACCGCCCTGATCGAGTTCACAGCGAGTTGAGAGCATAGACAGTTGAGAGTTGTACACATCCGCCATTGCCTCACTGACGAGAATGTCTCCCAAGTGTTGTCGGTGTTGTGTAGCTGGATGTATTAATCCACATAGCTCTATCTATTTACTAAAAAGTTGCTCCTGAAGGATGTAGCAGTGCCAACTGTTCGTGATCCAGCTACACATCTAGCATCTAGAAGTAAGTATTATTACGCGTTTGTTTTCCAAATTGCCGTTGAATTTGTCAAGCTCATAATAACATGTTAGACTTATAAAGGTTGTGATAGTATGTGATAGCACTATGAGTCCGTACAGCTACCGTATGGTTTTTTTTTTATCGCGCTGATAGTGGAATCTTTATTTGTAAAGGACAGCAAATCAGAACAGAGCAGCCAAACAAGAGATATTGCTGGTCAGACAGATGCAAAACCGCTGACCAAGTCTGTTGGTACTCAGTTATCAATGAAGACATTTCATGTTCGCTACAGGAGATCAGGTATGTTTATTACATGATACTGCACAGAGGACCTCTCTCGTCGGAAAAGTGGGGCGGGAGCAGCAGCATTTAAAGGGAAACACACTAAAACGGTGTGTTTTTGTACAAGCCCACATTTGGCAATTTTAAAATGCTATACAAATGATCTGTGGGGTATTTTGAGCTAAGACTTCACATACACACTCTGGGGACATCAAATATTTGTTTTACATCTTGTGAAAAGGGGCATAATAGGTCCCCTTTAATATTTGCTAACACTTTATTTTGATGTTTCTCATCAGACATTCTACTGTATGCATGTACATGTCAACTTATTCTACTAAGCCATAAACTAACCCTAACCTAATGAGAGTTAGTTGGCATGTAGTTGCAAATTAATGAGAGTTATTGACATGTAGTTGCAAAGTTAGTTAAAGGAGCTGTATGTAAGAAATGTATTTCAATTAATCATAAAATGCCCTGATGTGTCTCTAGACATTAAGAAATCATGTTCATTTCAAATACTTATATCACTGACAACAGTAGTCCGGCCACGATATTGTCATTTAAAAAGTGAAGTTGCAGCCCTCAACTGATGTTGATGTTGTCATCTTGTGTTTTGGCCTGAAGCCCCACCCTCCACCTATCTACCAATCACGAAGTCAGTAGTGTTTCGGCATCCGCTCTGCGTTGCCAGCTCTGCTCTAGTTGAAAGCTCCTTGTAGCAGCCTACGTTCCTGGTGGATCCTGCAGCCTATCTGGCAACCTCGAGTCAGGGGGGAGGGGGAGGGGATACACCGCTCTACAGTAATTTGAAAGTGATTGCAGTACCAGTTTTGGCCACAATCTTACATACAGCTCCTTTAATGTCTAATGTTGACTATTGAAATAAAGTGTAACCTGACTTTTTTTTTTCTACGGGGGTGTTTACATTACATCAGTCTGTTTAATTCTAAGGTTCGGAGAGAGGTCAGAATAAGGTAATGAAGTAAATTACGACTTCTTTAGATGCAAGAAACATGACTAACATTATAAATGCACTCCAAAAAAAAAAAAAAAAAGAAAGGTTTATGACCCCTTTAAGGCATCGCATTATGGTGTCAGCTATGATAAAACTATAAGAAAATACAAAGATCTGGATTTGGCTTGGTGCCTGTTTAGTAGGGTCTCACCGCTCTCGATCATGTCTCACTGCTGTCCCACAAAAACACTTGTCTCTCAGTTCAAATGCTCAAACAACGTCAAAACGAGAATGTCAGAGAGAAAGAGAAAGTTGAGGGAGGATTATAACATAATAGAACATAATGAAGGTTAATCATAAAAAGATGCATCCCTTCCTTCACTCTTTCAGAACAGCATTCCCAATAACACCCGTCAATTCACTTACCGCCCCGTCAAGCGACCCTAAATCAGTAGGCAGAATGAACAACCACAGCAAAGACAAAACAATGTGTTCTCAATTAGCCGGCCTCCTGAGGAGCAAGACATAGGGTAGGAAAACGGTGATGGGTGAGAAAAGGGATGTCCTGAAAAGAGAGAGGCTGAACGAGGGGATGGAGACATGATGCTTTGCCCCAGATGGTTTATGGTTAATGGTTTAATTATCTGCTTTTGAAGCTGAACAAAGACCGTCTGGAACTAAATGCTCATCCCAGCTAGAGAAAGCGAGACGGGACATCTGACAAGCTGATTTCTCTCTCGCTGTGCAATTGTCTGCTTGGTTGATCAGTTAAAAACAGGAAGTGGGCCGGTTTCTATATTGTCTGTCACTCTCACCCGCTGTCTTGCCTCTTTCTCTTTCTCACTTTTCTTCTTTCAGCATAATCCACCATTCATCGCTCCATTCAACCCGAAATCCCACACTGCACGGTCATGGACACATAGACACACACTGTGTTCTCATTAAAACATGTGCTAGCACAAACACAAGCTGCATGCTTGTGAATACATTCACACAAACACATCATAGAAGACCCCAAAAGCCATTGAGATTATGGCCGGCCCCAAGCGCACACACTGCACACCTCCATGGGATTCAGCTTTGAAAGAGATGCCTCTGTGCTCACATCACTATTCGGTTTGTTTGGTGTGGGGCTCAAAGGGAGTGAAACTCTTTTGTGCGTGTGCGTTCTCTGTCTTTTGAATAAAAGCTGAGGGCAAACATTACTAAGGCATCTATTTGTGGTCTTTAACCTATAGCAGAGATTCACTAGGGGCTGTGGCATTAGAGAAAAGGCTTCGGAATTCATACTGATATTTTAGTGATAGTTAAAAAAAAAAATCTCATTTGAATGCTTTAAGACTTTAAGAAATGCTCATTTTTACTGGTTTGCCAACTAGCATTAAGAAGAGAAGAAGACATTCAATGCTGCTATCAAATCTACTGAAGAGTGCGAAGCGATGAGTCGCACACAGGAGGATTTTTTTTGTTAAAATTGCTTAAAAATAGACTTTTTTCACACTAAGTCTATTTGAATGTTTTGAATGTTTAGTCATGATGTTTTGCCATTGTATTGCATTCACCTAATCATTAAATCTCTTTTTGTATTCCATAGAAAAAAGAAATTCAGCTTTGGAACGACTTGAGGTTGAGTAGATGACAGAAAGTTCATTTTTTGGGTGAACTATCTCTTTAAACCTGAGTTTTAAGGAATCTAAAGATTTACACAGACTCTGAATCAATCATTCTGTGCTGATAAAGTGTTAGTTTGAGCATGTATTAGTTGTGAAATCAGTTTCAGATATCACAGCATTTCTCAATCATTCCTTTGCACACACTCACATGCACACACATTCCAGTACATACCCATGTCATCCTCATATATCATGCATCTCTGGTTTGTCTTCCTGTCAGCACAGAAAATGTGGGTTTGTGCTTCGGGTTAATTATGTGTGTGTGTGTGTGTGTGTGTGTGTGTAAAGAGACACTTGTTTCATGCTCTACTGTCACACAGAGAATGTGAGGGCTAGAAAGTCTTTAAAATCAGGCAGCAGTTCATGCATTGACTCGGGATGGGGGTCACGACCCTTGACCTTGGAGTTATCCAAGTTGTCGTCTCCTCCCCAGACACAAAATGCAGAGCACAAACCAGCCATATACACGGGGAACAACTTTGCAGAGCTTCTAACAGACAGTGGCTCTGAAAGAAACGCATACCAGCAAAACCAGTTTGATATAGATATTGCTATGAAAGTGTCTATGGCTGATTTAAATGGTAGAATTTTTCTTTCACCTATCTGACCCTGAAAACCAAGATCTTGCTCTCTTCCAAGATGTTTTTTCTTTTTTAATGTCACAGAATCTCCAGTTTTTTTAATGTATGCAATTCAAGCTCTCACATAAACTTTTCAAATATACAGCCTTGAGGTGAAACAACTGACGATAATGCTGGACTGGTAATGGAAAATAAAAGATAACATATTTGGAAATGTGTTTATGTGGGAGAGGAATTCATGGGTGAATGTGCACGGTTCTCCATTTTAAGCTTGTTAGTTTTAAAGCATTAATCTAGATTAGCTTCGAATGCTGCTAATTAGCAAGGTTACCCGTAGCACCCGTTTTGCAGAAATATGAGTTATATGCTTGTTTTTGTTAGGGTTTTCTCGATAAGCAGTGCATGACCACATCACAGACATGCCGCTTGGCAGCACTCCACAACTCTGCTGCTTTACAACCCATGCGTGCCCTCTGATCTACACGGCAAATTCTAGTGCTAGGCAAAGTCTCAGAGAGAAATAGAGCTCTACTTTTAGTATTAACACACGGAAATGTGAATAATGTCATGAGTTACTCACCACTTTGTCACTCTAAACCCATTTGACTTTCTTCCAGACTGAGCTGGTTGCGGTTTGAATCAATTCAGACCCGTTTTATTAGCTGATTCATCAAAAAGATCCCATTCAAAAGAACGATTCGCTTACCAATTGGATATTGCTGCTTCTATTTTCTGTGCCCCATAGAAGAAAGTAAATCATACAGGTTTGGAAGAACATGAGGGTCAGAAAATGATGACAGAAGATTCATTTTTAGGTGAACTGCTCCTTTTAGGATCACTTTCTGTGACAGTTTACTGTAATGATAAACTACGACACAGAGATGAAATACGGCCAGATGGAAGGTGTTAGGAAGATGGATAAAGCTGGACTGTATTACTGGTTTCTAGTTGATGGCATTCCTTCTAGTTAATATTGCTTTCTCTTACTTCTCTCGTTCAGACTTTTGAAACCACATCCCATGGCTCGCTGCATCACTCAGCACACCTTCCGTCTTTCCTTTCATCTCTCCATCTCTCATCTCCTTATTTCCCTCACCATTATTTTTGGATCTATTCTGTTTTTTCTTGACTTGTCCTTGCTCTCCCTCTCTCTGTTTCTGTTCAGGCGAGCTGTAGGGAGACGCCCAGTTCCTTCATGGAGGTCCGGCTGCCCGTGGCTCTCCTCAGGGTTACTAGGCTCATGAGTTTCTAATGTTGGAGGTCTTTTTTCTCAATGATGATTGCTTTGGGGCCACTGAGTGTTTCAGGGTCCACTGAGCTTTCTAGGGGCCCCCATTCTTGCATGAACCTCACCCCACCCCACACCCAACACACACAGTCTTCCTGACTGCTAAACACCTGTTTGTAATAGCTTGTGTTTTAATATTTACATCCAGTGAAGGTGTTTTGGCTTATTGTGGATTTAATAGTTTGGATTTGGCCTGTTGTCTGTTTTATCCAATTTGTCTTTTTCTGTGTTGTCTTTGTCTCTTTCTTTTTGTCTCTCTGTGTGCCACACAAAAGTTGAGACCAGCTTTGTGCATTTGAGAGATTGTGTAAAGTCAATATCCGTTCATTCAATAGAGTTGCTTGGGAGAATAAGATTTGGCCTTTATTTGAAAATAGCCGACTACAGAAAACATGTGAAAGTGTTTTGAATGCTGATAAAAGTTTCCATTTATTGGTTCTGTTTATAATGAACACATTCTTAATTCCCTCAGTCTTATCAAATTATTAAGTTATTTTCCTTGAAATACAAACAGAGTGCCTGGTCTGTTTGGTACTGGGTTGTTCTTTCTCTTCTGATGTTTTACAGAAGTTTCCCCCCCATTGTGTTTCATTGTGTTTAACTGAAGGTCAAACTTTTCCAAGAAACAGGCGAAATATACCCTAAAACAAACCTCTTCTTTCTATCACTAACACAATTGTTCTTCAGGAAACTGAGGGGAAAATGTACTAAATAATTTTGTTAGTAGTATTTCATTGTAAAAACCTGCATTCCATTCACTAATCATCTGCAATTCAATTATTGCTGTTCTTTTCAGTGCAAATATGTACCATCCCAAAGTTTGGGGTCAGTAAGATTTTTTAACAATATAGTGAAATATACAATTTTAAATAATTTAAAAATAATAAATTTAATAATAATAAATAATAATAAAATAATTTTTTACCCTTTCATGCATGAATTATGATAACCTCAGTGTTTTTGTTGCTCTTAGGTTTTTTTTTTTTTTTGTACACATTTTTTAAATAGATTTCCAGATGTCCACTTGAGTGGAGAGTATGCGTTTATGGTTTTAACTGAAGAGATATTGTATTAAACATAATACAGTAATAACACAGCAGTATTGTGTGTGTATTTAACAAACCAATGAATAAAATGATATCAAATCTATAAAAATTATGTGAAAACTATCAAATTTATACAAAAAATATAAACGCTAAATATTGCAAATGCAATTGAACTTCATAAGTTGAACTTTGCATATTTTTATCAGAACATGAGGACGTGATTCTATCAAAGATCTCTACCGCCTGTCATGGTACAACCCAAACCCAACTCAGATTATGTTGAAAACGCTCACGCTCCCTCCAGTCTACTGGATATGTTGATTTACCCCTTTTAGCTGATAATTGTGATAATGTTCAAGATGGACACATTTCTACCATAGCTCTCCTCTGAGAAAACCTAGCGATCAGTTGTTTTCAATCTCATCTGAAATGAGCAGTGTTGAGGGCATTACAAGTAACATGCATAACGTAATCAGATTACTTTTTGATATGAGGAGTAAAGTAACGCATTACAAGTAACATGCGTTACATAATCAGATTACTTTTTTGATGTTACAAGTAAAGTAATGCATTTCAAGTTACATGCATTATGTTATCAGATTACTTTTTGATGTAAGGAGTAAAGTAACGCATTAGGACACTAGGGTCCACTGTAGAGGTTGTTGTCCAATTATGCCATCAAAACCCATGCATGTGCAAGAAAATGCTTTTTGAATAGCTGTCCACTGTAGTCCACCTCTATGCGTGAAAGGGTTAATATATTTTAAAATGTTATTTATTCCTGTGATGGTAAAGCAAAATTTTCAGAAACCATTATTCCAGTTTTCAAAGTCACATGATCCTTCAGAAATCATTCTATGCTGATTTGGTGCTCAAGAAACATTTCTTATTATCAATGTTAAAAACAGTTGAGCTGATTAATATTTTTGTGGAAACCGTTTTCAGTCTTTATTGTCACTCTTGATCAATTTAATGGATCCTAATTGCTTGATAAAAGTATTAATTTCTTTAAAAAAATCATACTGACCTCAAACTTTTGAACGGTAATGTATAAATCAGGCTTATTGTGATTTGCTGTGTAGTCGAGCGTACTTTAGTGTACTTGTCCCCATGGGGACCCTCCGCTCTGCACATTTTGGTTCGAAAACCACTCATTTAGCTCATGTTGTTGTTGTTGATGATGTTTTTCAGTTATTATTATTATTTTTTGCAATTGCATGAACATTCTTGCTCTTATTCATAGATCTAATATGAAATTTGGAAAGTTTTCTTAAAGTACTTCAAATGCAGAGATGAGCTCAAAAATGGTATTTCTTGTGTATACGTGTGTGTGTGTGTGTGTGTGTGGAGGGAGGCCCCTCACTGGAAGCTGCAGGTCTGCAGAGGTCACCACACCTCAGTTAAAGGTGTCATCATCGGGACAACAGGGAGAACAGGGAATATGACGACAGCTTCACAGAGATGTAACAAGAAAGCTGTGATTGGTGGTTTGGGCTTACAGAGAGCAGGTCACAGGGTCAACCTGACTGGCTATTGAGCACACACTGTTTGAGAGGGAACCTACTGTGGAAATAGTGAAGCGCTCAGGGAGTGAGAGCTAGTTCATTTAGAGACTGAGCAGAAAAGGAGAAAGGTTGAAAAGGAGAGGAGAAATGGATGCTTGGGGTCACTCATATGTTTGCCATGTGTGAAGAAATACAGACGACAGTCCTCACGTGAAAGAAGTGTTGTTTTTGTGTTTTAAATCAACGTGAAATTAAAACTGACCCTATATTTACTTTCTTAATATGCTAAGAATTACTTTCTTAACAACTCCGGTTGTTTTTTTTTTTTAAGGATTCTTCAGTGCATCAGTATTCTTTCATCAAAATGTAATAACTTTCCCCAACTCTGAAATGACTTTTCAGCTGATGAAATGAATGGCCAATTATTTTTCACCACCCCACCAAATACCAGTCATGAATAGACCACTTTTCATGACAGGGAACTACACTAACATTTTCCACTGGTGGCACTTGCGCTACTAACTTTTTCAGTTACTAGCGCAAAACATGATTTGGTCGCACAAATTATTTATATAGTAAGCCGCTCTGGATAATAATGACCAATAGTGAAACTGTATTGCATACAGATGTGCTTTTTATTTTACTCTCCATCTTTTAAAACACATGCCTTCTTGTTTTCTTTAAAAATGGTTGGGATAGATTTACTGCAATAGAAAATACAGTAGCCTACACAATAAAGTGCTAAATTAATTTCTTTTGGATTTCACCATGCTATGGTTGGCACAGATGGGCAGACTTCTGAACTCTTAAGGAAAAGTAAAATAAATATAATATGTCATTGTGAAGCTTCAACGATTCGTGTTTGAATTGTTTTGACGCAGTTACAAATTTGGACAGTCCTGCAATTGAAGGCCCACAGAATTTACAGTAGGGCTGCACGATATTGGTAAAAAAATGACATTGCGATATTTGATTTTTCTGCGATATATATTGCGATATAAAAACAATTTCACCAAATGACTTGAATAGCTCTACTTGGAAAGAATGAATCATTCTAGAATGACTCTTGAGTTCAGTGTTGGACAGATCAGTTGTTATTTTAACCATTCATTAAAGTGAATCGGTTCAAAGGAGTCAGTTCGCGAATCGGACGTGTCATTAACGGACCACGGCACACGTTGTGTGATTATCCAGGCAGTTTAGGACATCGCACAAGATTTGTCTCAACATAGAAAACATTTCATCACCAGATAGATTTTTTGTTTTGTTTATTGAAAGAGTGGTTTATGCCATCTGAATGTGTGGAAAGCTTTTCAGAGAAGATGAGGCAACGTTATTTTAGCACAATTCACAACCAGTGGTAGTTCAGAAAAAAAAAAAACTTCGGTCTTCCGACCTTTTACCATCGTGTATTCTCAAAGATATTCAGTCAACTCAATTCATTATTATGAGCGAGGGAGGGAGAGAGAGCGCGCGCGCGACTGGGGCTTTCACTCTCTCTGCTCGTTCTCTCAGTTAAACAAGCGCGAATCCGCGAAGCCAACTTGATGTGTTGAATGCTCAGAGCGCGTTATAAAACGTAGGCGGCCTATTCTTAAAATACACATTTCTGTTTTAATAAATGCTCATAGTAAATCATAGCATATTGCCTAAAACATTAGGTAGGTACAAAAATAATCAAACGGTGATACATTTGCGACCCATTAAAAATTAGGGTCGCAATGGCATTTCAAAACGTCGCATATGCGACCATTTTGGTCGCAGTGTAGTTCCCTGCATGATCCAATCAATTCCCCATGGAGGAAATCAAGCCCCGCATTACATTGTTTAAATATGCTGTTTTCCTCTGAATTACATTACAGAAGTAAAATGGGTTGCAAATAACATTTCGTGTTGACTTCAAGTGAGAGGCCATAACATTTTTTAATTCTTTCAATTTTTTTACATTTATCAAATTTTTACTTCCTAGGCATGATGAGCTGGATAGATTAACTTATTGAAAACAGATATTCATCTTTTTATCATTCATATATCATAATAAAATAATAGATTTGAAATATTTTTTTATTGTTATTAATTATTATTTATATTATTACACATTTTGTGTAATTTACTATTTATCTCTGAATGTAGACATGTTAAGACTTTAACAATGAAAAATTATGAGATTAATCACAATTATATGATTAATCATTTTTTTATCTACTTACAGCCCTAATAGTAATATATTTTTAATGGGAGGGTTGTACATCAAAAATGTCCTTTTAAATTGCTTACCGGTATGTTTGTAATTTTCTTTATTTGTTGGTTGATTGCTGATGAAGTCAGCATTCATGTGCTTTATTGAGTATCATAAAAATGCTTTTCAAAAGAGATGAAAGAGAGAAAAAGAAAAAGAATGAGAGTGGGGCTTTATCACTGAAACTCTGTACATGTGTGTGTGAGCGATGTGAAGTGGTAGAGGGGTAAGGTATGATGGAATGTTGCCCAATGTGTTTATATGAAACATTTCTCAGGTTGTTTTTTGTCGAGTGAGTGATGTGTGTGAATGAGATTGGAGACAGGATGGCTGTGGAATGCACCGCACTGTCATTGCAGGTGCCTCTCCCAGAATTCATTTCTGTTCTTTGTGTGATGTCATGATAACATCAGTCCTGCTGCCACCGTGACAATGGCGTGCTGTTAACCCCACCCCCAGACCCCAATAATTATCCCGGGCTAGATTGTGATTGGAGGGGTCAGACTAATGGGGCACCCCATGTAAGGAAACCACAGAGATAAACTCATGCCAGACTGAATTACTTGCATACACACACTCACTCACTCTATAATTCACAGTTCAGACTCAGCAGGGCTCCAGCGCCGTCACACAGGACGAGTAATAATTACATGGAAATGAGACCTTTCATTTAACAATGTCATCTGTCCCTTTGCCCTCTTCCGCTCACTCTTTCATTCTCTTTGTTTCTCCATCATCAAGATGAAGTGAGCTGAAATGCAATTCTTTCAAGTGCATGTGCCCACCATGTGTTCAGCAGTGTGAGTGTGTGTGACTGATTGACTGTGGTGAAAGCGAGCTGCCAAGCCAAACCAAACCGAACCGACATAAATCTACACTTAACCACAATGGCTCCAGCGATTACAAAAAGCTCGGTTTCAAAACCGAGTGTGCTGCCTACTTCTCACATAAACTGCTGCCTTCTGAGGCAGCGTCAACCTTCATGAAAGCTCTTAATTGACCAATTTAAAACACTTTACATACCACACTTACCACTCAAATGGCAAAAAAAAAAAAACTTAAACAAAAAGTCGTAACTGGACATTCCGGTGAAAACTACAGACTTTTGCAGGACTTCTCTAATCATTTAGTCCGCTTAAACTCCGCCCCTCACCTTCATCTGCCTTCACTTTTGAGACCAACACTCACATCTTAACATCCAATCAACAACTGATGCATCAACGTTCAAAAAATATTTTGAATTACACAGAACTCATTTTACACTTTTTTTTTAACAAATGAAGTATAATTCAACTCATCCATCATCATTGCCTTCAAAGTTTTCTCTGTCCACTATGCAATCTAGGATTGCCTTCTTCAGGAGGGATTCATGTGATTTTGACTTAGAATTTGGCTGTTTACTATTTTGAATAAAAAATAGAAGCTTGCTTATTTATATATTTATTTATTTTTAAAGGGCCTATGTAGACTCTTGTTATTGGATGTCTTTTCCAGTAATAAACAAACACTGTTAAGTTGTTTTGATTGATACTGTGAAGCAGCTTTGATACAATCTGTATTGTGAAAAGCGCTATAAATATATTTGACTTGACTTATTAGTGACACCGGTGGCCGTTAAGTGAACTGCAGACAGCAACTTATTACTCGTGCTTGTGCTGCTCGCACTCAAGTGACTGAACGTGATTCAAGGCCACATCACGCCACATTGCATGGTGCGGCGCCGCCATCTTAAGAGGATTGTCCTCTGCTATTGATACTGAAATTAATACAGATACCTGATTATCTTTTGTTTTGTTTTTGCCTAGAAATTAAATATTCACATTATTCATGGTGTCGTTTTGCAGGGAAGAGAAGCTATTTTATTGCATTGATAATTTGATGTTGCAGAATTCCATTCATAATTCTATATTTATTTCAACACACAACAACCAAAATCTAATTCTTAGAAGCTTGTGAACAGTTTTGTAGTGGCTGTGTGCAAGTTATGCCAATTCACAAGCAAATCAATGTGAGACACATACTCTCAAAAGTAATGTTAATTATTAAACCAAACAAAACTCTCAAAAACACTCAGCAATGTGATTATTTTGAGTGATAGGCAGTGGGTTTTAATCAGTGACATTATTAATAGATTTTCTATCTAGTTTGATTATAAACACATTGACAATATAGTACAGAATGACTCTTTCGGCATTATCCTGAACATTGTATAAGCATTCATTTGATGTCATTGAACGGAAGAGATGCTTTCGGGAGTGAGTGTAAATGTCACATCCTTTTGATTTTCCCGGCAAAATGGCCAGATGGCCAGCTTTTTACATATTGGCAATAAAAAAGTGATTAATAAATAAAAATATTTACTTCTAGCCCCTTTAAAATGGGATTTTCGTATACTCAAAAGATACATGTGGTGCTGTTTTAGAATTTGGATAAAATGTGTTGGGGGTGCACCTATGATTCCTTGAAATGTTGCTTCCTTAGGCAGCTCACTACGTTTTGGAATTGAGCAAAAAATGTGCTGAACGGTTGATGTGAGTTTGTGAAGGGAGTTCGATTTCATTGGTATAAGTATGTGTTATTGCACCATAATTTGATATAGTGTTGTGGAATGTGTTAAAGTGTGAAAGTGTGTGTTGACAGATATTTCACAACACATAGAATTTTAAGGAAGCAGTTAAATTACTTTCTTAGCAAATTGTCTCGCTCTCTCATTGTGCAATTATGAATGCATTATTTTATTATAATATAATGAAGGTCTTAAATTGCATATAATTACCCGTTCTTATCCTCCAAATACACTCATGGGTGCAATCTGGCTCTGATTTTGTTTGGCTCTGGAAGATAGCCAGTGGTTTGGTTGTGCGCTTTATGTCTTTGAGAACATGATACTGCATAGCTCTAAATTGAGCACATACACAATATCCTTCTGCTGACCTGGTACGTGTCAAATAAGAAACAATAAGTTTCCTGTTTTCCAAAACTGTTTCATATTTTCCAAAATGGATTTCTCTGACACAATAATTTTATATAGTCTTGTCTAGTCCAATTTGTTTGTTTATATGAAAAATCACGAGAGAGAGAGAGAGAGAGAGAGACAGACATGAGCAAATAAAAAATATATATTTGAGAATAATAAGGACAGAAAGTACTGTGATGGTATTTTGCAGTTGTTTTCAACTGGTTTTGCCACTTAAGCCACTGGCATATGGTGTAGTTATGGGACAAGATCAGCTAATACCATGGAACTGAATGGTTATCACATTTATGTAGGCCTACTGTTGTTTACATGATACTCCAAATATTTTTATATTTCTCAGTTTTCATTTGAATGTGTTTAAATTTTACTAATTTTATGTGCCGCTTTTTTATAATATTTCTATATTTAATTTTTTTTAGTATCTTAGTATTTTAGTACTTGAACTGTTTTTTTTTTGGGGGGCCAAGGTAACATTTCTATTTTTTTTAGTTTATATTTTCTTCTAATTTTTACATTTTATATTATTTCAGCTTTATTTCAGTTACTAAAAATCTATTTGAACTGCACTGCACTTGCACTGACATTACCATGGTGTTTCTGTAAAAGGGTTGAATTTATTGATGATGGTTTGCATAGTCTGAAGGCAAGAGAACTTCCTCCTTCCTTCCCCCTTTTTAACCAAACTGAATTTGCAGACTGAGCAGAAATGAATGTAGTATAGGCTAGATTAAATGAAATCCTCATGAGGGAGTATAATGAATAAAGGAAGGTAATAAAGGAAGTTTTGGGAGTGATAAAGCAAAGGTTTGGAGGGCACACAGTGGGTGGAGACAATATACACAAAAGCGCCCTGTTTCCCCCCCCCTGCTGAGCCCCAGAGGGCAGCCCAGGGTCAGGCTCTCTCCCTGGGGCATCTTCTACTCTAGCCCCAGGCTTCTGACAGGCCTGTGGGAGTTTTTGGGAGGTCCTGAGAGAGGCCAGACCCTTTACACCTCAGAGACCTTACTTCACCTGCTCTCTCTCTCTCTCTCTCTCTCTCTCTCTCTCTCTCTCTCTCTCTCTCTCTCTCTCTCTCTCTCTCTCTCTCTCTCTCTCTCTCTCTCTCTCTCCCCTCACCTCACTTCTATTCTCTCTATATTCCCACATATTAAATGACATCTGTTTTTTACATTCTGATAGAAATGTCTAGTGAAAAGAGAAGATATTTGCATATGGGTCAAGCATGTTTCATCTGTAAAGGTAGAAGGTAAAGGTATTTATGTTTAGCATAAATGACGTCTGTTGGCTTCGATTTTCTTGGGTTAGAGTGAGGTCGCTGTTTACAGCACTGCTAAACCATGTTGCCGAGTACATGGAAGTGTTTGTGTTGTTCATTTTTTTTCCCCCTCCACAAATGTCTTACTTTCTTGTCTGTCTGTGTGTGTGCGTGCACAGGGGTGTGTGAATGTTTGGCCAAAGGGTTTGATTAGAATCAGATATGTGTGAGTAAAGGTCAGCAGATAGGAAAGAAAAAGGACACATACAAGGAGGCTAAGGGACCGGAATGGGGAATACGTTTTCTTCTAATATAATCTTCAGGTGGGGAGGTTTAAGCGGACAGATTGTTGATGTTCAGTGTGTTCATTGTTGTGTTTGTTCCGGTCTGATGTGATCTGGCTGTGTTTGGACAGAGTTGTGCAGATGGAAGTCCTCACAGCGGCCTAAGTTTAAATCACGTCATCAACTCTATAACCCAAACTACACCAACTCAATCAACTACTATCAGCAAAATGCCCTGTAATATAATTTCCATCCCAGTAAACATTCTTGCCCCTAATAAAATTTTTGTGAAGTTTTGTGAGACAACATGTGAGTAAAGTGAAGTATGAAATATGAGGCATGTGATGTGTGCAGAAAACAAAGATAAATCAAGGTAAATATCACTTCACATCAATTTTTTAATTATGTGTATTTAGGACACATAAAATGAGATAGCTTTACAAAACAAAGAGCTGTTGTGCCATCTAGAAATGGACTTAGAATTCAACAGTATTTCATCAAAATTGTATTATGTTCCAAAGAAGTTAAATAATCCAAAGCTGAGGTGTCTAATTCCAGGTCTGGTTTAATCATAGACTTTGAGGGAAAGACTCGGATATAGATCAAAAAGGAAAATGTGCATGTTATTCATCTAGCCATGAGATGAACTGTTCTTTTCCATCTTAAATAAAACTGAGGAGCAGAGGTACAGGCCCAGGGTGAGATTAGATGTTCCTCAAACACAAAAGAGACAGAATTATAAGGCTGTAAGATATTATGTGTTACAGTTCTTAAGTTTTTTATGAACTATGGGGTTTCTGTGAAAGTGTGTGCAGCACGTGTGTAAAGTGTAAGAATGTGTGTTATGCGTTCTTTAAGATGTGATTGCTGAGGGGGGAGGATGGATGTGTGTATGTGTGTGAGATGGTTGTTTGTCGGCTTTGAGAAGGGAGTGCTGAGTGAGTGAGAGTGCTCGTTTGTCATTGAGATTTGTTTAATTACAGCCTGTCCTTCTCTCCCTCATCCCTCCATCCTCAGTAATCTTCTCCTCCTCATTTTCCTGTGTAAATCCCTCCCTCCATGATGGAGGCTCCGTCTCTCCTTCAAGGGAGGGTAACATTCGGCTGACTGAAACACTGGAGAGACCAACAAATGAGTAGGAGTGTGTGTGTGAGAGAGAGAGAGAGTGAGTGAGAGTGTGAGATTCTTGAGCACATGCAGTGATTCCTGCAGGGTTTCATTTAGGGATGTGTGTGCATATGTGCTTGTACATACTAATCCGGAACTTGACCATTAACAAAAACAGAAACACAATCGCAAAGAACACACACACGTAGACCTTTTCTGCATCTTCCACCTCATCTCTCTCTCTCCCCTTCTGTGCGGTTATGTAAACACACACAAATGCCTACCAAACGCTCCAGCAATTTAAGGAAACTCAATCAATTTTAACACAGATTTATATTTACATTAATCATACATACATTTTAGACATGTTTTTTTTTATTATAGAGCATTTTACAATACTGTTTAATTGTAGCAGTAGTTTTTGCTATATATTATGAGCTAAAAATATTTTGACCTATTTTTAATTAATCTAGGATAATGCTGATTTATAAAAATATTAGCATTCATTGTTAATTGATGTTTGGTTATAAAGCAAATTAGTTAATCGAGAGTATTGAGAGTAATGTTTCTTTCTTTTAATAACTTTTTTACTTTTGAATGTTGGTGTATGTGGTAGCGAGTGTATTAATGTGGAATTTATTTTATTTTCAGTCAGGAGAGAAATCCCAAACATGGACAAAACTCACAAGCTTCAGTCTCTGAAGGGATGTCAAATCCCAACATCATGTGATTTCCTGTGATCTGTGCAGTCTGAGGTAAACTCTCAATAGAATCCATGTCTACCATTCCTGACAGACCAGTCCTACTTCTCTCTCTTTTCTTTCTTTCTTCTCTCTGTATTTTCAGGCTAGAGACTGAATTATTCTGGTCGGTAATAAAGGATCAGTGTCTGTGGAGTGACACAGCGCAAGACATTAGCGTGAAGGATGCAGCAAGGTCCTGTGAGAAATGAGTTTTTGATCCTCAATCGCTTTCATTTGTCCAATCTGTTTCCCTCTCTGAGTTTGTGTCTCTGAAGAGGTCTTTCTGTGATGTTTATAATGTAAAGCTTATGAAACTCTGGATTGTCTCTTTTTGCTCTTTGTGTGTCTTTTCCTCTACTTTCCATCTGACAGCTCTTTCAGTCATGCCGCTAAATGTGTGTGTGTGTGTGTGTGTGTGTGTGTGTTTCCAGCATGGGTGTGACCCTCTTCAGTTAAACAATACAAGTTTACGTGATCAGGAAATCTCCACCGACATCGGCAATTGGACAATACAAGCTTGACCTTTGACTTTTGTACAGGCAGTGGGCTGAAAGAGGAAGGAAATGTCAGATTAAATGCATGTGACCTGTATTTAATCTGACAACTGTCCTAATACATATTTATAAGGCAAACTGTCAAAATCATTTATTGTTATACAAGTGTCATGACTATTCAAACTGATGTTTGAGCTAAATCGATTTTGAAAGCAACATACAAAGAATAGGTTGCACTATTATTGTAGGTCAAAAAGTATTACACAAAATATTGTGGAAGAAATCATTATATTTTTTAATTTTATATAACTAGTATAAATGTCAAAAGTAATTATTTAAAATGTTTTAAAGCTTTGTAAAGTTATACTTTGCAAATAGCTTACTATAATGTTTACTATTATTTTAATATACGTTTCATTATTTTAGAACAGGATATGAACCAGAACTGTAGCACTAGATTAGCACTACTGTGTTTTTAAAAGTTTTTGTTTTTATTATTTTATTTTAATTTATTTGAATTTTTGTTGGTCCTATCTTGTCCTTCCTAGAGCACAGGGAACTGTCATTGGTGCCCCTTTAGCAAAAGAAGATGCACAACGGTTATACAGTATGTGTGTTAACTATAGAGTTTAGATATTTATCTTTTATTCTAATATGTGTACAAATCCATTCTGGCTTTGTATAAGTGATGTATGTATAGCCTACGTGTAACAAGAAAATGTCTCTCCATAAAAGCATTCTATTTTTGCCTCTTGATGAGAACTCAATGTCAGTGCTGATTGGTTGATGCTGCTGTTTTGGAAACTAGATTGTCTTTGAATTTACAGTAGTGAGGAGTACCTCACCTTCCCTCCATTCACCAACTTTCTCTCTCTCTTTCTCAATCACTCACTCACTCCGCTGTGGGAATGAGGCTGTTATCGTTGTGGTGATTTGTGCTGATTATGGATGTGGAAACAGTAGATTACCTCCCTTTGCAACAGCAGAAAATTAGTTCCAGAACATCAGACACACCTGTGAGTGTGTGTTGTAAAGTTTTTTGAATGTTTCCACGGCATTTTTCCTGTATTACCTTGTTTTGTGGAATGCGTGAGGAACCACACACAAACACACAGTCCCTAGAATGAGGAGGGTGATGATTTGTGTCCGCACCAGTCATCTATCATATACTAAACTACATACACATTACACATAAACACTTGCATACTCACAGCCTACACAGTATTTTATTCATCTGTGTTTTTGTCTTGTTGTCCAGTAAAAAGATATATGCCAATATTGTATCAAGAAGCAAAATTGCTTAAGATATTAATACATGTTTTCAGAGAATTTCTTTATCTAAATTTATTTTTCTTACCCCACTGCCATTTTTTCTTCTTCTTGTTTTAGTGAGGTTTATGCAATGAAGTTAAACTTTGACATTTGGGTAAGAAAATGACTTAATTCAAGATTTACAATATAAAATATATGTACAATAAGTCTTAATGTCTTCTACAATTTTGCTTCTTAAAGGGGTCATATAATGCCATTTTTGTACAAGCTAGTATGATTCTTTAGGGTCTAAATTTAATTATACTTTAATTAAAAATTCTCATTAGTATTGTAAGAAAACACTTATTTTACTTGGTCAAAAACAGCTCTGTTTTCAGCACGCCGTTTCAGTGCATATGCCTTTAAATGATAATGAGCTTTGCTCACCCCGCCTCTCTGTTCTGTGCGTACACAGTTTGTAACACAATAACCATAATGCGTTGTTCAGTATAAACGTGGGATTATGAATTATATTGAGAACATCATACATGGAAAACATGCCGTAATGTACCCTAAGTGTAAACCTTAGACGCATTCATTGTGAAGCGTGCAGCTAGCGATTTGCAAAGATTAATATTAATATTAATATAAAGTTTAATAAAATGTTACACTCACTTCAGTTCTTCTAGAGGTTCAGCAGGAACACGAATAGCTGGTAACGATCCTTTTTTCATGAGCAGCTTCTTAGCAAAACCAGCTCATACTGATCCTCGTTTATAAAGCAGTCTGGTGAGAAATGATTTGCGTAAACATGAAAGCATTGACGTTGCTTGTGGGGAATATTCCCTTCGAAAACAAAACTCAGCCACTGTATCTTCAGCGTTTCAGATTTAGGAACATTAAAATGACTGCTGTGTTCGTTATTACACCCAAGAACAGAACACCACAATCACTTAGACGCCATTCTGCTCATAGACAGTGCTCCAGCATATCAACAATGACCGCGCCGGTCCGCGCAGACTATGATTGACAGCTCCCTCACGAGCGAGGGCGGGTCTGTGTTGAAACGATGCTGTCAATCAACAATCATGGGAGGGGCTTCCGAGCGTGTGGCGTCACAAAATCGAACGGCTCAATTTGAGGCAGGGGAAAACATATAAGGAGATTAAAACAAAAACACTGGATGGATTTTTATCATTTTATGATGGTTGTGTACAGGCACTGCCAACACACATTTTAGTACAATCAACTTGTAAAGTGCATGTACCATTATATGACCCCTTTAAGTAAAAACATTTTCAGAGGGGAAAAAAGTAAGAAATATTGTTGGGGGAAAAAAGAGTAAGAAATATTTATTTATTTTAGTGTACACATTCTATTTATGTTTGTGTTGCTGTTGTGCCTGCATGTAAAATGATTTATCTAACCCTATTTCTCTCTTTCTCTCACACATTTTTTCACGTCAGTCAGAACAAGGAAACAAATTAATAATAATAATAATAATGAAAAACATAATCATGAATATAGAGACAAAGCAGATGCAAGATGAAACTGTTCAAACATTCCTGAAGAATTATGTTATTTTCACAAAACTAAGAAGATCAAGTGAAGATGAATTAAGCTCGATAAGGTAAAATCCTTTTTGACAAAGCAAATCTTCTGTCAGCAGTAAATATCATTGAAAATATTTCAAAGTCTCACACTAGAAGAATAACAGAGCAATCAGACAGCCCAGAAAGGATGACATATTACTGTACATCTGTTTAAGACTATATAGATTATGATAGCAGTCTTCATAATGCACAGGTCATATAAATTAAGCTAAGGTGAGTTTCTGTGGAGTTTAACGTGAACTTATCTCCTAACTCTGCCATTAAATCAGGTTTTGCTTGGACTCTAGGGAAGTTTGGAAGGCGTGGTTCGAGGTGAATGATGTCCTGACGTTTGTGTGACTTTATATAGGGGTTTTGGAGCTGACAGATAGATTTGTCTTCACAAAGGACGGAGTAAGCTGTTTAAACAGATGAAAGACAGGGCCGAGGCCTCATGCGTAATGCCTAGTGTGTGTGTGTGTATACATGTTTGTGTGAACGATAAAGCTTTAATATGCACATAGCTGTGTGTATGAAGAATGAACTTCGAGGAGAAGTCAAAGTACACAAACTTGAAGATTAATACAGTTTGTATGCATGTGTGGTTCAGGTTTCCCCCCTATGTTATGGGGACAAAATGTCCCCCACAAAGATGGCAATATCCAAAATCCTTGTCCTTGTGGGGACATTTTTTTTATCTCCATCAGAAAAACACGATAGAATATACAGTTTGTATAGTATAAAAATCATGCATTAATCATGTCCCCATAAAACATGAAAACCCAGTGTGTGTGTGTGTGTGTGTGTGTCAGTCACTCTGTCTGTCTCCTTCACTCAGTATGAGTCTGGGATTTGCTGCATGTGGAAAAATATCTGTAATGTGAAAGTTTAAAGGTCACTGGCTGCAAGGTGAACGCCAATGATGCTATGCCAACCTCCTGATGCTTATTGGTCAGCTTCCAGATGATTGCCGGAATGCTGCTGGGTCATCCCCACATAGTGTTTGTGATTGCTGGGCCAGTGCCATGTAAAAGAACATTTTGATCAATGGCCGCTGTTGGAAATACCAGATTTTGACTGCAGAATCCATGCCAAAAAGCCAAAGTGTGAGTGAATGTGGATGGTCCATATGTGATATACAGAGAGATAAATTGCTTTATATTAAACTTACAGTACAGGATGTCACTTGCAATGGTAAATTTTTTATAGTGCATTGGATTCATTTCTTCAGTCTTGGCGGCCGAGTAAAATGTCATGAGTATTGCAGTTGAAAAATGTACAAACCATCTGCTTCAATATATCGCACAGGTTTTGTCTTTCTCATCCCTCTTTTTCACTTACCCTTTGTCCACAGGTAACACAATTCCTCTTGAAGAGGTTATGTGGTTTTAACCTTTGACCCCATGACCCTTGTTAGTGGGTCCTCGTTAAGTTGTGAAACGATTGGCTGTTCTGTGGATTTCGGTGGTGATTGTAGTTCAGCAACTGAACCATTCAAAATGTTTTGCTTGTAGGCTTTTAAAGCGGTGCAAGTGTGTGTTGTGTGTATATTTTGTATATGTGTGGTTTTGGCTCTGGCTAATCTACTGATCTCTGGGGAGTCTGGACCCTTCACTGTGTTGAGAGTGTGGTGCATGTGTCTATTCTTGCCTATTATGAGTGTGTGTGCACAAATGAAAAGTGTGTAGTTCATTTGTTCATACTGTTGAGATTTGTATGTCATATAGGTTTAGAAATGTTAATACATTTTAATAATACTTAATACCTTGCTGATTTTAAGAAGCCTGTGTTTTTTGGATGGTAGCCATATGCTAATGCATATGTGAATGTATCTAATAGACGCAGTGTGTGTTCATGTGTCCGACTATAAAGTGCCCTGCTGTGGCTGGTTTGAGAGGGTAATTGGTGGTAATTGGCAGTAAATGTCCAGGAAGCACAAAGACCATTTCAGCTCTAATCTATAAACAAAACTGCCAATACTTTAACTATGTGGGTCCAATGTATAAATTACCTCTTTGTGTTGGTGGATGACTGACTGTGTATATGACATAGTTATGTATGTGTGTTTATGTGTGCGTTAGCCTATGGGACCTATTGCCTTAAAGTCACACTATGGGATTAGGACCAGGCGCCATATGGAAATAGGAAATTAGCCTGAGGCTGTGTGTGTGTGTCCAGAAGGCTTTGTAGAAAGCGCACTGGTATTTCCACTGAGACGTTAAGGCACAGCGCACAGATTCTTGACAGGAAACAGGCTTATAGTGGACCTGTGCACGTAGGTTAGGGAATGACTGTGTATATTTATTTGGAAGAGAGAGGCATGGTGTCCTCATGTTATTTAAAACATTATGTTTTAAAATAAGGTCTGTGGTTAACACAAGCTCAACATATTTTCATGTTTTATTCTACAGCATAAAGTACATCAGTAATAGCCCATTTGTGATTTTTTTTTTTTTTTAACTACGTGTCTTGAAAAAGGCATTTGCTAACCAGTGGCTACATGGGACTAGAAGCTTTAAGGCACATTAGATGTCATCATGATGAGCAGGAAAACTCACTAGTACTTCTTTTACAGCATTGTTGTGTTTATACTCATACTGGTAGTGGTACATTTTAAATAAAGATTGCAAGAGTTTTTGCAAGGTTTGGTGGTGACATTGAAGTCATGCGATCCAGGTGTAGTTCTTTCATAGTCTAACCGTATCTTTATACTTCTGCCGATTTTACAACAAAATTCATACAATATTATCATAAGTTTATTAATAAGAATCATTGGTCACAGCTTATTTTCTGCTATTATCCAAAAGTCAATGAAAAATCTTGCTGGCCTTTTGTCGAGGTAACCAGGATGATGCTAACTTTTGAGTGTTAACTTTTATAAAGTAATAATTTCTGTGTCAATACATTGTGGGTCAGCAGCCAATCAGAAAGAAAAACAAAGCATTAAATCTCATGTGAAGCAAGTGTTAGTGGTTATTAGTTTCTTGTTTTGCGGCCAAATTCCAGCCAGCATTGTATTGTTCTCTTTAGAAGTCAAACCCATACGACAATAATCAAAGTGAATAAAATATAAAAATAAATGAAAAAGGAATGGGACTCTTTTAGAGGAGGTGGTCTGGGGTTCTGGTAAAGGGGTTTGGCAGCTGGTATACAGTAGGTTGGGCAGACTGAAGTTTGGATCATTATTAAGGGTCTTTTTTAGGAGGCTAGTAGAGTTATGAGAAGGTTTAGAGGTTCATTGGGGGCAAGTGTGCTCCTTTAGAGGAGGTTTGGGAGTCAAACACTTATCTAAAATAAATCCCCGTGTTTTAAATAGGAGGAGGCTGAGAGAAAGGTATTTGTATAAAATAAAAGCAGGATTAAGGTGAGGTCTGGTCTTCATTGGGTTCAGACAGAGTAGCAGAGCCTAATAAAACCCTCTTGATTGTCTATAAGCTTTATAACACCCTCATTTCCTCACACATGGACACACGCAAACACATAGACAAACATTCTCTTCATGATCTTCAAATGTTTATTTAGTGTGCTCAAATTAAAATAGCGCAGGACAGCTTTGTTCAATGTCTTATATACATCCGTACACTGAGGCATATATCACCATTTTATGTGGCATTCCCATGAACACACCCACAAACACACAGATATCCTCTCGGTGGACATCTGCAATGGCTTTTAGTAGCAATATAAATCAATGTGATTCATTTGTTATGTTGCTGAACTGTGTGTGGGGCGATTAAGTCAGTAAATTAATTGGACACACCCTAAACACATATGAAATGCACATTCTGACATGCCACACACACACACACACACACACACACACACACATCTTGTGTTTTATTTAGTGTGTTTAAATATCTGTGGTTTATTGACTTGTTAAAGGGATAGTTCAATCCAAAATAAAAACTCTGTCATCATTTACTCACCCTCATGTCATTTCAAAACGGTATAATGTTCTTTCTTCTGTGAAACACAATAGAAGATATTTTGAAGAATGTTGGTAAATAGTTTTGGTGGCCATTGGCCACTTTTGTTCATTGTATGAACAAAAAAGAAATTTCCTAATATATATTTATATGTCCCACAAGAGAAAGTAAGTCATACCAGACATGAGGGAGGGTGAATGATTACAATTTTCATTTTTGGGGGAACTATCCCTTTAATGACTTACTGTAAATTTTGTTACACAAAGCTATCGTATGACTTTAGAAGACTTTGAATAAAGTATGTACCACTTTTATCACTTTTTTATGGTGCTTTTCTGTCCATTTAGAAAGCTTTCATTGTAATTGCATGGAAAACAGTTTCCTTCTTTATTCTTTCCTTCTTTTGTGTTCTGTGGATGGATGTCATACAGTTAAAGGGTTGACATGAGAGAGCTATTCAGCTACTAAAACCTTTTCCACACAAACTTTAGCTGTGTTAACAGTTAAGACTGCAGTATTGCTGATGCTGATACAGACTCCAGAGGCCCCCAAAAGCCAAAACACAGTAACCGGATCAACTACAAAACAACTGAAATAAAGCCAGGGAAAGATGTAAGGAAATAGAGGGAGGAAACAGGCTGGGGAGGAGGTAAAACAAATCTTTTCATCCTTTCCATCACTAATTTCTGTTCAAACTGAGCACATGGTTCTGGACTCTGTTATGTGGATGGTAGAGGATAAAAGAAAAAAGAATGAAGGATGAAAAGAGGAAAAAAGTTCAAAGTACTTGCTCTCACAGGTTTGGAAGCATGAACGTGCACACACACACACACACACACACACACACACACACACACAAACACAAACAAGCATTCAACATTTTGGGGATCAGTAAGTTTTTTTATGTTTTTGAACTAAGTCTTTTATGCTGACCAAGGCTGCATTTATTTGTTTTTACAGTTTTAAATGTTTTTTTTATGTTTTTTTTTATATATTTTAATATTTAATTTATTCCTGTGATGGTTAAGGAAAGATTTCCAAGATGGTAAATCTCATTTTTTTTCAGCAGCCATTTACCCGGTCTTCAGTGTCACATGATCCTTCAGAAATCATTCCAATGAATTAAGAAACATTTCTTATTATTATCAATATTGAAACCAGTTGTGCTGCTGAATATTTTTGTGGAAACCGTGATACATTTTGAAAAATAGAAAGTTCAAAAGAACAGCATTTATTTGAAATAGATGTCTTTTGTAACATTACATATGTCTTTGTCACTTTTGATCAATTTAATGTGTCCTTGCTGAATAAAAGTATTAAAGGAGTCCTATATTATGCTTTTTTCACTTAGTCTGTAATATTGCTGTTTGAGCATAAAAAAAGATGTGCAAGGTTACAAAGCACAAAGTCCACTCCAAAAGGAGATATTTTATTTAACAGAATTCACTTTCCAAGAACTACAACGAATGGCTCGGACTACAGCACGATTTTTTTGGATCTCATGATCTCATAATGTTACTCATTTAAATAATCCCTGCACACGGAATACGCAAAAAAGTTGGCGAGGCCTGGTTAATATGCGCTATAAGATTAAGAGTGTCGTCACTGTTTTTTTCACCCAGGAAAAAGTTTGTCCTAAGGCTGATATATTTAGGCTGAAAATATATTTTAAACAATGTTCATAAAACATATTTACCTCAATGTTTCGTGAGCTTAGAATTATAAGGTTCTATCTCCACTTTTGGTCGAAATTGAGTTTTTGACATAATCTTATCCATTAGGTGTTTATTAATGCCTGTGTGGTGTTATTTTTGTAAAAAAAATATTTTGTTAGTAGTTATTAATAAAATAAAAAGGTTCCATCTCACAAAACAGCAGGGGTGTAAAAACTTTGATGCTCAATATCTCAGAACTACCCTAAACGGAGATAGAACCTTATAATTCTAAGCTCACGGTTTGTCTGTACACTGCATATTTTAAGGAGAACAGCAGACAGACAGAGTATAATGCAGGCTATACGCACAAGCTTCTCCTGAAAGACATAGCCGTTCCCATTTTGTCGGACAATCTGTTGTTGATGGATCACAACTTGTAAGTATGTCTTAATTTTTTTGTCCTCGCTACTGCTTACAGGTAGCTTCTGGTGAGTAATTGGCCTGTTTTACCACTGTAAACATGAATCTCTAATATTCAGCTGTTTTCACATTAAAAACACATCTTCAAACAACACGTGCATTCACGGTCCAACAGACTAAACATGGCCATTAATTTGCACAAACTTAAATATTTATGCTAACCCATTTTTCTCTGAAATCTACATTCACACACCTGCAAACATACAGACCGGCACTCAAAGCCACACAATTATCTTTAAACATGCACATTGTTGTGACAGTTATGATTTATGAGCACCAGGGTTTTGAGGGTAAACAAATAAATGCAGTCAGAATGTGCAGGAGGTCAAAAGCCAAGAGTCACAGTCAATGAAAATGTCACTATGATCATCTGTGTCAGGGTCACGACCATAACATGCTTGACCAATCGCTGCGAAGCATCACGCCCTTTCCAGACCGCATGCTGAAGCGAGGCCTAGTGAGTGCGTGTTAATAGAGCTTCATCACTAATCACATTATACAAAAGAGTTTCATGTTATCACCTCCTCAAATTTATAATTCACAATTCAGGGTGTCATTGTACTGAAGTTTTGGGTTTGACTCTGTTCATTAATCTTTCTACTGGCCAGGGAAGGTTCAAGTTCTTGTGTAACCAGCCGTACACGCTATAAATTCACCCTATTCTGGAGACTTCCCCTGTTAATCTCTGTCATCATGTCCCACACTAGAAACACATGCACGCAATATATACACAGTATATACACACACATATACATATGTCTGTAAGAAAGCTAGCAGTGAATTGTTAACGAATAAGTGTGTGTGCATGTGCTCCCATGCATGTTTACTCATTGTCATAGCTGTTATCGGTCTGTTTTTAGAAATAGCTTGAAGTCAGGAAAGGGTGGGATGACAAGTACACTGCCATATCCTCAAAGAGAAAATAAGTCAAATGAGAAAAAGAGCAATGGAAGAGAGCAGAATGAGCGCTGTGTCAGAGGTCACAGTACAATCAAGACTTTCTATAATTGACCTCTTTCCTCTTCATAGTGTCAAAGGTCAAGCCCCAGTACGGATTTTGGGATACCTCAAATTTCATCTGTCTAGTAGCAGGTGGTTTACACACTCTCCTTGGTGAAACAACTTTTCGCTTTTCTAGCCTTTTCATTCTAGTCCTCTCTTTTTCTCTCTTCTGTTCCGTTGGTCTGAAACTATCTAACTTTTTAAGGCAAGTTAAAAGATAAGAGGGAATTTGAGATTTTGTTCATCATGTTTATCAGATTCACAAACTAAACTGGACGCGATAAAGCGACAGTTGCAAATCCATTTGTCTATATGAGAAGTATCACGAGTGCTTGGAGTACGTCATAAATAGAATGAGGCATCAGTTTACTGTCTTGAGTTTGTCGTGTCGCGCCACATCCAGTGTAGACAACATAACTTTAATGGGTTCTTTTGTCGCATCGCATCGCTCCGCTCCCGTCGGTGTTACACGGTGTTACTGATTTAAATCTGCCATCTTTATATATGTATATTATATACAGTTTGTATGTAAAAAATGTAGGCTAAGTGATAAAGAAAATTACATGCATACAGATGCATTACTGGTCTACACTACATACTAAAACATCTAGATAAGCCTAGAAAGAATTGGAGGAGCTAAACCTATAGAAAGGCACATGCACCATCTTAAATTTGTTCTCTCGGCCCACCAACATACTGGCTGTCAGTCTAAATCATTGCCTGAAAACTTCTGTATATTTAGACGTGAGCTGCTGTGTTTGGAAATGGAATGACTGAGTACTCCTTGCAGACTTTAAATAAGAAATGTCCTAGACAATAAACTAAAAGTCTGTTAAAAGAGGTTCTAGTACTTCAGACAGTTTGCACTTGGCAAACAATCATACTGTGTCCAAAGTTTCTCCCTATATAAAATACCCCTCTCTCTCTCTCTCTCTCTCTCTCTCTCTCTCTCTCTCTCTCTCTCTCTCTCTCTCTCTCTCTCTCTCTCTCTCTCTCTCTCTCTCTCTCTCTCTCTCTCTCTCTCTGCTCATTTCCAATCACCGTTGCTATAACAGTAACAGCTCTGGAAGTGGTATGCTGACATCATGCACTAATGACGTCTGCATTTTTGCCGTTTGATTGTCCTGATCAAAAGATCCCACAGAGTTTAGGTGAAACCACCTCCCCAATTCAACCCTTGAGTTAATTAAAATCGTCAAGCCGCAACAATAGTGCCAAGTGGCAGATCAAGGGAGAGATGGAATGTGGCCTGCTATATATTCTGACCCTAAAGTCAAAATAATCAGAATAGAATTCTGCAAACAAAACATCCAAGCTCAAACACTTACGGGCAGACTGAGTGCATAGAACAAAGACGAATTAATTTGTGGTTACTACAAAAAAGCAGGGCATTCCCTGTGAAAATGTTCCTTCTAACAAATTCTAACAATCCTTCTAAATGTAAATATATTGCAACAATGTTTAATTCTATGTGATAATGCTAGACTTTTAAACAATTTGGAACTGCATTTTACTTGAACAGTTTTATTTCCAGGTACAGTGGGTCAGATCACCAGCAAAAGTGGAACAGTGACTGAAGTTTAAATAATAAAAGCCATTTCTTTCTATGACAAGCGGCAAAAGTTAGCCTAGAGAAGAACGTTAATCAGCTTAAAAAGGTTTGTAACATGTTAACTGGTTTATTAGCTTGATCAAGGTGTACCTGGTTGATCTTGGTGGCACAAGCTGCTACGTCTATCTGATCTATCATCAAGACCAGCTGAAAGGATATGGCCATAAATGACCAGCATGGTCCTTCTACACCATGTAAAACCAGCTACTAGCCTATATGTAATTTAATGCTAATATCCAAGTTAACTATTTTATGGTTTATGTCATAGCAGCTATGACATAGCTCATAAAAGTATGGTGATTAATGATCATAACCAGACTTTTTAATTATCTTTCTTATCTCACATCTTTCTTATGCAGTTAAAGGGATAATTCACCCAAAAATGAAACTTCTGTCATCATTTACTCGCCCTCATATTGTTCCAAACCCATCAGACTTTGGTTAATCTTCAAAACACAAATTAAGATATTTTTAATGAAACCCGTGAGGTTTCTGTCCCTACATTTAAAGTCCAGGAAGCCAAAAAAGGTCATGACATAAAGACATTGTGGAGAGGGGCCAAGATGGCGCCTGTGTAAGTCGTGTTGTCAGTTGCTCTTAAACATTAATGTGTAATTCTTGACCTAACGTGTCCTCATGTGAGTACAAACAGTATTAATTGATATAATTTGACTAATTCAAGAACCCTTATTACTGGATATTTTTTGAGGATGATGGGTGTCTCCCATATACGTACTTTGAGAATTAACCTGCTAGCTGAGAAGTGAAGGTTAATTCTCAATAAAGTATTATTCTTGTCATAAAACTAATTTCCTCCACGTTTCGCAACAAATGGAAGATGGTTTAGCAGTGAAACGTGCATGATTACGTAGGCTACAGACACCTATGGAGGAGGATAAAGTCGCTGTTACATAATTTCTACCTGATACTCGTCGAACATGCGACGCCACACTACAGAGCCATCAAATGCTGTTCTCTTAGAAGCAATTGAGAAGCTAGGGAAAAAACAAGACGATTTTTTAGAGAAATTGACGGCAATTGAAAACTCTGTCTCATGTAGGCTAACTCAAGCCGCATCGCTGATCTCGGAGTTAAAAGGGACGCGATCTCTGACAAGGCAGACCTTGCTGTTACTAACTCCAGTGTGATGAAGGATGAAGTCACGTCCTTAAAGACCGAAAACAAGCAACTCTGGGAAAAGCTGGACGAATTGGAGGCATACAAAAGGCGGTGGAACCTTCGGATTGCCGGTATCCCTGAAATGGAAGGTGAAAATGTAAAGATGGCTGTGATGGAAATATTACGTTATGTTTCACCAGGTCTGGCAGATGTTCTCCAATCGACGTGGCCCACAGGCTTGGAAAGGAAGGTCACTCAGCTCCGTCGCTTTATTGTACAGTTCATCTCTCGTACGCACCATGACCGCATTTGGGCCGACGCAAAGCATTCCAAAATTCTCAAACAAAAGAACATCAGGATAACGGAGGACTTAACACAACGTGCAAGGTAAGCTCGAAATAAACTGTGGCCACTCGTGAATCAAGCCAGACTTGAAGGTAAACGAGCAGGGTTTCAGGGTTCAATTTGGTTATCTAGTGACTCTTTAGCGGTTATAATTCGTAGCGAGGTCTGTCATCCTCATGGGTACTGTTTTTTGTTAGGGTTCAAGCTAGACTAGAAATATACAAAAACTGGTTCATATTAGAAAGTTCTAATTTTATTTACTAAACAATTTAATTTGGTTATAAGTTCTTGTTTGTTGTTTTATGTCAATTAAGTTAACTTATTTTTCACCTAATGTTAGGGGAATCAGAAACTTAACCAAACGCAAAGCTTTATTTCTATGTTGTAAATCGAAATGCAGAGATGTCTATTTTTAGCAAATGGTTGTTCTGTAGGCAAAAGTCAGTGACTTGAATTTGATGCGAGCAGCAACTGGCAACCAGTGCAATTTTGTGAGGAGAGGAGTGACTTGTGCTCTCTTCGGCTTGATAAAGACCACTCTAGCTGCAGAATTTTGGATCAGTTGCAGAGGTTTGATAGTGCAAGCTGGGAGACCTGCCAGGAGAGCATTACAATAGTCCAATCTGGATAGAACAAGTGCTTGGACTAGGAGTTGTGTAGCATGCTCTGATAGGAAGGACCTGATCCTCTATAATGTTGTATAAGGCAAATATGCAGGACTGGGCAGTTCTAGCAATGTGGTCTGTAAAGTTCAATTGATCATCAATCACAACTCCAAGGTTCCTGGCTGACCTTGATGGAGTTATGGATGATGAACCTAGCTGAATGGAGAAGTTGTGGTGTAGTGTTGGGTTGGGCGGGACCACAAGCAACTCTGTCTTCGCAAGGTTTAGTTGAAGGTGGTGGTCCATCAGGCAGGCTGAGATGCGAGCAGCTACCGTCGGATCATCAGGCTGGAAATGAGAGGTAGAGTTGTGTGTCATCAGCGTAGCAGTGAAAGGAAAAGCCATGTTTCTGAATCACAGATCCTAGTGATGTCATGTAGATGGAGAAGAGAAGTGGTCCAAGCACTGAGCCCCGAGGCACCCCAGTAGCTACATGTTGGGTCTTAGACACCTCACCCCTCCATGACACCCTGAACGACCTACCTGAGAGGTAAGACTTGAACCATTGGAGTGCGGTCCCCGAGATGCCCTTCGTCTTTAGGATTGACAGGAGGATCTGGTGGTTAACTGTGTCAAAGGCAGCAGACAGATCCAGCAGGATTAGGACTGAGGATTTGGAAGCTGGTCTTGCCAGTCTTAGAGCTTCAATTACTGAGATCAGGGCTGTCTCAGTTGAGTGTCCGCTTTTTTAACCAAACTGGTTGTTGTCCAGGAGGTTGTTCTGTGTAAGAAAGGAAGAGATCTGGTTGAAAACAACTCGTTCAAGTGTCTTCGCGACGAATGGAAGAAGGAATACCGGTCTGTAATTTTCCAGATGTGCTGGATTTAGAGTGGGTTTCTTAAGCTGTGGGGTTACCCGAGCCTGCTTAAATGCTGTGGGAAAAGTGCCCATGTGAAGAGAGGTGTTTATGATGTGCGTGAATGCGGGCACAACTGAGGAATAAATGGCTTGAAGTAGAATAGGATCAAGAGGACAGGCGGCGATTGGAAAGGAGGAGTTTGGAGACTTCTGCCTCTGAAAGCAGAGAGAAGGAGTGTGTGTGTTGTTTTATTTATGAAGAATGTGGCAAAAATCGTCTGCTGTTAGGGTTGATGAAAGAGGAGGAGGGTTGAGAAGAGAGGAGAAGGTTTTGAAAAGCATGCGAGAGTCCAAAGAATTGTTAATTTTGTTGTGATAGCAAGTTATTTTAGCAGTAGAGATATTAGCAGAGAAGGAAGAAAGGAGGGATTGATAAAGTCCAAGGTCAGTATGATCTTTCGATTTGCGCCACTTCCTCACTACACCCCTGAGTTTAGAACGATGTTCGCGGAGAACATCAGATAACCGGGGGGCAGAGGGTGTGGCGTGGGCTAGCCTGGAGGAAAGGGGGCAGAAGTTGTCCAAGCAGGATGTTAAAGTGGAGAAAAGAGTATCAGTTGCACTGTTAGTATCTAATGTTGAGAGCTGATCAAGTGGAGGAAGTGTGGATGAGACCAATGAGGATAGGCAAGAGGGTGAGAATGAGCGTAAGTTTTGCCGAAAGGTGACCTGTGGAAGAGTTTGTGTTGTGTTCTGAGGCAGGTTGAGGTTGAGAGTGAGGAGGAAGTGATCTGAGGTGTGCAGCGGAGTGACCAGCATATGGTCAGTGGAGCAGTTGCGCGTGTAAATAAGGTCTATTTGGTTACCTGATTTGTGAGTAGCCGCAGTAGATACTCGTTTGAAGTCGAATGAGGCAAGCAGAGTGGAAATCTGAAAAAAAATAATAATAATTGTTTTTGGATTTTTATAAGGCTTTCGATACCGTGGAGCACCATTTATTGTATCAAGCCTTATGTCAGTTTGGTTTTGGCCCAACCTTTACAAATATGATACACACATTGTATAATAATATCTCAAGTAGTGTTTCTTTATCCCGCGGTACATCCTCTCGTTTTGTTATCCAAAGAGGTATTAGACAGGGATACCCTATTTCCCCGTTTTTATTTTTATTAGTAGCTGAAACTTTAAATCTGTACATTGCTCTCAAATTAAAGGTATTGATAGGAGATTTCTCTTTAAGTATTAGCAGAGAATATTTATATAGAGACATGCCACTTCATCAATCCTTAATACAACTATATAGGGAAAACCCGTAACGCCAAAGATGGCGGTTGTATGCACATGTCCCACCCCTCCCGCTGGAAAGCCAATCGTCTGCTTTTAGCAGTCAAGCCGAGAAACATTTAAGCCTATCGTCTGGTTCCACTGACGCATGCGCACAGTTGAGGTTTGCGACAGCGCAAAATACGTTACTGTGCGTTCACACCGCCGCCGGAGAGAGCGTCAAAGTGGCCGGAAGTCATTCATTTTCAATGAGAGCCGGCGGCGAGCTCCGGCGAGGGCGGCGCGGCGCGTCTTGGGCGGTGAGAGCGGCGAGGAGAAGTTGAAATCAGCTCAACTTTATGGTAATGAGCTATGACGCGGTTCGGCGGCAACCGGCGACAACCAATCGGAATGCAGAAGTGCTCCGTTTGAGAGGATTCCAGAGAACGCAGTCAAGTAACTTTGGTTCCGACCACATTAGTTCCCAAGCAAAATAGAAGAGAGGTTGATCATTTGAATTTGACAAGAAGGCGCGCAACACTATTTATAGGCAAGATTTTCGCGCTAGAACGCTTGTTTTTCAGCGGGTATGCAAATTAGAATAGCACTTAACCATGAACACAAAAGCCACACCACACAAATGGCTTTTAATTGGTTTATTTCGTTAGCAAACATGTCACTATAATTGTTAAGTTCTTTCCATCGATTAATTTTCTGCAAAAATAATGATCGACATGCTTGTTTGCTTTACGGCCCCTTTAAATAAAGTTTTAAAAAAGACCAAACATTCGATCTACGTCAGAGCATCAGAGCGTCCACGAATCTTTCCACGGCGTCGCTGGCAGGGCGGCGAGAGCGAATTTTGCCGCTCTCGCCGGCGGCGGTGTGAACGTACAGTTACTGTTTGAAAAGGCGGCAGATTTGATATGCAGTGTATGTGTGAGTTGTGTAAATATCAGACATCAGAAGTCTCCCGCAGATTGATAGCGGCTCCCTGATGCCCGCAAATTAGTTCAAATCTCCCGGAATCTAGAGCTCGCACATACTGTGCTTCAAACTGTGTAGCGCGCGCACGACCGAGGGAGAGAACCCTTGCGCATGCGTAGTAAACGTATAACCTGTGGGGAAAAAGGCCTTTTAAACCTTATTTTGGGGCAAAGTCATCAAACTTTTTCAGCGATTTTTATCATAATTTACTGCTGTTTCTATACATGCAGTTTTTATGTCCCGGTGACCAGTGAAACTGCAGTTCTGACTCTCTGCCCATTCATTTAGATAGGAGCCTGGTCTTGTTAGTGCGAAATAGCTGCCCGGAGGCGTTGCCAAGATGGCGGCCGAGTGGCATGACTTGCCTAAAAGGACTTTGGTATTAGTCAACTCACTGACTAACACTTGTTTATTTCTGAATAACAAAGATCAGGTCCCTGTTATTCTAGAGGCACTTAAACTGTTCTCTGATGCCTCAGGTCTATCAATGAACTAGTCTAAGAATAACATTTATAGCTGTTCACCATCTAAATTATTCAAGTATATCTGGAATACAGGTTAAACAGGTAGTTAGATACTTGTAATTAGCAAATCAGCCTCAGAGAGAATTACAGAATTTTTTTCACAAAGATTACAAAAAAAAACTAGAAATATTTTTAACTGATAATATTTCCAAG
This sequence comes from Rhinichthys osculus, assembly GCA_029959095.1. Lineage (NCBI taxonomy): Eukaryota > Metazoa > Chordata > Actinopteri > Cypriniformes > Leuciscidae > Rhinichthys > Rhinichthys osculus. The sequence continues at coordinate 16,989,476 of JARWKJ010000017.1, forward strand.
GCTGAAGGGATCTCTAGACTTGTATATCCTGCATTATCTCTTTATGTATACTCTAAAATGTGTACAGCAATTGACAAAATTTTATTTAAATTTATGGAGAGGCAAGACAGAGTATGTTAAAAGGAAAACCATAATTAGAAGTGCATCAGAAAGGAGGATTAAATGGTTTAGATTTTGAAATTATTAATAATATATTTAAAATTAACTGGATCAAGCACTGTCTTTGTGAGAAGAAATTTCCATGGTTCTTTATCCCCAAGCTCATCTTTAATAAATGTGGTGGCCTTAACTTTTTACTTGCTTGTGATTTTAAATGCACTAAACTTTTAAGTAGTCTAATTTTCACAAACAAGCTTTGGATTCGTGGAAATTGGTCTACTAACACAATTTTACTCCCCATTCCTGTGTTATTGGAATAATCAATATATATATATTTTGTGTTCCTCCCAGTGGCGTTCCTCTACAGATGTAGGCCTAATACTAAAGATATGTTGTCTTTATTTTTAAGGTGTATCCTAATCTTTTGATGTTTGCCCCGTGAAGCCGCATGGGAAGCGCTCGTGCCGCCTGCTGTTGCTATGGTAACCTCATCTCGCGACCGTGACTACTTTTCGCGAGAGTCAGTTTAGCGCTCTAACTTTACTGAAACGTTGTTTGAAAACGCTTATTGAATGTACTATGTAAATGTACTTATAATACTTATGTAAAACTAAAAATATTTCTGAGAACCATTACCTCGCACACTTTATACCACTAGTATGCAATAAGAGAAATTGGACTCGAGTGACAGGCGAGGACCAGGGGCTCGAGACGCTGAGAGGGCGGGGAGGGTGTTTCTCAGGACTGAACGAACGAACGAAGTACTACACGAGAGAGAGAGAGAGAGAGAGAGAGAGAGAGAGAGAGAGAGAGAGAGAGAGAGAGAGAGAGAGAGAGAGAGAGAGAGAGAGAGAGAGAGAGAGAGAGAGAGAGAGAGAGAGAGAGAGAGAGAGAGAGAGAGAGAGAGAGAGAGAGAGAGAGAGAGAGAGAGAGAGAGAGAGAGAGAGGGGGGGGAGAGAGGGGGGGAGAGAGAGGGAGAGAGAGGGAGAGAGAGAGAGAGAGAGAGAGAGAGAGAGAGAGAGAGAGAGAGAGAGAGAGAGAGACTTAGAGAGAGAGACTTGCGCACTTGAACTGGGGCTGTGTGGGAAAATAGCGCACAGGGGCATATGCGAGCGGCTCGAGCTTTAACCTGAGACCTGGGATCCATCTCACTACTCGGGTCCAGCTGTGGATGTCCAGCATCTTTTGTTTCTGGTTTTCGTTCAAGCTTTTATAAGGGGAAACAGCCTTGAGTCTTTACAGTTTGAGTAAACCTAAAGAAAGGTTAATTGAAAGTGATCCATTCAACATGGAATTACCGGTTCTGGTTTTAGTGGCGGTGATCTTGTCTTTCGGGACCAGCACTAAACTGAATGTGCCGCGTCTTCGCCTGTCATACAAAGGTAATGCGTTTAACTTATAGCTATATATATATTTTATTCATCTTTACAAACGGAACACAAAGCCAAAGATCTAATGAAAATGTAAAATGACCTGGTTAAGATTTACCCGACTATGAGGAGAGAACTCGGTAAATAGCTAGATGAATGATTGTTTATTTTCACAGTTTGAGTGTTAAAGTTAATGTTGCCATCCCTCGGTTCATCTTGTGTGTGAATTAGTCTACATAGGTTACAGGTGCGAGTGACAGGAATGGCAATCAGAATCAGGCAAAAAAATGTTCGTTGCGAAGTAGTGTGCAACACACAGTGAAATCGTAACGGACGCTTCCATTAGATTAGGCTACTCAAATAGGCAACAGCTCCAGCATAACACAAATCATGGACGTGTAGTAGGCTATAGAGAATGCACATACGATATATGCAGAAAAGAACTTAGTATGAATAAATATGAATTTAAATAGAGATTATACAGTGTAAATACTGTGTGTACTGTAAAATGTCAACAATGTTTAACATCGTTGTTTACATCAATTTAACCTATTTTTTTGTCACAAATAATGTCTTTATTTCCTACTTGGTTGTATGTGTTTCAATTATATTTTCATCATTAGTAGGCTATCAAAGTGGTCTAAAAAAGTGAAAAAACTGATTGTCACTTAGATTTTTCTAAGGCAGTTTTTACAGTGTGTGAAGATACCTGCACAGAACAATGTTTCCAGTAAGCTGTTTCCCCTGTAGCTTTTCGCATTTATATTGCCCTCTCCACGCATCCTGCTTTGCACATTGAGTATTTTTTTTAAGCTTTGCGCACAGCCCCTCTGTGACCTTATCAGATTCAAATCTGAGCGCCCTTCAGCTCGTTTACAGCGCCGTTTCCGTCTTTGCATGGCAGTGAGCTTCTCTAGAGATGTTGTGGCTGGTCTTTTTTAAACTGTGGGAAAAAGCTACGTCAGGACTCCGGGCTACTGTTTCAGCTGTTATCCAAAACTCCGGGATCCTCTTGCCTCTCTCTCCTGGCGCGCGCTCACATCCCCGCGGTCAGACTCTCAGCGGTGCGCGAGACAGTTTGCGCTTCCTCTTCTTTTTTTAAATCGCACTTTGCCTCTCTATTATAGGATTTATGGAGTGCAAGGAGAATGTTGCAGTGGCCTGGGCGAGTTTGAGATGTTTTAACTCTTGCTATTAGACGGTGCAGCTTTAAAAATTTTAAAGGAATAGTTCATACAAAAATGAAAATTCTGTCATCAACTCACCCTGATTTCATATGACTATTCAAGGAACACAAATTAGGTGTTAAATTGCGGTCCGTTGTTCGGTTCGCTTGCGAAATCCAGTCATTTCCATAGGAATCAATTCACTCGTTCGTGAATTTCGCGTAAAGGCTAAAGAAATCAGAAAGTTGCTTGGTTTGACAGCGATTTTGTGTTCGCTGTGATTCATACATTGCTACGTTTTTTTTTTTTTGCCTGCAAAATTTCTCTAATTTTGGAATAACGTTTCATTAACCACATATAATGAAAAAGTTGTGTTAGGAGTTAACCAGAAACAGACCAACAGTAGGCTATTGTGCTTCCGGACAGTGCAAACTAGCATATACTTTTGGCTATATTTTGATATATCACAGAAAAAGTCATTGTAAAACCTTTTTTTCCCCTGTGTGTTCCTTGTAAGAATAAAGTCATGGGTTTGGAATGAAATATGGGTGAGCAAATGATAATTTTATTTTATTTTGCGATTAACTATGCCTTTAAGAGAAACTTTGCTTAACCCTAATTTACCTGGAGGGTATCAGGAAGTTGGTTTGCATTAAGTGTTTATCAGTGCCTCAAAAGTTCTTTTCATTAATGATTATAAGCTGAGTGGAGTGTCCAGTTTCCCTCCAGCGGTGTGTGAGTGCGTGACTAGAGCGCATCTGTGCAGAGTTTAATGCAGTCATCTAATGCTCGCCCAGTCCCTGCGTGGAGCTCTGATTGCATGTAATCGGCCTGTGTTCTTCTCCATGGACGCGCTATTAACCTTGATAATGATCAGCCTAGAGATACAGTTGAACTATATAGATTTTAACCACTGACGGGTAATGCCTGTTGATCATTCTGCCAACTGAAAAGGCTAAAGCATGCACACACACTCATCAAGCTGTCAAAGCTGTATGGATTGGTCTGGAGGGAGCATGTTATGTTTTGAATGGGAAATGAGGGACGGCCTGTATATGCCAGTAGCTGGGCATTAAGTGTGTGTGTGCGGATCTGTGGGGTCCCTTGGTGGGTCAGTTGTGTGTGCTGATTTAGGAGAGGACAGTTTTTCCAACCAAGCTCCCTCACTCACTTTCACACCCGCATGCATTCATATGTGCACACTGGCACACTTTTCTCTTTTATGGTTGAACATACACAGAGACGCATAGATGGGCGGATCTGTGTTTGTTTTAGTTTACATGAATGAATTAATGAGTTTATTTTTTTAGCGTTGCCCAGATGTTTGTGGAGGGTTTTGTGAGGTCTGGCTAAAGAATCTGTCACTAAAAGAATGTTTGATGATTCTTTGGTTTCGTTCACATTCTCTCACTCCCTAAATATTCCCAGCTCCCTGGAACCGTTTGTTTGAGAGAGAAGGCCACAGAGTTTCATGTCTGTAAGATGGATGTTGTGAAACTCTCCCATGAGATTGGGGTTCTAGATTAGGAATTGCTCTAAATATTAAAGGAGCTTTGAGGGATGTTTGAACTGAAACTGCCAGACTAGCGACTGAATTGGACACGCTTCCTCTTACCAAAAGCCCAATTACAAAGATACAGTTGTGCCATTGAGAATATTGTAATCAGAGACGAATCAGGAGAACAGCAGCTTGTAGCAAAATATCCATTCTGACACCAACTAACATCTGCTTTATAACAGCTGAACATGGCATTGAGCTTGAACGGTCCGCATCTCAGATTCTCTCATATGGCCAGCTTTATGAATCTGCACAATGATTGAGTGGCAGAAAGTGCTTTAAAGTCGTTTGGTTGGCAAAGCAAAGTACCTGCATGACTTTTTTTTTTCCTGTTTACAGATATCTCAGGGCCTAATTCAGTCAAATCTGTCAAGTAATAGGAATATTTTCTGCCGTATCAGAAAAAATGATCTCACAGCACCTTTAATCATGCGTGGTCAAGGGTAGACCTTTGAAGGGCATATGCCTTATCTTTCAGATAAAGATAAATATTATTTATATAAAGTATAGCCTATTAGCCTGCACAGTTTTTGTGTAGTTGATCTGCAATCTTCAGAATGTGTAATTTAATATTTGAAGCATTATAAATACACTTCTTTCAAAGCAAGCTCTCAACCCTAAGGTCAATTATAGTCACAAGTATAGCCTACATGCCAGACAAAGACGAGTTACAATTGCATTATAGGTCTGTAATTGTGCGATCAAGTTCGTATTTATGGGTGGTAACTGGGAAGTCATAATTACGACGCCAGGTGTAAGGTTGCGATGTACAACATTACATCAATTTAATTCTACTTCTAGAAAATGATGAATAAAGAACGTGCATTACATGTTTTGTCTTATCTTTTTATTAAATTTATGAATGTGCTGTAAACTGAATTATATATTTTATCGAAATTGTACAATACTGTCTTACTGTCATAATTTGTACATGCAACTTAGCTAGTTATAATGTAAATTTAAAAAAATTATTTCATACATTTCAACTACAGATGATGCATTGTGTCCTCCATGCTTTCTCACACGCCCTCAGAACAATCCAGAGTTTCCCACTTGTCATTTTGATGGTGTTCATTTGCGTTGTACGAAAAAAAAAAACCACTTGTAAATACGATATTTTCTAGTTCTGACTTCACACATCTTTAGATCGATGTCATAAAAGAATACAATTTCAGTCTAAGTTTTAGATCTAACTAAAATGAAACTTTTAAAGTGCATGTAAATGAACTGATTCACAGATTGTGTGCAGGTCCAAGTGGAGTTCAGAGAAATCATGGTGTGTGAAGTAGGAAAAAAATAGGTGGGCAAAACTGAAACCTATTGAGGAAATGAATATCGGTCTTAAGGTTTAGGTCAAATGCATAGAGTTCAGACACATACTTACACATACACACACACACACACAGGAGACAAGAATTCAGTGTTTGTGCTGTGTAAAATGGATGCAGGTGGAATTTTAATGAAAGCACACATTCCCTCCATCCTTGTGGAGTCAGTCAAGAGTTTGCGGTGTAACACGGCTGAACAATGCAGCATTGTGGCGGTTTCCTCCTGCGTTGAGGGGACTTCGCAAGCTTACCGCAATTAGGTCACAAGCCCTGGACGTGATCACACGCACTGATAACGACCACAACAGCTGCTGGTCACTTAAACTATGATTTGATTTTTTAACCCCTTGGCTGATGACTGTCCTGGGAGCCGTCACACGAACACATGCACACTTAATTGCAGCTATAATGATCTCGAGCACACTGCACAAATACAGCTGCCCTCTGTACACACTAAATGCACACACACTAACATATGGAAACATGGCTGCTAAAAGGGATCAGGGTTATAAAGGGCAAAGAAGAAAGGTGTCAGAGAAAGCAAAGAATAAATGGAGGTAAATAAAAGGAGGAATGGTGTGGACCGAATTAATTTCACCCACTGTCATATAGATTGTGTGAGAAAGAATCTTTCTTTTATTCTTTCTTGCTAAATGTGTAAACAAGTCGTGGAGTCTGTGTGTGTAGCCATAAAAAGGTGTTTTGTCCAGCTGCTGGAGTCTCATTGTGTGCGTGTGTGTACAGAGGGGAAGGCAGTGACTCTCATGGCTGCTGTCCGAGGGTTTATCTAAACCCTCATGTTCTGATTCTTGCTTTAGGGAGAGAGGGGATCAAGAGAGGCCAAGGAGCAGGAGAAGACAGAGGGACTAAAAGAATGAGGTTGACAAAAGGAACGCTGAAAAGATAAGCTAGAAAAAGTGGGTTTGAGGGGGATGAGGGGCTTTTATGAGTTTACCAGTAAGAGCTAGTGTAGCTGGATTTGCCCTGCAGTAACGTGAGTGTGTGTGACAAATGAAGACAGACAGGCAGAGACAGAGAGAGAGAATTAGAGGAAACAGCGCTACTATGATAGAGAATTACGTAGCCTATATGAACATGCATATGCTATCAGTCAAATGTTTGGACACATGTACTTATTCTTGTTTTTATAATAGTGAAGTCATCAAAACTATTAATAACACAAACAGAAGTTTGGGGTATAAGAGATAAGACCTCATTTTAAAGAAAGCCCGCTATTATTTGTCTAGATTCCCGATCTGCACACTCCAACTTCGTGAGCTGTATATACTGGGTAGTTTAATTTTTTTTTTCCTTTTTCCTTCACTATCTGGTATAACTCATCTATTTAAAAAAAAAAAAAAAAAATGTATATTTATACTATAGTACACTATATATACACCGTTCAAAAGTTTGGGGTCAGTAAGATTTTTTTCTTCAAAAGTAATTAATAAGTGACATGACATATGAAGGCCAAGTATGGTAACCCATACTCAGATTTAACCCATCCAAGTTAGTGCACACAGATTAGGATCAGTGAGTAGTAAATACACACACACACTGCAAACCGTGGACACACACACAGCCCGGGGTGTGATTGCCTTACTCAAGGGCACCTCAGTCATTTCCTGCCAGTATTGAGAATTGAACCTACGACCTTCTGGTTACCAGTCTGGCTCTCTAACCATTACTTCCCCCTAATACTTTTATTCATCAAGGATGCTATAAATTAATCAAATTGACATTAAAGACATTTATTATGTTATAAAAGATTATTTCAAATTAATGATGCTTTTTCTATTAAAAATCCAAAAAAATGTATCATGGTTTCCACAAAAATATTTAACAGCACAACTGTCTTCAAAATTGATACTAATAAGAAATATTTCTTGTGCACAAAATCTGTTCACAATATTACAGTTTAATATATAAATCAATTTAAATATATATATAGTAAGATAAGATTTAACACATACAAAATCAGTTCACAATATCACTGTTTTTACAATCTTACCGGCGTCCTCCAACTTTTGAACAGTAGTGCACATAGTGTAAAACAGAGTGGTGTAAGTGTGTTTTGTGCATGATAATGAATGTATTCAGTGAATTTGAGATGTCTTAGATTGTTTTAGTCTTAACCTGCTGTGACATGTTGACATACTCTATATTCGATTTGTTATATGAGAAGGACAGTCTGTGTGAGAGAGAGAGTGCAGTTCTTAACATTGTCTATTCTCTGGGAAGACACCAAGAGATCTTCCTGTCGATGTTCAACTCTGTGAACGCTCTCCCCTGCTGCTCACTGCATCAGCCATAATCAATTAGTTCCACTACACACTGCTGACAGAATCAGCCCAAAGCCCCCAAAGGATCAACCTGATACTGATCTCACACACACACACACACACACATATGATAAAGTACATACACGTTATATATTAATGTATCTGTCTACAGCAGAGCGGAGAACATGATTAACTTTCTATGCAGACATGTTTCCTCCTGAGGGTTATGTATTCATCTATTACATATTTATATATCCTTTCTCACTTTCTATCTTTTTATCTTTCTCTTTCTCTGTCTCTTAATCACATACAGACACACGACCCTTTAGACATGAGAATAAACGCAATCCTTAAGGCAAACGGCCCATTCGGTTTTACCACAAGACCTCTCCCTCCTTCCATTTTCATTCACTTCATTACCAGTAAGCGAAATCTAAAAGGCAGGCCAGATGCCAACAAGCATGTGTGTGATATTAATGGTTTGTTTAAAAAGTTGGTGGTGTGCCACTGTGTAGAAAGCCCACTGATGTAAGAAAAAGTTTAAGAGAAAAAGGAAAGGAAAACATTTTCTACAACATGTGTCAATGCAATTCCAACAAACCCTGTAAATTCTGGTTTGCATTTATTTAGCATTTCTCTACTATTCATCATCCTCTTTCCTCATTGATTACGCAAACACAGATGTGATTATAAGCCAAATGACTTTAAGATCATAGGGTTTGAAGAAAAAACATGCATCAGTTGAACAGGCCTATATCTTTATGAGGTGTGTCTGTGTGTTGTATGAAGCCTATAATACCTGGAGAAAACATCCATTAGCATTTCAGTTCATCTTAATGGAGAAGAACGATGATTTGCCAGCAGATGAAGTTATGACATCCTATAACTGGCCTGCTCTAACCAGACACCCTTGTTTGTAACTACGTCATGTGTTCTGACACCAACAGAACACTAAATTTTTAGTTCTGTTCCAAAGTGTTACACATTTACTGGCATCCGTATAGCCTCTTACTGTCACACTGGAGGAGGACCACAACTGTGTGTGTGTTAGAGAGCGAGTTCTTGTTGCCAACTCAAATCTCTGCGTGTTGTAATATTTTCAAGTTTGATGCCATTAAATTGGTGATTTGTGAACTGTTATTTTAACAGAAAAGTGTATTTTACAGGAGAGAGCCCAGACTACCTTTGAAATTTTCACCATACTCTCTGAGCGTGTACTGTGTAGTATATGTGTCTGTGAGACACACTTTCACTTATGAGGAGGTGGTCTATACAGCCCGTAAAACTTGGTAATGTTTCTCACCCTCTTCCATTCCGTTCTTCTGTAATCCAGACGAAACGCCATACTAATATAATCTGACAGGGGGACTGTCCCGATACCCACACGGTATTGCAGTCTTGACCACTTGAGAGCATGTACACGTGGAAGGAAGTTAGTGCTCAAGACTGTCCCAGATGAATGCCAAAGCTCAGTGCCCTTAACACACACTAAATTCACACTCTCTCATGCCGCTTCAGAGCTTTATTTGAGGCCAAGTATCCCATCATTGACCATGTTCAGGAACTCACGTGGAACGAAATGTCAAGAATAAATATTTTGTAAAATGATTGCAACTGCTTTTTATCACTTAATTAGTGGAACCACAATTACAAAATTATGATGTCTGATATATAGGGACTTATATATATATATATATAAAGGCATTTTTAAAAATCTAATTGTGTAAAAAATTATTGTGTTTTGTCTGTTTGTTTTGTGCTGTAGATTCAGTAGCGGTGTTGATAGAACAACGAGTATTGTCAGTAGTAGCTTATAAAATTAAGATTAAATATTTTTTTTGTTTATTTTTGTTTGTTTGTTTAATATATTGTTATGGTTAGTAATTGGTTTGTCTTTATTCCACCACTGTGTAAAATTTCTTCCTCATAAGTACTAAATGATTCCCATCTCTACTAAAGCCCTGTTTACACCTGGTATTAAGAAGCGTTTTCATCAATCCAATCACAAGTCGACAACGCAAAATGCAGGTGTAAACGGGGTCTAAAGCATTTTGAGCTTGTCCACTGTGGACCACTTTCATAGTCGAAAACGCATTTATATTACTTACAGCAAATAATTACTGTGCTAAACAGCAGCAAAGCAAAAGATATTTATGAACTTGACACTTCTTTTTTGAAACAATATAAGGACATTTTCTCTGAGCCATTAACAACAATGATCAATCAATCGATTAGTGAGGGCATCTTTCCAGCAGGCCTAAAACCGGTGATTGTCACCCCTATATTTAAATCCGGAAACAAACAAGACATGAACAATTATCGTCCAATAAGCATCCTTCCAGCTGCGTCAAAAGTGCTCGAGAAGACTGTGGCGGAGCAACTTACTACCCACTTTGACTCACAAGCTTTTTTAAACCCAATGCAGTTTGGCTTCAGACGGAAATACTCAACAGATTCTGCTTGTTGCTACCTCCTAGAAACTATCAGGGCATATGTGGATCAGGGAAGGGTGGTGGGAGCAGTCTTCCTTGATCTGCGTAAAGCTTTTGATACTGTCAATCACCAGATACTTTATAGTAGGTTGCGTCAATACAATCTCTCTGAGCACACCCAAAAGTGGATAAGATCTTATTTGAGCGACCGACATCAGTGTTTACGAGTGAATAATATCCAATCTGCGTTTAGAGCTACTTCGATGGGAGTGCCGCAAGGGTCTATTTTGGGACCCTTGCTTTTTAGCATCTATATAAATGACCTCCCCAGAGTGTGTTCTGACGTTGATGTAATTATGTACGCTGATGATACGGTGATCTTCACTTTTGGGGAAAACGAGCTGGAGATTGCTGAAAAATTATCAAAAGAAATGCAGAAAGTTGCAGAATGGTTGCAGACGTCCTGCCTGACCTTAAACGTTGATAAAACAGTCTCAATGTTTTTTTCAAATAAACGTAAAATACAACAAAGTCAAGAAATTCAAGTAAATGGACAAAAAATTAAAAATGTAAATGAAACAAAATATTTAGGTTTAGTACTTGACTCAAAGCTTGGTTTTAAAAGTCACATAAAAAAACTCAGTAATAAATTAAAATTTAATTTGATGAACTATAAACATATTAGAAATTCATTAACTACGGAAGCCTCAAACACATTCCTTAATACTATGATTGTTTCACATCTTTTGTATTGCATGTCTAGTTGGTCTCAGGCGTGTAAAACATCGCTAAAGTTTCTTGAATCATTATACAAAAGGGCTATAAAAATTCATGATAAAAAGTCTCGCTACTACCATCATTGTAAAGTATTAAGTAAATATAACATTTTACATTTTGAAAACCTTATTAAATATAATCAAATTTCTTCTCTATTTAAAATTATTCATAACATCGCTGCTCCTCCCTTAAGAAAATTTGTGACACTAAATTCGGAGAGAAATTTTAGAACCACACGGTCGACAGTTAGAGGAGAGTGCAGCGTTCCAAGATACAGAACCACATATGGTCAACAATCGTTCTCTTATAAAGCAGTGAGCCTTTGGAATATTCTTCCAAATGAAATTATCTCTTGCACTAACTATAGCATATTTACACGCCTGACCAAACAGTGGTTATTAACAAAGCAAACCTGTATGCACTGAATGACTGCGATACGAATGATGTAATCTGTAAATGAATAAGTTATAGATTCCTGTAGTAGAGAGTGTTATGATGTGAGTGAAGTGATGCTTCTGTGTATTATAATTCTGTACATATTTTTTAAATTTTGTAAGTATATCATCAAACTGTCCAGGGACTGCAGGCGGAAATTAGCATTTTTGCTATAACCTGGCACATGACATCTCTTCTTTCTTAGATTAATGTTTTTTTGTGCATTGTCCCTGATCAAATAAATAAATAAATTCAAATTCAAATTTGACCAGATTGCTTTCATAGTGTAAATGCTCATGTGGTCGAATGTGTTTGAACAACTCCGACTACTGACCTAATGCGTAAACATAATGAGAAGAGTGCTAGCCAGAAGGGATTTAAACTTTGTCGGCTGAATACCTAAGTTTGGTTGAAGACAGAACGAAGCACGTGAAAGAAAGAATAAAAACGTACTGAGCACAATGTTCTCTCATTCCTAATTTCTAACACGCACTCACAGCGTTGGTCTAAGATATTTTGTAAGAGAGAAATGGAAAAGACTCTTCTTCAGAAATTCTTCAAAAGAATTTCTTCAGATGTATGTGTTTCTGTTACATTTAATTGTCTTCACATGTGTGTTTATGGGGAACACAGGGTTGATTCATGACTTATTGAGATCATCTGCCAACATTGTACTCCAGAGTAGAGCACTAAACCGCAGGTTACCTCAGGGCCTCGCTGCAATTACTGTTCCTGTATGTACCCGCTGGATGAGACGCCTGTTAAATGACAAATAACCAGTGATCTGTGACTCTGTATATGTGCTCTTTTTTACAGTAAGTGAGTATCTGGGTCAGTATTTCACTGTTTGGACTCTGTGTTCTGGAAACCAAACCCTTAAAAGCTTTTATATCTCTTTGTGAAACTTGCACGGAAGATCATTCCATTAAAGAAAGAACAAAACTCTTTCTCCTTTGTTCAGCTTGTTAGTTTATTTGAGGTTTATATCAAAATACCTCACACAATGTCAAACCCCACAACTGTGTGTTTATGTAACTGTGTTTGAATATATCTTTGCCAGTGATTGTTAAAATCTAAAAGTCTTTTGGTAAACTCCTTAAATGGCCGAGAGCGAGTTTTAATTGATTTATATAGAGGAGTGTTGTGGTGGTATTTGTTGCATGTGTGTGTTTATAATTGTGGTTTAACATTTGGCTTTGTTGTTTGGCTTCTGTTTGTGCTCTTTTCAGCGGTGCCCCATTAGCGGCTTTAGACGCATGCCACCCTCTCAACGAGGCCTCATTCCTTCTTCAGCTGCTCTTTCTTCACTCCTCTTTTCTGTCCAACCTCACATTATATGAAGGGAATGTGGAGGGAGTGTAGCGCTGTACTTCAGGATACTAGAGAACGATAGCAAGAGAATGTGTGTAGTTCAGGTATTCCCTATGGGGACAAAATGTACTTATCCTTAGTTTAAAATGACAAAACCATGGCAATTTGGGGGATATTCTCATCTGGGAAATTGTTTTTTTTTTGTTTTGTTTTTTGAAAAGTTTGGGTTTGGCTCTGTAGTAGTTATAATTAGCTTTTTATAAAAACGATAGCAGTCTATGGTATGTCCTCAAATAGGTTATACACACACAAACACACACACACAGGCGCAAACACACACACACACACACACACACACACACACACACACTTAAAATTTAGTAAATATGGCAAATTCAAGTGAACAACTTGAACACCATGTGAAATCTGCATGGGGAAATCCTTCACCCTAAGGCAAAATTTATAATTGTGGGGAATCCTATTAAAATGACTGGATTTAGCCCATGACGATTTGTTTATTTGCATTTTTGTCAATACAACATTTTTGCATTTAATGTGGACAAATTACTTTGTCGAAAAATCAGATAATTACTCAGTGTTAAGGCATTGAGATGTTCAACAGAAAGCACAGTCTCTTCAAGAAAGTCACTTGCCAAGTTTGGTAAAATGCCTCTGCTACAAAAAGTACTGACGTAAACTTGCATCCACAAAATTTTGACTTGCAGCTTTGAACAAATAGTCACGGCAATAAAGCACAATTAAATTTAATAGACAACAAGAGAAACAGATAAAGAGGGATTTAGTTCTCAGAGAACTCCGATAATTCACAAGTGCTTCTCCTGCTGTTCTGGATTTACAGTAAGAACATAATAAAGTCAGTCTACTTTGACCAGGAGAGAAAGATTTATTGTAATTTTTCAGTTGAAATTTTGTGTTTATTGTTATGTCATTCATAATTTATATCTCTTTCTCTTTCTCCCTTTCACACAGATCTGTTGGCCACAAACCGTACCTCCGTTTTCAGTGGTTTCCATGGCGATCTACACTTGTCGGCTGTGTTTTTGGATGAATATCACGACAGGCTTTTCCTGGGAGGGAAGGATGTTCTCTACTCACTGAGACTGGATCACACACATGATGCTAAAGAGGTAGCGGACACACTATCGTTGCGATAAGGTTAAGATAATATGCTGCCACAAAAAAACACAAAAAAGTGTTAGAGCTCTGAAAAAGTGCAAGTGATGATGTAGCTGTATGAGGGTATGTTAGTGAGAGGTATCATGTTATTCAGTCTCTACTGGAGACTATTATCTACAGACAAAGATAAAATCAGGAGACGCTTACATGTGCTGACACATTTTACACATGATTAGTAAGGGGCGTGAAAAGGCCGGTTCTTGTTTGATGCATTGTTGCGTTTAAAAACTAGATCACGTGCAACAGAATGAAAAAAGCTGTTTTAACTTGACATGGAGTTTCAAAAGCAGCAACATGTATCCCACCATTGAGAGAGACACTCACAACAAGGTATATAAAAGCTTTGTAAAAAACATATTTTTTTTATAAATATAATATTTATAATGTATTATAATATTACAACTATTATAAAACCATAATTTTAAAAATGTCATTAAATTAATATAATATTTAAAGCAACCTAATGGGGCTAATTCTGGCTAATCAAATTAGCAAGTTTGTAATTGATCAAGTAATGTTTGAGCATCAGGTTTTTACTGTAAAATGTATTAAGCTTTCAATTAAGCTTTCAAAAAAAATTCTAAAACATGTTTATGTATAATAACACACTGAGGGGTGCATGGCACAGTGATTAACTTGGAAACTTAAAAATGGCACTTCATGACAAAAAGGCTGCCCACTCCAAGGGAAATTTTGGAGAGCTCAGGTCTTTTTTCACAGAAAGCAAGACAAATATGATTAACTTTATCACAAAACTGTTTACTTTCTCACTAATATAAAAATAAACACATATGAAATTGTGTTTGGTAATACTATAATCCAATTTAATAAACATTAAAAAAGAATTTCTTTGTATTTTGTTTCCTTTAGAACTCTTTTCTCATCCATCAGAATGTTTATTAAAAATCACACAAAAACAGCTGCCCACAAACACACATTAAAGTCATATAAACTGACCCCACTTGTGACAAAGACTTGTTTAGACCACACTTAGACATATAAACACGTAAATGGTCTTGCTTGATTTTACAAGATCAATGTTTGGTCCCCTTTTTGTGTTATTGTCACAGTTTTGTGGTAGAGTTTATAAAATAAAGTTGTGAGTTATGAGAACCGCCTCAGTGTGTGTAAATTAGTATTGACCTAAATGGACTGTAAAAGCAGAAGTGCTTTTGGTGTCTCAATGGTTTGGCAGGTTTTTTTCACTATGCAATTATCTTTGTGTGTGTGGGTGAGGTTAATTAAAGCCTCTGTTCATGTGAATATGTTTTGACTCAAGTCACTGGAGCCTCAACAAATGTGGTTGTTTTCGTATGTAATCTCCAAAGAACTTATCATTGTGTGTGGCCTTGTTAAATGACATGAACAGGAAGAGGAAGTGCATTGCCATGGTGACAGACACATGGGAGTGGCTGCCACCTCTGAGGTTATGACCCCTTGACCTTTGAGCCTGGGACAGGCGTGTTCTGCCTTGTTAGACCCTTACGCACTCTGTAAGGCCGCTGTGCAACCACTGGCCACTCAGTAATTGGCCTTTGTTTTAGCCAGAAAACAAAATGAGGATGTTTGGATGTGTGAACTTACGTGTAAAAGATTGTTTTGCAGATGCTATCAGTAAAGCTTCTCAGTGGAAGTGGAGAGTGCCACAGAAATCAAACAATGATTCATGATATTGTTCTTTAAGCGGAAAAATGGTTCAACCCTGATTAGACCCTTCTTCCCTTCTTCGCTCTTGGGCATGTATTTACTGTTAATCCCGAATCACCTGCAGCCTTCATCATGGCTGATCTCGGTTCAGTGTGAGGAATCATTTACATTTACATTCGTCTGTAAATCTTAGCTGCAGTGTTTCTCCCATGGTTAATGGAGGATGGTAATCTTAAAGTGGTGTATCCAGAGCAAATTAAGACCCTTTTCTTCACACCATGTTTATATAAACAATGTATTATAGTATAGTGTTTTATGATTAATAATGACCTTTTAGGTCGATATGACCCAGTGACGGTAGGCTAACATAACTATTTTTAGTCCAGTCACAAAGTGTCCTGAAGAATAAAGGTGATGACTAATTAAGGAAACAGGAAATACCTTTATGCACAGGAAGGATGCTGGGTAACGTCGTTGATTACAGGTTCCGGATTTAGACAATGTCAAAATGTGTAAGAGCTTGAAAGGATACATAAAAAACTAATGACTCACTAATGATTTAATCATGTGAAGCTGTTCAAACTAGCTGGATTGAGGAGCAACATTTTTTGAATGATATCTACAATTTTACAAGCAGTAGAACGACTTTGTAACTGTGTGATACAAAAAAGTCGATCAGTCAACAAGTCCAGACAGTATTTACATTTAATGCATTACATTGACAGACATATTCACAGTGACTTAAATTGCATTCAAAGTGTACATCAGCTCCCTGGGAATTTAACCCATGACCTTGGCATTACAGGTACATGCTCCAGGTTTGAGCTACAGGATCACTATTTAACATTACTCTATTTTATTTGAATATGTTTCTGTCAGGACCACTATCTTCAAATATGATTGATAATTAGCATACAGTTAGGATTGGCGGTATGGTTCTGTTCTGGGCATTAACTCCCTGCCCATCCATGCAGCCTAGCAGCAATAACCCCCCTTAGGGTAATAGAACAGAACCAACATGAAAGTATTGCAGATATCATTAATTAAAGTACAACATAATTCGAGAATTTAGTCTTATTTAGAGGGGAATCAGAATGCCAAATGCTGACTGACGAGAGGAGGAGCTGGGGATGGAGGAGGGTAATTAGCTCCTGAGAAACGCGATAACTGCTGATAATACTGAAGGAGCTTATATATATACAGTGATAGACGTCATATTCCTATAGGTAGACGTGGATCAGCTGAAAGTCAGCTGATGCGAGCTTGACAAACGTGACCTGCCAGAACTGACGCTACGCTTGATTTTTTTTGGAAACATGATCTTCATGTGTGACTGATATATACTGTTATATGTTTGCTTCAATCCTTATTTTAAGGAATTGATACTGTTTATCTAATCACACAAATTGCTATTTAAAATTATATTCTGTTAAGTTTTGCTAAAGGAGATATAATGCAATCATGTTTGCAGATGTGTATAAACAAACCCAAAAGTCTGTGTGAGGTCTGAACGTGACAGTCGTTGTGTGCCAGACTGTTCTTTGACACATTAATGTGTCAGGATGTGCAATCTCTGTATATATATTTTGATAGAGGACCCAGATGAAATTGTTTATTTCTCAAGCATTCATAACATCAGAATATAGGTTTTTGTGAATTTCACACTCTCAGATTTATTATTTTCATAACTTTATCTTTATTGTTGACACTCATGGGAGCAGCAAAAAAACATTTTTTTGTTTTTGTCACACACCCACCCTCGGAGGCATACCTCACTTTACCCCACATAATGAGCAGAGTCAAATACAATAAGTCATTTGTAGTTTGGTTTCCCAGAAGAGTGTAAACACTGGCTCGGTGAGACTTTCAAAACGTTGCACTGTTTAATTGAGTGTACAGACACAGCAACATCAGCTCAACCAATGGCTCAAGACTGTCTGTTTGTCTGACCAATGCCAGTTTATTGGTGTTCAGAAGGTTCATTATTTTTGCAATTCCATTTAAAGCTGCAAGTTGCACAGATGTTATTCACTTCAGCTTTAAAATCAGAATTACATTGCTATCAGAAATTGTGATCATATTTTCTCCACTATTGTGATGAATATTCGAGTGGATCAGAGCGTGAACACAAAAAAAATGAATGTAGGGCGGGACTTGATTTTGTCCATCTAGAATGGATTGAATCATTGGATCGTTGTTGTTTGCTAATTGCTGTGATCTCATGTGAGTAAAAGATTACAAGATATAAGAAAAAATTATGCACACAGATAAATTATTTATAATAAACACTGCAACATTTGCTAAAAAAAGAACAATTGTCCATTTTGATTTCGTGGTGGCTTTAACTGGTGTCTGATTTTGTAATTGTTTGGATCTTTAGAGGCTTAATTAGTCCTAACAAGTAAGTGAGTCTGGGTGTGGGTGGGACAGCGCTGTGCTTAGTGTGTGTTTAATTTATGAGATGATAAATTTCATGTGTTTTTCCTCTTTATCTCCAGATTCATTGGCCTTCGTTGCCTGGGAACCGTGAGGACTGTATTCTCAAAGGGAAAGATCCCGAGGTGAGTGAATTCCTGGTTCTGGTTCTGAATTCACTAACAACATCAACAAACTCATAAGTCGGGTCAGTGTGTCATAGTTTCCAAAGTTTTTTGGGGGGAAGCTGGCATACTTTAGATGTCAGGTAATTTGCTGAATATCCTAAATCCATCAGATGACAGTAAAAATCATCAAATGTTTGTTTTGGACTGTTTGGTTAGTGTGATTCTCAAACTTATTTCATGTGGTTCAATCTGGAGTTTCAAATGAAAACATCTGTCCATCCTCAGCTATACTGTGAGTGTACTGCAGCTGGCGTTATGACTGGAGAGTAGAAGCCAAACGCCCATAAATGAGATTTGATCCACTAACTTATTGTTGTCTTGCTTCCAACCAAGTGTGTGTGTGACTCATGAGTCTCTTAAACCTAATGACCGAAGAAGGCTGTCCCAATACACAGAACGTAGTTATTCTCTCGTTTTTTAAACTCCTCTTTGCTTTCTCTTTCTATTTCTGTTTCTTGTTCTTTTTCTTCTCATTCAGCCTCTCCCTTTTTTCTTTCAGCATCATGAATAGGTTAATTATGTTTCAAGTTAAAGCTTTCCTGTCCTCTGTCCCCAATGGTGGAATGTTTTCCCCACACACACACACACACACACACACACACACACACACACACACACACACACACACACACACACACACACACACACACACACACACACACACACACACACACACGCACGCACGCACGCACGCACACACACGCACGCACGCACACACACACACACACACACACACACACACACACACACACACACACACACACACACACAGGGATATACACTCTGCATCTGCTAGTGTTTAGTATGTTTCCCTCATAAAGTGGAAATGTGAGGTGCCTCCATGGTTACATGCTCTGGTGACTGTCCCGGCAGTATTGTTTGATGTGACAGGTGAGTGTGATTTCACAGCGGTGTTTTAATGACTCTGTTCATTGTGAGTATGTGTAAGGGAATATTTGTTTTTCATTTATGCTCTAGTTGGTGTAACACTGAACAAACACACAGTCACAGATATGAACTGAGTTTTATTTAACACAGGATAGAACTCACACATCCCAAAAAATGGCTGGTGTCTTTACATGAATATGGGACATTTTAGTTTCCTTTTTTTAGCATTAGAAGCGCAAATCCTCTTTTATATGAGAACTATTAGATATTGTGGATAAACTGATGTAAATAGATTAATCAATTAAATACATAATAGATTGTTTTAAACCCAAACCTCAGAAGTCTTGGCCTTCTTAACTGTATTCAACAATTAAAATCATGCAGCAATTTCTTAATTTTGACATAATCAGTTGAATTGATATTCAGTCTATTGTAATACAAATATTTGAATTATTAACACAATTTAATGACCAAAATCATTTATTTATCTATTTATTTATTTATTATTTATTTGAATATGTACATTTTAATTAAATATTTATTGCTTAAATAAAATTTCACAAATCAGTGTTTTATCACAAATCGGGTTTGTCCCAAATATTGATAACAGGGCTACAAAAATTGTATATAAATCATAAATTTACTATTTATATTTATGTGTTTGAGTAAAATGAAAATATTTTGCTTTATTCTCTAAGTTACTGACAACATTTATTTATTTATTTTTAAGCTTCAGGCTCTGTTTTATGCCTTGTTTATGCTAAGTGACTGGCACATTGCTGCTTTGGATCTCTCTTGCGCTCTCAGCCCTGCTGGTTAACATCTGGTCGCAGTTTGAGCATCTGCCTGCATCTTTTATGACCCTTGACCTTTCGTTCATTTATGCTCCACTGATTTTGACCCTACACAGTCAATGAGGCTGCATACAGGTGGCCATAGTTAAGAGTGTGTACATGTTGATAGTGTGTGTTTGTGTGTGTGATGTCTTCCTCTTTCTGAACCCTTCAGTAATTTAAACTTAAGAGCTTCATTCCCATGTTGAAAGCTCTGATTGGGCTTCAGTGAGTTTTAAGTAGGGATCATTTTCTTGATATTTGTTCGCTCTTTTTCTCTGATCCATTAAAATTAGCTGATTCCTGTAACTCTCCATTTAAACACTCTAGGGAAATATCAGTCAAACTCACACATACCAAAATCCTTTGATTTCATATGAGCACAAACTGCATTTGATGGGTTTAACCTGGTTGTCCAATGTAAAATACATGTGTTGGTATGTTTATGTTAGTAATTGTGCTGTAATGATCCAAATTGTACGCTCATTTGCTACCAAAACCCCCAACATTTTAAAATGACCTCTATCTTTGTGTGTTTGGGACAGACGGAGTGTGCAAACTTTGTGCGTTTGCTGCAGCCATTTAACCGCACTCATCTGCTGGCCTGTGGAACTGGAGCTTTCCAACCCGTGTGTGCGTATGTGAACGTCGGACACCGTGGAGAGGTAACATATGAGCTAACACTCCCTCCCACTACTTCACACCTAGTTTGTTTGTGTATGCACATCAGGAGAATCTAATTTACTTATGTATATCAGAGACCAAATTGTTTAAGGTCAGAGGTCACCCACCAACAGACTAGAGGTCAAGACTAGATCATGAGAGAAGATACAAAGCAAAAACACACACACTAATTCAGAGGATTCAGAGCAGAGGATAGAAAAGAGAGATATTGCTTGTGTGTGTGATACAGTCATATGAATATTCTGGCATTGGACAGAATACAGAGTGAGCTGCTCTTACTTCCTTTGAGGTGTTTTATCTTATGTGTCACCTCACAGGGCGTCAGAGATGTCTGACAAATAGACAATAGTACATTGTGTAACTGAACTGGCACAGTTCACCACAGGTTTAATCTGTTTTTGGCATCACTGGGCTCACCCATACGTCTGGCATCACTGACAGTAAAAAATACTCCATTACTATTATTACACATTAGATGAAAACTCGTTTACACTTTATTTCGATAGTCCAAGACATTCTACTAACTATAAGTAACTTTGAAACTACACGTCAACTAACTCTCATTAGAGTACTAGACTGTTAGGTTATGTTTAGTAGAATAAGTTGATATGTACTTGCAGGGTTACTTATAGTCAGTAGAATGTCTGTTGAGGACCATCAAAATAAAATGCTATCAGATATTAAGCAGACAGTCTACTAATCCTCTAATGACTGGTAGTTGACATGTAGTTGCAAAGTTACTTATAGTTAGTAGAATGTCTAAAGTGGACTATCGAAATAAAGTGTTACAAAATCTCATATGTTACAGCCTAGAAACTCAAAGTCAGATGATACCATTTCATTTAGTAATCAGAGCAGTATTTATCTGCAGCAAAAAACATTTAAGAACTTAATTAGGGTGAATTGAAAATACATGCTAATGATACATATACACCCAATAAACTATTTAAAACTTTGATGTGGATATTTTACTTGTAAAAAATTAAATGCAGACAAACTTCAGTATTTCACTAAAGAAGACACAGGGATTTATTCTCCGGAACATGAATCAGGAATCAGTAAACCATTTATTTGAACCGGTTCATATAAATGTAAACCCAAACTAACCATTTCCCTGTTCTACTTACAGTAAGAGAGAGAGAGAGAGAGAAAAAGATTGTGTATGAAAGCACAGTCATTGCCTCAGCTCTTTTGGCTGTAAAGCTACGTGTATGATAGACCATGTCAAGAATAACTATGATGTAGTGTTGTGTTATGCTATTCTGGTACTTGTTTCAAAAAGTAGTTTGTTACTTGAAAAGTTATGCTATTATGAATTCAGCTGAAATACTTTCAGGCTACTGATAAATGTAGCAAGTAAAAGTGAAAAAAGTAAAAGTTACTCCCTAACATTGATAGTTTCTGTTTGGGGTCAGTTTGACTCAAAACAAATCACAATAAACTACTGTTCAAATGTTGGGGGTCAGTAAGTTTTTTTGTTTTTTTTTTTGAAAGAAGTAAGTACTTCAGCAAGGATGCATTACTGTAAATTGATCAGTGACAGCAAATACTTTTACATTGTTACAAAAAAATCTATTTCAGATAAATGCTGTTCTTTTGAGCTTTCTATTCTATTTTCTATTCTATTTGAACTTTCACAAAGTTTCGGGAAGTTTTTTTATTTTTTAAAAACAAAAAATTAACATAAGCACCAAATCGGTGTATTAGAATGATTTCTGAAGGATCATGTGACACTGAAGACTGGAGTAATGATGCTGAAAATTCAGCTTTAACATCACAGGACCATTAAGCCCCCCCTGTAGTGTACATCAGAAAATGTTTTTATAGTATTGTAGAATTATTATGTAAAACATATCATCAGGTTTTGTTTATAATCAGTTATTATACGATTAGGTGAAATCAAGAAGTAGTAACAATATTGAATATATCTTTGGAAATATTAAAAGGGCCTTGGGGTCTCTAATACCCCAAACAGAACATGAGGATTGTAAAAACTAAACAATATTTTTTTTCACTAGCAAGAGAAATGTATGTGTCAACTATAGTTTATTGTTGAGTTGTGAAATTGATGTGAATATTCTGACTTCTTGTTGGCAGCATGTGTTCAGTTTGGACCGTACCACAGTTCAGAATGGGAGGGGGAAATGTCCTCATGACCCCAAACTACCCTTTGCAAGCACCTTCACAGGTACAGTGCCAATGTGTCAAGTTTCTGTGTAAAAGTTCATACCATTACATGTTTGTGTTGTGTGTGTGTGTGTGTGTGTGTGTTTTGGCTCTTGTGTGTGTAGGGTGGAGATTTCTTCTTGTCAGTTGTCAGAGTTTATGGGCCTTTGTAGATTGACTGCTCTGATGGGGGAAATTTGAGGTGCTCTTCAGGCCAGGTTTAGTGTTACGGGGGTCTTCTGTGTGTGTGTTTGTGGGTGTGTTACACTCTTCTGGGGCATAGACACATCTCCCAGTGCGTATTGTGTGTGTCTTTACAACAATGCACAATCTTGGCTTTCTTTGCTTGTCATTTTGCCAGATACAATATGTTTTGGGACAAATTTTTAAGGTTGCGTATTAGTGAACTTGGAGATCTTTCACACACTAACATACACGCATTTCTGTCAGATAATTCATGAGTAACAGAGTTTTTTTTTTAAAGTATGTGTTCATACAAATACATGCAAATTATAAACATGTAGTTAAGTTTAGTAGGTACAGAAATATTATAAAAACTTCTAATCTCAGAAGTAACGTGTTTGTGTGACTTTGAACGGCTATTGACTGTATATCAGAACTGATTTATAGGTGTGTGAATGTGTTTTTTTTTTGCTGATAACATGATTTAATGAAAACTTTAACAGTGGGGCTTCCTTCAGAATTTTTTTTACTTTTCTTATCTCTCACATAAGATATTGAGAATTCAGCTGTCTGCAATGACCTCCAATGCTCTTTCACTCTCTCTCAGGTGGAGAGCTGTACACTGGTCTTACTGCGGATTTTTTGGGGAGAGACTCTGTGATTTTGAGAGGTTTAGGAACTCGCTCACCCATGAGAACAGAGACAGATCAGAGAATTCTACACGGTACAAAAATACTTGATATTGATTTGAATAAACATTCTTATTTCTTATGTATTTTATAGCTTTTTTTCTGGTGGAAATGATGGTGATGGAAATGACAATTTAACATTTTTGGAAGAAAATGTATGACTCCTTTGTCTTGCTAAAACTAATTTCATAGTTAGCACCATGTGTCATAAATACACAAAATTAAAGAACATTTTCATACACATATTTTGAACAATTATTCAATTGAAAAGCTTGATTTGAAATGAAATACTATACTTTATTAGTGGAAAACTTGTTGTGGAAATCAGTTTTGATATTGTTTTTAAAAAAGTGTTAAAAGATAAATTTCTTTATAAAATAAAATAAAATTCCAAAAAATAATATATAAATAATACTAAAATATCTGGTGGAAATAAGCAATCATAATTTGTGTATTTTTCACATGGCAAATATTGCAGTAGTTATATATTAAATATTTCAGTCTTTATGTATTCATAATAATCTTTATTATTTTAATATGTATTTTCATATTTTAAATTTTTGGACTTTAAGTGCTGGACCCAATTATTCTTAAAATGATTTCTTATTGATTTGTAAAATCTACATACTACAAACAATCAGATCAGTGTAAGCATTTTAATAGTGTATGTGTGTGTGTGTATGCAGAGCCCAGGTTTGTTGCGGCCCACCTCATCCCTGACAGTGCAGACAGAGATGACGATAAAATTTATTTTTTCTTCACTGAAAGAGCAACAGAGACCACAGAGCGAGACGATGAAGGAGCCATACACACACGCATTGGGCGATTGTGTGCGGTGAGGCAAACCACAACAAACACCATATACATACATCCAGGCACAAGTAGACCAGTATACTGTAATGCAATGCTTTTGCCTTGTTGTCAACCCCATAAACACAGCTGTTGGATGGTTGGCATGCCTCTGAAACACACACACACTCACCGATTACCCCAGTATCCGTGCACACACATACACACCGCTAACACACAAGGGTCTGTAGAGTAAGGGGAGCAGTACAAATCCCTCTCTGTCATTCAGAGGTCAGTGTTCAAAGAGCCGGGTTCAATCGCACATTACTGTCACTTTGACTGCTATTCATTGTTCAGCTCTAGCACATTCCCAAATCACACACACACACTTAAACTGCAGAGAGGGTGATTATTTCCGCATATACAGATTACACAGATTTCAGATCCTTTACACCACCCAGCTGTTTTGCTTTTTTGGGATCCGTAACAATCCTTCCCTTACAGTGCCTTAATCTCCATAACTGGGTGCTGCTGTGAGATATTTTGTGAAGCTCTTCTTGTTCCCACGGGAACAGTTAGAACTGAATGTTTATGTATAAACAGTATTCAAATTACAGGGGTTAGTGGTGTGTGACCCCTTTAATTAAACCAGTTCACCCAAAAAAGTTAAATGAGAACTGTCACAAACTCAATTTAGTAAGTGATTGTGGGGGGAAAGCATTGTATGGATGCACTGTGGCACCTTTCGTATACTAGTATATTATTATTTCATATCCTTGGGATGCACTAATTCTAATCTTGCATACTACTTAGGATGGATCGTATACAAATTGAGACGCAGGGATAGTTTGTTTTATCCAGAGGTCATTGTGTGTGTGGTCTGGGGGTAAATGATACTGGGATTTGAGTTTTTGCCGATCTGTTAGAGTTCAGAAGTGAATTCAACGCCTCATGATTTATTGTTTATGTGATTTCAGAGTGATGTGGGTGGGCAGAGGGTTTTGGTGAATAAGTGGAGTACATTTATTAAAGCCCGACTGGTGTGTTCTGTTCCTGGACCTCACGGCATCCAAACACACTTTCACCAGCTGGGTGAGACGATAAACAAACACTCCCTCAGCTCTTTACAAACAATATTATATAAACTTGAAATCATTTTGATCTCTTACTCCTCTTTTGTGATGTGTTTGTCGTGCAGAGGATGTGTTTCTGTTAAGGACCAAAGATGAAACCAATCCAGAGATCTACGCAATATTCAGCACAATCAGGTCTGTCTCAAATCCAGACTGAGAAAACATCTGTTTATGTGCATTTCTGTGCCGTACTTTAGCTCACCAATTGCACTGTATTTTTTCATTCAGTTTTCATCTTTGTATAATTTTTTAATGCATTTTAAATTACACTTCAATGTCTTTTATTATATATATATATTATGCCTTTTCCTCAATTTAATCCAATTTAAATGTTACTTTTCATTATTTATTTTAATGCCTTTGTCTTTTCTTATTCATTTTTATGTTCTTAAATATTTAAAATATATATATTTGATTTTGATTTTTTTTATGCCATTGTAAAGAATTTAAATTGCCATTGTGTATGAAATGTACTATATAAATAAACTTCATCATTTTTAAGGGCATCAATCAGGTGTTTGGGAGTTTAACAGAACATTGTCTCTCTCCAGTAATGTGTTTCAGGGCTATGCAGTGTGTGTCTATAGTATGGCTGATATCCGTGAGGCGTTTAATGGGCCATTTGCTCATAAAGAAGGACCGGACTATCAGTGGGGACCTTATGAAGGAAGAGTCCCTTATCCACGACCAGGAGTTTGCCCCAGTAAAATCACAGCCCAGCCTGGCCGTGCCTTCCGTAGCACACTGGAGTTTCCAGATGTCGTTTTGCAATTTGCTCGAACGCACCCACTAATGTGGCGCCCCATTTACCCCTCACATCGGCAACCACTGCTGCTCCGCACCGGCGCCCCCTACAGGCTGACACACATCACTGTAGATCGCACACAGGCCGAAGACGGATACTATGATGTCCTGTTCATCGGCACTGGTAAGGAGCGTCATCACTTTAGTTCATTTTTAAGTGTATTTGTAATCATGGTTGAATGATTGAATAACTGTGACCTTTGACCTCTTCAGATATTGGGACAGTGCTAAAGGTTATCGTACTAGGAAATGGTAACTCTCTCACCAGTGAAGAAATCACGCTGGAGGAAATGCAGGTTTTCAAGGTCTGTGAGCTCAAAAGTGTGGGACGTTTTCTATTTGAATATATTTTAAAATGTAATTTATTCCTGTGATGTCAAAGCTAAATTTTCAGCATAATTATAATATAATATATAGTTTTCAGTGTCGCATGATCCTTCAGAAATCATTCTAATATGCTGATTTGCTGCTCAAGAAACATTTCTTATTATTATCAATGCTGAATCCTTTGATGAATTGAAAGTTCAAAAGGATTTATTTGATATATAAATCTTTTGTAATAAATTAAATGTCTTTACTGTCACTTTTGACCAATTTAATGCATCCTTACCGAATAAAGTATTAATTTCTTTAAAAAAGTCTGACCCCAAACTTTTGAACAATAGTGTATATGTGAGTACCTTTAGATCTGTTTCTCATTATATTTATCTCTGCAGGTACCCACTCCCATAACCTCCATGGATATATCTGTGAAAAGGGTAAGTTCATGCATCATGTACACTCACTGTACTGTTCCAGTAAATGAACGTAACTGTAGTAACGTAAGCAGCACCATAAATTCATTTTCCACAAAAATCCCAAAGAGGCTTTTACTTTGTACAGAGACACTTTGTGTGTATATGCTTTTTGGCTCCAAAGCATTACACATTCATGCAAAACAACCAGTTGCTTAGTTATTCATCATGAAGCAGGTGCTTTATATCAAAACCAACTGACAGTTCACTTACTTCATGGACAGTACTGGACCCACAGGAGTTAAAGAAAGTTCACCCAAAAATGAAAATTGTGTCATAATTATTTACCGTCAAATCATTCCAAACTGTTTTTTTTTTGTTGTTTTTACTTTCATGGTATTCAAAAAAGGATTCACACTTAAACACATACAAACTAAAGTGCCTCAAGACTCAATGCACCAGGTTTCATGTCAAAAATGCCAAATGGTGTTGGTTCTTGTGTGTTGAAGTTTTATTAAATAATGACTTAAAGGTGCACTATGTAACTTTTGGCCCTCTAGCGGTTAAAAAACAAAACTGCATGCATTTTGTGGAGGAACATTGTTTTGGTTCTGCTTTGGCTCTGCTTGACTGTGCAGATGAATATGACCCTTCACAATAGATAATACTTTACAGTTAACTCTGTTTGAGAGCTTCATATACTCACTTGTTGAGTAATAAAAACCCCATCTCCTTGTCGCTTTTACAACCCCATTTCCAGAAATGCTGGGACATTTTGTCAAATGCAATAAATTAAAAAAATCTGTGATTTGTTCATTCTTTTAACCTTTATTTAACTGACAAAAGTACAAAGAAATGATTTATAATGTTTTCTCTGACCAAGAAAATTGTATTTTTTTTTCTTTACCACCTTTCCTTTTAATTACACTGTTTAATCATTTGGGAATTGAGGATAGTAACTGTTGCAGTTTTGCAAGTGGAATTTTTGCCAAATCTCGCCTGATACAAGACATTTGCTCAATAAGCCATGGTCGTCTGATTCTCCTTTTCATGATGGGCCATACATTTTCAATAGGAGACAGATCTGGTCTGCAAGCAGCCCAGTCAAGCACATCCACTCTATGGTGTAGAATGTCAGGCCTGGCATTAAATATTTTCACAGTGTTATATATGGTAGGTGGTGAAAGGTCTAAATTCTTTGCAATCTTGCATTGAGAAATGTGTTTTTTTGAATTGCTTGACTGTTCTCTCATGAAATTTGGCACAGAGTGGTGAGCCATGACCCAATACCCTCACCTACCAGTTTACCTGATAATTGTGAATTGTTTAACTTGGATATTCTATAGTCTTTTCACTTTTATTTTGCCTCTGTGCCAACTTTTTTGGAGTGTGTTGCAGCCATCAAAATCAAAATTTGTTTATGTTAACAAAATACAAGTTGTTCAGTGAAAACATTGGAAATCTTTTCTTTGTACTTTTGTAAGTTAAATAAAGGTTTAAGAGAATGAATAAATCACAGATTCTTGTTTTTATTGTATTTTACAAAATGTCCCAACTTTTCTGGAAATGGGGTTGTACATCATTTCAAATCGTCTCGGTTACGTATGTAACCCTCCCTGAGTAGGGAACGGAGACGTTACGTCAAAATGACGACGAAATGACGAAATGGAGTTTTTGCTTAGAAGCCTATCACCTTCGAGTGTTAAAAAACGAGCCAATGGCAAAGAAATGCCATGGGTCTGCGGAATTTGCATAGCGTAACTCCGCCCCACCTCGTGGGTATATAACGAAGAACGCTGGCAGAATGCAGACATGTTTCCCTGCTGAGGTGCCAAGACTGAGCTCGGCGTTCCAGCGGAGTGGCAGGAAGATGTAACGTCTCCGTTCCCTACTCAGGGAACGAGGGTTACATTCGTAACCGAGACGTTCCCTTTCATAGTCACTTCGAGTTACGTCGAAATGACGAAGAAATGGGGGTACCAGTCTAATCACGACACCTCTCGGCTGTCTTCCAGTGCCCTGCGTAAGTGTGAGCTCCCTGTTGTGAGACTGGCACGGACGAAGGACTCCCACTTAACACAGGAATACCAAGGTAGACTGGGGAGCATATCTCAGTGGAAATATGCAAACCATACCCGCCCGAAGGGAGGTCTTAGGAATACACGTATGGCCCGAGAGAGGGTAGCATACAGAAGCACACTGGAGTATCCAGCCCATAGGGTGGAATCTTTCAACTCCAGGAGTGGCAAGGTGGCTTGCCGACACATGCTCAAGGAGGCTTACAGTGGAAATACACACGTGGGAGTCACCCAGCGGGGGGACCGTGCACATGGAGGCACCTAGCCAACTGCGAAAGCTGCCGTGGGCATAACCTTAGCGTTGACGTCAACAGTGCAGGAGGAACCCAGGGCTTCTCGGGGAAACTCACCTGAGGAAAATATCGCACGTATCCAGTCCGTGGAGTGGAATGGCGAGCAAGCAAAGTGTTGTGTTAAGCAAGCCAAGTCTCGCGAATGTGTTAGGTGTCGCCCAGCCTGCAGCTCTGCAGATGTCTGTTAGCGAGGCGCCATGCGCTAGAGCCCAAGAGGAAGCCACACTCCGGGTGGAGTGGGCTTTCACACCAAGGGGGCACGGTCGACCTTGCTGCTGGTATGCCAAAGCAATGGCGTGCAGTGCAATGGGACTGCAGATGTAAAATAGCCTATGGCTAACTCTGGTACAATGCATCAAATGGCAACATTTATGTTATAGATTGTACATGGTCCCTAATAATAAAAAAATTTTATAAAAAAAAATCTATCCAGTGAGACAACCTTTGCTTGGAGAGAGCCTTTCCCTTCAGCTTCCCACCATGACAGACAAAGAGCTGGTCTGAGGTCGTGAAACACTGCGTTCTGTCTACGTAGGCACGGAGAGCGCGTACTGGACAGAGCAGTGCCAAGGCTGGGTCTGCCTCCTCTGAGGGCAGCGGTTGCATGTTCACCACCTGGTCCCGAAAGGGAGTGGTAGGAACCTTGGGCACATATCCAGGCCGGGGTCTCAGGATCACGTGAGAGTTAGCCGGCCCGAATTCCAGGCACGCTTCGTCAACGGAAAATGCCTGCAGGTCCCCTACCCTCTTGATGGAGGCCAATGCAACCAGGAGCACTGTCTTCATCAACAGGAACTTAAGCTCCACTGATTGCAAGGGCTCGAAGGGAGCACTCCGCAGGGGAGTTAAAACCACTGAGAGTTCCCAAGAGGGTACGAGAGGAGGACGAGGAGGATTCAGTCTCCTCGCTCCTCTCAGGAACCTGATGACCAGGTCGTGCTTCCCAATGGACTTACCCTCAACTGCAACATGATGTGCGGCGATAGCGGCAACATAAACTTTCAGGGTGGAGAGAGACAGCCTTCGCTCCAACCCTTCTTGCAGGAAGGAAAGCATGACACTGATCGGGCATATCGTGGGGTCTTCTCGGTGAGAAGAGCACCAGTTGACGAAGAGGTTCCACTTCAACGCATTGGCATGTCTCGTGGACGATGCTCTAGCGGAAGTGATGGTAGCCACCACCGCTGGTGGTAGGGTACTCAAACCTAACTCGTCCCGTCCAGGAGCCACACTTGGAGGTTCCAAAGATCGGGTCAAGGGTGCCATAGGGTGCCCCATCCCTGAGAAAGGAGGTCCTTCCTCAGAGGAATTGGCCAGGGAGGTGCTGTCGCGAGGAGTACAAGTTCGGAGAACCAGGTCCGGGTGGGCCAGTGGGGTGCAACCAAAATGACCTGCTCCTCGTCCTCCCTGATCTTGCACAGGGTCTGTGCGAGAAGGCTCACTGGGGGAAACGCATACTTGCGGAGGCCCTGCGGCCAGCTGTGCGCCAGTGCATCCGTGCCGAGCGTGCCCTCGGTCAGGGAATAAAACAGGCTGCAATGGGAAGAGTTGTGGGAGGCAAACAGATCTACCTGAGCGCCCCCGAACTGTTCCCAAATCAGCTGAACCGACTGGGGATGGAGTCGCCATTTGCCGGAGAGAGGCTGAATCCATGAGATCTCGTCGGCTGCACAGTTCAGGTCTCCTGGAATGTAAATAGCACGAAGCGACCTCAGATGCTTCTGACTACATAAGAGGACGTGGCGAGCGAGTTGCGACATACGGCGGGAGCGTAGACCAACCTGACGGTTAAAGTATGCTACTGTCGCGGTATTGTCTACTCTGAACGGACTAGTACGTGCTGGTCTTTGAGCAACGCATGGAAGCGGTGCAGAGCCAATCGTACTGCCAGCAACTCGAGGCAATTGACATGCAAAAGGCGCTGGGGTCCTGTCCAGGAGCCCGCGGCAGCATGTCCATTGCACATGGCACCCCAACCCGTGGTGGAGGCATCTGTTGAGACAACAACATGCCTGGAAACTCGATCTAGGGGCACACCGGCCCATAGGATGCTGAGGTTTGACCACGGGGTGAAGGTTCGACGGCAGGTCGGAGTAACTGGTACTCGGAGCGTGCCTTGTTGCCATGCCCACCTCGGGACTCGATCGCGAAGCCAGTGCTGAAGCGGTCTCATATGAAGCAACCCGAGTGGTGTGGTTGCCGCTGCGGATGCCATATGCCCCAGGAGCCTCTGAAATAGTTTCAGTGGAACCGCACTCTTGCTCTGAATTTGACGCAGGCAAGTCAGCAGTGACGGCGCACGCTCGCTCGTAAGCTGTGCGGACATGGCGACCGAGTCGATTTCCATACCGAGAAAAGAAATCCTCTGCATGGGGCAAAGTTTGCTCTTCTCCCAGTTGACCCGAAGGCCCAGACGAGCTAGGTGCTGAAGCACTAGGTCCCTGTGTTCGTAAACCTGGTCTCGAGAGTGAGCTAGGATTAACCAGTCGTCAAGATAGTTCAGGACGCGAACCCCGTGTAGCCGAAGCGGCACAAGGGTTGCCTCGACGGCACTTCGTAAAGACGCGAGGAGACAGAGCTAGCCCGAAGGGGAGAACCGCGTACTGATATGCCTTCCCCTCGAAAGCAAACCGAAGAAACGGTCTGTGTCGAGGAAGAATGGAGACATGAAAGTAGGCGTCCTTCAGGTCGATCGCTGTAAACCAATCCTTTGGCTGAACACATTCGAAAATGCGTTTGGCCGTGAGCATTTTGAACGGAAGCCTGTTAAGGGATCGGTTCAAAACGCGCAGGTCCAGGATTGGCCGTAACCCACCGGATTTCTTCGGTACAATAAAGTAGGGGCTGCAGAACCCGGACTTCACTTTGGCTGGAGGGACAATCTCGACCGCACCTTCGCCAACAAGGTTGCGACTTGCGCACGCATGACAGGGGCATTGCCACCGACCATAGTGTAGTGGACTCCCCGGAAGCCGGGAGGAGATCATGCGAACTGAATCGCATAGCCGAGCCTGATGGTCCTGGCGACCCAGCAGGACAGATTGGGAAGCTGAAGCCAGGTTCCCAGAAACTGTACCAGCAGGGTCATGGGGACCACAGACGTACCCTCGGTGAGACAGCGAGGCAGTATGACTGGCTCGGACTGGGGAGGCATAGCGTCCCTGTGTGGGAGCACAGTCATAGACCGCGTCCACTGGGGTCTTGTCTGACAGGGGTCTGGCGATAGAGGGGGACGCGAGTGGCGAGGCTCGTAAGCGGAGCACACTGTCATCCGAGAACTCTGTGTGAGAGGGGAGCGAGAGTGGTGAGGCTCGTAAGCGGCACGCACTGTCGTCCGCACACTCTGGGAGTGAGTCAGTTCTGTCATTAACCACATTGGGGTGCCGCTGGCCAAAAGATTCTCCCCTGGCCCTCCACCGGGGGAAGGAGTGGCCCTGCTACCACCTCCTCGCAGAACTGTAGCCCTTCTCTGAGCTGTCCGCATCAGGAGTGCCGCTTGGCCTGGCGTTTAGCGGGCGGCGGGGCTTGAGCGTCCTGCGTCCACCTCCACGGCGCAGCCCGGGTGAAGGCTGCTGCTGGGGCCGAGCGGGAGGGGAGGGAGTCGCAGGAGGGCGTCCTCGGCGGCGAACAGACTGAGTGGACTGAGCGAGCATGCGGTCACCTTCGTCGCTCGGAGAGCGAGGTCGGTGGCGGCACGCAGCTCATCAAAGAGCCCTTGGTCAGCTCTACCCTCGTGCATGTCCCTGAGCATCCTGGCCTGGTAGACCTGGAGGATGGCCATGGCATGCAGCGAGGCGGCGGCGTTCCCCGCAGCTCTGTAGGAATTCGCCACCAAAGTAGACGAGACGGGTGCGCTGATGAGAGTCAGCGCGTGCAGCCCCCAAGAACCAATCATCCAACCGCGAGCGCTCAGGGCAGGGTGGAGGGTTCCACGCTAACCCGATGCTCGCGGCGGCCCGGGAGAGCATAGCTGTCAGTTCTGGATCGGACTCGGACAGTGCTGGGACCCCGGAGGGCGGCAGCACAGCCGAATCTTCATCCCCAGAAGATTCCAGCTCTCCTTGCGATGCGGCGATCGACATCATATCCTCCTCTGGAGCCCCGAATGAGATGCGAGGCACATCCGAAGACGGCCCCGCGGCTGCACCCAAGAAACTCGTGGGTTGCTGCGCTGGTGAGGGGGGTGTGGCCCAAGGTAGCATCGTCGGGGCAGTATTCCACACCGTGACCCTCAGATCACCCTGGCCACCAGCCGAAGTACCAGCTCTCGAGGAGGGGGTAGATCGGGTTGTGGCAGAGGGGACTCTACCTTTAGTAAGGTCATGGAGTCTTGATCTCAACGCAGCGATGGTCATGTTCCCACAGAGAGAACATGACTCATCCATGAAAGCTGCCTTAGCGTGTTCTAAGCCTAAACACGCAAGACAGCGATCATGCCCATCAGAGGGAGAAATGGCACGACCGCACCCAGAAACACACGGGCGAGATATCTTGAAAAAGACGTGCCCGTGCAAGCTCTTTTGTGAGAGGACGCTCAGCAGCCTGCGCTGAAGCGGCCAGGGAGAAACACACACGCTGGATGCAGACCACTGCACAGATCAGCAGGCAGGAATGTGAATCTCGCTGGAAAATCGCCTTTGCACCAACACAGACTGGAGAGCTGCTCGTCTCGAAGACACTCGATGACAGTCAGAGAAATCAGGCTTGCAGGAGTGAAGAGGATCTCTTGGCTCCGAAGCAGAAACATGTCTGCATTCTGCCAGCGTTCTTCCTTATATACCCACGAGGTGGGGCGGAGTTACGCTATGCAAATTCCGCAGACCCATGGCATTTCTTTGCCATTGGCTCGTTTTTTAACACTCGAAGGTGATAGGCTTCTAAGCAAAACCCCCTTTCGTCGTCATTTCGACGTAACTCGAAGTGACTACAAAAGGGAACCTCAGTTCCTGCCATCTTTGAAAAGCCAAGCCAATGTTTTTTCTCGTTTTATTACGAGCTCTATCGTGTTCTCTTTTTGGCAGCAGACTCTCGTCTGTTCGGCATTTGTTTAAAACGGGTGATTCCCCGGAGGTTGGAGATTTAGCGTGCTCCATGTCAACCTTTCTTGCTCGCTTTGACAACTATGCCACTCCCACAGCATACACTCATCAAAGTGGCTTGAGCAGCTTTTCTCTATTTATTGATATTACGAGACATGCACAGGCGAGCGACGCATGTACGCAATTTACTGCGAAAACCATCCTGTCAGGTCTAAAATATAAACACTTAAAATAGGCTTACCATAGTGAATAAGGTTAAAATATATATATTTTGGAAGAAGGATTGATGATGTATTATCATTTAAATTTAGTTAATTTTGAACACAAAAAAGTTACAATTGATATTACGAGACATGCACAGGCGAGCGACGCATGTACGCAATTTACTGCGAAAACCATCCTGTCAGGTCTAAAATATAAACACTTAAAATAGGCTTACCATAGTGAATAAGGTTAAAATATATATATTTTGGAAGAAGGATTGATGATGTATTATCATTTAAATTTAGTTAATTTTGAACACAAAAAAGTTACAATTGATATTACGAGACATGCACAGGCGAGCGACGCATGTACGCAATTTACTGCGAAAACCATCCTGTCAGGTCTAAAATATAAACACTTAAAATAGGCTTACCATAGTGAATAAGGTTAAAAAAATATATATTTTGGAAGAAGGATTGATGATGTATTATCATTTAAATTTAGTTAATTTTGAACACAAAAAAGTTACATAGTGTACTTTTAAATTTTGGTCAGATATTTTTATAGTGCTTTTTGTTCATTTTTGGAACTTGACAGCACCAGTCCTTCACTTTTGTTGTATGGAAAAGAGCAGCCATGACATTCTACTAATCCCCTTTTGTGTTTCAGAGAGGAAAGAAAGTAAATGATGACCGAATTTGTTATTTGGTTGAACTATCCCTAATTTGTTCAAGGGAACAACCAAAACTGTTAATTTTCTCTCTCCCTCTTACAGCAAACGTTGTTCGTGGGTTCACAGTCGGGTGTTGTCCAGGTTCCTCTGCACCGCTGCAGTATGTACGGTAAAGCCTGTGCCGAGTGCTGCCTGGCTCGAGATCCATACTGTGCCTGGGACGGACACACCTGCACACGCTACCTGCCAAACACAAAACGGCGTTACCGGAGACAGGACATCAAACATGCAAACCCAGCACTGCAGTGCATGGACCAAAACCTCAGTGGTAAGAAAGAAGGAGAGAGGTGGCAGCCTCCTTAACTGAGTGCAGCCATGCAGCATGAATGTCAATGCACCAGTGGCATCCTCTGACAACTTCAATTTCATTTACATGTCAAAGAGCTCACTGATGTGAAAGCATAAGAGAAGAGCAATTCCTCCGGAGATTTGAAGTTAAATTGTTTAATCATTTGAATTAGAAACTTCAATACACCTTTGAGTTTGTTCTAATAGGAAGATTAATGGGGTTTAAAGGGCAAACTGAGACAAACTCTCTGTGAAAGACAGGAACTGATAGAGTGAGAGATGAACAGACAGATCACTCCCCATCTCTCATCACAGAGGAGAGAGAGAATGAGAGGAAAGAACAAAAGAGGTGTGAGTGAAGAGCGCTTGAGTGTTTGCATGCCAAAGGTGAGGATGTTGGTGATGAAAAGGGATTATGTATGTGTACTCTTATCCAAACACATATGCAGTGGAAAATCCCTGACTTGCCTTACTCTGAACCGTGTTGTGTGACTGTGTTAAAGTGTCATGTGATTTTCTTTGTAGTGGAGGATCTGGATCTGACTGAAGAACGGGTCATTTATGGCACTGAGAACAACAGCACCTTCCTGGAGTGCATCCCTCGATCACCACAGGCCACTGTCACATGGCACATTCAGAGAGATGACCACTTAGAAGAGGTGAGAGACATACAAAAGGATTAGAAGATATCTACAAGGACACCAAAAAAGTATTTGGACACTTAAAAATGTTGAAATATCATTGCATTATATGGTTTTAAACTATTTGATGCCAGGGTTCTCTTTGTTAAAGCTGCTGTCTGTAGCTTTTTTTGGGTTAAAAATGATCCAAAATACATATTTGATAAAATACATAACCAGCCAGTGTTCAAAACTATCTGCTTGCCTTAGCTCGATTCAAAACGGTAAGCTTGTAATAATGTTTTTAACTCCAGTGGTACTGGTGGATTTCCGCGGGAGATTCGAGCATCTTTGCATCATTACGTCACATCTGTACACATAAAGGAGGAGTCTCGGCTAGTAGGCTATATTGCGTGTGAGGATGTTGGAGGTGGAGATTTATTGCCTTTTCTCACAGCACTTGATATAATTAAACTTATCAATTTGATGGCGGATCCAGAAAGGTTCAAACTACAATCACCAGTGACAACAGATTTACCCACTGTAAAATGCAAAAGACTTCGTTCGGACTTCGGAGTGGCTACAGAAAAAAAGAGACTGCAACCGGACCCATGCGAAAACAAGGATAAATATCGGAAGGACATTACATGTAGTCACGCAATGCTGACGTTGTTAACATTAACAATGTTGGAACAAAGTATCATTTGCACGGTTTTGCGTGATATAATTATAATAATAATTATATAACTTATAATAACTTATAAGCGATTGTTAGATTTAATCAGCGCGATTTACTGCAATGTCAGAACCAGAACAAAGGTGGATGTTTCTTACTTGTTCAGATGACATTTTCCGGTGAAAATTCTTATGTTGGTCATACTTACAAAAAGAATAGGCTAATCTGTGATTCTGAATGCATCCACACCGGCGTGGTGATTGACAGCTGCTCACTCTCCTCAAACACTGTGTTCATCCGCGCTGTGCCGTGTCGAGAGGGTGTTGAAGTACAACTCACGTAAAGTTGATAATTCCGCGAATGATTGCAATTGCAGATTTCGAACAGAGATGGCGACAAAGAGGAAAAACGCCGGACTGCAGCTTTAAAGACATACTGTTTCTGGCTTCAAGTCTACTCCGTTTCAAATGAATCTCAAAAGCCTTTTATGTGGACTATTAATTTATAGAACACCTCTTTGGTCATTTTTGACTGAAAATTTTTACATTTGTTTTTTTTGTTAATTTTTTTCTTCATCGGAATGGTACGAAACTTGGTAAAGGTTTTGGCACTTGTGAACACAACATGAAACACAAAAACACACAAAAAAATGACATGATTCGAACAGGTTAAATGGTCCTGAAAAAAATAGTCACACTTGTACTCTTCGCTGTCAAAAATGACCTCATAGGGAATAAATGGGAGACGAATTTCACCTAGTGAAAACTAATGCGGCCAAATTAAATTAAATTAAATTTTACGTTCACTGTTTAAAACTTTTTTCACTTCAGCAATACTCTGCCAAGTGTCATCTTTGAAAAGAGATCAAACTTAAGTCTGTGCTCTAAAGCATTTGAGATTTTACGGCAGTTTAAGTTGGAAATGTAATTGGACATTCATTTAATTGAAATTAAAACAAATATTTCAGAAAGAATGAATCATGTGTCTGCCCAACTGAGATTTTACTATGGAGATCAAGGTTAGGATTATGATTTTGCAGTAGTACTACAGCACACATTGAGTGTATAGCATTTTTGTTTGCTTCTGGGATCTCATAGATTTGGACCTGGAAATGGTGACGTGTGACATCAGGTTTAACAAGTGGATATAAAGGCAACTATATATTTTCATTTATAAAGACCATTTTATAATGTGTTAGAAAAATAGTGAGTGCGATAAGGACAACATGCTGTTAAATTTCAAGAGAAATCTCAAGCTGTAAAATAATATTTTTTTTTACAAATTGTGACATTTTATAAAAGTGCCTTTTATATTGTCATTGCACTAGAGTCCAAATAAATTAAAATAAATGTAAAATACAAAATATTTACTTCATATGCAGTATTTATTCTCTTTACTATTAGGCTGCATTTACACTTCAGGTCTTGATGCCCAATTCCGATCTGTTGACTATATCTGATTTTTTTTGATGACCAGCTTACATCTTTTAAAAGTGACCCATATCCGATATCTGCACTTACACTATACACTTGGCGAAACAACCCAAGGTAGACGTGTTGACCCGGAAAAGCTTAGGCTGAAAAGGAAGTAAAAATGGAGCGATTTGCAATAGATGCAGAGGAAATGATAATACAAGCATTTGCTCTCCGCACCATATTTAAAGGTCAGCAAAACATTGGGTTGAGCCTTCATCCTTCATTGCCCCTTTGAAAAGAGTCGTGTGATTGCAGTTGGTGTCCACCTGAGTTGACCTCATTCGTCACCTTCACTTTTTCAATGATGTACGACTCGCATTGACAAGTGAATATCCGATCTGCCCACTTACATGGCAGACACAAATGCGCATATCCGATTCATATCAGCTTTATTTCCACATATTGAATGAAATCTGAGAATATCAGGATCCATGTGCTTTTTTCCTGCTTGCACGTTTGTGGGTCATATCCGATCTTTGCCACATGGGAGGAAAAAAATCGGAATCAGTTTCAAATAATTATCAAATAAGTATCTCTCTCACGGCCCTCGGCCTTGTCCTGCTCGCCACACCCATTGTTATGAATAGGTGTGTTTTTGCTTTTAAGACACTTTCAAATATCTACTGATAATAACCTTGAAACTAATTGGTGAGCAGTCATTGGGAAAGAAAAGTTAATTTGTTTGCAGATCCCATTTTGTTTCTCTAATGCAATGAAATGTATTAATTTATTTACACTACCGTTCAAAAGTTTGGGGTCGGTACGATTTTAAATACTTTTAAAAGAATTCTCTTCTGCTAACCATGGCTACGCTTATTTTATTAAAAATACAATCAGTTATAGTATTAAATATTATTCCAGTGTAAATCAGCTGTTTTCTGTGTGAATATATAGTAAAGTGTAATTTATTCCTGTGATCAAAGCTGAATTTTCAGCATCACCAGTGTCAGTGTCTTCAGTGTCAAATGATCCTTCACAAATCAGTATAATATGAGGATTTGATGCTCAATAAAACTTTTATTATTATTATCAATGTTGAAACAGTTGTTGGTCTGTCAGTTGTACAGTTTTTTTTTATTTTTTTTTATTCTTTGATGAATAGGAAGTTCAAAAGACTTTTGTAACATTATAAATGTCTTTACTGTCACTTTCGATCAAATTAATTATTCCCTGATAAATAAAAGTATTGATTTCTTTCCTCCAAAAAATAAAAAATAAAATTCTCACTGACCCCAAACTTTTGAACGGTAGTGTATGTATTCATTTACTGTATTTGAGAAAGAAACCATGTGATTTGTACATTTCCAATAATTTCTCTTTTCCTCTCTGTTCAGGTGGTAGTAGATGAACGTATCATTAAGACAGATGACGGTTTGTTGTTCCGGCGTGTGTTACGTCAGGACGAAGGCATCTACGTGTGTCGATCTCGGGAACACGGATTTTCGCAAACACTCTCACGCTTCTGGTTGGACGTCTTACACGCCGACGCCCTTTCGGACCTCCTGTCACGTGACAGCAAGTATAAAGTGTGGTCACCGTGCCCCGCCAGCACAGCCCCTGCCAACCGTGGGCCAGCCAGGGCGTGGTTCAAAGACGTCTTGCAGCTGATTGGTCCTTCAAATTTGCCGCAGGTGGAGCAGTACTGCGAACGCGTTTGGTGTAATGAGAAGCTAAGACGCAAACACAAAAGCATGATGGACAAATATCGGCAAGCGCAGGACTCCGCACGGAAATCACGAATCCAAAAGAGCACGGGAGAATCCCGAATCCGCTCTCCACGGGACCTCAACACACTAGAGTAAAATACAGACCCACGTGAAGCAAAATGGACTTCCAATGGAAAAGTGGACTGGATTTTTAGATGCCCTTATACACACACATAAACACTTGCTTTTGGTGATGTCAAATAATGTAGGTTTTATGTCTAGCAGTCCAAGCTCTCTCCATGTTAATTAGGACATTCTTGAGCCTCCTCTCCAAATATTCCTGTGACCAGGACAGCCGGCCCTCATCACTTCACAGTAGACCGTGGCTAATGTCTCACTTAAGAACTTAGCAGCTGCAAAATCTTTTTACTGGAACAAATGAGGGTAGACAGGATGGGACTAGTAGACTGGAGCGCTGCCACTGCTATAACAGGTGCCAAAAAACATATATTCATTTAAGATTCGTCTGGCTGTGATACGACTGGGCATAATGCTTAGAGACTTTTCCTCAACTGAGAGCTATGGCAGTGCTCAACAAAACTCAGCTTACCAGTACATTAAGCTGTAAAGAATGAAAAGTTTTCTGGTAACTAAATCATAGGTTGACGACCGTTGAGACTTCAACAGAACTGATTTTATTCTTAATCAGCTTGAAACACCACATCGCGATCATGAGCTACAGAGCTTTGTACAGGGTCAGTTTACTTTTCATTCTTTGTAAAGTTTTATAAAGTTTTGGTAACACTTTATAGTAAGGTCTAATTCTTAAGTTAATGCATTAGCTAGTATGAAATAGCAATGGACAATAATTTTACAGCATTGTGACTTTTTTGACATTGTATAAATGAACATCAATTTATTATGAATGAACATGAATGTATGATATATTATATAAATGAACATTAACCTAGATTCATAAATGCTGTAAATGCTGTTTGTTGTTAGTTCATGATACTTAATGCATTAATGTTATTACGCAGCTCACTGGAATACTCGACTCTAATTGGTCAATAATGGCATTCAGTGGTCTGATTTTTCTTAATCTCTGTTGTTATGCATGGCAATGCTGTAACTGAAACTGGCGTTATGTATCACACCGTAGACTCGCTCTTTCTTGTTTCTCAAGTTGTCCAAATGCCCAACTAGACACTGTGTACATAACTATGTATTACTCTTCCGTCAAGTGAATGATTTTTAGAAGGTTATTTTGTCATTCAGCATTTTGTCATTGTCGTCTGAACCCTACACTACCCCTTTATTCTACTCCAAAGTTGGACTGCTGAGTGCAAGAAGTGTTCAACATTCTACACTTAGTTTTTTCGGTTAATCATGCACTCTCTGGGTGTTTGAAGTGAACTTTTTCTTTTTGGTGTTTTCAGTATGAACACACTACTCAAGGTGCGTCCCAATTCACAGCGCTAATTGTGTACTGGAGGGGGAAAGGCTAACAGACTCCAATGCTGGATGAGAAAATAACTGGATAAAATTCATACACAAGACGGTTGAGTACATAGTGCATAGTATACAGTAAACGCATAGTGTATAGTACGCATTTTGTCACATGACTATAGAAACACGGTTGGTGTTATCTTGTGTGTGAGTTATCAATTGTTTTGAAAATGACCTCCGAGAACTTTTAGTATTAATATTACTGCAAGGCCTTTGCTGTGTTCATCTTTTTTCTATGCCGATTTTGTACAATATGTGGTCGTGGACTTTTTTTTGTTTTAGCCGCAGTTAAAGATGCTATTCTGGTAAGACTAATTTAAACTCAATATGTCATGTGCACATATTTATTAGGTGAATAACCATGTATTTTACCGACCACCTAACTGTACATTTTTCATGAATTGAACCTTATTATAAAGTATTACAATGTTTTAATCATATATAATTTAATTGATGCAATACCAGACAGCTGATTTGATGTTTTACCATTCATTGATGCAAAAGCTGTTCAGCGGCTAAAGTAACCTTGATGCGAACATCTGTGCCCTTTCTCGCTGTTCACATTCACTAGTTTACTTTGTACATCTATACGAAAAACTCC
This sequence comes from Rhinichthys osculus, assembly GCA_029959095.1. Taxonomy (NCBI): domain Eukaryota; kingdom Metazoa; phylum Chordata; class Actinopteri; order Cypriniformes; family Leuciscidae; genus Rhinichthys; species Rhinichthys osculus. Next base: position 17,031,746 of record JARWKJ010000017.1, read on the forward strand.
TGCATCACTTGAACCATTTATTTATTTATAGTTAGAAAGGTCTGGGGGGGAAAATAAACGCTTTCTCTAAAACATTGCTGTCTGTACAAATCTTTCCTGGAGATGGAGAGAAAGTGTTTGGCCTGCAAACTTTCTCCAATGTTTTTTTAGAACTTCAGGTGAAAAAATCATCAAACCTCTGGAACAAATCAAACAAAAGAAACAAGCTCACTTAATATAATTTTATCTGTTCATTGCCCTGACAGGACTGACTGCATAGACTTGCACTGAAACTGCTTTTTGTGAATGGGTACAGCAGAACTGCTCTGATCCTTCATTTGTCATCAGCTTTTAAATGTAAATACAACATTAAAACAATAATCTGACTGGAGTCCTATACTTTTAATAACATGAACAGCATCCTTTTCACTCTTTTTAAACGTTGATTGTACTGATTTTAGTTCATTTTCTCTGTATATAAAATACAGCATAAATGCAGTGTTTTAACCAGTGTGTCTGATATATTTATGTGTTATTTAAAAGTGATTCTTGCATGCAGAAAACTCCGACCTCTGTTTGGTTCAGTGATACATAAATAAAATATTTCACAGAGAGTTTTATGGGTTTTTGCTTCACACCGGGTCAGCTCAGAGCGACCCCCTCTTAGCGGGACCCAGGGGTTGGGTGTGACCCTTCAGCATTACAGATATTCCTTTTACGATCTCCATCGTGTGCTGGTTTATCATGCTGAAAAGGTCTTTTTCTCCTGAGATTGTCTTTGTCAGTGCTCAATTTAAAAATGACTCCATTCAAGTGAGGTCATATGTTAGTGTCATTAGTCATTACGAGGCTCGACATTAGGAACAAGCGGCTGTGCTGGGATATATTTCTGCTGGAGAACAGACCACAGTAAAAGAGCTATAAAATCAGTGAAGACGTTCATAAACTACACCCAGCCAGAATCGAAACACCAGCTAAACGAGGCCCAAATGTGCGTTTATATGTGATGTAGTTAGCAGGTTGATGTGGTTACATTGTATAAATGTCAAACTGCCATGGTTTCGCTCTCAGTGTTAAAAAGTTAATTGCAAAATCATGTATCTCTGTTTTTATTTCTACTTGTTTTTAGAACCCAGACCTGAAGAGTAAACTTTGACACATAACTCGCCTCACCTTTGGTGCAAGAGACTATTTACCCAGAATTACTCAGGGGGCGAATCAGGGGGGGAAAGCATTCAAATGAGCTAAAACAACTAAAAAATAAAAAATGTACCCACTTTCTTTGAAGAACCAAGAGTCCCACAGTTTTAGAAAACTTAGAAATCACACTTTTAAAATTAGGCTTCATCATATATCCAAATCTGGAAAAGTCATGAAAATTAATAGGCCTACACATTTAAAAGGCCATGTTTGGGCATTTTTATTTTGTGTTTTGGGGGCTTGAAAATGTAAACTGTTGAAAACGGGTTTCATAGTGCAAGTTTTTGAAAACGATACCGTCTCCACGTAAACTACAAAAATGCTAATTTATGAAAACACTGACGTCACATGCATGCTTATTACGTGTTTAGTCTAGGTGCGTGGTTTTTTCTTTACAAAGTGACACCGCCAACTACTGGCCTTTCAGCATAAGATAATACATCGTTTTTAGTTGTTTTCGCAGATCCGTGTGAGCGGGATAGTTTTTGACAATGTTGTCAACTGTAGGCTACTTGAAAAACGTATCTGTTTTTATCACATCATTGTCTTGTAAACGTAGGCTACTCTTAGTTCATGTTTTTTTTGGGGGGGGGGGGGGGGGTTACCATCACTTTCGGCTTTATTTTGAGTGGATTCACTAGTGTATGGGTGCATGGAAATCATTTCACTTTGGCAGTAGCATAAAGTGAAAGCATAAAATGTATTTCTTTCATGTGTTTGAAACAGTTTAATTACAATAACCTTTCAGGGTTCTTTCAACTTTAGAAGGGAAGGGAGTCAAACATTACCTCTTTATGCCTCTTTTAAAGTTAAATAGCATTGTGGATGTAACAGATCAAAAAGTGCATGTATGTGAGAAAGGCACTGAACTGCATCTAGTGTCTACAGTATTTAAACGGATACTGTGCATTTCCTATCATTTAATTCTTTGCCAAAATCTTGTGTTTTATTTGTCTTTGTGTGAAAGTTCACAGAAAGAATCAGAGTTTGATCTTAAACCATAGTAGCATATTTGGCTATTGTTCATATTCGGGGTTAGTAACTTGCTCAAAGCCTTAAACCTATGCTATTTGTATCAAACTTTGGCACATATCTTGCACTGTTTGTGCTACAGACAATAATGATATCGAAGTTGCAGAATTTACAAAGCAGCGGAAGACAACTTTGTTGCTTACTGGAAGAAACAAGGCCACTAATACCAATAGACACACTTTAGAAACATACTGTACTTGGGAATGTTGTAGGACTAACTCCAACTCTGTAGCAGGTTTTGCGAGCAAGCACCACTCAAAACTCAGTCAGTTTTTAATAAAATGTTTTTATTTTTTTACTACAAAAACCTTTTAATTTAGGGTCACCTCATCCCAAGTCTGCCTGACTGTATCCTGTTCCAACACAACCTCACATTTATCTGAAGTGCTCTAACTCAAGCTTAGCAAACACAAACACTTAGTCATTAAGCGAAGGCTGCGGAAGTGTGTGTAAGTAACTGCTCTAAACAGTGAAATACCGCAGCTGCAGGAACTGTCATCATTGACGCACACTACTGACCCACTTCCTGTTTAGAAACATGAACAAACACCCTCATGGTCAAATCGGGCATACCTGTTTACAAAGGATTTTATTCCCCATACACATTTAGCACTATAGGCTACTGAGCAGCACAGCTGTATATTCAGTCACCTTACAGAAAGATGCACACTGCCAAAGTATGAATGGAAACACCATTGCTCACTCACAATCAGTCAAGGGGCTTCATTACAGCCAGTTTAGCGCAGGTTAAGGGCCACACATGCTTTCTCTCTTTTTCTGTCCAGTTTCCCACATCCCTTATAATTAGATCCACAAATAATATTTTCTAAAGCCTTATTAACTCTTAAGTAACTCATTATCATTGTTTGGGCAGGTAGTGTTTTTCTATGCCACTTGTACAAACTCATCTTTCTCTGCTCATCTTGTATCTTCTCCTCCGATGTCATGGTTTGTTTTTTCAGCCTCTGATACTCTCTCGCTCTGTCTGATCTGACGTATGTGAGACAGAGCGAAAGACGGAAAATAAAATATGTGTGCAAGAATCTATAGCTAGTGAGACAGTCTGTCGACACTGAGACCATGCTTTCTTAAATCAACACCTCTAATGAGAGCCTGAGAGGTTAAGGAGTATAGTGAAGGGTTAATTAGGCCTAATTAGCATCATTAATCATTACAGCTGTCACAGACAGACAATGAGAGACATTACTACCAATTAGCAGACGGAACAATGTGTGGCAAGTTGTTGTGTTTTATGTTGTGCATTTTTTGCAATTAAAAAAAAAGAAAGATAAAAGTGTCATCTTATTGCTGTTTCTTTTTCTTTTTTTTTTTTAGTTTATTTAGTTTGACAGGGACATTGTACATTAATAAAACATTTCTGTAAATGTACCAGAATTAGCCAAAGGCTATTTTTCATCCGTTTCAAGAATCATTTTATGTTTAATTTAAATCCTTTTATGTTTCAATTATTCTGTCCCCCCGATATCCTTTAACTTAAAGTAATGAGACATTTTTTTTGTACAGAAACAATTTTTAAAACAAACCTTATATGGAGTTAAAAGTGTGACAAACTAGCGTGAAACACAGCAGTGCACTCGAGTGGTGAGATTGCGCTAATGCACACACAGAGTTTTGTCACAATTTTCATTCTTTCTCTTACCTCACACTCGCTCTATCAAAACTAAAACAGTGTTATTTTGAATTAACTGTATGTTTTATTGTGTTAATCATTTACAGTCTGATGCAACAACCCACAGAGAAAATACCCAGGGAGTAATACAGTGTTCATGTCAACTTTGGCCTTTGACCTTTGACTTGTCCACAAAATGAAACTCACACTTTTCCCCAATGTACAGAAATTCTAATATTTAACAGCACAAACACACAGAGCCTCTCTCACATTAACACACACACACACACACACACACACACAATCCCTCTCTCTCTCAAAAGCTGAGAAGCGTCACAAAGCAGAAAGAGAACAAGATTAGTTGGAAAGGCTGTATGGATAGTCTTTTAAATGACCCAGAATGTGGTTTTTAAATGGAGTGTGTCAGGTTAGGTCTTTATGTATTTAAAATTTGGGAAAGAATTTCAAAATATACACACAAGGACGTTCTCATATTCTCCTCATTACACATATATGTCAGTTTTTTTTCACAAACCACAACAACACATTAGCTTATCTTATCAATCCATAAATATACGATGAAAATATCAGATAATCTCGCAGAACAGTTTTAAAACATGGTCTTTCCATTGTAAAACAAACAAAAACTCTCGACGTTTAAAGTCATGCAAAAATTACCGTTAAGTATAACTTTTAGACAACTGATATAAATACTACCACTGTACCACATGATAACCCACCAGTTCTACTCAAAACATTCTTACATCCGTTTACAAATGAATCGGATTCGGAATCGATTAATTTAATGTCAAGTTTCTCTCATCGACACAGCAGAAACCACAAACACCAGAAGAGAGCGCCATAACAACACAGCGCGAGGCCATCGGGTCCACTATATCTCCTGCGCGAGCACCACTCACTTACCTTGCAGAACAGTCTAAAACACTGTAAAAAACTTTAATAGCCTTTGAATGCTTTCAATTTCTGACTTTTTGTGGTGGTGGATATCAATTACCACATTTTTAGAGTAGCGACTATAATAATAGCCTATGGTATTTTTTCCCCAGGACACTCCATGGTAAATTTGTAGAATTTGACTTTTGCAATCTGTATGATTCGCTCCCACATCGCTATTTGCAATGCATTAAAAAAAGAAATTTGGCATCAAGCGTCTGTAAACATGCATTTACTGACTAATTCAACACTCCTTTTCCCCAGAGACAGAAAGAGTTAATTAAAAATAAATCAAAACGTGTTATTTTAAATTCATCTGAATTGTCTGAGTCAGAGCTAACAACATTTTTCTTGGACACTTTTTCTTGTTTCTTGCCTTGAGAGATGGCCTTGAATCCGTGTTTTCTCATTTAACCCATTATGTACTAGCATACATAAAACATTCGCTGTGCTGTTACAGATGATGCTCACAGAATGCTCATTTAAACAGTGAATATGGTAGAACTGTATAAAAGCAGGAAAATCTCACTCTCAAAATCTTACACAGACACATTCAAATATACATAACTATTCTGCCTTATTCGGTTTCAACAGGTTAGTTCTGAGATTAGACCTAAAAGTATCTAAAAAGGTTTCTCTGTAGATTTCCTTACTGTCTGGGACCATACATTACCCATAATCCCCCTATACATTAATGCTGTGTCTATCTCAGTCTCATACAATACATAATCAGAACACCTGACACATAACTTAGTATCTCAAAATAATAATTCACCTTTGTTACTAGATGTGCCAGAAATGTCAATTTCGCTGACCACGTTTAAGGTATAGAATTACTGTCAAATGAAAAAAACTTTTACTTAAACACTCATAGTAGCTACAGCCTTACCAGATTACAAATGTACGTTTTTTTTTCCTCCTTTTTTGTCTTTTGAGCTTGAAATGTTGTGTTTTAAGTCTTCAAGCAGTGAAAGAATAAGAAGAGAGATGATGTTCATCTGGTGCTGGTGAGTCAGGGCCAAAGTGAGAGGATAATCTAATCTATAGAACACATGTAGCACAAACACCCAGATGAAGACATAGAAGAGTATACATGGATTTACTCAATGCGTGTCCACAAGAGCCTGTGTTTACTGAATTACGCAGCACATGCATGTCTTTGCGTCTCGAAGATTTTCCTGTTACAACTCAAAGGGATTTTTTGGAGTTTTTTGAGTTTGTGTTAGTATTTTAGAAGAACTGGATGGAGTATGGGTTTCTGGAGAACCATCAGGAGTTGGAAGGTTTGGAGTAATAGATGTTGACGGGAGCGGGATTGGGGTCGTGGGGCCACTAGATTGAGTCTTCAGACTGGAGATGAGGCCAATAGAGTATATAGAGACTAATAACAGGCAGTGGAGTGTCGTCACAGGGGTAATAAAAAGCTGAACAGGCAATAAACAGTCAATGAATGAGATGCTGTGTGAGAATCTGTCCACCTCCAGTGGTTATTTTGCTCTTCCTTTCTGTCTCTCAGTCTCTCTTTCAACTCCACCTCTCATCCCTCGCTACTCTCCTGCGCTCCGCGGCGCTCTGGGTGCGGGTCTCCCATCATGCGTTCTGCGATTTCGTCCTTTCCTCACTTCCTTCAGGTGCTTCCACTTTTTAGAGTGCAGCGGGTCGTGAGCCGGCGCCTCATTGGCTGGACCTGGCGCGGTCTTCCCTGATAGGCTGTGCTTGCGTGACCAAACTTGCTCACAGATCTGGTCGACTGTGTTTAGGTTTGGGTGATCCACCAACTGCATGAAGTCCCTGTACCACAGCTTTTGATTGGTGGACTGCCCGTGATTGGTGTGTGCAGGGCTGCGAGGGTTAAGTGCGGAGGGGGCGGGGCCAGCCAAAGGCAAAATCTCCAGCGTGATCGCAAGGAGGTTCTGGGTGAATCCATGTTCCATTGCGTGGCACTGATACACACCGCCATCTCTACGCACGGCTCGTCTCAGCAACAGGCCTCGCTCGGTCTGCAAAACACGGTCATCTAGACGAACCTGTGAACACACACACATACACAATAAATGCATCAAGCATCAGTAGTGATTACACTGATAGGCGAGAGAGAATGAAAGTCATTAATTTAAACAAAGACACACATTTATCATCTCTTATCAATGCTGTCTGCATCCGTCTTTCTCATAATAACCACACATATCTACCCCAGCCTGCCTCTCTCTCTCTCCTCTCTCTCACCTCCTCCCGTGGGTTTTCCGGATGCTTCTGATAGGTCCATGTAATCTGGGCCTGTAGTGATTTTGGGATACATTCCAGGAAGGAGCTGCTTCCATCCACAGCGTACAGCCTCTTCTCCAGGACACGCTGCTTCTGATGGTCTGCAGGACACACACGCAAAACACTGTTATACTTGCATTGTCACTTCTCAGCCACTTCTAGTTACTCATATTAGAAATAATTTTAAATCATTTTGCTTTCGATTTTACACTGTATATAAAGAGGCGACACACACAACACAGTAACAAATTGTTTATCATACAAAAATGTTACCAAAAAGTAAACAAAAATGTCAATAAAACCAAACACTGAAATAACTGCACAAGCTCAACAATGTGTAAAAAAAGGGATGCACCGATATTAAAATTCTGGTCAACAGCAATAACACAATAATTATTTAAATGTTATGGCAGATAACTAGGGGTGTAACGATATTTGAACCGAACCGAAAAACCGCGATACACCACTCACGATACGTATCGCGATACTCTCATGGCGAACCGAACACGCCCCGCCCCCTGCTGCCCCGCCCAGCCCCGGCTCATTGCACCTCATGTGTTATGTGTACACAACGAATACAGGGCTGTTGCCTAACCACCATTAACCACATATAATCGCAATAAGCTCAGTGTTTTGTTACTTTTGATAATAAGCAAGGTGTAATCTTTCAAATTATGATCACGAAATGCAAACAATAAATGCCGTTTTGGCGCTCTTAGATGTGGCGTGACAGATATCACTGTATGCATGCGGCAGCGCGGAGCGCGATCATCTCTTCCTCAGTTACAGAATAAACATGAATGGACACCCGAAGGTATGTTGAAAGATAAGCCCCTTTCACACAGCGCTTTGAACCCGGCAAATTGCCAGAGTGCCTTCTGTGTGAACGCAAACACGACCCGGGACTGATGCCGGGATCGATGCCGGGTTGGGGACCTAGTAACATTGCCGTGTTCTGACCCGGAACGCGCGCTGTGTGAACAAAAGCCGTAACCAATGCCGTGTCGTAATGATGACGCTGAAGTGAAGTGAAAGCAGGCTAGTGAAACGGTACGTAATGCGCTAGTTTATGATTGAATCAGAGAAAAAAATGCACAAGCGTGGTTTCTCCAGAGAGAAATCGCAGCTCATAAGCAAACTACACACGTTGCTGAGACATTACATGTAACATCGATGTCACGTGTCTTTCCGGAACATACATGGGTTGTGTGTGAACGCGCTCTCTGATTCCGGCAAATCACTGGCAGTGTGAATGAAGCAAAATCAAACGAACCCGGGTCAAATCCCGGGTCGCTTTATCCGTGTATTTTCCGGAATCTCTGTGTGAAAGGGTCTATACAGTATACTTACTGAAAGGCATCATAACTCGTGTAAACACTCAATCAGTGTTTCAACAGCGGAAATACGTCAATAAAACGCTTAGTTTTTCACATAGCTTTATATTTACCTCAGGCAAGTCATTCAGTGTCCACAGCTTGCTGGTTTGCTAACTCTTTCACTAAATAAATGCTATATATTAGCCTATATATTATATTTTACTTAACCTGTTTATGATATCTTGATTATTTAATGTATGTTTAAAATAGTTGTCATGAAAATAACAGCAACTGTGTAAATTATTATATAACATTAACAAATTAGAGTAAAAACATGTTAATGCAAAAATTGCCTTATGTGCAGTTTACATGTTTTCATACAATTTGTTATTTGAGTGTTGATTATTATTATATCATTTAGGCTAAAAGTCTAGGCTCTGTTGTTAAGCTTTAATGTTATAGTAATGTGCAAGTAGTTTACAGCATTAGCAGATAATTTTGTTATCCTTGAGAAACGTTTACTTGTAATGGAATTAATTTAAAGACAAGGACACAATTTGTTCATTAAAGCACTGTTTAATAAAAAATAAAAGCAATTTTAGCTTTCTAAACCCGCCACCCCACCGAAATGAACCGAACCGAACCGAGACCTCAAAACCGTGGGACGAACCGAACCGTCAGGTTTGTGTATCGTTACACCCCTACAGATAACTGATAAATAGGCAATATTAAAATTCGAAGCTAATATTCTATACAATTAAATTAATTACTTTTAGGTTGACGGGATGTCATGCAACTTCTCCATGTTGGCATTTTATGTTTAATAGCATAAACTATTATTCAAAAGTTAGATTTAAAAAAAAGAATAATTTAATAGCAAAGCTGAATTTGCATAATTACTCCAGCCTTCAGTGTCACATGATCCTTCAGAAATCATTCTAATATGCTGATTTGGTGCTCAAGAAACATATCTAATTATTATCAAAGTTGAAAACAGTTGTGCTGATTAATATTTTTGTGGAAACCAAGATTTATTTTTTATTTTTCAGGATTCCTTCATGAATAGAAAGTTGAAAAGAACTGCATGTATTTGAAATTAAAATCTTTTGTAACAAAATAAAAATCTTCCTTGCAGAATAAAAATATTAATTTCGTTTTAAAAACTCTTACTGACCCCAAACTTTTGAATAGTAGTGTATTTTATCTCTGGTACTTGCAGACTTGTGACCCAGCAGTTGAGATCCATTGCTTTAATTCACATTGTGAATGAATAACAGTAGTGAGAACAGAGAAATGACTCCTCCTAGAGGCTGAGAGAGGTACTGCAGTATTACCTCCTGAGCAGAGAGCATTAGGATCCCCATTCCTCACATCCTGACGCCGGAACCTTCTACACATGAATACACACACATAAACATATATACTATAAAGAAAAACCTTAGCAAAAAAATACTTCATCAGGTTTGACTGTCTCTAAATGCATCTATTTTGCAATTTGAATCAGATATTCTACGTGGTCTAAAATTCAAAACAACATGTTTGATTGAAGCCCATGAAGGTTTTACCGTTTTGTGTTTGGCAGGTAGCGTGTGCAGGTGTGTCCGTCCCAGGCACAGTATGGATCTCGAGCCAGGCAGCACTCGGCACAGGCTTTACCGTACATACTGCAGCGGTGCAGAGGAACCTGGACAACACCTGTATCTGAGCCAATGTACAGCTGTTGCTGTAGAGACAGAGAAAATTATCACATGACTTACTAATATGCTGCTTTCATGTGATTCTTTAATACTGTTTAAAAATAGCGGATATTTGATAAAAACAAAGACTCATTCTCACCCGTTTAGAGGAAATCTGCATACTGGTAATAGATGAAGAATCCTGCAATAAGAAGGCAGTACAAGAGTCTGTTGGTAACACTTTACAATACATTTGTTACAGTATTTATTCATCTTTGTTAATGTTAGATAATAAAAATACAACTATTCATGTCATTAACAAAGACATCTTTGATTTTAATAATTAACTGAGATTAATAAATGCTTTAGTATTTTTATTTGTTAGTTCATGTTAACTATTGTAGCTAACTAATATTAACAATAGAACCTTAAAGGGATACTTCCCCCAAAAATGAAAATTAGCCCATGTTTTACTCACCCTCAAGTCATCCTAGGTGTATCTGACATTCTTCTTTCAGACGAATACAATCGGAGTTATATAAAAATATGTCCTGGCTCTTCCAAGCTTTATAATGGATTTTTTCACCCATCAAAGTGCATCCATCCATGATAAAAGTGCTCCACGCAGCTCTGGGGGTTAATAAAGGCCTTCTGAAGTGAAGCGATACATTTGTGTACGAAAAATATCCATATTTAAATCTTTATCGACTAAAATAACTAGCTTCCAGCAGACGGCCTACGCAAGTCGACTTACGCCAAAAGAGTAACACTTGACGATGTATGACGTAGGATGTAGGAGTATCGTAAGCTTTGACGCCTCTCGCGGTTTAAACAAACAGAGCTGGACAACAAACTCAAGCTCCCTCGACATTTCTCTTTAAAAATGGTCATTTTAGACTTCTAATTCGTGACAGGTGTTTTGCTTTACTCTATCCTCTGCGCTTCCGCGTTTGTCATTACGTTGTGCGTCAAGGTCAAAGTTTTAGATATGTATATTTCTCTTACACGAACGCATCGCTTCACTATAGGAGGCCTTTATTAACTTTGGACGCACTGGATGCACTTTGATGGATTTAAAAAAATATACAACCGATCACTGCCATTATAAAGCTTGGAAGAGCTAGGACATTTTTTTATATAACTCCGATTGTATTCGTCTGAAAGAAGAATGTCATACACATCTAGGATGGCTCGAGGGTGAGTAAATCATGGGCTAATTTTCATTTTTGGGTGAACTAACCCTTTAACCAGAAAAGAAAGCTTTAATCATTTTTAGAATGAACCTTTATTTAATGCAACAATATTTTTTCCATATGAGAACATCATTAAATGCATGTTTTGACTGATTTAGCTCACTTGCAGTCACAAAATCCCCACATTCCTTATCTCACCTTAAAGACATGAAGCTCCTCCAGCAGAAGATCTGTGTTACTCCAGCTTCCCTTGGGAACAGAGATCACCTTCAGCACAGAGCCGACATCTGCAGAGAAACACAGAGGGGCTTTAACCAGGGCCGTAACTAGTAAAGACAGTTTAGTCTGGACTCTAGATCCTTTTGTCAATATTCAGACAGTATTCTACCTGTGCCGATGAACATTACATCGTAGTGTCCATCAGCTGCATTTACACGGTCTACGGTAATCTGAGTGAAGCTGTATGGTATTCCAGTACGCAGGAACACTGGCCGACCCCCCAGTGGAGTTACTGGATTAAACATTAACGGATGGTGCCTTGCAAACTGGATTACGTTATCAGGGAAACCTTTAGTTGACTCAAAACTGCCGAAGGTCTTGCTGGGACACTGAGAGAGAGAGAGAGACAGAGAGAGATAGCTGTAGAATCCGGAAGCACAACCCATTCACATGATATCAACAGTCTAAACAGGTCAGCAAGACCAAACCTATAACCAGTTATTGACAAATCTAAACCTATATTTACTTTCTAACATTCACACTACACTACACTTTACACTACTGTTCAAAGTTAGTGGTCAATAAGATTTTTTTATTCTTTTATTCAGTAAGAATGCATTAAATTAATCAGATGTGACAGCAAAAACTTACATTGTTAAAAAAACATCTATTTCAAATAAATTATGGTTTTTTTAATTTACTTTCTATTCATCAAAGAATCGTGAAAAAGCAAATGTAACACTGAAGACTGGAGTAATGGTTGCTGAAAATTCAGCTTTGCTATCACAGGAATGCATTCTATTTTAAAATATATTAAACCAGAAAACATTCATTTGAAATAGTAATATTATTTCACAGTATAACAGTTTTTGGTGTATTTTTGATCAAATAAATTTCAAAACCATTAAAAGAATTACACCCCTAAACTTATGAATGATAGTGTATGATGTGAGGCGTATGGATCTGTTCTCACCATGCCTGGCCGTGGGTATGGCACTTTACCCTGGAAAGGAACCCACTGATAATTAGGACCTTCTTTATGGGCAAAAGGCCCTAAAAATGCCCGGCGAATGTCATTCATGGTGTAGAGACACACTGCAGAACCTTGAAATACACTGCTGTAAGACAAAACACACACACACAGACAGACCGTTAACACGTTACAGTACAAGGAGATAAAAATAGTCACACAAATGCTGAATTCAGGTATTTGGATTTACTTTTTCTCATTGAAATGACCAAAACTTGAATTCACCCTAAATGTTTTAGTTTAAATGTTTCAAAATAGATTGATATCATACAGTGAATATAAACACTTCCTATACAAATCCAATTATTTAAATCTTAAAGGCACAATTCAGCTAAAAAATAAAATTCTGTTATCATCTGTTATCATTTACCATTTTTGTATGACTAACGTTCTTAAAATTTTTTAAAAAAAATAGTGTTCCACTAAAGAAAGAAAGTCATACAGGTATGGAATAACACAAAGGTTAGAAACCATTTTCAATATTTAACTTCTTGGGTGAGCTAACCCTTTAAAGGCTGTATCAGCGATTTCAGGCCCAAAAAAGGCACTGAGAAGCCAGCGTCTATCAACGAACCCATGTCGGTGATTGGTTGGAACACTATTTATTGTGGTTTTGAGTGGTTGGTGAAACCAATTGTTTTTGTGTGCAGATCTCAGAGCCTAGGCTGCCTACAGAGACGCGTTTTTTTGACGGCCTGCTTATGGGAGATGGTCCTCACTGCGGAACATGAAATCCACGGGGAGGAGTCGGATCCAGATCCGACTCCTCCCACCTTACATACACCTAAACCTACCCAACTCCGCCCCCTGATCCCTAAACCCACCCCTAATCCCTAAACCCAACCCTAATCCTACCCATCTCCACCCCTTGGATCTTGATCCGACTCCTCCCCGTGGATCTCATGTACTGCATTGAGGTGCTACTGGCTTATGGGGCGGGCAGCTAGCGGATCGTTAGGAAAGATTAGATGAATGTGATCATTTATGTTTGGGCCTTTTTGAGGCCTGAAATCGCTGATACAACCTTTAAACCACACCCTAAGATGAACTCTGACCTGGAGGTGGTAAAAACAGTGTAGATCAGCGGGTTCTTTCTATCACGGGTCTGCAGCAGAAACACATCCCCTAAAAGCCCAGACAAAGGTCAGCAGGCAATGAAATGCAATTGTCAGTTAAATCAGCGTAATTTAACCCTAGTGTCTGTGTGTGTTTGTGAGCGTTCTTACTAAGTTCATCAAAATGCGTTTCAGTGCCATCATTGCCTGGTACAGAACACACAAGACGAGCCTTTAGAAATGTCGTCCACTTGTTTACTAGACTGCGCTGTCCTCCCATATCATTCTGTAACCAAAAAAACACGCATGTTAATTTAAATCTAGATGATAAACAGCAGCCAATAGCCATTAGGCTTAGTGATAAATGATAAATGAAAAGGCTCCTAACCCTGCAAAGCTGGCCAATCCGGGAATATGTAACCTTCCCGAATCCCTGAGCTTCTACAGCAGTTTCTCTGAAGAAGAAGAAGACTTTATCATCGTCAGGATTCTCACTCTCGGGAACACCAAATGCCGCTATAAACTTGGGCTCTGAAACACACATCATCATCATAGGGCACATTGCCATTATACAAAAACAGAGATGCACATAAACACATGGGTCAATAACAAATAAGAGTATGCAAGATAAAATAATGTTTTTCTTTTAAGAATTTTTGGACTTTATACCCTCGAAAAAAAATTCAGAATTCAGAAATTCAAAACATGCTTATCACAGAGGATGTCTATTTAAGTCACTGTATGTGTGAATTGCATGTTTTTTTTAAATAAATCATACACAAACGCACCATTGAGCCAGCGAGAATCGTGCTGTTCCGTTCGTATGGAAGGCCTTTGTCCCATGCTGCGAAATATTGTAAAGTCCCGACCCATCAAATCAGTGGCAACGCCAGCATAAAGCTCATCACCTATAAAGTAGATATGGTTACTGATTGTTCATGATGTAACAGTGTCTTTTAGATGGGAGATAGAAAGATGAACAGTGGCAGCTAACCAATCAGAACAGATGCTGATGTGTGGCGTGGGTCATACGGGCTCCTTCCTTTCCCATCTTCTACCAGAGAGGGATCAATTCTAAACACATGATCCTTTAGAGAGAAAGCAAAATATACTGTAGCTGTGCATTTGGCCATCAGAAAGCCAAACTGGGGCCATTTATCACACAAACTTATTCATATGCATCCAAACAAACACAAACGTACCTCTATCTTCTGTCCCACCTCCACATAAGCACAGGTGGGGTGGAAAGCCCCAGTCCCACAGGCGTACAGGTGAGTCCGGTTATAGTGGTGAAGCACTTTCACATAGTTTACACAGTCCGTCTGCAACACATGCATGCACAAATCAATTTTATGAAGGACATATTTTACATACTTTCACCAGTTCATCTGTGAGACAGGGAGACTGCCACCATCTGGATTGACTATCAGTAGCACAGAGCCACAGGCAGACGAAAACATTTTCGGTTTATCTCTTAAGGGACCTCGTATGAGGCGGATCATAAATGAAACGTCATTGCATTACGTATATCCTTGACGACAGTCTGACATGAGCGCTGACCTTTGCCTGCTCGCCGTGATCCCGGATCTCTCTGTAATCTCTCACGCTCTCTCTTTCACACATAAAAACAAAGACACATCGACTGTTCAACTGACATACATGGACACATATAGTCTCTCTGTTTCTCTTTTCCTTTGTGAATGTGCTCTCTGGAGCATGCCACATTTCCCAGAGTGCCTGGAATCACTACGACAACATTAGTGAGCGGGAACATCCGGATTCCAGGGTAGAGGGAGAGGAGGCAGGGATGAAGCAGGGCCCGAAAGAGAGGAATGTGAAAGAGAAGAGACAACTTGAGACAAGAAGGATGACATGAGACGACATGGGACGAGGAGGAGATTGAGATGAGACAATAAGAGACAGCAACAGACAAGCAGAGAAGATTTAAGTCAGGAAGATACAACTAGAGCTAAGATGACCAAAAACAACAAGAGAAAAGACTAGATGAGATAACCAGAGAAGAGGAGGGACAAGATAAGATGACTCGAGAAGAGAAGAGAAAATACTGTATGAGAGGAGAAGACCAAAGTTGTGATGACAGGAGAAGAGTAGAAACAAGACAAGATGAAAAAGTAGATGTACTAGAAGACCAGAGGTACTAGACAAGAGACGTGAAAGACCAAAGATGACTAGATGAGATGATTCAAGATAAGAAGAGACAAGAACACACAACACGAGTTAACAAGAGACGAGAAGATTTGAGAAGAAAATAGATGTGAGACGAGATGAGACAAAAAGAGACGAGAAAAGACAGCAACTGACAATCAGAGGCAAGATAACCATAGACAGCAAGAGAATAGATGAGATGACTAAAGAAAAGAAAAGGATTTATGTCAAGAAGAGACAATACGGCCAAAGACAACGAGAGAACAGACAGACAAGACAAGCAATGAAAGATGAAGAGAAGACACGAGACGAGATGAGACTAAACGAGAAGAGAAGACCAAAGATAAGACGACTAGAGAAGATGATTCAAGAAAAGAAAATACAACAAGGGTTAACCAAAGACAATATGTCCAAAGAAACCAGGAGAAGAGACAAGATGAGACAAAAAGAGACGAGAAGAGAGAGCGGAGATGAGATAACCTTAAAGAGGAAGAGAAGTGACTAGATGAAATGAGAAGAGAAGGAGAAGACCAGAGAGGAGAGAGGAGTAGAGGTAGAGCGAAAGGGAGGAGAGGAGAGGAGTAGAGGTAGAGCGAAAGGGAGGAGAGGAGAGGTAGAGCGAAAGGGAGGAGAGGAGAGGAAGGAGTAGAGGTAGAGAGAAATGGAGGAGAGGAGAGGTAGAGAGAAAGGGAGGAGAGGAGAGGAAAGAGGAGTAGAGGTAGAGAGAAAGGGAGGAGAGGAGAGGTAGAGAGAAAGGGAGGAGAGGAGAGGAAAGAGGAGTAGAGGTAGAGAGAAAGGGAGGAGAGGAGAGGTAGAGCGAAAGGAAGGAGAGGAGAGGAAGGAGTAGAGGTAGAGAGAAATGGAGGAGAGGAGAGGTAGAGAGAAAGGGAGGAGAGGAGAGGAAAGAGGAGTAGAGGTAGAGAGAAAGGGAGGAGAGGAGAGGAAAGAGGAGTAGAGGTAGAGAGAAAGGGAGGAGAGGAGAGGTAGAGCGAAAGGGAGGAGAGGAGAGGAGATGAGATGAGAGGAGAGGAGAGGAGAGGAGAGGAGAGGAGAGGAGAGGAGAGGAGAGGACTCTTCAGTTTTAGAAGCAGATGTTCCTGCTGTTTGGACTGTAATTATGCCTCACTCCATCTTCTCTCTCTGACTAACAGTGGGCTTTCAGCAGCAGAATGAACCCTGAACTGAACATCACACTGAACTTCAGATATTAGGCACTTCTCCTTTAAGTTCCAGAGGACAATGTGACACTGACCCATTGTCCCAAAGCAAATCAGTTACAAAATTACTTGATTGTGTATCTATAATAATCTATTTAATGAAATATTTATAATCTGCATTTCATCCACCATGTTAGATTTTACTCATCACAATGCATTCTGGGATGCTAGAAAATGGCAAAAACAAGGTATCTTAGTAGGCAGCATAATCATGCCAGCTTAAAGGGTGTGTGTGTGTGTGTGTGTGTGTTTTGTGTGTAACCTCTCTGCTACCTCTACAGAAAGATGTGATTGACATGTGCCCTCCTGCCATGCTTAAACCCTGCACACAAACTCACACATGCACACACATACAGAGCTTGTGGAGAACAAAGGCCTCTCTTTGAGCTTAACGCACCCTGTGAAGAGAGTGTGTGTGTGTGTGTGTGTGTGTGTGTGTGTGCACGCTGTACGGAGGGGGTGGCGGAATAGAATCATAGAAGACCAATTAAGTTGCTGACAAACTGTGTTTATACAGGAAGGGGTCTCTCCCTTTCTCTCTACCTCTTGTACACACACACTGGTGCTTCTGTTTCGAGAGCTTTACAGCCCTCAATAAGGGAAGGACGTGTTAGGGATGTGTGTGAGCATGTGTGTGTGTGTGTGTGTGCTGAAGGGCTCTTTGAAGTGAGCCCACGAGACAAAGAAAAAAGACAGAAAAAGAAAAAAGAAAGAAAGACAGAGAAAGAAAGAGACAGAGTGCAGAACAAAAGAAAAAGAGCTTTAAAATGAACAATGTCTCTCAGGAGGAATAAACCGTATGTGTGTGTGAATTTCCTGCTGAGACGCGTGCGGTGAACTTTCAACTTTGACCTTATTGGCCTGATCACTGGATCCCTGTGTGATTGTCCACATGTAGTCATCTACTATCAACAATTTATAAATACAGCATTGCGAGTTTGTGAGACATTGTTAAAATTATAGTAAATGTAATAATACAAGGAATTCATTCAAAAATAATTTGATTAAAATTTAAGTCATTATTCACAAATAATCTTCTTCTCTTTAAAGTTGTTGACTTTGACTAACTGTCGAGGGATCATTGAGTCAGTTCACTGAGTTGAACTTGAAAATCAAAGTTGTATATGATTCATGTTGATCCTGTTGATCCGATTCACAAAATCAAGCCAAATGATTTGTTCACAAATCGGACTGATTTGGTTCTCCAGTTCCACTCACTGACTCAGTGATTCAATTGCAGAGTTTCTCAAGAGAAGAGTTCATTTCAATTTCAGTCTCATTATATGAAGCTGCTGTTTGGCTTCAGAAGATGTTATATGACAGAGACTGAAAGAAAGGGAGTGAGAAAGAAGTAGGACATAAAGAG
Source organism: Rhinichthys osculus (assembly GCA_029959095.1). Lineage (NCBI taxonomy): Eukaryota > Metazoa > Chordata > Actinopteri > Cypriniformes > Leuciscidae > Rhinichthys > Rhinichthys osculus. The sequence goes on from JARWKJ010000017.1 coordinate 17,050,044, forward strand.
ATTGAAAGACAGAGACCCGAGATTAAGGGAACTGAGTAAATTGAAAGAAATATTGAGTGAGAAATCAGAGTTCAGACTGAGACTGAACAAAAGAGAGATAGCATGAGAAAGTGAAAGGTCAGGGGGAGAGTCTTAGGGAAAATCTTAAGTCTTTATTCATGGAGGTCTGGTTCTGTCCCTGTCGTCCTGTACACACCTACATGTAATGAGGGTCAACTCACAGGTCAGTGCACTGAACAAAGTCTGTGTGTGTGTGTGTGGCAGATCTCATTGTCAGCTGACCTCAGTCCCACCGTAGAATGAACCCCGACACACACACACATTTTGAAGTTACACAACCTTCCACGCCCTTTAAAATATAAAGAGAACATTCAGACAGCAGGGTTCCTGCACACTTTTGAAAGTCAAATTTAAGGCTTTTTAAGACCTTTTTAAGACCTGAAGAAATCAAAATTAATACCGTACATTAGGGCTGTGCAGTATTGACAAAAATATATCTTGATATTTGCAACGTTTTGTTGATAATAATTAGATGATATTTTAATGATTGTGTTTTTGTGCTGGTGCCATGGCTGGTTTAGGTCTGCTGTTGACAGCTGACTCACGAAGATATTCATATTTTTCATATTCTATGCAGTGGTCAGTTCACAGCAGTGACAGAAATTAATATTTTAATTAAGGGGCAATATTTGCCACCTTAAATTGATTTTTTCAGGGGCATTTTCACCTATATATGGAAATTTTTTCTAAACTTATTTAGAGTTATGCATCACCTTTAATGTCAAATACTATCATTCAAATTAAATTATACAGTAATTATACAATAATACTTAATTATATAATAATCATATAGTACCACTGTTACAGTCAAATTAAATCATTCAATCAAAATCCATCTTTGCAGTGCAGAGGTGACAGAAGCGGCATCAGAAGTGGCATTAATATATTTACACTCCATTTACAACTGCATAAATAAAGCTATGAGATATATATTTTAAAAATCTAAAAAAATTTAAAAATTTAAAAAAAATATGAAATGATTTCTAATTTTAACATTTTATTTAAAGGGTACTTTAAATATGAAACCGCAGCGGCAAATCACTGTCTTAATAAGTGAGTTGAAAGAGTCATTCATTCAACCGATTCGTTCAAACGGCTGATTCATTCGGGAAAGAAGCAAGTGATTCGTTCAAAACGCGGATTTCAGTCAAGAAATCATCGCTGTCGGTTGCATTGAGACTCTGCTACGGTTTCATTTTGAAATTATAGTCGGCGAAATAAAGGGAAAACAAACAATATTGACAATATTGTGTCTAAAAAGTAGCTCAATGTTAACTTATTGTTAATTTAACTGTTGTATAACATAAATATCACAATTGGAATTGTGCATGGGAAAACGGCACTCTTTCTGATGTGATATTCTAATATAAGAACATAATATGATCTAAATATAAGAAAAAAAACTAACTTGGGGACATAACAGTTACACTGCACACATCACGCAGTGAAAGCACGAGAGAAATGCGATGTCAGCTCGCAGTGCCTCGTACATTGTTAAAACAATGATTACAATATCATAAAAGACAATACACATCGCACACCATACGCACATAAAGAATGAACTTACAACTGAACTGACATTTACGACCTTTCTTCTCCTTCTCTCCTCTCGCGTGCAGGAGAAAGTATGCTGCCGCGACTCGCGAGTGACGCGAAATGTCACGTGAACTAGTAAATCCACAAAGATAGAATAATAAATAAATAAAAATACGTACGCTAATTAGATGGTTTTCATTTGGAAAGCTTTTAGATATGTCTAAGTCAAAGTGTCATCTAAAATGTAAGACCTTTCATAAGTAAAAATAAGACTTTATAAGACTTTTTATGGCCTTAAATTTTAAAAATCTAATTTAAGACTTTTTAAGACTTTTTAAGGATCCGCGGGAACCCTGAGACAGACACAGTGTCCAAAAACATCCCACACACATCCGCTTAACACTCCAGATAAAACACACACAAGCTACAACATACATGAACTATGACCTTTTGACAAACATGCTCAACATGTTACAACATAAGTATCAAAGAGATACTGAGAAAACTGCAAAAGAACCATGGTAATAGAATTAGACAATACATGACTATACTATTTTGTTTTAGTTTTTTTAATATGCCATGGAAAAAATCATGCCTTTTGGATATACTCTATGTAAGTTTGAGGTCGGCAACATGTTATGCTCACCAATGTTGCAATTATTTGATCAATAACACAGTAAAAATGTACAAAACTCTCTTTTTTTAAAGAGTTTTAATATATTTTAAAATGTAATTTATTCCTGTGATGGCAAAACTGAATTTTCAGTATCATTACTCGTCTTCAGTGTCACACGATACTTCAGAAATCATTCTAATATGCTAATTTAGAGCTCAAGAAACACGTGTTATTATTATCAATGTTGAAAACAGTTGTGCTGCTACATATATATTTTGTAAACTGTAGTACATTTTTTTCTTTGATGAATAGAAAAGTTAGAAAAAATAGAAAGAACAGCATTTATTTGAAATAGAAATCTTTTGTAACATTATAAATGTCTTTACTGCCACTTTTGATTAATTTAATGAAATAATAATTTAATAATAATAATAATTTAATGAAATCACTAGATTTTATCAGTAACACTTTATAATAAAATGTTTAAAAAAACTAACTAAAACTAACATTATTACAATATATGATGCTTATCAGATAAGCAAATATTCATTAATATTATGAGAACATTCAATATTTTATAAATCTTCTTTGTGGGCCCCTTGCAGTATGTTCATGGACCCCACAGACCCCTGATAGAAAACTTTGGCTGTATTTCTACATTGATGTCTGTAAATGATAGAGCCGTTTGGGAGAGCTGTGCGTGATAGCAGTGCTAATTGCCTTGTGTGTGTTTGTGTGTAAACAGCTCATAGGAGAGATGGTACCGATAAGTGTGTAAACCAGATATGTTAATGACCACAAGATCTGATTATTGCAGAGACTCACATTGATATCTTTCCCGGCCCAGTTGCACTCTTCTCTCCAATCAACAGGCGCTGGCCAGTAGATCTGACAAACAGAGAGAGTTCAGAGGTGAGGAAGAGTTTTGGCTTAAGGTTAGGATCTTAGTTTGCAGGGTTAGACGTGTTTAGTAGCTTGAGGGACATTCTCGCTGAACCCCATCAGAGACACAGTTAAAACACGTCCAGGGGCGATGCACACATGCACAATACATCCGGACGTATCATCCCGTAACCACACCTGTGTGTGCTTGTGTGAGTCTAGAGCTATAGCACACAGTGACCGACAACTCTCACTAATCATTCCTTCCTAAAGAAATAAAAATCCATCATTCTGTCATCGGCACATTGGCCTGGACCACCATAAAACATCTGCTGTGACTTTAAAGGCTGATTAACTTTACACACAATAAATGCTAAAGCTTCTTCACTGATTCTCCAGCACAAACACACAATTAATTACGTGTGGGCGGCACAAAATACAAGTGTAAACGGGCTTTTAAACATCCAATCGTTGTAATTTGTTAATATAAGCAGGGTCAAGTTATGCCCCTGGACTACTTTATTAAAATAAATGTATGACAGAGATATTATAGAGAGCACAGGAGTGAAAAAAGCTGGCAGCAGATTCACAAAACATACCTAAGAACAAAGTTTGTTGAACATCTGAAACACAAGTTTGTTGACCCTGGAACAACATTCCTGTCCGAAATCATAGTCCTAACCCTAACCCTATACCTACCCCTAACCTAACCCTACCCATAACTTCTCCCTAAAATCAGAGGGAATGATGGGAGAATAACACTGCTATAGAAACACCTAAACATGGCTGTAAGCCTAAACTTGACATAAACTGTAAACCTGTCCCTCAAATCTGATTGGTTGATTGGAATGTTGACCCAGGAACATGTTGTACTTGGTGAAATCAGATTCACCTTGTAAATAACCTCAACATTTAGGATAAATCTCAAAATGAAAGATGTTTAATGAATTTTTTGTATTGTCTTTAAATATTAAGCATTACAACAACAGATATTATTACCACAATATTGTTGTGGTATATAATATTTTAGTATAGAAAATATATCATTTACATACATAATATATCATATTATTAATACAAATCTTACTATGATATTAATATTATACATGTGCATTATAATATAATATATATATATATACATATACATATACATATATATATATATATATATATATATATATATATATATATATATATTCTTAAAATATCTATGAACACTTTAAGACTTTATGTTTTCAAGAATTGTATTTAAGAAATATCTTACAAACTTGTGAATTTTGTGACTCCGTCCCAAGGTGTTTATGCTGTATATCAGTGAGTTATGATTGACTTTGTTAAAAATAATGATTGACTTTGACAAACAGAATGGAAGATGTTTCCTTTCACCCTTACATTATGGATGAAGGAACTGAAGAAGAAGATGGAAAGAAGGAGAGTAAGGAATGTGCTCTACCTTCTGTTCCTGTTTGCTGATGTTGTCGAGGCTGAGAGATAAAAGAAAGTTACGAGCTCCAACAAACAGCCGCCCCCTCTCCTCGTCCAATAGGAGAGCTCCGAAACAACACGAACGCTCTAAGTCAAACCGCTTAACGCCGTTAAACTGCTGAAGATCTGGAGAACACACAAAAAAACTCAAATGTAAATCCAAACACATGTATACAGACATAAATGTGTACATGAGGTACAAGCCAGTTTCATCACCTTTATAAGACAGCTTCATCCGGGGTGAGGAAGGTGAACTTCCGCTAGATGAAGCACTGATGCCGATCAGCCCGAGCAGGACCAGCGAGCTGCATATCATCATCGTCATCATAGTCATCATCTTCTGAGGAGGACCAGAACTTCTTATCAGTTATAAACAGCAGACAGCTGCCACACAGATGGTTGACTAAGATGCTGGTTGTCGTGGCAGCTGTTGCCGTGGCGGATCTCAGTCGTCCTGCTTGTTGTGACAGTGATGCTGTGGATGTGGAGTTTCCTCTCTACACCGAAAGCTGGACACAAAAAAAAAAAAAAAAAAAAACTGTTTAAGACTTTCACTTTCATTTCCCTTTCATAACTAGTTTTTAGTACTTCCTGACCCCCTTTTCACCCGCTCCTACAATACATTTGTCCGATAATAGCCATGATATTTCAGATATGCAGACGCACACACTCACACATGCTTTATTTCAGTAGCAGATGGTCTAAAGCTACTGTCCTATCTAAGATGAGGAGGGAGAAATCTGATCTCATATCACACACACATACACATATGAAGCATTCGGTCTTGTTGAGCCGTTCATTTTGATCTTTTTATGGTTCTGGTCCAGGTTCACTGAACGCACAAACTGAAAGCCAAGATCCACTCGGTCAGAACACCGTCCAGCTCTCATTTCAGACCAACAACATCTAATTGCTGCCGTCTGTGTGTGTGTGTGTGTGTGTGCTTGCTTACTGCACTAGGTCATATTCAGCATGTGGAGGGTAAAGAAATAATGAATTAGAGGAGAGAACAGGAGAGGAGCGGTCTGACTCTATACAGTATCATTTTGAAGCATATCATTCAGATAAACTGCAAAAATCCTCAAGCTAAAACAGGAACCACTTAGTCAAAACAGTCAGATAATTGAACACACTGACGTATTTACACACTTCTTGATTTTAATGTTCTCACTTTATCTCATATTCTGGGTTTAAGACTGTGTGTGTGTGTGTGTGTCTATATGAGTTCAGTATGTTATGTAAGACTTTAAGAGGAAACCGTATGGTCATTTTATACTATTTTTGTCCATTCAGTCCTCCAACCTGTCCTCCCTTTTGTCTAATGCATGCCAAAATAAAACACGATTAAATGATTAAAAAATCTTTACATTTCTTTCTGCATCTCTTTCTGATGTTCAGGTGCTAGTAAAAGACAGATTATTGCTGTATTTAAGTACATACAGTTGTTGTCATAAGTTTACAACCTTTGCAGAATCTGCAACATAAAAATAAGAGCGATTATAAAAATAGCATTTTGTTTTTATCTAACACTGCCCTTTATAAGCTATTTCACATAACAGATGTTTATATAAAGTCCAGGTAACAATAAACAGTATTAAGCACGCATGAACTTTGAATTGTTTCATTTGTGTAAATTAAGTTATTACTTTGTCTTGTGGACCAGAAGTAAACATCTGTTATGTAAAATAGCTTATTCAGGGCAGTACTAAAATTTTTTTATTTTAAAATCCCTATCAATTTTCTTAAAATATGAACATTTTGAATTTGAAGATTACACAGGGGTATGTAAACGTATGATCACAACTGTATACATGTGTGAGTTTTAGGTTTAAGATAGATGATAGAAATATATATTTAGCTCGGTTTAAAAACAAAAGAAGTTAACTGAAAACGTCCCACTATGATCTGTATGTTGAAATGAAGACAGAGATAAATAAGTGTTATAAGAGGATAATACAACAGAGAAATCTGCTACATCTTCAAAACCCTGTTAGCAACACACACACACACACACACACACACACACACACACACATGCACGCTGCAGTGTTGAATTTTAATAAGTGTTAGTGAGCATCACCAGTGATGAGAGGAGACCTACTGACTCCACTGAATATAGATTTTACCCCCGCCCCACACACACTTACACACACAGTTTTACTGCAAAGCTAAAATGTACAGAATCCTGAAAAACAAGACTATCCTCCAGCGTGTGAACTTTTTAAAAATGTATTTTAAACAGAACAAACCAAACCAAATATAAAAGTGCTTTGTTCTTTCTTCCTCTCTTTCTGTTTCTATCGCTGTGAATAATGGAACTATTCACACTGGCAGACAGCAAAAGTCTCATAATAAAACACACACTGACACACACACACACACACAGTCCCTCTGTAGCGCTGTCACACTGATTAGCTGTGCTAATTTACTATAAACACACAGTTAATATGAGCTACTGCAGGCCCGCATTCGAGTACATCCAGCAAGATTCACACCCCCCATCCTGGGAGATTTATACAAGAGTAGAGCAGAAAAGTGCATCCCAGCGCCCTTCACATCTCTTTAAGCAAAGAGGCTGTGCCAACGCAGCAAATCATACATCATCATTACAGCCAAGGCTGTAGCAGGACACGCTTGCTCACTCGCTCGCGCACGAGCACACACACACACACACACACACACACACACACACACACACACAGAGGAAGGCTCTTCCACAGGAACCAGGGCTTAAAACCAGACTAAATGCTGCTAAATCCAAAATAAACAAACAATAATTAACCTTAAGACCTCAATGCCACAATGACAACACCAGACAAAACAAGCCAAATGAAAAAGAGAGAGAAGCGAGAAGGAGGTAACTGTGGCATAAGCCTCTCGGTTCATGACGCTCAGTGCAAACGAGACCCTGAAGAGAGAGAAAGAGCGAAAGAGTGAAAGAGAAGAGGAGAAAGGAGTCGATTGTTCTGCTGAACGGCTCCTCTGGACTGCGACCAACTGTCAGAACGTCCAGTAAGGGAGCGAAAGAGAAAGGAAAGATCGAAACGTGTGAGGAAAGGCTTTTCTCACATGCAGGGGGAAATAAAGGAATAGTTCACACACACACAAAAGAGAAAATTCTGCCATTAGTGTCCCATGCTTTTCAAAACCTGCACGGCCGCATGAGAGTTCATAAGTCTGATTCATAAATGAACAGTTCTTTTGAATCAGATCTTTTCAATGAATCTGTTGATTCTGTTTTGGGGTAAACTATCCCTTTAAGCAAATGCAGGTAGTTGTTCTTCTTAACAAGGGCACGCTGGCACACTAACATGAGTTATATTTCCCTCCTTAGTCTCTCACTTATGACTCTCTCTCTCTCAGCCTGAGAGTCTCAGACACATAGATGTGAACATAAAACCACTCAAAACCCTCTTGCTTTAGATCAACTACTACATTCTCTGAGATAAAACTGTGTATACACATAACAAAGACTGACACAAATCCCTTCAAATGGAGTCCAGATAATGAATTTGGCGGATCTTACCCCTGTCAGGAACAACAGCAAGTTTCGGCAAGTGTGTGAGTGTGTGTGTGTGTGTGTGTGTGTGTGACTGCAGCGATCTACCAGGTCAGCCACGAGCCCTCAGTCCATTTAAAATAATACACACAAGTACAAAGCTCTCTCACACAGGCACTCTGTCAGAATGATAGAATGAACTTTAAATTAGAAGAAAAATAAAGGGGAGAGAGATACAGAAAGAGAGTTCAGGAGAGAAAGGGCTTCAGATGGTCTAAAAGACTCAGAGCTCTTCTTCAGGCTGATTGTGTAAGTCTGTGTGTGTACGACGAGCTCCACTATTACTATTGATTATACTTAATTATATTTTAGTTAGTGATCTGAACAAATCAGTAACCATAAGTATTAGATTTCAGCAAGTAACTTTGCCATATAGTAACCACCTAGAAAAGCCCTTGCATCCACACAGAACACCCTTGCAACTGCATAGTTACACTAATATCCCAATGAGAGCATCTTAGCAACTGCATGGCAACGCCCTGGCAACCAGCTACAAAACCATAGCAACCATATAGAAAAGCCCTTGCGTCCATGCAAAAACACCCTTGCAGCTGCATAGTCACATTAAAGCCCCACTGAGAGCACCTTAGAAACTGCATAGCAACACCCTGGCAACCTCCCACAACACTCTAGCAAACATCTACAATTGCCCTAGCAACCACATATAAACTCACTTGAAACCGCATAGCAACGCTCTGGCAACCACCCACAAATCTGTAGAAACCACATTGAAAAGCCCTTGTGTCCATGCAAAACACCCTTGCAGCTTCATAAAGTCACACTGAAGCCCCTTTGAAAGCACCTTAGCAACACCCTGGTGATGACCATAATGATGCCCTGGCAACCACTGACAATTGCCCTAGAAACCACATAAACTCTCCCTTGTAACTTAATTGCAACGAAATGGCAATCAGCGACAACACAATAGTAACTACCTAGAAACACCTTTGCAACCACCCACAACATTTGCCCTAGCAACACACAACAAAACCTTTTAGTAACTGCATAGTGATAGCAATGCCCTGCCAACCATCCAAATCATGCTAGTAACCACCAAGAATTGCCCTAGTAACCACCAAGAATTGCCCTAGCAACCCCCTAAAAACACAAAATGTAAAAATCTTTTTAGGATTACTATTATTAACATTATGTAGAGCTTCACTCACACACATAAGGATATCTGTAATGTATAATGTGTGTGTGTGTGTGTGTGTGTGTGTGTGTGTGTGTGTGTGTGTGTGTGTGTGTTTGGCAAGGATCCATGGTTGCGGGGCTCGGTGCAAACACTTCTGGAAGGTTAAGGACTTATAGGACAAAACTCTTTTTCTCTCTCTCTGTCCCAGATAATAGTGCTCCTTAACCCCAGTCTGGTTTTCTGATTACCATGGTAACGTTGGGTATTTGATGTGTGTGCTGCTGTATAATCTTTAAAGTCTATTAAACACTTTAAACCCCTTGAGTTCAAGAGGTACTCTGATACTGTACTCAAAGACTACAGCTGTGTGTGTTAGGGTAGGTGTGTGTGTGTGTGTATGCACAATGTCCTGTTAATGTATTGTTTCTGGTGTAGAGTTTGTAGGGTCAGCTGTGTAAAAGAGCCGATAGAGTGGTGAGCTTTAAGAAGATGTCATTTCAATTGTTTGCCAATAAATGAAGGGTGTTTCACTTATAAAGTTTGAATAGAGGACACAGATACACAAACACACACACTCTGGAGTTCAGAAGGTAATAAACTCTTGTCCCACACCACAACATCCCACGACTTAAACAAATGAGCATTACGTCAGCATGAGCAGCTGACGTCAATAACAGCTGATTCATCACACTTACACATTCACATGAGAGATTCACTTCTTGTTAAGGGACTAGTTCTTTCTGAGAGTACTTTTAAAAGTCTCTTATGCAATGCAGAAGTTAACGTCATTTCAGCTACAATGTACTACAGGCACAGTGGACTTAATTAAAATAAAACCTCTTAAAACACACTTTTCACATTCTCACTGTAGTTAATTTAATATTGTCCACCAAACATGTCCAACTGTGTATGATATACACTCACCGGCCACTTTATTAGGTACACCTGTCCAACTGCTCGTTAACACTTAATTTCTAAGCAGCCAATCACATGGCGGCAACTCAGTGCATTTAGGCATGTAGACATGGTCAAGACAATCTCCTGCAGTTCAAACTGAGCATCAGTATGGGGAAGAAAGTTGATTTGAGTGACTTTGAACGTGGCATGATTGTTGGTGCCAGAAGGGCTGGTCTGAGTATTTCAGAAACTGCTAATCTACTGGGATTTTCACGCACAACCATCTCTAGGGTTTACAGAGAATGGTCCGAAAAAGAAAAAACATCCAGTGAGCGGCAGTTCTGTGGGCAAAAATGCCTTGTTGATGCCAGAGGTCAGAGGAGAATGGCCAGACTGGTTCGAGCTGATAGAAGGGCAACAGTGACTGAAATAACCACTCGTTACAACCGAGGTATGCAGCAAAGCATTTGTGAAGCCACAACACGCACAACCTTGAGGCGGATGGGCTACAACAGCAGAAGACTCCACCGGGTACCACTCATCTCCACTACAAATAGGAAAAAGAGGCTACAATTTGCAAGAGCTCACCAAAATTGAACAGTTGAAGACTGGAAAAATGTTGCCTGGTCTGATGAGTCTCGATTTCTGTTGAGACATTCAGATGTTAGAGTCAGAATTTGGCGTAAACAGAATGAGAACATGGAACCATCATGCCTTGTTACCACTGTGCAGGCTGGTGGTGGTGGTGTAATGGTGTGGGGGATGTTTTCCTGGCACACTTTAGGCCCCTTAGTGCCAATTGGGCATCGTTTAAATGCCACGGCCTACCTGAGCATTGTTTCTGACCATGTCCATCCCTTTATGGCCACCATGTACCCATCCTCTGATGGCTACTTCCACCATGTCACAAAGCTCTAATCATTTCAAATTGGTTTCTTGAACATGACAATGAGTTCACTGTACTAAAATGGCCTCCACAGTCACCAGATCTCAACCCAATAGAGCATCTTTGGGATGTGGTGGAACGGGAGATTCGCATCATGGATTGCAGCCGACAAATCTGCGGCAACTGTGTGATGCCATCATGTCAATATGGACCAAACTCCCTGAGGAATGCTTCCAGCACCTTGTTGAATCTATGCCACGAAGAATTGAGGCAGTTCTGAAGGCAAAAGGGGGTCCAACCCGTTACTAGCATGGGGTACCTAATAAAGTGGCCGGTGAGTGTACATGCATCACTAGAAAATTCAGTTATTTCTTCTCTGAAAATCATTAAAGCGCTGATTTTCATCACATCTCAAATGATGTATTGTGTTCAACAGCATTTTGTGATGCAAATGACAGTGATGACATTTATAATATTTTTGAAATAAAATGACAAACTCTTGTCTTACTAAGGTTAATTTCACAGCTAGCAATTTATACATAAACACAATTAAATAATATTTTAGAAAATTACACAATAAAAATAAACCAGTGATATTTATTGTGATTTTTATATTTTCTTCACTTAACACATCTTAACATATTTCAAGCTCTTTACGGAGACTGTTCTCTCCTTTCAAAAATAGTACTAACTTTACTGGGGCAAAAGTGTTGGTGCAGTGAAAATGAAAATGTATCTAAATACTTTCTCACACAATAAATATTGATTTTGTTTTCACTATTTGTTTAGATTTTTTATAGTTTGAGTTTTAAAGTCTAGCTCTGAGGCAAAAATTACAAAATTAAGGGTCAATTCATGGGTGATTGGGACACTTTTTGCCATTGAAATGACTTGGAAAAAGTGTCCTGATCAACCTGAACTCACCCCTACACAAAAAACACATTTGAAATGTAGCAAAAATATATATATATATAAAATGATGAAGGCATAATAAAAAAGGCTCCTAGACTATTTTTATGTCATCCTCATATAAAACAAAATAGTTAAAATCTGTAAGTTTCAATAAAATAATAAAAAAATCAGACCCCAAATTTGAAGAAATACTTATAAATTGTGTGTGTGTTGCACAAAGACCATCACTAGAATGATTGCTGTCCTGTCTGTGTGAACTCGGGATGGCACAGTGTATGAGTGCGTCTGTGTACACAGGGACATCAGTCCATCTCAGCCCATGTTGGATTCTGGGTCATTGTTACTTGAGTTGTAAGACCCATAGCTAATCACCATGACCGTGGTTGACTCGGCAACATGACATTAAACAAATTCCAGAACTAAGAGGGTGATTATCACTACGGTGACATCGCAGTGTCATCCACACAGGTCCGGCTATAATATTCAAATCTGATTGGCCAGTAGGCGTGAACCACCGCAATTGGCTTAACATTTTGGAACTGAGGATGTCATAACTCACCCAGCTGACAGTTAAATGTGCTAATTAAGGCTAAAAGCACACCAGCATTTAGAAGGTGAAAATTACACGCTCCTCATTTCAGCCCCGGTTTAAGAGTTTTGCTTCTCATGGTTCTGTTTTTTTCACACACTCTCCTCTGACATTCACAAAACGTCCCCTCTGAACCTGTGATTAGGGTCTGCACACATTCCGCATGCTTCTCAAACTGAATATTATCTATAGTCTATTTCACTCTCCCACCAACCCCCCCCCCCCCCCCCCCCCCCCCCGCCTTTATCTCTCCCCCAGGGTCAAACCATCATGAAGTTAAACCCTTTCACCCATAATCCTCTGTGTCTTTGAAGTGGACACACACACACACACACACACACACTTAGTTATCTAAATGAGGACATATCGTAGACTTATTTGCACTTCTAGAACATAAAAATATATTATTTATGAACTGTTCTTCCAATGAAGGACATATTCCTGGATGTGTCCAAAAGTTTGTCAGATTTATCTTTTTTTTTTATCTGCAAAAGGGGGTCTGAGGTGGTATTGCAAGGGTCAGTGCAATACTACATGCCTAACTTCACCTGAACTGTCAATTATCTCCAGCTAATTTTTGTGAAAAAGGAAAATATATTTTCAAAACAGAAAATATATGTTAAAACAATATTAAGTTAACTTCAAATAAAGCTAAAGAAGCTAAAAAAAATGTTTAACAATCCTTCCACAGTAAAATAAAATGACTATGTAATTTATATGAATTTGTACATAAAAAAAAAGAAAAAAAAAGTAAGCTCATAGAAACATACATTAATATGGTACTAAATTCATGTTATTATAATGCCAGGCCAAAAATGCAAGTCTTTATTTGATAAAATATGTAAAGTGGGTCTCTGCTCTGTTTCTTTATCCACTAAGGGGTCCTGGCCTGAAAAAGGTTCAAAGACCCCTGATTAAAGTAGCTAAGTACATACATGCACACCTACTTTTAGAACAGAGACCATCTAAAAAGGATCAAACCATCATCAGAGTGCTGCACATATCTGTTTCAGCTCTTTTGCTCCACACACAAAGCATTTTCTCATGAGACCGATTTAGCTTTAGTCCCAGGCCACTTCCATCGGGCCATTTTCCGTGACCTAAAACAGCAGCAGAGTGGAACCAGTGGGAAATCCAACATAAAACACACACACACACACACACACACACTCACAAACTGACAGGGTCAATCCCTGGTCCCGCCCCCCTGGTAGGATTATAGATGCTTGACAGGTGCTTTATAAATAAAATGACACTGATTAATATGACTTCAACCTTTTATTCTTGTTCTCTTTTCTTCTTTTTTCCTCACTCTCTATTTTGTCTAGTAGAAGTGAAGGTCACACTTATTTGGATGGAAGTGGAAGTAGATTTGGAAAACGCTTTGACAAGTTTTCTGCTCTCCTTCCCGTTCCTGTCCCTGCCTTCACACACAGCGCCTGACTCCCTGGAGCGGCTGAAGATCTGCTCCCAGTAAGAGCTGTCAGAAGAGATTCTGGTGACTGGATAAAGAGACAGTGTGTGTGAGTGTGTCACAGCATACCGTCAGGAAGCTGTCAAGGCCTCTGGTATAATACTAATGATCATACACACACAGCAGTAACATTATTCATAGGGATGGTGAGAGATTATCAGTGGCATGACTGATTATGCCGGGAACGTGATGGGAAGAGAGTGGCGGATCACTGCGGGAGTTTGAGCCTTCGACCCACAAGTCTCTGGGTTTCAGTTCCACACAAACCCAATGAGACGATCAGAGCATCGCAAACACACGCGGGCTTCGCTGCACTGTATACTACTTTTATCACCTTACATTTAATCCCTTGTCAGTTCTATTGCAGTTTTGCTAAATTTGAAGTTTGACTGACTCTGAGTCTTTCTTTCTGTTGCACACACACACACACACACACACACACACACACACACACACACACACACACACACACACACACACACACACACACACACACACACACACACACACACACACACACACACACACACACACACACACACACACACACACACACACACACACACACACACACACACACACCTCTGGATGAGCTGTCTCAAAAGAGGCAGAAATCCCCTCTATTAGAGTGTAATTGAAAGGCAGGGGCAGCAGTAAAGAGAGATAGAGGGGGTTTACACACACACACACACACACACACACACACCTTGTTTCTCAGGTGTCAGTTAAAAGTGTGATTGGACCGTGCAGGTGGGCCATTTATGGTTTCCAAGGAACCACCCAGCTGGGAAATCACCCTCAGAAAGAAACAGAGCAAGGTGTACTTAACAGGTCAAGGGAAAAATCTCTCACACACACATCATAAAAAAACATCTAGTCCTCTGCAATTCACTTTTGATTAAACAAAAATACACTTTTCTCCTCATCTAAAGCCAAAAAATCCAAAACCCATCTATTATAAGTCAGACAGACAGACTGAGACAGAGACAAAACTTCTAAATTCATCTGTAAATGAAGCCTAAGAAACCTGAATTGGTTATATTGTAGTGGAACAAATTATGTAATGGCCTGCAAACAATAAAAATGTTCCATAAAGAAGCTCTTTATTAGATTCACAGATGCAGCATCCACAGCAAAACTATATTTAATTATTTTACATCATTATCCAGAGATATATACTTATATACCCCATCTTTACCTTGTGCACCCACACACAATCGAGTAACACGCACACATAAAAGATCATAAAAGTGCAAACACTATGAACACTGAACAGCGGGTTTTAACGATATGTGGCATGACAAATGTCAAGTAACTAAACGTGGATAAGCAGATCTACACAGGGAGTAGACAGCACAGACGCCAGCCTCGTGTGTGTGTGTGTGTGTACACTCAAGACTGTGTTTAGTTGGGTGAATGTTTAATTTAATCCAGTAATGAGTGCAGCTGGAGGAAAACTGAACAAATGTAATTTCACACAGAACAAACGGCCTATATATACTGATGAAGAAAGAGCGGCTTTAGAGATTAAATAAAGTGTTTTTTGTACTATCTGAGGTTTATCTTTCAGTTGATTTTTTTTTCATTTCAGATATAAAGCCACCAAAATGAAAATATAAAAAAAAACTCACATTTTTTTAACAGGTGCAGTTTCACACAGGCTGGCTGAACTCATATACTCTATGATGCTATGTACAAAAATGTACATACAAAAAACAGCTAAATAATTCCATTTTACATTGTCATAAAAACAAATATATTAAACATACAAAAAATATAAAAGTAATGCACCATGCAGTTCAAGGTCGATAGGAAATATTTATAGACCCTGACTGTAGTTCACTTAAAAAAAAAATAATTCTGTCACCATTTACTAACCCTCATGTCTTTCCACATCCGTATGAATTTCTATCCTGCATAAAACACACATGGAGGTTCCTCGCAGAATGTTCAAGATGAATGCAAAATGAATACATTTAGTACGGTGTGTGAGTAGTTTGCAAAGTAATGCAAGCAGGAATTCTCATCATTGTCTCTACACTGAGCGTGCACACACACACACACACACACACACACACACACACACACACACACACACACACACACACACAATATTGTATGTTCAGGAAAGGTCAATACCAGCTGACAGAAAGTGTCCGTGCTAATGGAAATGTGGGAATTGCAAGTGATAATCACTACTTGAGTTGATTACTTGAAGAAACAATCCGCACAGTAATAAGGAAACCACAGAATTCCACATTTCTCATCTCTACACACATACACAGACAAAACTGCCCCACTATCTGCTCTGAGGTGCCCTAGGGCAAATAACCATTGAGGGTGTGTACAGCAGCCAGGTGTGTGTCTGTGTGTGTGTGTGTGTGTGTGTATGTGATTGACAGATATTGATTTACTATGGCTGAGAGTGCTAGTGGGTAGAATCTCAAAGGTAATGGACATTCAACACTACACACACACACAGTTATTATATTTCACTTGATCATTCGTTTCTGCAGTAGTGCTTCTGCAGTATGTAAATATATCCACTGTAGATGAAGGTTATCCCACTTAAGAAATCAAATAAGTTTGCTAAGAGAGGATTATTTTCTCTCTCTCCATCTCTCTCTCTCTCTCTGCCAGGTAGCTTGTTAGGAGTTTGTGGGCATCAAATCCGAAACTGCAACCACCCCCAATCTCTCTTTATCCTGGGACTCCATTTTTCAAACACACACACACACGCACACACACACTGCTATCTGTGTACATCCAATATCTTCTATCTTCTTTCATTATTTAAAAGCTGCTGCTGAACACACACTTTAGTCGACCACTACGGAATAATGAGCTAGGATGCAACATAACCGCACACACACACACACACACACACACAGAGACATGAGCAGCATACTATTGAGGTGTATGTAGGGACACATTCTCCCCCTTTTCATGCGCGCCGTGCACACACACACACACACACACACACACACACTTCTACTCCTTGATGAGCATTAGCTAATCCACACTGACAGGCCTGCTCCATTACCCATAATCCTTAATGCTTTTTTAATGTATCGTTCTTACTTTTTCACTCTGTCTCTCTCTCTCTTTCTATGTAGTGGCATCTTTAGCCGATGGATTTTGAACCTGTGTGTGTGTCTGTCCAGTCACACTCAGTCCGGTTCTATTAAAGGGGAAATCTATCAGTGTCACAGTCATTTGCACATTCTACAAAGGTGTCACGCTGTATTCCATCCCCTATTACAAGCAGTTCCTAGAGCTCTAGTGAGGCCGAAGGTGAATGACAAACAGGTTGGGAAGGAAGTAGAGAGGGAGACAGAGGAATGTTCTTTATTTACAGTTGTTTCAATGCCTCTTAACAATTCCTGTTCCTTAAAGCTTCCATTAACATTTCATTTGAATTTGAGGAAGAACTGTTACCTAAAGGGACATGGTGAAGAAAAAAAGTGAGATGGGAGGAAAAATGATATGTCAATACTTTTGTGTTCTCTCGCAAATTAATTGCGTTCCAGCAAGAAACTTTGCGTTCAATCACAAAGAACAAAAAAGTTTCACGGGGAATGCAAAACTTTTACGAGCGAACACAAAAGCATTGAATACAGTATGATTTTTCTTTCCATCTCATATTTTTTTGATCACCATGTCCCTTTAGGGGCTCTGTAGTTACCAAATGCTGGAATTACTTCAATACTAAATGAAACAAAGTGGTCACATATTTCATTCATTTAAATATTTTATTTTATTTTATAAAATACCACTGACAAAACTCATAATGTGTCTTTCCAAACCAACCTACAACTTGCAGGTCGTCATGATTTATCTGTTGCCTCTTTAATCATAGCCACACAACAACAGACGTACACACTTACATGCACAACACAAACAAACACACTCCCTGTGTGTTAAAAAGCATGTGTTCAGGAATGCCACCCTCTTTTTAATCAAGCAAAACAAGATGTTTTGTCATCTTTCAGCCCCATATGAAAGCTCTCTCACACACACACACACACACACACACACACACACACACACACACACACACACACACACACACACACACACACACACACACACACACACACACACACACACACACTTCTGCGGGCACTGTCTAATGACATCATACCTCTAGGCTTTACTTAAAAAATAAACATGTAGTGATGGAAAATACTTCAGTCAAAAACACATTCATCTGAGAGGGGTTTATCGAGCTCAGTGGTATGTGTTACGTCTATCTACTGAGAAAGAAGTGTATACAGTATTTGTATGTGCACAGGTCAAATGTTTTGCTGTCATGTTTTTCTACTGATATCAAAGATTCAGACTTGAGGTTTAGAAAATATCATTACCTCCATTTAGAAATCTGTTTAAAATTTTTGGGTCAGTAAAATGTTTTTTCTTTGAAAGAATTTAGCATTTTTATTCAGCAAAGATGCATTCAACTTATAAAATGTGACAGAAAAACTAAAGCTTTTATAATGTTAAAAATATTTCCATTTCAAACAAATGCTGTTCTTTTGAACTTTCTATTTATCAAAGAATCCTGAAAAAAAATGTATTTCCAGCACAACTGTTTTCAACATAATAATAATAATAATAAATGTTTCTTGTGCATATTAGAATGATTTCTGAAGGATCCTGTGACATTGAACAACTGAAGTAATGGCTGAACATTCTGGAAAAATAAATAAAAAAATAAAAAAAGTTATTTTAAATTATTTTTGATCAAATACATGCAGCCTTGGTCAGCGTAATAGAAAAAAATCGTACTGCTCCTAAAACTTTGAACGGTAGTGTCTGTCTAGTGAAACTGTGTATGTGTGTGTATAGTGAAAGTGTGCGTAAGTGAGAAGTGAAATGTGGCAACAGCAGCACAAAAGACCATCACAATGACCTTAATCAGCACATGCACACACACTTACGTCATAAAACAACTCTCGCACACACACCACTGCGTGAACACACAAACATACATGATGTGCAAATGCTACAGTATCATTACAAAAATCAACACCCTCCTGCACTGCTCTCTAATCCTTCCTGATCTATCATTCTTTCTTATCTTTTCATCTTCTCCTCTCCCACCAGAATGTTGTCCCACCTTCAGTAAACTGACCTGTTCAACGTTTCTGCACTTGTTGACTCGGTCCTGTTCTTCTCTCGCCATCTTAATATCCTCTAAAAACTCTCGGCAGACATTCTCAAGAAAGACACTCGACATAAACTCAATATCTGAATAATCAAAACAGGAAGAGATAAAACGTTTTATAGACAGCTCTGTTATTGTTAAATTATTAACTTTCGGCAAGCTTCATACCAAACCAGCACTTTGGTCTTGCTCAAGCTACAATGAAAGTTTCGTTTAG
This sequence comes from Rhinichthys osculus, assembly GCA_029959095.1. Classification (NCBI taxonomy): domain Eukaryota; kingdom Metazoa; phylum Chordata; class Actinopteri; order Cypriniformes; family Leuciscidae; genus Rhinichthys; species Rhinichthys osculus. Next base: position 17,069,459 of record JARWKJ010000017.1, read on the forward strand.
ACTTGAAGAGATTGTAAAAGATTACAAAACCTTTTGTAATGAAGTGTCGTTGCATACAGGGTGGTGTTATGTGTGACTACAGAAAACATGTCTGAATATACAATATATCAAAAGAGAGAACAGAGCCTCTGCTTTAAAAAACAAATTATGTAAGCTTTGTGCATTCCTTTTTTTTAATCAAAACTTAGTAATTAAAAAAAGCAACATTTTGAACAAAAAGTGGAGAAATTCACATTTTTGTCTAAGACTTTGTCCAGATCGTATTCAGAAGAAGTAAATCACGTCCATCAAACCCCCCAAAGCTTCACAGTCCTATTCCTCTTCAAGGGGTTGTTAGGCAGTTTTGGTTTATTTGCCGTTTAATGTTGAATGATTGCGTTAGCTTACATGCAATGCTTCTATCGCTTGTTTCTGCTTCTTCGCCTGTGTTTTGATCCCAGTGTTGCCAGATTGGAAACATCCAAGTATCGTACCAGAAGCTCAAAATGATCGTATTTGGAAGAAAATTATCGTACACGAGCCAAACGGGTTGACGGGGATTGTTGACGGGTGTAGCTTTCATGAGGCACACAGATGCAACCTCTCTCGCTCTCTCCCTCTCTGCTGTGCTCTCTCACCTTCACTTTCTCCTCACAATCATGACGTAGATCCACAGCTAGATCAATGAGTATAGAAGCAATATGATTACAATGACCTCCGATTGAAGTGTCACAAAATTCTGAAATTATCGTACATTATGGGATTTTTTTCATTATTGATCGTACATCGTACAGAGGTCAAAATTATCGTACAAATACGATAATTATCGTACGTCTGGCATCACTGTTTGATCCAGAGATTCTGTACTCTTTCAGAAACTGCATAATAGCGTCCCCCAATTGCATCACAGTAAAAAATGGATGGAAAGAGTTAATAGGCAATAAGAGATAAATTTACAATATTAAAATTCTGTACTATTTTGTAAAAAGTTAAAGACACTAAAAACTAAAACCAATCATTTTAAATGCAAAAAAATAAATGTAAGCATTATAGCATTATTTTCATAGACCTATTTATCAACTGACTTATGATTTCTTGAAAATCTACTGGCAAATAACAAAATCAGAACAGTCAACTTGATGTTGTTGTGGAATAACTTTCCAATGGATGTCAGAATGGCATGTCAGAATCTGAAATCTCCAAGCTCACCAAGCCTAGGAAGAGCCAAGAGTGACCATGTTAGATTTATATGTTTTGAACATAGTTCGGGAAAGCTGCTGCAGTTATCCCAAATGATGTTTTTCCACATAATCCCGCACATCTCAAAAACACGAGCCGTTAAATCGCTCCTCTATCCCTACACTACACCATGTGCCACCTTCACATCTTTATTCGGACAGATCTCAAATTGATATATTGAGTCACTGGCTGCATCCAAAATTGCATAGTCTCCAGTACTTACTTTGCGATGTTTGAATGTGTGTAGTATGAATGTAATTTGGACGTACTACATTCGCCATGTTGTCATTATCGTGTGACCTACCAGCGTCAGTTGCGTTGCTTTACCTCCATTCAAAAATCATCTCCCGTGGCCTCATGGGATAGTAAACACTTCAGAATCTTCAGAAATAGTAGGTCATCCAGGTACTTTTTGCCTACTCTTTTACATACTTTTGTCACATCCTGTTTTTCGCCTGTAGGAAAGCATACAATTTCGGATGCAACCACTGAGTCACACTGCTGTTCAAAAGACATTGCTGTCTGCCCTAATCGAGTTTTCTCAACCACAAATTTTTTTTAAAAATAAAAATACCGCAGAGTATTTAATATGTCTTCATCTGCCTGTAACTTTCATAATAGAGCAACAATGGAGAATTGATTATGTAACAACAGTATTTAAAGGAAGTTTAAAATGAATTTCAGAGGTTGCTTTATCTACCCAAAATATTCCAAAGTCTGTGCAAACATAATTGACATATCCCTTTTCCATGACCTTTTCAGGTGTGTGTGATTAGTGAATACTTTAAAAAATCATTTTGATTTCGACTGATTCGATAATGAATCATTCAGTGAACTGATTCAACTGATGAATTGAAAAGAACCGACTCAAAATGACATCCCTATGGCTTGTTATCAAGTTTAACTCTAAACAAAAGCAATGTCTAGCTGATGAAATGTTTTAAAGTGAAGTATATTATGCCTGGAGAGCACACTTGTAAGATTCCTGATATATTTTCCATGGCTTGGAACTCAGAAACATTCACAGTGATGTACAGAATGATTTCTTTGTTACAAGACAACCTAATGTGTCTAGGCCTACAGGTCCCACCACAGTTAAATAGTACTACACTCCACAAAACAATCAATAACCCCACCATAGAGACACTCGCCCACACCCACCCGCAATCTCCAATCAGAATAGAATCTCCACGACATCTGACAACTGTGGTCTAATAGATGGATATAAAGGGCCCTAAAAGAGAGTGTGAGTTTGTGTGAGGGTGAAAGCATGAGTGTGTGTGCGCTTGTGTGAGGAGGGGGAGCCAAATTAATCTGGGGTCTGATACCCCCCTATGGGAGCAGCTCAATTAACGATCCACACCGGCTGAGGCACCGGGCTAAAAGCCATCTCACTCTCAATCTCTCTTACTTACTCTCTCTCTCTCTGTCTCTCTACCCACCCCCCAATCCTGAGAGCAAGAATCAAGGAGCCAGAGAAAAATGAAGAAAGTCACTAGGTGATGCACATTGAAGGAAAGTCTGGGACCGTTCGGTTGTGTGCTGCGCGAGTCGTTGCGTGTAATTTCATCAAGCACATGCACACACAATGTTCTCTTAGAGTCGCCACTAAAACAACACGACATTCTTCCCCTCACCCAAAACACAGCTGACCAAAAACACAGCACACGGTGTTTCTGTGTGAATGCATGTGAATGAGAGAGTGTGTGTGTGTGTGTGTGTGAGAGAGAGAGGCTAGGTATGTGAGTGTTTGTGTGTCTAATTACTGTTTTGGGTAGTGCATGGTATGGATTATGTGTGTTTTAGTTTGTATACATACTTTGCTATAGTTTGGGGCCAAAATCTGACACAAACACTCTTTTGGGATGGCCAGGATGTTCGTAATTAAAAAAACTGATTGATTGTACACACACACACACACACACACACACACACACAATTTAATAATATTAAAAAATATTATACAACATGTAATGTACACATTTTTAAGAAAAATGTATATATAATATTATTAAGTTAATAATTATTATGTTTTTTAAGTTAATAAGCTTTATAATATAATTTAAAATGAACATTATATATATATAAAATGTCTATGGAACATTTCCATTCAGAAAAAAAGCTAAACGTGTTTGTGGGTGAATGTACACTCTTATCTTGTCATCTTTCCATTAATCTCTGATGTTTTGGGGTTGAAAATATAAAATCATAAAATGTTAATGATGAAGTGATGATAACAGTCTTTTGCTCTTTGTGTGAACCAAAGAACATCATCCCATGAGCACCACAGGAACCGTCACAGTTGCACCAGGGTAAATATTTCAGCAGAAACACACTTACAGAACGAACTTGTCTTTCCCTATCACTCTTCCATTCTTTATCTGTCTCTATCTCCCTTGCTTATTCACAGACCATTTAATCTTTTAATATCACCCTATATTAAGAAAACAGTCCAGTTTAGATCAGTCCACACACATACAGAGAGAGAGACACACACAATCTAAACAAGTGTTTATACCCGTAACAACACATCCACCCATAATTTACTACAGTATTCATATCTAAAAATACAATACCAAGCCATCATTCATGCACATGCACAAAGAGGTCGAACAGCTTGTCGCATTGGAGGGCTCCCTACCCAACATACACATTCTCACTTTTTAAACTGTGTGTACGGTCTTTATTCAAAGTATTACAAATATCAAAAATATTAAATACAGGTTAACATAGAAACATCTCAGATAATCACAAATTAAAGAGGCAGAACCTTCCACACACACTCCAACATGCACACACAGCATTGCTAGAAAAGAAACTTACCTATTACTCTTTCAGCTTTTTTCCTTCTGTTTTTATCTCTTTCTTCCACAAGTTTTTTAAGCCTCAAGTTCATCCATTCCTGACAGGTGCCATGGTCCCGTAGACTCCAGAGGAACGACAGGCTCACACACACACTCTTCTCAGCCTCTCAAGAACACACACACACACGCAGTGAGGAGGAATGACAGATCACAGCAACAGAAACAGTCCACGCATGAACATGTGTCTCCAATGTGAAGCCCAAGACTTCTTTTAATTCATGTGTCTGTCTTTTTCCCCCTCTCTCTCCCTCTCTCTCTCTCTCTGTGTGTCTTCTGTCCTGGTCTGAAGTTATTTTCCAGACTTCCTTCTTTCCCTTTTCTCCTTAATTTTATTTCTTAGTGGCTAATTCCACGGTTTCTTTCTCAATCTACCTTCTTTTCCCCCTCTCTCTCTCTCTCTTTCAGTCTTTCTCTGCTTTGGTTTTTGCGCTGACTGCTACCGCAGAGCTCTCCAGCTTTCCCCCTCTCTCTCTCTTTCTCTCTTTCCCCTCCCTCGGTCAGCCACTCCCTCCTGGATGGCAGGCTATTATGGGTGGAGACTGGTCAGAGGTAAAAGTCTCTCTTTCTCTTGTGAATTCAGGGATGTACACTATCAGATGTGTGTTTTGTTACGTTGGAATGTTTTAATTAGTTCTGGATGAGTTCCAGTAAACTGCAGCGCAACTTTAGTTCAACTTAGGAGTGTAATGAGGTAAATTATTACAGGGATAGTTTACCCCAAAATTTACTTAACCCTTATGTCAACTTAGGAACTCAAAATGACTGATTAAAAAAAAAAAAAAATGTATAGATTCTGAAGCCATATGATAAGATTGTGTGAAGAACAGTCATTATCCACTGAACATCTTTCATCAGAGGTCATAAGAAAGTAACGATGTCTGATTCATGAACGAATCATTCTTGAGTCAGATATTTTCAATGACTCAGTTGATCCAGTTCACAAAACCAACCTACTGTAAATGATTTGTCCACAAATTGGACTGATATGGTTCTCAGATTCAATGATCCGGTCGCAGTGGTTAACAGCTCACTGGTGGGAAGAAGTCAGTGAATAAAAATTCAAATCGTGGTTGGTCACAAAAAGATATTGTATGACTTCAGATGACATGAAATATAGTGCACGCATAGTATTAATCACTTTTATGATGTTTTATGTTGCTTGAAAGTCCAGTCACCATTTATTAACTGCAGGTAAGACACTTTCCCCCCACAGTCTTTACTTTTTTTGTTCCAGAAAGAAAAAGGAAGAAATTTATATGGGTTTGGAACAACAATAAAGTGAATAAATTATGACAACATTTTCATTTTTGGGGTGAACTATCCCTTTAACTCTATATTTAAAACAGTTTCCCATGAACATATATCTGTCTGACAGTTGAGATCTGCAATCATTACAAACACAGGTCAGTGTGAGCTGCACTACACACTTTCGACTGAGTGGCGTCATTATGGCACCAATGAGACACTCTAGAGGGCAACAGTCAGCAAATGTGATTCCATCAAGCTCTCAAACACATTTACATTTTCCCTCTATCGCCTTATTTTTATTCTATTTTAATCCCCATGTTTCACAAACACACACACCTTACCTCCAATTTCTAGGTCTTTGGCACCTGAAATCACAATAATCAGAGATACACAACTGTAGCAAGTTGCACTGTGAGAGGAAGAGAGATAGAGGAAGTGAGATAGAAAGAGAGAGAGAGAGCTGGCCCATGTTATATGATACTTACCATAAGCTGTCATGGAGACCTGATGTCGTCAGCAGCATATAATGTAAACCTTTGTTTTCCATTAGCTTCACACACACACACACACACACACACACACACACACACACATAGAAACAGACAATAACACACATGCACAGGTGTAAGAGTGATTTAACATATCATCAGATATTTTAAGCAAGAAAACAATGACAAGCAATTAAGAAAAGTAGCACAGAAATTCAAAGTGAATCCCCATTTGCAACCTATTAAACTTCCAGAACATGACATATTTCAGATTGAAACAGGATATTGTTCATGAGATAAAAAATTAGGAGATAAAGCCAGACGGGACTGGATGTGAGTTTGCTGAAACAATGTTTAAACAGCCAATTGGCTGGGCTTACTTTATTCATTAGCCCATACAGATAAAAAGTGACATAGGGGAAAAAAGGAAAGAAAGATAGTCATCTGAAAGTCGGAAGTGCACGTTTTTATACATATTGATGAAATATTACCATTTTTTCATTTGGTTCGCATTTTGTTCACAATAAAAGGTACCAGGATAAGACATCAAGAAAGTAACTAGTGTCAATTATGATTTCATGTAGTGATAGTGGGATGACAATATGTCCCATACAGTACACTATTAAAGGGGCCATGAATTGTGAAATCAAATTGTCCTTGATCTTTTGACATATACAGTAAGTCGAAGGTTATTATTAAAATATCATGTAAGTTTCAGAACTCAAAACTTCCTCATTAGTCCAAAAACAGCTTTCACTGACACCAAGCTGCCCAAAAAAGTACTTTTGAATTTTGTCACATTATGATGTAATAGTGTGGCGAAAGACATCGTTGGCTCTTTAGCCCCGCCCATCGATTCGCACATGTCATGTAGTAGTAAATACAAGAGAGACACAAACACAGGATTACTTCAGCAACAAAACAATAGAGATGCCTTTGATGATTACAAGATGTTTTGCGAAGAAGCGAACCTTATTTTAAACGAAGTTCTAGATCTCGTCAGTAAGACACTGTTCGTTTGTTGGCTTAATTTTCCTGCGAATTCATTTTTAAACAAGACATTGTTCAGTTGCAAGCATTTCCAAGAGACTGAAAATAAAAGATGATGCAGTGCCAACTATATTGGATTCGACAGCAATGTCGCAACACACAAGTGTGAGTAACAATGTTTTTACCATGTGTCACTATTGCTTTGTCTGTTACAGATTGTTTGATATGTACTGAGTATTTATACTGTAGCGCTGCAGTCAGACTGTGAACAGTTGAGATTTTCTGTTCTTTCCTTTGCTTCGGCATTTAAGGGTTTAATACGGGGATTCCCGGATACAGAAGACAGTACGTAGAGAATTTAGTTTTTGTTATTGTTTTGATCTATGCCATTCGTTATAATCCTGAATAAAAACTTCAGTTTTATTTAAAACACGACACCGCAAATTACAATTTATCACTCTATCTAAAAGCATAGTCTACACAAATTGCGTAGTGCGACACAAATTTACACAAAACAAAGTTATCATGACAACTATAACTGTGGTAACTCAGTAGCCTACTTAAAGGGTCACTTCACCCATTTGCATTAAGGTTTGTATTGTTAGAAACCCAGTCATATATTATAATGATGGTGGAATTTTGCTTGTTTTTTTTCTGAGATGGGAGAAAAAAGGATTTAAGTGTTTTACTTCCGTCCTATCGTGACGTAAATATCGTCATTTTGCGTCACGATAGGACGGAAGATAAATTTCATTGCATATTAAGAAAACTACAGCCTTTAGCTCATTATTATTCAAGGGCGTGGGACCCACTCACCCCACCGGCCTATTACAGATCAGTGGGTGGGACTAAACCCGAAGAAACTAAACTATTAATCCGCCATCTTGCTTGGAAGACAGCAAGCTAAGCTAACAAGCGCCCAAGGAGTTAGATTTACCATAATGCCTGAATTTACGACACACGATATGGAAGACGAAGATTTGGAAAATCTTTTGCTCGAAACTGATGTTCGTGGCTATTTATACGAGCCGCAATATAGTGAAGAGCAGCTGAGGCTGATGGAGGAACAGGAGGCGGACGAGGAGCCCGGACTGGGTCGAGCTGGGCGGACTGCTGGTGCCTGTGCTCTCGCTGTGCGCTACGGACACAGATAGAGTCCGTCTGCTGCAGAGAATTTCAACGATAGCAATTTCTCTCTGAATCAGACGAGCACACGGACGTTTGTGTTGTGATGTGAACCATCCTCGTGTCGCACCGCATGTTCTGACTGAACCAGGTATCATGCAATAATTCACCATATAGAAAGAAATACAAACGAGGAGTAATTCGCTATTGAGTTTGCCAATGTAACGGGGTTCGTTGTTGTGGGAAGAAGGAGGCGGGAACCGGCAAACATTTAAACATTTTAATAGTAAAATAAACAAATACAAAACAAAAGTATAAGCCAGCAGCCCCGCACTGCTGGCCACACACAACAGAAACAAAACACACCATAAAATCAGGCCTGTTCCTCTCTCGATCTGCCCTGTCGCTCCTCGTTTTATGCGTCCGCTCCTCGGTGAGAGACGCGAGAGAGACCGGTGCGTCTCACAGGTGTCGTTCATTATCACTCACGCCACCGGCCTCGCGCAGTCATCTCACGTGCCTCGTCCTGCTCGCCACAGCCAACTAACTATACATTTTGTGTAAAATGAATTTCTAACTCTGGTGGCAGCTAACGTTAGCCTTGTAGACGAAAGAGTGATTTCTCTGATGTTTGCGAGGTTCTGGATTAGTGGGAGTGGCTTGCGGAGCTGGGCAATGTGGTGCATTGTGGGAGTTGTTGTCTTACATACAAATGCGCCCAAAAGTTATTTTCTGTCTTTTCTCGGTCAAGAGGGCACCAAATTCAAAATTTCTTTTACATTTCGACTACATATATGACCCACTTTCAATAAAGATTAATGTTGAAATGGGTGAAGTGCTCCTTTAAACTTTACTTGCCACAACCAAGAATTATAAAGCACATGTAATACGCATAAATGTTTCACATTGTTGTTGGGGGCGTTTCCCCGAGGAGGTAAGGGAGGCAGTGCCTCCTCAAAAAACTGGATGAGGTTTTTTTTGTGTAAAAGTCCCGTGTTTTTATAAAGTAACACTGTCCAACAGCAACACTCGCAGGTGAAGTTACAGCGGGAGACGTGCCTCCTCTGTCCCCATTGACTTAAAACAGACCACCTAAAGCATGCGGTGAGTTTAGTGGGGGGTAACTTAAAATAAATGGGGGAAAGTCACGTGAGAGGAGGCAATGTCTCCATCGCGCTGTGATTGAATATTATAGGTTATGATTGGTTTGTGCGATAAATCCTTGCTCTTGTTTTTGTGTGCGTTCACGGATTGGCCTGAATGAAACCAATGATGGCGTTAATGGGAAGACTAATATCACCACCACTTTATGTCATGCCAAAATCAAACTTGAAATGGCCTGAAAACATGATGACTGGGTTTTTAGTGAACAATCAGCTTGGGGAAATTAAAGATACATCTTCGTGTCTGTGACCAGTGTTTACAAGCTAGATGACTGCTGAAAATAAGTTGACTATTAAAAAGAAAAGCTGAACATTAGTAACAAAAAAATATATATATAATATACAAAAGTCTTAGGCACGTTAGTATCTTCACCAGAAAATAAAATGTTTTTTAGCCAGTTTTTATATCTTTTACTGTAGTGTCAGTTAGAAACATCTGTTTACGTTTCCAAACATTCCTTTTGCCATTAATTGTAATAATCCAGTGAGATTTTTGTATGCACATGGAGTCTGACAATAGCCGGTAGGATACACACGGAGATCTGATCTTACCATCATCGAGTCCATCTTTACATGAAGAAACAGAAAAAACTGAGACATGTTCGAAAGAGGGGGTCAAAAACAGGACAGAAAATAGCTTATTACTTCTAAATTAGAATGTTTTTTTGATGTAAATCTATACCCAAATATATAACCAAAAGTTTATAGTTCAGATTATTAAGATGTTCTTCACACTAAGAAAAAGAGAGTTAGTTTAAGAACTGTTCACTGAAAGGTTCTGTTCTGTAAGAACTGTTCACTGAAAGGTTCTATGGCATCACTGCAGAAACCCTCTTTTGGAACATTTATTTTTGAGTGTAAATGGAAACAAGAACATTTTTTACACGCGCATTTTCACCTGCTCATATCCCACTTTCCTGTTCCTTTTCCTCTCAGCTAAAGGATGATGGAGAACACACACTTATATACACAGACTTGGTCTCTCCGGGCCACATTCATAAGTGTGTGTGTGTGTGTGTAGGCCTGAATGGTCCAGGTGGAGAAACAAATCAAGAAATGGGACTGGTGCTGTGAGAGCCATTAAGGCCAGGACCACCCTAAATGAACTAACACATGAAATTAAACAATTCAAAAATAATATATGTGTGTTAATTTAACCTGGCTCATATCTGAGACATACAACCTTGCATTAAATTCCCAAGTCAAGATTGCTTCCTTTTATCTTACAGAAGGCCTACAATAAGGACAGGTTCCTGTAATTACAGGAGTATTCCTGTACAACCATGAGTTAAGAGGCTCGCTCAAGGGCACGGCGGTGACAGAACATGATGGGCATCTTGGTAACCATTCATTTCACGGGCTGCCCCAACCGGAGATTAAAACTGTGACCTCTGTTACCACATCAGCGCTGTTACTCCGCACAGCCATTACTTCTCATCTTATTCTAACCTCAGAGACAGTATAAGGAGGAGACGAAAAATTAATGCGAGGAATCATAATGCTCAAAATGTCAGCTGAAGTAATGTATAGCAGTCCTATGTTTTAGTTAAGAGCCAATAGAGATATTGCTTTTCATCACCTATTCTTGAATGCATCTGCACATTAGCTTGACCAGCCTGAAAAGACTATAGCACAGTTTAAGGGGGGGAAAAAGCAACATTTATGATCCCATTGTGATCTTGACAAATAGTTTTGGGGATTTCCATCTTTTCCTTTTCAAGTAGTTAGTCTACGTAAAAAAGAAAAGAAAAAAAGATGGGGGTGTTACAAAGATGGTTGCAAAAAGAACTGACTTTCTTTAAAGGGACTTTGCCCTCACCTTCACCCACTTCCATTTTTAATTTTTGCTAGCTTCATTTACACATTTTAATTACATTTACACAATACAACCATGAGGTATACATTTCCTACTGTAACCACAAGCAATAATAATATTAATTTATGATGTTCCTTCTTTCTCAACTAAACCATGTTGGTACTTGATTTCATTAAATTAAAATGTTTCCTACATCCATAAATAAATCACATTCAAAACTTAATAAAATAGATCATTCTACATGCAAATGCTGTAATTTGTGAAAGCTCATTATAGTACTGCTTCCATTGATGCATTAAGGGTAAAAATAGATTATAAAATGTATTTAATTATTTTGTTAAAATAAGACTTTTCAGTGTCATGTGAAGGCTTATCTGCTCAGATGTTTGGTAGGGTAATAGGGTAAGTTTGCTCATAATGGATGGATTCAAAGTCTGTCCTTTATGTCACCGATCTCTTATACAACAGAAGTTTATATAGTCTTGCTACTGTAATTTATTCAGCTGTGAATGTTATTTGAAAAAAAAACCTAATGTTCTAAAATGCCATGTTCTAGCACAAATCACAGTCCATTCAATGGCATCGTAAATCACTTCAAGACTCTAATGATTAAGTATTAAAGAGCTTAGAGTTGTAATAGATTTTACTGTTGCATCTAAATCATAAGAAATCAGAGAAAAACTACTTCCTTGTCTTATCCAATAGTATGATTTAAAACATAAACAACAACTCAACTGTAACTGAAGTGGGGAAAAGGGAGCCATAGTATAGCCCACCAGAGATAGTGTATATATATAACGTGAATTCTGCCGAAAACATGATGTTGATGATGATTAACGACACTTAATACCCCGTTCTCTGGTCAGAGAGCTGATTCAAATCAAAATGTTCCCTGCTTGATCCCTCTGTCTTCCTCTGTTATTCGCTTCAGCCAGCATTCCTGATGGACTGAGTGGAATTCAGGCATTCCGGCCAAAGTCTTCCGCACACACACAAAGCGCACTGGAATTCTGATGTTGTTTCAAAATGGGGAGCTGAGCCCCCTCTCCCCTCAGATACTGAATGCATTATTATATTGTGTGTGTATTCTTTTACTGCCGACTGTCTGGTCAGTATTGTTCCTGCCGGGATGACCTTTGACTGTATATCCCCGCCTGTTCTGACCCTACAGTCTCGGGCCACTTGCAAAGTTAGGTGTGTGTTAATGTCAGACAATAATGACTTGTCACCTGCCAACAACGTACATTACTCGTGACATGATGGCAAGTTGATGAATGTGTTCATCAGCTATATACACACAAACACGACTCAAGGTCTTTGCAAGCATTGTGGCACATTTGCTATCAGCGTGGCCGAGACCTTGAAAACAGTTTATCAATCACTACTGGCTCAGTTAGGATGAGAGGGAGAGACAGAAGATTGTGATGGAAGAAAAGAGGATGGGATCAGAATGTGAAGAAACAGTGGAAGAGGGACACAGCGGTTTCTGGCAAAAGAGGGTTCCGCTGTAGCATGCTTGACTATGTGCGTGTGTTTTGGATACAGAGTATCTATGCGCGTGTGTATGCATCACTCAGCTCTAGCGTACACGTCTGTTGTTATTTATCATGCCATGAGCTCAGGCCTTAAAGTCACCATCCACCACCACTGTCACCACAACAAATAGTTTGAAAGAACAGAAGAATTAGACTCCAAAAAACATGTGTTAACTATTAAACTGTAATGTTCAAGCAATTGAATAGTCAGGTACAGTAACATTGAAAAGTTTGGGGTCAGTAAGATTTTATTTTCTTTTTTTTAAAGAACACAATACTTTTATTCTACAAGGATGCATTAAATTGATCAATAGTGACAGTAAACTCATTTATAATGTTACTATTTCTACTTCAAATAAAAGCTGTTCCTTTGAAATTTCATCAAAGAATCCTGAAAAGTATCATAGTTTCCACAATAATAATAAGCAGCACAACTATTTTTGTGTAAGATAATAAGAAAATTTACTTGAGCCCCAAGAATGATATCTGAAGTAGGGGTGTGCTATATCACGATTTTTGATCGTGGACAATTAAAATGTCTCCACAATCTGCTTTTGAATAAATATAGTAGTATCGTGCTACAGTGTATTCTATAAGTTGCAGTTCTGGCGCCTCCATCCCAACATACTGTACAATGCGACGTACATTCACATCACATGTTAACGCAGAGGTCGAGTTACAACAAACTTAAAAATGTTGTTACTTTAAACATTTAATTTGCGTGCTAATGCACTGTTCTAACATTCTGAGCGCATACAGCCGAAGAGCACATGCACTTAAAAGCCTTTCAAACAGCGCCTGGTTACTGGACTAAGTTATCTTTCGACTAAGTTATCTTTCTGTGCCGGTGTGTCCTGGCACGGACACACTAGCATGGACACTGGCACGGACACACTGGCACGGACACTGGCACGGACACCAGTACGGACACTGGCACGGACACACTGGCCACGGACACATCGGCACGGACACCAGTACGGACATCGGCACCGGCACGGACACCGGAACGGACACCATCATGGACACACCGGCACGGACCCCGGCACGGACACACCGCCACAGACATCGGAACGCACACCATCACGGACATACCGGCACGGACACCATCACAGACACGGACACACCGGCACGGACACTGGCACAGGCATCGGCACGGACACACCGTCACGGACACCGGAACGGACACCATCACGGACACACCGGCAGGGACACCATCACAGACACACCGGCATGGACACCCAAAAATGAAGATTCTGTCCTTATTTACTCACTCTAATGTTGTTCCAAACCTGTATTCATTTCTTTCTTTGAACATCAGTACGGACATCGGCACGGACACCGGAACGGACACAGGTACGGACATCGGCACGGACACACCGGCACGGACACCATCACAGACACAGACACACCAGCACGGACACCGGCACAGGCATCAGCACGGACACCGGCATCGGCATCGGCACGGACACCGGCACGGACACCGACACACCAGCATGGACACCGGCGCGGACACCGGCGCGGACACTGGCATGGACATCAGCACTGACATCAGCAGGGACAACGGCACGGACATCAGCACGGACCATCACCCAAAAATGAAGATTCTGTCCTTATTTACTCACTCTAATGTTGTTCCAAACCTGTATTCATTTCTTTCTTTGAACATCAGCACGAACATCGGCACGGACACCGACACGCGGACACCGGCACGGACATGGACACACCGGCCCGGACACACCAGCACGGACACACCGGCACCGCCACAGACCGTACAGACATCGGCATGGACATCGGCATGGACATCGGCACCGGCACGGACATCGGCATCGGCATGGACACCGGAACGGACACCGGCATGGACACGGACACCGGCACAGACATCGGCGCTGACCGGCACGGACAAACCGGCACGGACACACCGCCACGGACACCGGCACGGACACTGGCATGGACATCAGCACGGACATCAGCACCGGCACGGACACACCGGCACCGGCACGGACACACCGGCACCGCCACGGACACACCGGCACGGACACACCGGCACCGGCACGGACACTGGCATGGACATCAGCACGGACACCGACACACCGGCACGGACATCAGCACCGGCACGGACACCGACGCGGACACACCGGCACGGACCGCCACCCAAAAGATTCTTTCCTTATTTACTCACTCTAATGTTGTTCCAAACCTGTATACAATTCATTCTTGTGCTGAACACAAAAGAAGATATTTTGAAGATTGTGGCTAACCAAACAGTTGCTGGACCCCATTGACTTCCATAGTAGGAAAATATATACTATGGAAGTCACTGGGGACCAACAACTGTTTGGTTAGCCACATTCTTCAAAATAACTTTTATTTTCAACAGAAGAAAGAAACTTATTTGGGTTTAAAACAACTTAGAGTAAATGATGACAATTTTCATTTTGGGGAAAATTTCATTTCGACAATTTTATTTTTAATGTTAATAAAACAACAAAAAACAAAGAGAAAATCACTCACTGCTCTGATAACTTTAATAGTAGCTTTAATAAGTAAGTCTATGTAGTGTTTTATTTTTATATTTGATCATTTAATTTCTTTCTTGAATGCTTCTTTTAAATACAACTACTGTAGTTGAAAAAATAAAGCACTGTTTATTTAATTTGTATAGTATATGTTGCGTATATGTAATGCGTATTACATTACACATTTCATTCTCATCTTTTAATAACAGAGAAACGTAAGTGACGTAACGTACGAAACGTAACGTAAGTTTGATTGTAAGTGAAAACAACACATCCTAAAATGAAACGGTTAGAAGAAAACCTTTTTTTTTTTTTTTGAAAGGCTTGCATCAGTGTGAGATTAATACAACAACAACACAAATGTTGTAATGCAAAAATGCAAATGTTAAACATTAATTGTGCCATTTGCACAAAAACATGAAAACTAAATTATGTATTGGGTAAAGTGGAGTGTTTTAGTTAATTCATGTGAAGTGGCAATTAAAGTACATTTAATCAAATTGAATTCCGTTATTCAGTTCCAAGTTTGCTAATGTATGTGTTTTCAGTGGGTTTGAAGCCCATTTCTTAATTTACTAATCACATTAACACTACCCAGTGGTTTATGCCCTTAATTGTCTGTTTTAAGCCACAGAGCTATTTCCTGTAACAGATGTGTGTTAGTTAACAGGAGACAGAAAAGCTGGGAAACCATATAAAACACACAATCAATGCTAGCGAAAAGGCTAGTTGAAGAGAAAATGGTGAGATGCAAGATGTGAAATAAGGACAGAGATGCTAGTCAAGTAAGGATGAAACAGAACAAATTTTCAGGAAATTGTTTCATATTCATGCGACATAATTGATAATTGAACAGATGTCTGTCACGTTCGTATTAAGGACAGGAAGCAATAGCGAGTCAACAAGTTTAATGTGGAATAATGGACAGTACAAGTAGATGGTGATCAGGTGACGCAGGGACTCAGACGGTCAGAGCTGGTGCAGACAAACAGTGCAGCGGTGACGATGGTGAGACAAGCAATCCAGTAGACGAACACGACGACGACGACGATGAACCGGAACACCAGGCAGGGAGACAGAACTGGAACCAACAAGACACACATCCAACAACATAAACACGAGACTAAAAGGAAGTAGAGAATACATCTACCGTGACAGTACCCCTCCTCCTAAGAACGCCTCCTGGCGTTCTCAGACTCCCTTACCTGTCGATTGTAATCATCGATAAGGGAGTGATCCAGGATGTCTCTAGCAGGTACCCAACTTCTCTCCTCCGGACCGTAACCTTCCCAGTCCACCAAGTACTGAAATCCGCGTCCCCTCCGCCTCGAGTCCAGAATACGGTTGACCGAATATGTGGTCTCCCCATCTACGAGTCGCGGTGGGGGAGGAACCGGACTGGCGGATTAATGAGAGAATGAAACACGGGCTTAATCTTAGACACATGGAAGGCGGGATGGATCCTCCTGTACGCAGGAGGTAGTTTGAGGCGGACTGTCACCGGACTAATAATCTTGGTGACAGTAAACGGGCCAATGAATTTAGGAGCAAGTTTATTAGACACGGTGTGGAGAGGAATGTTCTTAGTAGAAAGCCACACTTTTTGACCAACGACGTATACGGGAGGCCTTGAACTGTGGCGATCGGCCTTGGCCTTGGTGCGCGCCCCCACCTGGAGTAGAGTCTCACGGGCTCTAGTCCAAGTGCGGTGACACCTCTGGACAAAGGCGTGAGCGGAGGGGACCGCAACTTCGGATTCCACACTGGGAAAAATTGGTGGCTGGTACCCTACGCTACACTCAAACGGAGATAGGCCCGTGGCCGACACTGGGAACGAATTGTGTGCGTACTCCACCATAGAGAGTTGCTGACTCCAAGAGGAAGGATTCTTGGAAACCAAACATCGCAACACTCTTTCCAGATCTTGGTTGGCTCTCTCTGTCTGACCATTGCTCTGGGGGTGAAACCCAGAAGAAAGACTAACAGTCGCTCCCAGCAATCTACAAAATTCTCGCCAAAATTTGGACACAAACTGGGGACCCCTGTCAGAGACCACGTCTATCGGGAGGCCATGTAAACGAAAGACGTGATCTACGACAGCTACCGCTGTCTCCTTAGCTGAGGGTAATTTGGGTAAGGGAATGAAATGTGCCGCCTTCGAGAATCAGTCCACTACAGTCAAAACGACTGTGTTACCCTGAGAGGGTGGGAGGGCGGTAATAAAATCTAGAGCGATATGGGACCAGGGTCTCGAAGGGACAGGCAGCGGCTGAAGTAACCCATCTGGAGGTTGATTGGAAGTCTTACCAGTGGCACAGACCGAGCAAGCCAAAACAAAATTGTGAATGTCACGAGCCATACGTGGCCACCAGAATCGTTGCTTGACTAAAAAGCTAGTGCGCTTAACTCCTGGATGGCACGCCACATTGGAACAATGACCCCACTGGATGACGTCAGACCGTACTCCCTCCGGCACAAACAAACGACTCGGTGGGCAACCGGGCGGAGGCGTTACCCCTTCTAAGGCCTTCTTGACCTTCTATTCGACCTCCCACCTGAGAGTGGAGACCACTAATGTTTTGGGTAAAATACACTCGGGAGTAGACGGGCGTTCGGATTGGTCAAAAATACGAGATAAAGAATCGGGTTTGATGTTTTTGGAACCCGGGCGGTACGAGAGAGTAAAATCAAAACGACCGAAAAAAAGTGCCCACCGAGCCTGCCTGGAATTTAATCTTTTGGCTGTTCTAATATACTCTAAGTTCTTGTGATCGGTCCAGACGATAAAGGGAACCCCTGATCCCTCTAACCAGTGGCGCCATTCCTCCAAGGCTAACTTGACTGCCAACAACTCTCTGTTACCAATGTTGTGATTGCGTTCGGCTGGGGATAAACGATGAGAGAAAAACGCGCAGGGATGCATCTTGTCGTCTACAGAAGAGCGTTGGGTAGGGGTGGAACGGTACATGTATTCTTATTGAACCGAAACGGTACGGGCGTCACGGTTCGGTGCACGAATTTGCACGCAGAATACACGGTACAAATAAAAAAAACCCTCTTAAATAGCGATAAATTTCGCTCTATTCGCTTTTGGTGTGACTGTGAACGCAGCAATGAACAGGCTGCGATCAAGATTGCAATGCAGGAGTGTGTGTGTGTGTGTGTGTGTGTCTGTGCGCGAGAGAGAGAGAGAGAGAGAGAGAGAGAGAGAGAGAGAGAGAGAGAGAGAGAGAGAGGCGCAATGAACAGTGTGTGTGTGTGCGAGAGAGAGAGAGAGAGAGAGGCGCGATCGAACAGTGTGTGTGTGTGCGCGCGCGCGCGCGCGAGAGAGAGAGGCGCGGGCGCGAATCGCGCGATGAACAGTGTGTGTGTGTGCGCGCGCGAGAGAGAGAGAGAGAGGCGCGGGCGCGAATCGCGCGATGACTGTGTGTGTGCGCGCGCGAGAGAGAGGCGCGGGCGCGAATCGCGCGATGAACTGTGTGTGTGTGTGTGTGTGTGTGTGTGAGAGGCACGGGCGATCGAACAGTGGAAACGTAAAAACATACTCCGTCATTTTTTTCATACAGGACATCATTAAAACTGCAAATTGTTTACTTATATTTGTGTACACTCGCAATAAAACACAACATTGTGCTTTTGTCACACTCTAAACTCTTGTCAAACTGTAACCTACAACTGTTAACAAAAGTTTTTATGGTAGTATTATTTTATACGGAAATCAATTATTTATAATTCAGATGAGAATAAAGTTAGTTAATTAAAATGAAGGAAAACAAATATCTTGATCTGAAATAGCAAATTAATTTTAAATTCATTCAGGTACAATTACCAAACATATCTCAAGGTCTTTTCGTCTTTTTAATAATTTAATTAATAAACTAATTATATAAAACTACTGTCAGTGCACTACAAATAAACTGGTTCTATGCCTTTATTAATAAAACTTATTTAAAAAAAAATACAAGGCTTAAGACATTTATAAAAATGCCTTCTGCATTTTTGCTTTGCTTTTCACTCCATTGTACCGAAATCGTACCGAACCGTGACGTCTGAACCGAGGTATGAACCGAACCGGGACTTCTGTGTACCGTTCCACCCCTAGCGTTGGGACAACACTGCACCTACTCCCACCTCTGACGCGTCGACCTCCACCACGAACTGACGTGATGAATCAGGGGCGATGAGGATGGGGGCTGAAACAAAGCGGCCTTTCAGTTTGTTGAACACAGCTTCCGCTGTGTCCGACCACCTGAACGTCGTTCGGGGGGAGGTCAAGGCAGTCAGAGGCGTGACTAGTTGGCTGAAGTTGCGAATAAAACGCCGGTAGAAATTGGCGAACCCCAGAAACCTCTGTAGGGCCTTACGGGAATCTGGACTTGGCCATTCTACCACAGCCTTAATCTTCTCAGGGTCCATTCGCACTCCTTCAGACGAAATGATGTACCCGAGGAAAGGAACAGACTGTGCATGAAAATCGCATTTCTCCGCCTTGACAAAAAGCCCATTCTCTAGCAACCTCTGAAGCACTCGTCGGACGTGTTGCACATGTTCCTGGAGAGAAGAAGAAAAAATCAATATGTCGTCCAGGTAAACATATATGAATTGGTCTATCATATCTCGCAACACGTCATTGACCAGTGCCTGGAAGACTGCTGGGGAGTTGGACAGCCCAAACGGCATGACCAAGTATTCAAAGTGCCCCCTGGGGGTATTAAAAGCAGTCTTCCACTCATCCCCCTCCCTAATGCGAACCAAATGATAAGCGTTACGCAAGTCCAATTTTGTGAAGATGGACGCTCCCTGTAACCTCTCGAAGGCTGAAGACATCAACGGCAAAGGATAAGTATTCTTTACCGTGATGTTGTTCAACCCTCGGTAATCAATACAAGGTCGCAGAGATCCGTCCTTCTTCCCCACAAAAAAGAACCCCGCCCCCGCAGGAGAAGAGGAAGGCCGGATGAACTTGGTTGCTAGAGAATCAGAAATATATTTCTCCATAGCCTCCCTCTCTGGAACAGAAAGTGAATATAATTTGCCCTTAGGCGGAGACTTACCTGGCAATAAATCTATAGCACAATCATAGGGACGATGCGGAGGAAGAGAAGCAGCCCGAGACTTACTGAACACCTCCTTCAGGTCCAGATACTCCGCGGGCACGTTAGATAAATCCCCTACTTCCTCCTGAAACACAGACACAGGTACAGACGGACAAGCAGACATGAGACAAGACTTATGACATTCCTTGCTCCACTCCAGCACAGACTTCTGTTGCCAGTCTACTCGAGGGTTGTGACGGATGAGCCAAGGATGTCCAATGACGACGGGTGCCAGTGGTGAATCCAGGATGTAAAATGACAAAGTCTCAGAGTGGTTACCGGAAGTGATGAGGGTGATGTCTTCGGTGGAAAAGGATATGGTGGGAAGTTCCTGACCGTTAAGTGCGTGAACAGCGATGTTGTGTGTGAGGGGTTTGAGAGGAATCTGAAACTTGAGTGCAAAACTGTAGTCCATAAAATTACCCTCAGCCCTGGAATCCAAAAGTGCAAGACAGTTGTGCTGGTGAATTGACCATCTGAGTCTTACCGGGAGGACATGGAGGTAGATGTTAACGTAGATGAGGTCTTCCTGGCGGAGATCCCACCCGATAGTAGCCTCGTGTTTACTATCGGGCTGGGCCCTTTTACTGGACAGTTGTATGCATAGTGTTCTGATCCTCCGCAGTAGAGACAAAGGCCCTGGGACCTCCGCCTTTCCCTCTCCTCCCGGGAAAGCCGAGCTCGACCAACCTGCATGGGCTCGTGATCGTAGACAGGGCTGACCACGTCCCTGCCGCTGGATCGGGAACTGTCGCCTCCTCCTGGTGTGCGGGTGGACGCGGCTCGTCGCTCGACCCGTGACAATCGAGCGTCCACCCGCAATGCTAGGTCGATCAGTCCCGTCAAGGTGGTAGGAAGATCCAGGGCGTAGATTTCCCTCTGGACGTGGTCAGCCAACCCATGCAGGAACATGTCCCACTGCGCCTCCTCGTTCCATCTGCACTCCGCCGCCAAGGTTCGAAACTCAATCGAGTAATCGGAAACTGATCTTTCACCTCGCTTCAATTCCGCAAGCGCTCTAGCTGCTTCTCTCCCGGAAACGGCACGATCGAAGACTTCCTTAAGGGCGACGGAGAGAGATTGGAACGAGTTGCAGCACGAGTCTTGATTCTCCCACACCGCCGTTCCCCAAAGCGCCGCTCTCCCAGTCAGCAAAATCAGGACAAAAGCCACCTTGGCTTGTTCAGTATTGAATGTACGTGGTTGGAGTGCAAAATGCATCGAGCAACGGGTCAAGAAAGATCTGCAGAGTGATGGTTCACCTGAATAAGCTTTGGGAACAGGTAGGCGTGGTTCTGACTGGGAGAGGTTCTCAGGTGGTGTGGGAGGAACGGCTGGTGTGGGCGGCGCAGCGGGAACACGTAGGCGTTGGATCTGCTGGGTGAGCTCGGACACCTGCGCCACCAGAGCTTGTACTGCCCCTCCTGTGTCGCTGATGTCCTTCTCCTGCGAATTCATTCTTCGTATACTGTTGTGGACAAATTCCTCCAAGGACGATGAAGCTCCGCTCGCTGCTTCCATAGTTGGTCAGATCGTTCTGTCACATTCGTATTAAGGACAGGAAGCAATAGCGAGTCAACAAGTTTAATATGGAATAATGGACAGTACAAGTAGATGGTGATCAGGTGACGCAGGGACTCAGACGGTCAGAGCTGGTGCAGACAAACAGTGCAGCGGTGACGATGGTGAGACAAGCAATCCAGTAGACGAACACGACGACGACGACGATGAACCGGAACACCAGGCAGGGAGACAGAACTGGAACCAACAAGACACACATCCAACAACATAAACACGAGACTAAAAGGAAGTAGAGAATACATCTACCGTGACAATGTCTGTCTGTGATTTCTAATCCAAATTTATGCCAGTTATAAAGACGCACACACACATTAGCTGTTTTACAGAAGTTTGCACAAAGATCGGGACTTCCCTCTGCTTTTCAGACACTGTAATTGAGAGACTTTAAAGCATTCGGGCTTTTCCCTGACACACACACACACACACTGACTCATACACACATGCTTGAGCCACATGTGAGGGACTTGGAAATTGCAGCTAAACTCTATGAAAGACTTTAAATTTGTAATTTGAATATCTGCTAAAAGCGAGGGAATATTAATCTTTATAAGACATGAACTGAAAAAAGGAAGAACGAGAAAGAAAGGGGAATTCACTTTATCAATTGAGGACACAGTGGAGGAGTGGGAATCTGAGTGTGATATTTCACAGACATCACTGTATGTGTGTGCGACTAGCACTGTCTGACCTTTTACATCACCATGACATCATTATACATTGTCATCGAATGAATTGCTAATTGTTCTATTACCACACATGCATACATATCACATCAGTTACATTAATGCAATGGACAAACACAGTTCATTTAAAGCTCTGAAAAGAATTGCATTCAATCAGCCCAATCTGTTCTCAATCAGTTTTTTTCCCCTTTCATCCTGCCATCTGCAAATTTACCCTTTCTGTTTTTTATAGCTCAAAGTGCCTTCTTTTTCTCTCTTTTCTCTTGCCATATATTCTAAAGAGGTGGATCTTAACTGGTGGGTAAATAATAAAATCATTGGTGCACAAGAATGTTGAGCTTGAGGCCTTTACAGGTCACCAATAATTTAACTGCATTTACCAATACTGATCAAGTTATTTATTTTTAAAGTGCCGCTTGCCAAATTTTAAGTTAATTTGCTGCAAAAAAATATACCAAAATACAACACTTCAGACAATTTACATTTTTGTGAAATACAAAAAAATAATTAAAACAGTTATGAATAGTTCTGTTGTCACGATCAAAAAGCTTCATGAAACACAGGCAACCAGTAAAGCTGGAGCTCACAGTCAGCGTCAGCGGTGATACGTTCAAAAATGAGGAACAGTATGAGGTCGGTGACCAATCGACCGGTAAACAAGGACAGCAAACATAAACAAGTTTATTTAGGTTATGACATCATTGGTCATGTATATGATAATTTTTGTAATTATTTTGGTGCAAATATATCTGCCACTTAGTAAAAGCACAATATTGCCATGATTACATCAAAAATGGTTCCATTTACAATGTGGATAAATACACTTGCCGACCATCATTTGTTTTGTGCAGTGAATTATCAGCTGCTAAGAGCATGAAACCATCAACATTCAAGAGACAAACCAAACACTCAAACTATGAACACTGTAAATTGTATGCCTGCTGCCGTTTACATGTTGACAAAATTGTCAATTTTAGTCAGTCTATATTGTCTTAATAATTGTACATATTGTTGGGCATATGCAGGGTCGCCACCTGATGTCCAATGCAAAAAAGAAAAGAAAAAAAAAGAAACAGTGTTTAACTAATTATGCCGTTGGTTTGGTGAACAGTGTTCAAAAATGACCAAAACCTTGTTTTGATAAAGCCTCTAAAACTATGTAGAAATGAAGTGACCGAGAAAAGAAAGTTTTCTTTCATCATTCATCTCATTTTTCAACTCGCTCAGAAACAACTCTTTCGCTTTTGTTTGATCTGTTCCCAAACCCTTTGATGTGCTGTGCCATATCATTTATAAAAATGAAGTGTAAGCACACAATAATTCTTAAAGACACACACACACAGACAAGATATCAAAAGCTGCCCATTTAGACAGATACCAACCGCTCTTCGGCGTAGTTCTACACGCACGCACGCGCACACACACACGCGCGCGCACACACACACACACACAATGGCAGGTAAGTTAGTAAAACTTTTTCCTTTTCCTCTTTTACAGATTCAAATCCCTCACTGCGTGTTAAATGGTGAAACGTGTTTCTTTTCCGAACCGTTCGCCCACTGACACCAAATTCACTTTATTCCCTCATTCCTTTTCTCTCGCTTTTCTTTCTTTCTCTATCTTTCATCCTGCTCAGTGTTTAGGCAGATGTTTGTCTGGCTCTTCCATTAGTATGAGCTGCTGCTGCTGCTGCTGTGTGTGTGTGTGTGTGTGTGTGTGTGTGTGTGTGTGTGTGTGTGTGTGTGTGTGTGCATGTGTGTTTGAGCAAGAATGAGGAAACTAAAATGACTTAGCATTTAATATTAAACATGTGGGACAGCAATGAACTCTGGGTAATGGAATGGTGCCAAAAATGCAGGTGAAGGAAGGTTGAATATTAACAGGTCTGTGTAATAATAATTGGGTATGAGATCGGTTAGATCAGGGGTCTACATAGGTGTTATACAGCGGTGCTACAGGTAATTTGTTTATGGAAAAAACTATGCATTAAACAAAAATACAATACAAATAATACTCAAATTTAATAAGTAACAAAGTATATAATACTTTAATATGGTACATGTTTTTAGAGGCCATGCATACAAAACTTAATTGTATGTAATATTTAATGGAGCATCATCTCTTGATCCACCAAGAGGTCTTTGGTCGCAAAAAGGTCAGAAGGTCAAAATCATGGACTGACTGATATATCCCACATTACAGCATTATTGCAAACCTGTATAAAAAGCACACAACACAATGTCCTTCGAGAAAAAAATCTTCAAAATGACAAAATGTTTTCGATATCACATCATCAGAGTCTACTTAAATTATAAGCTTATATTATAAAAATATGAATATTTACTATTGCGTTATATGTGTTAAATATGGTTTTAATATGATTTAGTTTGAGTGTATTTAATGAATTTTTAAATAAATGTCTAAATAAATCTATTTTTTATCTGCATTCACACTATGTGTTATTCATATTGTAAATACATATTTTACAAGATATGTCATTCATATTGTATGATTACAAAGTTACACACACTCAAGTTCATATTTTAATGAAAGCTTAAGCTACTGCACATTGCAAAATTCAGGACACATCAGCATGAGGCACCATCAGGATATTAAATTTCCCTGAATGCTATGTGGCTAAAGAATTGGTAAGGCCTCAAGGAACTGCTCTTGCTCTCTCTCTCTCTCTCACACACACACACACACAGCCAAATATCTGCAGTGTGCTTGTGTTGTGTGTGCATGACAATTTTATTTAGTGGTTTGAACTTGAAGTGAATGGCATAGAGCTCTTGAAGAGTTTCTTGGCCTCTATTTTTTAACCTCCCTTTCTTGGTCCCTCAAAAACTGCTCATTTCAGAGGATCAGGGAATGGAACAACGCTTACACACTGACACACATTTTCTGTGGCAACCAGCAGTGGTTACAGCTAATGAGGTGTGCAAGGACCAAGTGGCCACACAGACGAAAACAAAGAGCTCCATCTGAACTGTCCTTGGCCACACACGCTCATGTTGTGTCTCCAGGAGTTAACACAAAGGGACAGACTGAGTCACTGGAGAGAAAGAGCCACTGAAAGAAAAGGAGAGGAAGAAAAGGAGTGTTGAGAGACTCTGGGGGAGTTCACAATGATGGATTGTCCATTTAACCTGCCTTTGAACTGAATGACTATGAATCAGATTCATTTGATTCACAATTAACTCTGTCCAGTTCTGATTCTGATTCCAACAAAGCTTAAAAACGCTTGACTGGATGGCATGGTGACAGGACGTCACACTGAATATAATATAATATAATATAATATAATATAATATAATATAATATAATATAATATAATATAATATAATATAATATAATAATATTTTAATAATTATTCACCAAGGTACAAGCTCGCGCTCCAGACTGTTTTGAATGCGCTCAGGACCCTTTTCCGCTGATTTAGAGAGGAGATTATGGTTTACCCTTCGGGTAACATGCATAGGTGGAGGGTGAACCAACTCCAGGGTAAAGCTAAGGAGATGCGCCTCACCTTTAAAAACACATTTAAATAGATTTCCTTGAAATAGTTTCAAGTTACGTGTCACCGCACAACCTACACATCCCAGCATAAACGCTCCTGATAAACTGTTTGTTATTAAAACGTCTACGTTCACAAACCACTGTTAATTTTAACAGAAAACCAAGCAAACTGTATGCGGGATTTGGCAGGGCAGAAAGTCACGTTATATGAAGCTGACTGCACAATGAACCTCTTATTTACATAATATCTACACTTTTTATTACAATGAGAGGATTTGCGAGCGTGCAGAACTCAAAATCCACTCAAAAAACATGCCGAGTTTTTGTTCAGGGCGAACTTAAACGGATGGTTATATTTCACTTTTCTAAGTGTGTAATGTTGCTGTTTGAGCATAAACAACATCTGCAAAGTCAAACCAAAGTGAGATATATTCTCTTTTAAAGAAATAGCTTTTTAAGGACTACAACAAACAGCTGGTAGGGACTACACAAGCTTCCTCCCGGATTAGTGACATCACGAACCCTAAAAGTTACATAAACCCTGCCCCCTGTAACGTGGTTTATAGATTATCATGACAGAAATGCTAATCAATGACTAGAAGATAACTACACGTAAGCTACATAAATTCATCACTAACCATTCAGAAATGTCCTGTTGCATTCTACATGTTGTCACTTCTTCTTGAGTCTCTCCATCTTTGTCTGACAGTTTGAACATAAAAGGCTAAAAGTTTTTGAAATTTTCAGTACATGTCTGTGTGAGGTAATCGAAGCTGCTAACACAGGAGGTGGTGTAGCTCCGCCCTCTGAGCCGGGAGCAGAAGCTCACTTGCATTTAAAGGGACAGATACAAAAACAGTCCGTTTTTGCTCACCCTCAAAAAGTGACAATTTTAACATGCTATACAAATATCTGTGGGGTATTTTGAGCTAAAACTTCACATACACACTCTGAGGACATCAGACTTATTTGACATCTTGTGAAAAGGGCATTATACCACCCCTTTAAACACCTATGATTGACCATTGTGTTCAATAAATCAACAGATATGCGTTTGGGATTGGCTACATTGCTCAATGCTGCAAAAATGCTTTAAATTAGGGCCGGGACTCGTTTAAGAAAATTAGAAGATTTTTAGTATACTATTGAATAATGACTGAATATATAAGCTTAAGCAACAAAATAGTTTATTTTCGTTCAACCAAGTCCAGCAGACCAGTGCAATTTTTGCCATTAAGTGTAGCAATAGCATATTGAACACACTAATGGTGTGTTCATACCGAACGCGAATTTAATTATTTGCGCGAGTAGATTACATACAAAGTCAATGCAAAGACGCGAATAGATGCATCATTCGCGCCGGGCGTTGCGAATGACGCAAATTGGGCAACGCGTTTGCCGCGAATGTCTTCCCGGCAAGTTGAAAAATTTGGACTCGAGCGAATGTTCAAGCGTCTAACTAGACGCGATAGACGCGTATTTGACGCTCTATTCGCATTCTGTGTGAACACACCATAATAGCAATAGCGAATTCCTTGTTGCATAGCTTGCACACAACCATGCTCTTATCGACGCTTCCATCCATTCGCTTTTTATAACAAAATGTCCCATCCACCGGCCAACCAAAGCGATCTCGTCAGCTTCTTCGTCATGAGCGCTAGTTGGTGCGCCAGTATAATCGGTCCGCCGAAACTCAACCAGTGAGAAACGTTCTGCGGTGCAAAACTAAGTTTGATTAAAATAATTTGTGTAATTAACGCGTTAAAGTCTGTAATTAATTAATCTTAATTAACGCGTTAAAGTCCCGGCCCTACTTTAAATAGAAACCTTTGACGCTCTACAAAGCGCAAACTAAAATACAAAAAAAGCACAAAAAAAGCACAGTTTGATTGTTTGACAAATCTGTTTCCCTAATATGCTATTATTACAGAGAAAATAGAACAGCAGCTATGTGGGCAGCTTTTCCATCTAAAAGCAATCAGAAGCAGCAGCAGGAAGTGGCTTGAGAGAAAATGCCACGCTATCTCACATCCGTGGCCAGGGGAAGACTATGAACACCCAGCCTTACACGTGCTCCGCCTACCATGTAAATATAAATATAAACATGAAAATAATAATGATTTAATCATATAGTATAAATCACAACAATGGTACTAGCATCTGATACCACCACTGCACAAAGGTACCGCCCCAGTACTTTTATGTACGACCCACACAAACTCAAAATCCTGTCATTCACAGACCATGTTTTTTTTTTCAGTCTCACCCTCTGCTTGCTCTTGTCTAACATTACCTGGCTGGCCAGTGAACCAGAGAAAACACACAATGTGCCAAATTAGTAAAGAGGCAAGCCACACACACACTCAGGCATACCCAGAGCTCAATGGCACAACACACCTGTCAGCAACAGAGAAAGACTGAGAAACAGAGATGGAAAATATCCTTCATGTTACATGGGCCTGAACCGAGTCAATGGCCCATTCTAAATCTCTGAATCTTAGCGTGCACTTAGAGAGCGTGTATATTTTAGTGAATGCGGAAGGAAGAGTATTTGTGCGGGCATGTGCTTCTTAACCCTGTGTGTGTTGCTCAACAGGGAAGGAGGAAATTAAAATGTGGTTGTGATTAATTGTGATTTTATAGCATGTAATACACACAACCACAGAGCACAGTGGGCATGGGATTGGTTGAAGGTAACTTGGCAGATGTCGCTACAGAAGGAGGGAGAAAGCCATAACGAAAATGAAAAAGAATGAGCAGGGAGGACACACTAATAATTCATGTTCAGAAAAATAAGGCATACATAATCAAATGTAGGAAAATAGTTGACCTAAAATAAGAAAATATTTTTTTAATCAATCATTATAGAAGCAATAAGTAGGGTTGAAAATCGAGAAATTGTTTTTCGATTCAAACATACAGTTTGACCAGAGTTATTGACTCTGTGAATCAAAAACATACAGCATAACCAGTGAAGGCTGATTTCTGAACAAATGAATTGTGAATCAAGAATAAAAATCTCTCACTGTCTATTAAAGGGATCATATAATGGTACATGCACTTTTACAAGTTGATTGTACTGAAATGTGTGTTGGCAGTGCCTGTACACAACCATCATAAAATGATAAAAATCCATCCAGTGTTTTTGTTTTAATCTCCTTATATGTTTTCCCCTGCCTCAAATCAAGCCGTTCACACGTCACACGGTCGGAAGCCCCTCCCACGATTGTTGATTGACAGGAGCGTTCCAACAAAGACCCGCCCTCGCTCGTGAGGGAGCTGTCAATCATAGTCCGCGCGGACAGGCGCGGTCATTGTTGATATGCTGGAGCACTGTCTATGAGCAGAATGGCGTCTAAGTGATTGTGGTGTTCTGTTCTTGGGTGCAATAAGGAACACAGCAGTCATTTTAATGTTCCTAAATCCGAACCCCTTAAGACGCAGTGGCGGAGTTTGTTTTCGAAGGGAATATTCCCCACGAGCAACGTCAATGCTTTCATGTTTGCGCGAATCATTTCTCAGCAGACTGCTTTATAAACGAGGATCAGTATGAGCTGGTTTTGCTAAGAAGCTGCTCATGAAAAAAGGATCGGTACCAGCTATTCGTGTTCCTGCTGAATCTCCAGAAGAACGGAAGTGAGTGTAAAGTTTTATGAAACTTTATATTAATATTAATCTTTGCAAATTGCTAGCTGCACGCTTCACATTGAATGTGGCTAAGGTTTACACTCAAGGGTACATTACGGCATGTTTTCTATGTATGATGTTCTCAATATAAATCATAATCCCACGTTTAATGAACAACGCGTTATGGTTTTTGTGTTGAGTTACAAATGGTATACACAGACAGAATAGAGAGGCGGGGTGAGCAAAGCTCATTATCATTTAAAGTCATATGCACTGAAACGGCGTGCTGAAAACAGAGCTGTTTTTGACCAGGTAAAGTAAGTGTTTTCTTACAATACTAATGAGAATTTTTAATTAAAGTATATTACAAACTTTTAATTTAGACCCTAAAGAATCATATTAGCTGGTACAAAACTGGCATTATATGACCCCTTTAAGCCTAACCAATCTGACAACAGAATTTAGTTTCTGTTCAAATATTTTTCCTCAAATTCAAAATAATCATTAAATGTAAAATATAAATACCCCAAGCCTACTATTAAGATTATCCAGCTCATTATAAATTACTGTGCTGAGGCAAATTTTTAATTTACAAAGCACTTTAATACAGATTCACTCTTGAGCAATAGCAATGAACGGTCAGTCCCTTAAAGGTATAGTTAACCCAAAAAATGAACATTCTGTCATCATTTACACACCCCAATGTCATTCCAAACCTGTATGACTTTCTTTTCACATTGAAAAATATTGGTGAACCAAACAGTTTTGGTGCCCACGAAAAAAGAAAAAAAGAAAGAAAAAAATTAATTTCTCGAAACATAATTGTGTTCCACAGAAGAAAAAAGGTAAGTTATTTTTTTTTAATGGCACAAGCAGCATCAACGTTAAGGGTGTTGCGAAAATGTATTATTGATAAAACAAAGTACTTCAATGTTAGCTGCTTCGGATAAAAGTCTCTGCCAAATGCGTAACCTCCAAAAACAGTGTAAAGATGCCAACATAATAGTATTATCACCACAAGTCAAATTAATTAATTTACAAAACATTTAAGCCAACTACAAAGTTTAAATCACTGAACATATATCAGTTTTTTGGGGGTTTTTTTACAATGCAGGTATGCATTCAAATATTGAATAGTTTTATCCAGACGTCACTACGCACACCTGACCCCTGTTCCCATCTGTCCTTATCATACAGAACGCTGAGAAAAACATGTCACCAATAAACCATCCTCAGGGGAGAAAAAGAGATTGATAAAACAAGCGCTGCGAGGGGAGGAAAGATTGATGGGAACATTTGCAGCACATGGATGTGCAATATATTAGCACATATATCAGCATTTAGCCCCTCTCTCTATCGCTC
The DNA here is from genome assembly GCA_029959095.1 of Rhinichthys osculus. Lineage (NCBI taxonomy): Eukaryota > Metazoa > Chordata > Actinopteri > Cypriniformes > Leuciscidae > Rhinichthys > Rhinichthys osculus. The sequence goes on from JARWKJ010000017.1 coordinate 17,100,290, forward strand.
ACTGTTCACCTGGACAGGTGTGGACTTGTTCTGAAGGACAAGTGCTGGGAATGGTGTTTACATGGGCTCACATAACAGAATAGTGTCCTTTAGTGTGCAGTTATTTCCGTGAGATTGTTCAAGGAAGAACTTTTCCATTTTGTCCGCACAAACAGGAATATTTAGTTGCATCCTTTTAGCAGTACTACAGACAGTCAAAGACGAAAAGGACACACAACTGTAAACATGTAATTAAGTGGTAATCTTAACGGGTAAACACATTCTCAAACTTTCACGTTCATTCATTCCTTTCCACCTCGCTCTTAAATTTTCTTCCCCTATTATTCTGCCTCTCCATTCCTAATCTATGACTCAATAGTATCATTGCAAGAAGGGGAGAGAAATATACAGAAAGAGGACAGAGAGAGAAAGAGGACGAGGAGAGAATGCACCCTCAGGGTTCCATGTTGTTTGGGCCTGCCTCCCAACACTCACATTCAAACTCACGCTCATTTTTTTATTTTGTCAAATCAACTTAGATAATTTACGAGGTTCAGATAAAATACAATTTTGAGTTTCTGTTGATTAAACCAATCTCCCTCATTGTATTAGCTAATTTTTTTTTTTCAATGAACTTAAAAAAGTAATCAACCTGGTTGCCTTAAAATTTTAAGTTAAACCAACTATTACAGTGCACGCACACACACACACACAGCCTAATGTACAGTAAACCCTCTTTCTACATATAAAGAGATGTACTGTAAGCAATCAGGATTACTGTATATTTTGAATAACTAATAAGTAACGCTTTTAACACACTCATCCCCGTCATGTGAGAGTGAGACTAAACGGATAGTGGGAATCACACCATAATGGGTTGACAAAGAGGAGAAGGAGGAGAGAAAGAGGAAGACAGTTCCAAATCCTAGTGAGCTCATGACACAAAGGTAGGCATTCTTAACTATGCTGCCAACTAAGACATATTATTTTGGCCAAATCCTAAGGCTGCATTCACGGAAAAGGTAATCCCAGAATGTAAAATAAATCCAAGTAACTGAAAAGTATAGTTCAGTGTAGCTAACCTGTGTGGTGTGCTTTTGTATGTAAGTCATTAGCTTAGCTACATGCTAACATCAAACTCTATTGAAACCAGTGAAGCTGTTAAGCTTTTACCTTGAGCGCCACATTTTTAGAATGCCATGTCATGTAGGATATGCTGCAAAAGACGCAAGAAGCAGGCACAACGGTCAAACATGGCAGTCTAATGAGTGTTTAAAGAAAGTGCAATGGAAAAACAAGTTCTGTGTGAATGGAACTATAGAACGTTCCAAATCACTCACTTTTGTGGTTCCATAACAGTTAAAATGTCGACATAGAAGTCAGCTAACTATATGCAGGAAGTATGCAGCTCACTAAGTTCTGGAATAAAGTCAGAGTGTTACATTAGAAGGTTACATTACCCAAATAACTAGAGGAAAGGGGTGGTGTTAACATCAGCTGATCCAATAAGAGAAAGAGAGTGATGTTTATATCCATTAATGGGATAATCGGCTTGTTTCGGGTAGTATTAAAGCATTAGGATGTATTAAATGTCTGGTGGTTTAGCCATTGTTGGACAAATGTAGCAGTTTTTGCTGGCAGGTCTCGAAAGCTTATCCTCAAGAATATTTCTGCATTTCAGAACCGTATTGTAGGTTAACAGTGACATTATTCTGACTACAATGTGAGTGCCGCCTGAGGCAAAATTTAATACTGCAGTGCTTGCCAGTGTATTGCTATGTGGTTGCTAATGTGTTCCGAGTGGTTATGAAGTTGCTAGGGTGTATACATTTCAATGATATTTTGGTTCCTTTTTTCTTTCTGTTTCCATCTCTCCCTCTCTCAGTGTCACTTTTAATGTGAACAGATCTTTTAAATTAATTTCTAAATTCACTCTGACATCAGTTTCCTCATAACTCATGTGATTTACCCTTGGCATGTACCATGTGCATACGTATCCAAGTGTGTGCGCGTGGTAAGCTGTGTTTGGTCTTGTCCCTCTCTCGGTGTTTACACTCACAGCAGGGCCGATGGCAAATGCAAAATTCAAAGTCTGTGTGTGGTTGTGTTTATGTGGCTTATTGATGTATTTGTTTGTATGTGTACTCATGCGTGTGAATCTAAAGGTGGTCTTTGTCAGCAGGGTTCACACCTGCTGTACTAATAGCTCCATCTGCATTATGGTCAGTACCTGTTGCATATCCTGCAAACAATATTTCTGGTGTGTGTGCTTGTGTGGTATCACTGAGAGGCCAAATCTAAATTCCACAAATAGTGAACAGAAAAAAGAAAAGGAGGGGCTTGTAAAATTGATGCCGATCTGTTGACTTGACCTGATTTTTTCCAGGAACAACCTCAAAATAAAGCTTGCATGTGTGTGTTGTGCACATCTGTTTGATTTTGATTTTTTTTCTCTTTTGCTTAAAGTGATAATCCACCCCAAAATTTTTTGAAGATAATCCCTGCCAAATAGTGAAATGAAGTATAGAGTTTGGATGTGATGTCAAACTTTAGAAAAGCATCAGAAAAAATTCTCAAATTATATATATATAAAAAATGTCAAGACTTGTTTGCTACCATACTCTAAAGCCATACGATGGCCATATGTGAGCAACAGAAATACATTTAAGTTTTCATTTCAGGTGAACTATTTTTCTTTAAAGGTAAAGTGTGTAATATCTGCATCATCAAAAGAAATTCCCCAAAAAATGTGTACAGTGAATGTTTTCTTTCCCCCTGAAATTCACCCTGATTAATCAGACAGTCCTGCCCCAAAACTTATGCCACTAGTTAGGCCAATGTTGCTAGGTCAGGGATGCAACAACAAAATTCTTGACATAATACAGGGGTAAAAAATGGATTACTTATAGTTGCCTATGTCTACATATTAAGATGTGATAGGAGAAAGTGAAACAAATTACACACGTCATTGTGACAAAGAGAAATAAAAAAAGAGAGCAAGAGAGCAAAAATGATATAATGTGGTACAATAAGTGTGTGTGTGTGTGTGTGTGTGTGTGTTTGTGTGAATGAGAGAGAGAGAGAGAGAGAGAGAGAGAGAGAGAGAGAGAGAGAGAGAGAGAGAGAGAGAGAGAGAGAGAGTGTGTGTGTGTCAGCGTGGCACATTACACTTGCAGGTAGACATGTGCAGGCTGTATCTGGACCCACAGGACCTGCAGTACCTCTCTGAGATATAAATCAGTGTGTGTGCGTGCGTGTGTGCGCGCGCGTGTGTGTGTGTTCTACATAGGCACATTCAGTGGACAATCTTTTTCCACTTTCACACAAACCACAAACTTTCACTTTCGCACATTCCAAAGTTAGGGTAAAGACATTTTTCTTGCAAACAAATTTCCAACAAACAACCACAGATTCTAAAATTCTCATTCAACTTCTGCAGGACAATGTCGTCCCAGCAGTTCTTGCTTCACCTGCTTGTTTTAGACGCGGGACGGGGCCTTTTTACTGCTTGATAAATATAAGCAGCACAGCACAAAGCTTCATGTGCTCACCGTCTCCTAATCAGGACCCGAAATAGATAAATATTAAGTCTTTTTAAAACAAAGAAAAGCGATGGCAGGATGATAGTTAGTATGTGCCAACAGCGGGAAACTGTACATTTGTGCAGTGAGCGGATGTCAAAAAGATAAAATCTGATGACATGATCACTTTATTTAGTGTTCATGTAAACACTATGTTCAGATTAATCAATTGAAATTATTTCATTCCGATTGAAACAAAGTGTCCATGTAAACGTAACTTATGGCGTAACTATACACAGCTCCTTTTATTGTTTCTTGCAACCTTCTCAGCTCAGGGTTAACCACAACTTGAGCAACCTAATGACCTAAAGCCTTAGTAACACGTTTTGACCCGCGCACTGTGTGTATATGCAAGCACATGCTTCACACACAAACACACACTAGTGTCAATCTAGGTGATATAGGTGAGTGTTTTAGAAAACTATGTAAACAATTTAATGGTATTATTTCCTTCATATTTGATAATGACAAATATCAGAAAGTAGAACAAAGTATGTGTGTGTGTGTGTGTGTGTGTGTGTGTGTGTGTGTGTGTGTGTGTAAAAGTGTGTTTGCATAACCCCGACCTTTTGCGATAGGTCTACACATACCCTGAGGATAACTCTGATTGATGGATGAGAAGATAGATGGATAGAGGTATGGAAAAACGGGTAAGAGAGCAGCTGACTCTGACACCCAGGGAGTTACTGGTGAAAAAAATGCAGCCCTGTAGGACATGCTAGATGAAAATCTTTCTAATCTGTGCTCCTGATAAAGATGCCCGATCTGAAATCATAACCATAAATCTGTAACGGCTGATCTGATCTGATCCGACAGCATAAAAGTGATCTGAGGAGGAAACAGATCCTGTTTTGGAAATGTTTACACGGATTTAACCTTTAGTGAAAATGATGGTCTCAAAAACTTGTGTAAAAATTAATGGAACAAAGAGAGTGTTTTACCAGTGCTCCAAATTACTCTATTTTTTTACTTAGAAAATGTAGCTTTTTCAAATCTTAAGCCAAGAATTAAGATGAATTACAGCAGCTGGTTTTAAACATTACACGTAAATATACGGGCTGACTTCTTCAACGAAAGTAACACAATGATATTTACTCGTCCTGACCTAGAATGGTAACTCTTACACCATCTAACCAGGCACGACATCTTTTACATAAAAATCTGAATTTTTTGTCCAGAGAAGTCACAAGTAACAGGTCATTTTTGACAGTCGCTTAGTTCCCATCCACTGGAAAATATATAACTGGTCTGGAAAATCAAAACTGTATATTAAAGGAAATTACTCAGGAAATTACTCACTGCACTGCATCTTTCTGACACACAACAACAGTAGCTGACAGCAGATGAATAACGGGACCTCCATCTTTACTCCAAATGCCGGTTCAAACATGGAGCGACTTAATTCAGCAAGTTAAACTTTTCAATGCCATACTTGTCTCTGTCGCTCATGTAACTGAAAGTCAACAGAGCCAGTTCTAAGTTGAACACTGATAAGTAGTGTAAATGACCTTTGTAGGTCACCTTTTATGAACACACATTCAGGTACATCAGCCTTTTTTAGTCTGGTCCCGTTTTAAAATCCAAACATTTACCTCAACAGTTTGGAGTACATACCAGATTTTCACACAGAAAGATAATTATAGACTTTCTCTGTGGTATTGAAAGTTGATCCTCAGTAACGGTACAAATCAGATTACAACCACTTTTACAACATTCAGAAAGAGAGAGAGAGAGACAGTAAGCTGTAGTGAAAAGTAACTGGGGCAAAACCCAGATGAAACTGGAGACAAGACAAAAAAATTTGGTCTGTCTAAATTCAGTCAAAATTTTCAGTCAAACAAGTCTTTCACACACACATACACATACGGTACACTCCTGGGCAAAAAAAAAAAAAAAAAGGGCCAAGTGTGCTATTACTTAAAAAGCCATTGCTGACTCAGAAAACCATCAAAGACAGAATTAAGTTTTTGGCAGAATATGGGAAGTTGTGTGTGGAGTGATGAATCACAATGAAACAAGAATTGCATGGTGATGCTCCAGAGCGGTGGTGTCATTGTGTGGGGAACCTTTTTAACTGCTGGTATTGTTGAGATACTTCAAGGTGAAAAGTAATTTAATGCTTTGGAGTACAGGAGAATATTACAGAATGGCTTGCTTCCAACAAATGAAAAGTTATTATCTAAAGAGGAATGATCAGATGTTATTTTTCAAAACAATAAAAAATAAGACAATGCTCCTGCCAAATTCCAAAGACAACCAAGAAGTGGCTTGAGAACAAGTCCATGAGGCTCATGTTTTGGCCTGTTTTCAACTACTACTATGTGTTTAAAGGGATACTCCACTTTTTTTGGAAATAGGCTCATTTTACAACTCCCCCAGAGTTAAACTGTTGAGTTTTACCGTTTTTGAATCCATTCAGCCGATCTCCGGTTCTGACGGTACCACTTTTAGCATAGCTTAGCATACATCATTGAAGTGGACAAGACCATTAGCATTTCTCATTAAAAATGACCAAAGTGTTTCGATATTTTTCCTATTTAAAACTTGACTCTTCTGTAGCTACATCGTGCACTAAGACCGACGGAAAATGTAAAGTTGCGATTTTCTAGGCTGATATGGCTAGGAACTATACTCTCATTCCTGCGTAATAATCAAGAAACTTCACTGCCGTACCATGAGAGCAGCAGGCGTAATGATATGACGCAGCGCCTGAAAATAGGCCACCTTCCGTCAACACAACGGAACTATTTTCAGGCGCTGCGTCATATCATTACGCCTGCTGCTCTCATGGTACGGCAGTGAAGTTTCTTGATGAACAAATGTGTCAAATTCTGAACAAATGTGCGCATCTACCACAAACGCAGGACATCTCTGACTGGATCTCTTCCTAAATCGTCACTATCTAACATTTTTGTCTATTTTTTATTCATTGAATATCCGTTGTTTAACCAGCGCAACATATTTGCGATGTCATTAAGCCATTTGATAGATGTACCACGGAACAAGTCTCCGGGTGAGTAGCCGGCCAGTGATAGTAACTATAGTAACAGCATGAGAAGACGCGCTCCGTTGTAGTCAGCGCTTGGTCGGTTAATTTTGGCATTTGGCATAAGTAAGTTAGCCTAATAGGCTAGTAATAAATGAACACACATACAAAAATGTTTTTCGTCCTGTAGGCGTCCTGGAAAATATTTCTGTTCGTCCTAAACACATTTTCTATCATCCCCAGGACTATAGGACGCCGTTAGTCTCGAGCCCTGCTTCCCACTCCGTTCCATTACCACCCCAAAGATCATCCAAGCCCTTGTGCAGCTGTACTCCAGGGTGGAAATCTCTGAGGAGATTCTAACAGATCAAGGTACAATCAAGGTTCACATCGCGGCTAATGGGGTATCTTCACAGCCAGTTGAGTATCACAGCCATAAGAACCAGCGCATACCATCCACAGAAAGACGGCTTAGTGGAGAGATTCAACCAGACACTGAAGAATATGCTGCGGAAGTTTGTGTCAGACACGGGACGGGACTGGGACAAATGGCTCCCATTCCTGCTGTTTGCTTACCGAGAAGTACCTCAGGTTTCAACCAGTTTCTCCCCTTTTGAGCTCCTATCTGGCTGGCAAGTTCAAGGACCCCTGGACCTGATACGGAAGAGCTGGGAGCATCCTGCTTGCAGAGACGAGGAGAAGTTCAGTATGTGCTGGAGATGAGGGATCGGCTTGAACGTTATCAAGATCAGGCAAGAGAGAACCTGAAAGAAGCACAGATAGCTCAGAAAACGTGGTACGACCATAATGCAAGAGAGAGAGACAGCTACATCCAGGCAGAAGGTACTACTACTACTGCCAACATTGACCAACAAGCTGCTGGCTAAATGGCAAGGGCTGTACACCGTAGTGAGGAAGATGGGACCGGTGACCTACGAGATCCACTATTCAGATAAGGGTAAAGCCAAGCAGACATATCACATCAACCTGCTCAAAGAATGGAAAAGGCCACCTGTAATGCAAGGGACAGCGATGATGGTGAGGGAAGTGACGGAGGTGACTGATGAGGAACCAGAATCCGAAGCAAAGGCATAGAGAGAACCAGCTGAGGTGAACCTGGAGCACCTGAAGGACCCCAACAGGGTTCAGCTGCTACGCCTTCTGGAACGGATCCCTGCTTTGTTCCGCCAGCAGCCGGGGAGAACAGAGCTAATTCACCACACAATCCACCTCACTGACCCAACGCCTTCAAGACAGCGACCATACAGAGTGCCGTAAAGGCTAGTGGATTCCTTGAAGGAAGAAGTAAAGACTATCCTCGAAATGGGAGTGATTAAGCCATCAAGGAGCGAGTGGAGCAGTCTGGAGCAGAAAGACGGAATGCTACGTGTCTGTATAGACTTCCGCAAGCTAAATGTGACCCGATCTGGCGAAATGAGTCGGAAGTCGCAACGTTCTATTTTAAGATATGGGCCGATTATGTGGAAAAACAATGAAATAATAGAGGTTTTTTTTTTGTGCTAATTTCAAAGAACAGACATTCAAAAATAATCTCCCAAAGTTTCGTAGTCCAGATAATTGAGTAAAGGTATTTAAATTACTATTAAAGTGTACAAAGTTTGACTAAATTCGCTGGAAATGAACATTGCTTTTCTCAACTCTTCTCGTCACCTCTGAGCATTTCCCGGGTATCCCCTGAAACGTCACTATCTCTGCTCTTTAAATGGTGTTACACGTTGTATGGAACCAATCAAAAAGCTTAGAAATGTACACAAATGCTGATCATTTGTCGATGGGAAGCCGTTTCGACTGACCGGCACGCGATTGGTCCAGCCACCCTCCTGTCAGACTCGCAGCGAGCGCTCTGTGTAATAAACAAGCTAGCAGATCTCCGCAGAAAGATTAAATATTATTAATTTGAGAAATGTCGCTGTCAAAAGTGAGCAAAGTTGCCAAAGCGTCATCAAGCCCCCTGGCCATTGCACACTGAGTCCGCGTTTTTTTCGTATGCGTTTTTTCGTATTGATTCGGTGGCTCCGAATTGTCAAAACACCATTCAAACTGCTTGCTACGGATGCGAAAAACTTACGATTGTTTTTATATAACGGATGAAAGTTTCGTAGTGTGCACGCGTGATTGACATAACGTGATTGACAAATGTGAATGAGTGTAGCTATTTATCTGCAAGCAGAATCCATTACAATGTGTTTGATTAACCCAATATTTAACTGTTGGTATCTCCGTTATGAATTTGTTACGCTGTTATTGTCAACTAGCCTACACTAAGATATGATTGCATAGACTAGCATTATTTGATCTCTGTTTCCTTCTCTCTCTCTCAAGCAAAAATGTAGCACCTCTGTTCAATCTTTCTAAATTTAGTGTCATGATTCTGCCCTCGTGTCCTTGATTTTCTCTAGTCTTGAGGCAGGATCATGACAGAATCATGTTTTGTGTGCAAGCACATGGTCTTGTGTTTTGTGCCATGTGCTTGTGTTGTCTCGTTACGTTACCCCGCCCCCTTGTTATCCTCGTCTCGTCATTGTCTAGTCAGTTTCACCTGTCCTTGTCTAGTCAGCTTCACCTGTCTTTGTCATTAGTGTTCCCTTTATTATCCCCTTGTGTTTGCAGTCCTGTGCTGGTTCATTGTGATTCTTATCTGCGTGTGAAACTTTGTGAGAGTCCCTGTGAGTATTTGTCAAGAGTATTGTCCAGAGAGAAATCCTGATTCTATGTTTGCTGTTTTGTTTATTGTCTAGTTATTTGTCAAGTCTCAGTCTAGTTTAGTCATTCCTGTTCCAGTCTTGTTTTGCCCCCTCGTGGGTTTTGTTTTCCCTGTTTTTTGTCAATAAATTAACGTTGAGTGTTACATACTGTCTGCGCTTGGGTTCATCCATTACTGTCATAACAGAATGAACCAGCCAACAAAGAACCCAGCAGACAGTATGTCCTCTTTTGTTGAGCATAACCCGGATGACCTTGCACAATGGTGGCGGAGGACTATTTCTGATGCAAGTAATGGCAAGCTGCCAATTCCTCCCCAGGGAGACCGGTCCCTGAGGGAGTACGCCCAGGTTGCAAACGAGAGGAGGCTTTTCCTACCTGATATCCTCCTCAACCGCTACCTCATTGCGGGTCTCAACGCTCCTCCACCCCTGGCTGAACGGGAGAAGCTGGTCTGCTGCCCGTTTGGTGAGATGGTGGATTGTTTGTCACTGAGGGAGTCGCGGGGTTCCACCTTGTCGTCACCATCACCCAAGCTGTCAGTGATCCCGGAGGGTCGTGTCCTGGCTGTGGTTACCCTGGGGAATCAAGCTGGCTCCACTTCCAATCCCGAGGCATCAGTCGTACCCGAAAGTCTCCTCGGCAAGCGAGATAGACGGACCTCATGGGAGTCTGCATCCGAATCCTCTGCGACGGAGATAGCCCTGTCTGAGACTGTCCTCCATGCCCCAGTCACAGCTCCTTTTGAGCTCCCCCAACCAGTCACTAGTCCAACAATGGCATCTGCTCCGCGGCCAAGGAGAAAGAAGAGAAGGAAGGGAGTCTCCAATCCTCTGTCTCTGTCTGTCCCAGAGCCCGCTCCAGCAAGCGCCGTCCCAGAGCCCGCTCCAGCAAGCGCCGTCCCAGAGCCCGCTCCAGCAAGCGCCGTCCCAGAGCCCGCTCCAGCAAGCGCCGTCCCAGAGCCCGCTCCAACAAGCGCCGTCCCAGTAACTGATGAGAAAGTTGTGGCCGATCTAGCTGCTAAGGAGGTTCTGCGGGCTGTTTCTGCTCGTCAGGAGATGCCGGTCTTCATTGCGGCTAAGACCCTTTCTGATTATTTGTCTAGTCTTGCAAAGATCCTAGAAGTTCCGTCCAGTCCTGTTGTGTCCCCCAGTCTTATGCCCACTGTTGAAGAGAGCGCTGTACCCCAGTCAGCTGCCGAGAGCGCCATACCAGATTCGGAGATGTGGAGCATGGGATCCCAGCCATCTTCTTTGAGCTCTGTCCCAGTGTCACCTCCACGGTCACCTATTTGCCCTGTCATGAGTCCTGTTATGCCTTCTACTGTTTCCCCCGTCCGGATTCCTGTTCTACCTCTCGGTGTACCCCCTGTCTCCACTAATTCCCGGACTGTTTCCCCGTTCGTCCCTGTCTCCACTAGTCCCCGGACTGTTTGTCCCTGTCACCACTAGTCCCCGGACTGTTTCCCCTGTCACCACTAGTCCCCGGACTGTTTCCCCTGTCGCCACTAAACCCCGTACTGTTTCGCCCGAGTACCCCCCTCGTGTGTCCCCCTCCAAGCCTGCCCGGATTCCTCGTTCCCCGCCCTCATCCTGTGGACCTAAGACCCCCAGCACACCCATCCACCCTGGACCACCCCCCATGAACTCTGTGTTTCCTCCGCCACCTCTTCCTTGTTTGTTATTTTTAATGTTTCATCCTAACCCGGTTGTTGTGTTTTCGTGTTTGCCATTACTGTTATTTGTAATGTTTTGTTGGTTTGTGTCGATGTCTCAGTCTGTCATGTCCCGTGTTTGATGTCCCCTTGAGGAGCGTCTGGTAGCCGCTCCTTAAGGTGGGGGTTCTGTCATGATTCTGCCCTCGTGTCCTTGATTTTCTCTAGTCTTGAGGCAGGATCATGACAGAATCATGTTTTGTGTGCAAGCACATGGTCTTGTGTTTTGTGCCATGTGCTTGTGTTGTCTCGTTACGTTGCCCCGCCCCTTGTTATCCTCGTCTCGTCATTGTCTAGTCAGTTTCACCTGTCCTTGTCTAGTCAGCTTCACCTGTCTTTGTCATTAGTGTTCCCTTTATTATCCCCTTGTGTTTGCAGTCCTGTGCTGGTTCATTGTGATTCTTATCTGCGTGTGAAACTTTGTGAGAGTCCCTGTGAGTATTTGTCAAGAGTATTGTCCAGAGAGAAATCCTGATTCTATGTTTGCTGTTTTGTTTATTGTCTAGTTATTTGTCAAGTCTCAGTCTAGTTTAGTCATTCCTGTTCCAGTCTTGTTTTGCCCCCTCGTGGGTTTTGTTTTCCCTGTTTTTTGTCAATAAATTAACGTTGAGTGTTACATACTGTCTGCGCTTGGGTTCATCCATTACTGTCATAACATTTAGTACATTTTTGTAAAAGGTAGGCCTACTGTTAAATTATTTATTCAAATAAAAACTTTTAAAATAATTTGAGCTTCAGCCTGGTTTAATAGCATTTATATATTAATGTCTTTGGTCAAATTAAGCTGTAAAATATAGTTTATCCCTTTAAATGTAATGGATTTTGAAAGATATCAACAAAAAAACGGGCAAAAAACTTTAAAAGCGATTTTCTCAGGTTTTGTAATTGGAAAAAGAGGGCAGACGACCATAATTCAAATGTGTATATCTTTACAACCATTCAAGGTATGACTTTGACTAGGATATCAATTGAAAGCTTATGGTCTCCTCTTTCCATTAATACCAAAATCTCAATTTTTTTAATTTGGGTCACTGTGACTCATTTTGCTGGATCAGGTCACAAATGCAGTCCCGTTTCGATGCTTACCCCATGCCGCGAATAGATGACTTGCTGGAGAGAATCGGACAAGCCCGATACATTACCACCCTGGACCTGTGCAAGGGGTACTGGCAGGTGCCCCTCAATAATGAATCCAGACAGTATACAGCATTCAGAACACCGATGTGGCTATACCATTTTACAGTTCTTCCCTTTGGCCTACACAGGGCACCTGCCACATTTCAAAGACTGATGGATCAAGTTCTTCAGGGATGTGAGGGATGGCCAGCTGCTTACTTGGATGACGTGGTGATCTTCAGTAACTCCTGGGAGGAACATCTGGAACACCTGAAAGATACCCTGAGATGAATCCAAGAGGCAAGACTCACCCTCAATGTCAGGAAATGTGAGTGGGCAAGACAGGAGACCAGTTACCTGGGGAATCACCTGGGCAATGGCAAACTGAGACCCCAAGTGGACAAAGTGGAAGCTATCCGAAGGAGCCCAAGGCCTAAGACAAAGAAGGAGATGTGATCCTTTATAGGCCTGGTGGGCCAGTATTGGAGGTTCATCCATAACTTTGCATCCATTGCTACACCGCTTACTAACCTGCTGGCAAAAGCAGCAAGGAGCCCGATTCAGTGGTCCAAGGACTGTGAGGCAGCCTTCAGATCTCTCAAAGAGAAGATGTGCTCTAGCCCGGTCTTACAAAACCCTGATTTCACCCAGAGATTCCTGGTCCAGGTAGACGCCTCAGCTACAGGAGCTGGGGCTGTCCTGGCCCAGGGGGATGGGGGAAGGAAAATATCCAGTGGTCTACATCAGCAGGAAGCTGTTGCCCAGGGAGACCAGGTACTCGGCTGTGGAGAAGGGGTGTCTCGCCATCAAGTGGTCACTTGAAAGTCTAAGATATTATCTCCTGGGGAGGGAGTTTGATCTGGAGACTGACCACAGAGTACTAACATGGATCCAGACAACGAAGGACCACAACTCTAAAGTAATGAGATGGTACCCAAGCCTCCAGCCATATAAGTTTAAGGTACGGTATAGACCAGGACGACAGAATGTGGTTGCCGTGCCGACTACCTGTTGCGGTACCCGGACAGTATGCGACCAAGAGAAGAGGGAGGTGATGTGAGACATTCTCGCTGGGCACAGCGCGCACACACACACACACATGCCGAACCCACACGCACACTTACTCACCACACTGATTTCCCTCCTCTCGGCTTGGTTGTCGGCGGAGCGGGTGCACACACAGCCCCAATAGCCTATGGACAGTTTCACACACTATATTTCCCTGCCGCAGTTATATACTGATCATACATTGTACAGCACACGGAGTTTGTCTCGTTTATGTGTCATGTATCCTGTATCCTGTAATTATTTGTCGGGTGTCGCAAGTGTTTTGGTGTAATCAAACTGGCTGGTGGCGCCGGCGAAACAGATCGATTGAGTGGCTCCCGCTTATGATGTCACTGTTGGCGCAGCGCCGGCGCACTATGTTAGAAGTCCGACGAAACCATTTGTGTTGTTTGTAGAGGGGCTGACAAATGAGGGAGAAAGTGTCAGTCATATGTGTTATTGTGTTTTGTTATGTGTTTTATGATGTTTTTATGAGGATTTGTGTTGGAACCTGTGTTTATTGGATATACTGTATGTGACATCTGATTCACATAGATGTGAATAATGATTTTAATGACCAAATAAATGGTACACCCAGAGAAGGGGTGGAGTCTGGCCTATAAAAGGGGAGGCCAGACTTAAATTTAGGACTTGTTAACCAAGTCAACAGCGAGCGTGCAACTATGCCGTGAGCAAACTACCAGAGCGAATATATTGAAGATACCCTTCGTGTATATTTTGTTTATATATTTTTTTTTCATCTTTATTTTCCAGTTTGTTTCTTTGACACTTTATATATTTGGGTTTTGAAGATTACACTGTATATATCTTCACACCATCACTCGTGGACTTTTGTATACATCTTCGGTGCTGTAAATAAATAACACCTTGCACGACAGTGCTGTTGTGAGTAGAGCCATCCTTTTCTTTTTATATATTTATCACAAATTAACCTTCACGCTACACAAAGCAGATCTCCAGAGGTCGCTTTGTGACACTCTTATACTTGGTCATACTAAATAGAGTTACAGACTAGGAACACCTTTTGCTTTGAGTTCAGTGTGTGGACCTTTATCCATACCAGCATCCAAAATAGACTCAATAGGCATATGGTGCATAGCAATTTACCAAATGTGCTTTCACTCACACATACAATGTGGACACACCAAGAACCTGTATCCACACCCACCTACACAAATACCAAGAGCAGTAGACACTGATAAACTTGATATGCTGTGAACTGCGAGCATGTGTTTGTGTGTAGTAAGGTGGTTTTGGATGATCTATGGGCCATTCTGCAGAATGATGGGATAGCAATCTTACAGATCCAAAACACACACACACACACACACACACACACACACACACACACACACACACACACACACACACACACACACAAACCCCACTTCAAATACTTTTATAAAATGGTCTGTCAATTTCTTCACAATCCTTCCTGTATCTGTCTGTATTCAAAACAAACACTCTGAACTGTTGTCAGTGACATACCGAAATCCCACCCATCCTGCCACCTGCTACTCAGTCATCTCGCACTTTATTATGGGCTGTAAGTAGCTATGGCGACGGGCCAGGTTGGCAGGTGAATGTTGAGGTCACTGAGGTGGGTGGGGTAAAGCTGCCCCAGACATCACCGCACCACACACACTTACACATTAACATCTCCACAGAAACGACCTCTGCACTTCCAGAACTCATAGCTTTACAATCTACAACCAGATGCTGCCACAGTGACACACCCATTTATACAAGACAAACTCTTTGAACCACAAATCTACCATTGCTGTGGTGTTTTATACTTCAATCTCAGAATTAAAAATGAAAAAAAAAAAAAAAAAAAAAAAATACACCCATTTAAAAGTTTGGGGTGGGTAAGATTTGTTTCTGGTAATAGCATTACAATTTAAATTACCTGTTTTCTATTGTAATACATTTTAAAATGTAATTTATTCATGTGATGGCAAAGCTGAATTTTCAGCTTTGCGAGTTTCATTACTCCAGTCTTCAGTGTCACAAGATACTTCAAAAATCATTCTAATATGCTGATTTGCTCAATAATGTTTCTTTATTATCATCAATGTTGAACTTGTGCTGCTTATTGTGGAATTGCTTTTTTATCAGCCATCTTTGATGAATGGAAAGTTCAAAAGAACAGCATTTATTTGAAATAAAATTTCTTGTAACAATTTAAAAGCCTTTACTATCACTTTTGAATAGAAGGGAAATCTTAATAAAAAATAAATAAATGAAATCTTATAGCCCCCAGTAAGATTAAGTGGTCTCAACGTTTTGGACATCACTGTATTTACATTTTTAGTCATTATCATTATTATTATTATTAGTAGTAGTACATTACATATAATTTTATCAACTCAATCCTATAAACTCAAATGAGGTCATAATCTGAAAGGTCAATAAACCATGAACATTTTGAAAACAAAACCTAGTGTTGATGCAATCCAACCAAGACAATGACACAGCAGGCATGGCAACCACGGGAACAATCAAGCATATCTTTGTTTACTGCCAAATACACACGCTGACACAAACACTCAGAGAGAAAGAGAGAGAGAGAGATGAGCATACGAAAAGAATAAAACACCATATCGAATTGGCAGAATGTGGCAAGCGTGAGAAAGAACAGAAAGAAAATAAACAGAGGACACAGGACAAGGTTCACACGGTGATTAGGATAAAGACAAAAAATACATGCTGCAAAAATGGTTCTCAATATTTTGTTGTCTTGTTTTCCTATAAAAAATAAATAAATAAAAAATAATAAATATATACATACAGTATAAGCATTCTACAAGATAAATATAAAAATAGTTTTCCCCCTTGTTTGAAGCATAAATCTAAATTTTGTAAGATTTATGCTTGCAACCAGAACAAAATAGCCTATCTATTAATATATATCATATACAGTATTATATATTATTAATAAAATATTTTCACCTATTTTTTTCAGTTATTTAACTTGTTTTACGGATGTTTAGATGTATTTCTGTAAAACAAAACAAAAATCCTGATTTAAAATGATTTTTGCAGTGAATACAACATTCACACACCCATCCCTCACAAAACCCTCTTTTTCCCCTTATTTCTCAGTTCTTCATGTTTCTCTTTCAGTCATTCATTCATTATGCAGTGTAGGAACACAGGTGCACCTGTTTCAACTGACTCTTTTCAGACTAGCAGCTACAGTCAAACACACATAATCCCCAACTTCGCTGAGACGCACACACACATACACACACACACAAACTTCAGTAACACCCACCAGCTCGCTCACTGAATGTCTGCCCTTTAACAGAGGGAGGAGGAGGCAGTCAAAAGTCATCCGTCTTTTTTCCTCTTCAGCTGTATTGTGTTTGCAGTGCGTCACCTGGTGGAAAAAAGAAAGGATAAAAAGCCTGCGGATGGAGAGATGAAAGGCAGAACAAAATCAAAGGATGAAAAGGAATGGAGGGAACGGGAGAGGTGGAGTGCACACAAAATGAGCAAAATAAAGCAGAGGATGTCGTCCAAACTGAAAAGGGCTTTTTAAAGCTGCCCTCCCCTCTAAACTGCTCTTCAGTCCTGTGTGAATGTTCGGTCTTTCTGTTCTCAAGCTCAGGAGACAAAGAGAGAGGATGGAGAGCAGCTAATAGACGAGTGAAATTAAGGCTGAATCGGGACAGTCAGAATAGTTTACTGACTGCATGTTCGAGGAGTGTTACTTGCTGAGTTTTCAAAAGGTTACAGTCATTTTTTTTTACAATTAACATGCAGAAATACTGAGGAGCAGAGAGTGGAAAATATTATATCATAAAAGACACATTACTAATTGTGCAAATTATTTATGACCATTATTTCTAATAAAAAAAATATTTAAGATGATAGTTGTAGTTTAGTACACTAAAAACTAAAAATGTTTTTTCTGTCAGTACAACACAAGTGAATGTGTGTACTGTATATATGAATATATATATGCATTTATCTAAACAAAAATATAGTAAAAGCAGTAACATTGTGACATTATTACAATGTAAAATAACTGTTTTCTATTTTAATATACTTTAAAATGAAATTTATTCCTGTGATGGTACAGCTGAATTTTCAGCATCATTACTCCAGTCTTCAGTGTCACATGATCCTTCAGAAATCATTTGAATACACTGCTCAATAAACATTTGTTATTATTATCAATGTTGAAAAAGGTTGTGCTACTTAATATTTTAGTGGACACAGTGATAGATTTAAAACTTTCTATTCATCAAAGAATCCTGAAAGATTTTTTTTGTAACATTAAATTTTTTTGTAACATTATAAATGTATTTGCTTTCACTTTTGATTAATGCATAATTCAATGCATCCTATTAATATATACATTGGTCAGTAATGATATGGTCCCAATATGTAACACTTCACCTTTAAATATGTTAAATATGGTTTTTTTTTTCTGTTTGTATAACGCACAAATGAAGGTGAATGTTTTCTATAAAAAGGTAAAATGCAGTCAGTTATTATTAAACATCAAGCGTGAACATTTACTTTAATATCCAGTGTCTTGCAGTTTCCTCTGATTAAATCAAAGCTGTAACTTACTCTCTGAGCATGTGTGTGGTTTTCCTCACTAGCAATCCTGCTGAGCACATTAAAGTACTTACAACAGCTCTTTATGCTCCTCTGAGACTTACAGAAAGAGAGCGAAAGGCCCGAGAGAGACTGTGTCTTCCACTGCCCACAGTGTTGGTCAGTGTGTCTGAATTCCCCACAGAGGCTCATATCTCACACAGTATGACCTCACACCATCCTACACACATACACACTTAAACAAGTGAGCTAAGGCTAAAGAATGGGACACAGTAAGTAAAGGGGACAAAACATTCTACCCACAGTGTTGAACATCCCACAATGCAGTACTGTTTTTCCATTTCCTCCCCCGTTCTTTCTGTTCTTTTTCATTTAATGGGGATTTTGCTGTGGCTGGCAGACAGAAATACACAATACCATTTGTTTCTCAAAGAGAAACGGATTAAAATTGACCATGGTGTCACAGCACACAGTAATTCATCTGAGTGTGCTACTCTGGTATGAATGCACTGCCACCTACTGGATGAATGACACAGTACAGGGGATATGTGCATTCTTGACTGGACTTTGCTTATTTGAATTTTTTTGTTTTTTTTTGCCCAACACCATTTTGGCACTCATTTCTGGGTATAGAAGTTTTAGGGCAAGTCATTTGAGCCATAAATGTTGTGTTACTAATCAAATGTTCGTCAAGATAACATTGACACCACAAGAACACAATGCCACTTCTACGAGCCTTATAAATAAATAAATAAATAGGTTATTGCCCAAACATCTATCACTTTATAATGAAATACAACTATACAAGGTACAAAAGTTGTCACTGGGGCCCTTTCAAAAGGTACACCATTGTACCTTATTTAAATTATACATGATCCATCTAATCTTGATAATTACCGTGCAAATTCAAATTGGCCATTTATTTCTAAAATCCTGGGAAAATGTGTTGCAACTCAGGTCCATGATCATATCTCCTATAACAAATTGTTTGAGCAATTTCAATCTGGCTTCAGTCCCCATCATAGTACAGAGACTGCTCTTGTTAAAATCTGCTCTGGTTTATTAACCATACTTGTCCTTCTCGACCTGAGTGTGGCCTTTGATACCATCTTACATAAGATACTCCTTGACAGGTTAGTTTCTATTGAGATCCCTGTCCTGGTTTAGATCATATCTCTATGGTTGCACTCAGTTTGTCCAACTTAAAAAATTCCAATCAAGACCATCTACAGTTACTACTAGTGTTCCTAAGGGTTCTTTTTTTTTGGGCCCGCTTCCATTCATTATCTACTTACTCCCTCTTGTCCATATTTTTAGGAAATATGGTATCTATTTTCACTGCTATGACACCCAGCTCTACTTGCTTTCCAAACCCTCTTGACTATTTTTTCCACCTTCTTTGTCTAGCTGTTTAGCTTAAATTAAAGATTGGCTTTCAGATAACTTTTTGAAACACAATAGCGATTAAACTGAGGTCCTACTTGTAGGCACAAGATCTACTCTGACTAAATCTGATTGTTTCTCTGTGGATATTGATCAAAATGCAATTTGTTTTTCCCCGCAGGTTAAGAGTCTGCGTGTCATTCTGAATAGTACACTTTTCTTTACGCCTACTACATACTTTCACGTGCGTAATATTAATCATCTCCGCCCTTCCCTCACAATGAACAATACTGCAATCCTTATCCATGCACTGGTTGCACATATCAATCATTGTAATGCGCTTCTTAATGGTCTTCCTTCCAAACTTCTCTATAAACTTCAGTTGATTCAAAACTCTGCAGCTTGTGTTCTTTCTAGAACTCCTTCTACTGAGCACATTTCACCAATTCTCCAGCGACTACAATGGCTTCCAGTGACGTATCGTGCGGATTTAAAAAATCTGCTTCTCACATTCAAGGCACTTCACAATTTCGCTCCTCCGTACCTTACTGATCTTCATAATATTTCTACCCCTTTGGTTGGTGGTGGTGGGACTCGAGATGTTTTCCCTAATGAACTTCTCGTACCTCTGCTTTACCGATATATAACTCAACTCCTGAAAGGATTTCTGCATGCCTCATGGACATATCAAACTGAACGTCTACTTGTCACCTTAATCTTAGTCTCAGCCTCAGACGTCACGCCCACGGAACGTTGGCTAAACGTCTGATGCATATGGTACACTTAACTGGAAACACTTCAGGAATGTCGAAGTCGTCATCTGATTGGTTGAATATTATCGGATTTCCGGGGGGCGCGAGTGTCGCGTTTATTTTCGGTCCGCCGGGAAACAAAGCGCAGACGTGTGATTGCGGAAGAAAAACTGTTGTGTTTACATGAGTGACAATGAGCATTTATCAAGATTAGCTGAACGTAGGATTCTCAAAAGTATGCGAGGTTCACGGCATAGACTCTTGAAGTTTTCTTCTCCTTCTTTGATTTTCTATGCTGACTGACTTGTTGCACGCAGGTCTGTTGTTGTGGGGACATTTCCACGCCCCGAAACGTGACGCTGAACGAAACGAACTGTAATTGGTTGTTTGACATGTCGGTCAAACGGCCTTATGGGCGGGCCTTGGCCAAAGAAAGCTGCTATGAGTTCCAGACCTTCAGCCGTCAGTCTGAAGGTCTGGTTACGCGAGACTACCTTAATCTTGACAAGACTATCCTCTTCTTCCTTCCTCCCTCAACAAAATTTCTCTTTATCTCAGTCAAAGGTCAAGCAGTCAATGCCTCCAGGTGTGTTCAAAATGACCAGCTCTCATTTGTGAGTGACATTATGACTGACAGATCTTCCTTTATCCTTCAAAACATAGGGGAAAAGGGCCCTACCTTAACAACTAAAATACAACAATCCAGATTCCAGGCCCTAGTTGTTTCATTTCAAGACTAAAGTAACTCTTCCCTTTACAACTACCAGCATCTAAACATCAGAAAGAGACATTTTATCTGCATAGAAAGCACTGTGGGAGAGATACACTTCTAGTAATAACATGTGTTCAGCATTTAAATCCTGTATAGTCTGGCTCTAAGGATACATTATCTTGATGTTTCAATATCAACATGAGCCCCTGAACACAGATATGTTCTGATTTCAAACATTTTCAAGAAGCCCAAAATATCAACTTCACTTTTCTTTTTACTTTCCATTAGTGGCCAAAGGGCCTAGATCTAGATCATGTTATCCCTATACTATTAAAGGCAACATTGTTAAAATCGGCTATACAAAAGGCCTACGCCTACCCTTTAAAATAAAAGACTCTCTCACAGAAACCAGTCAACTCCCATTTAGATGTCACTTTATGCTATTCAAATCTAGTACTCTCAGCTGTTTAGTATATAGTTAGATTATATGACAGTGAGTGATATTAAGATTTAGATGCAATGCTTTTAAAATAAATAGCAGCACTGTAAAGTGCGTGTGTTATTGGCATGGTAGATTTATTTGCAATGCAGAAATGCATAACTTTCACTGTTACTCACAAATCCTTGAGATGATAGCAGCAGGTACTATGGGTGCTTCCCAATTCTTATTTGTGCATCCTCGTTTCCTTTCCTCGTGTCTCATCTCCACCCCCTGTAGGATGCGAGGGAAGGCTGCAAGGAAAGAAAAGGAGGAAAGGCATACCGGTATATCACACTGAAATATTATGTTATACTCCACTAAGTGGAGCATTTGAGTTATCTTGAAATTTATCTCAAATGAAACATACTCTATTTGGGTCAAAGACGTGACGCTTGCTTTTTCTGTCCGACTGAACTTTTTACCAATTAATAAACATTAAAATGAATAAAATTATAACATGTATGTCTACCACCTCCCTTATACATATGCCCACTCTTATTTCTTTAAAAATAATTGGCTTATTGGCCATTTTCTGCCACCTGAAGTGTGAAAAAATCATGTGGGGCGACCGTCCGGCCTTGACTTCTGTTTGGATAACTGGTTTTAAATCAAACTAAAATAATTTAAATATAATCTGGCACCAACAACCATGCCATGCTCAAAATTGCTTAAATCACCTTTCTTTCCCATTCTGACATTCAGTTTGGAGTTCAGGAGATTGTCTTGACCAGGACCACACCCCTAAATGCATTGAAGCAACTGCCATGTGATTGGTTGATTAGATAATTGCATTATTGAGAAATTGAATGAGAAATTGAACAGGTGTTCCTAATAATCCTTTAGGTGAGTGTATGTTTAAGTGATTAATGAAATGAAAATGAAAAAGGAAAATGCTGTTCAATGTTATGTCCAAGCGTTTAATGCATTAGTATTGAAAATATTAATTTGATGGTTATGTGTCAAATGAAATAGTGAGGAAACTGTGTAATGTTATGAAATGTGTCAAATGAAATGGATATGCTGATTCTTCATAAAATTTCATTAAATGTGTTTTAACTATCAAAATCATTGAATGGTCTTAATTGCCTGCTGTTTTTCATCATGTGGGGCGACCACTTGTCATGTGGGGTAACCAACCATATTCAATTCTGTAGTAAATTAAAAAAATAATGTCTGTCCATTTTGGTTGAAATATAATTCATTGGTATAACATCAATAAGTGGATACTATATCTACACATTTTAAATCAGTTTTATGGATTATATGAGTAAAAAAAATATGTAATTGCTTTATGAGGGTGACACTGCCATTATAGATAAAAATGTATTTAACATCATTTGCAATAAATGAAAGGACACATGAGTATATCTTTCTTAAACAGTTCAATTAATTACTGATACTTCTTAAAATATAACTCATGTAAAGGAAATTTATTAATTTTAAGATAAATTACGGTCGCCCCAAATGACTTTTTTAAGGTCGTTGCCCTATTCATTTGAGTTTAAAAGCACTAAAATATCTTTGTTTGAAGTTTTCACACACATGCATGTGTAGACTACACTCCAAATGTTTAGAAAATAGCCAAATATATTATTATTTCAAGTATTTTAAAAATGGGCCTCTCAAAGGCCTTATACGTCATTGACCCATGTGTAGAGGTTTTTTTTTAAAGACCTTTCCCATTAACTAATGTCCTTCACTTCCGAAGCGCGTAATGGCCTATATGCACGCATAACTTCCGCGTTTGATGCAAGGATGCTCTTACGTTTCCGGTTGGGGAGATTTAAAGCGGAGGAAAACCGAGGAAAACGGGATTATGGCAGAGTCTTCAAAATTTACTGTCATCTCGTCTTTGAAACGAAACTTTAATACGTTTAGTTGTAATTTTATATATAGTTATGTGTTTATTTAATATAATAAACAAAGAAGCATAAACAAAACGAGGGGTGTCTGTTTTGTCTGTTTTTGTGACTAACGTTTCTTTAATATAGCAATAGACAGAGGTGGGTAGAGTATCCAAAAACTGTACTCAAGTAAAAGTACAAGTACTTATAGAAATATTTACTCAAAGTAAAAGTAAAAGTAATAATCTTAAAAGTTACTTGAGTAAGAGTAAAAAAGTATCCAATGAAAAAACTACTCAAGTAGTTAGTTACTAGTTACTTTGGATCACATAGGCCTATATATATATATATATATATATATATATATATATATATATATATATATAACATGATATTATTTAGATATTTATTCATTTTAATGACTAAAATTATCATAATTAGATGAGCTATCTTTGCAACAAAAACAGAAGAGACAAACATTATTTCTGTATATTTTATCTATAGCCCGAAAACCATTGCCTGTCCTTTGGTTTGTATAATAGTATAATAACTTATACAACTACATTTGGATTATTAGACAATGTCGGAATAAAGTGACTCTATGGAGTTTTGCATTCATATGTAAAGGGGAACCATTGACACAGATTAGAAAGTGTTAAAACTCTGCACATGTGCCCGCAGTCATGTCATGCCAAACACAAACAACGATCAAATGCACGGATCTTCTTCTGTCTGTTCTCCAAAATGTATTTAAATGTAGGCTATATTTATGAAAGCATCTTTAAACTGGTTAACTGTGTCTAATAAGGCAGGCAAAGGCATTCGTTTTCAAGTCGAGTTCGCACACCACTGCGCAATACACACATTGTGTGTGTACACACATTCATAAACTGGACGATGATAGCTTATTTAATAAAGTAATGTATATGTCCAAAAAAAGGGTAATGTCATACTTTGCAGTAGTGCTATATGGCGTAATAATCTGTTTGGTTGTAATGTATTACCTGAATGAAATGAAATCGAATGTATCGTCGTGTGGAATAATTCATTCACAGACAGCTTACGAAGTAACATACGAAGATGTTCAACTAATAGAGATCTTCATCGCTGGCAAAAAATATGATGCATTTGCAGATTTACTTTCTAGACTGTACTGTAGACTCGACCGCCACTTCATACGACGCTCTTGATGTTCTTAAATATTCCTGTTACGACTCCGAGACGATTCAGTGTGTGCAGGAAACTGAACAGATCATTCAAACTGATTCGCGAACCGATTTAGACAGATCTGCCCAACTTGTTTGATGAAGTCTTTGAACAGAATCGACTCAAAAGAGTGATTCATTTGTGAATTGAGCATCGCTCATGCCCAGAAAAAAGAGAGAGTGCGCGCTTAGAATAAACTACGCTTTTAACAACATATTGCATTAAAACAAAGTAACGAGAGGAACGTCGCCCAACGTAACGAAGTAAAAGTACCGTTTTTTCATTAGAAATGTACTCGAGTTAAAGTAAAAGTACCCACAATTAAATCTACTCTTAAAAGTACAAATTTTCCAAAAAAATACTCAAGTAAATGTAACGAAGTAAATGTACTTCGTTACTACCCACCTCTGGCAATAGAGTATAAAAACCAATATATATTCTCGGTATAGCTATGGACTCTACGATCGGCGGAAGTAATCCAGCATCCTTAGACCTTCACCGGAAATACCGCCGTGCATAGAGCCCATTGCTTTCCTGCCTGTATTATATAGCATGCCCAAGAGCATTCGAGTGCGTGAGGCATGAAGGAGCGTTTGGTTGGACCTGATGGGATACGCCCTTCACGGAAAGAATCGTTGAGTGAATGATTCAATGAATCATCAATCCTGTAGTAAGGAAAGGATCAATAAACAAAGCAGTTAACAAACTTTATAGTGAACCGAAAGAGAATGAATCATTCTCCACTAAACAGATGTTAGCTGTCAGGGTGTGAATTTAATGAATACATCAATTCTAGATGGACATTTTAGAGTAAATTCCAAAGTTAAAAAATAAAATTGTTTCATGAGTATGGGGATTTAGCTGTGGCTGGCAGACAGAAACACACAATACCATTTGTTTTTCAAAGAGAAACGGATTAAAATTGACCATGGTGTCACAGCACACAATTCATCTGAGTGTGTTACTCTGGTAACTTATAGAGG
This sequence comes from Rhinichthys osculus, assembly GCA_029959095.1. Lineage (NCBI taxonomy): Eukaryota > Metazoa > Chordata > Actinopteri > Cypriniformes > Leuciscidae > Rhinichthys > Rhinichthys osculus. The sequence continues at coordinate 17,125,391 of JARWKJ010000017.1, forward strand.
TCTGCACGGGCTTTAAACTTGAGGTCTGCACTAAGCCCGAACCGAGGTCCGTTTCTCACAGTAAATGGTTGTTGTTGTTGTTGTTGTTTTTTTGCAATATGCTGTATTTCATGATTGATTGCAACGATAAAAAAAATAGGCTACATGTACAAACACCGTTTCACCAAGGCCCAGCGGCCCCCTCATCAGTCAGCACCATAGACTGTTAGCACACAAGAGAAGAAAGAGAAAAAGCACGGACTTACTACGAAACTTTGATGTGGTTGAAACAGGTGAAACAGTCACAAATTCCCCTGGAACTCAAACATTAAACTTCAAAACAAAGTTTGCGCAGTTGCACAACTATTTACATAAATATAGCCTATCCTTCTCAGAGTTATGAAGGAAGAGAACAGCATCGACAGTTGACGGTTTCAGCTCCGTCCTCTGATTGCGGTGTTGTGACTGAAATGGCGCGCGCGGGAGCACAATCAGCACATGCGCACAAAAGTTTTGTACAATGATATATGATTAAATAAAAATGGTTCATATATCATTTTACAAAACTGTTTTGCGCATGTGCTCCCGCACGCACTATTTCGGTCACAACACCGCAATCAGAGGAGGACGGCTGAAACTGCGCACAACTTTCTCTCTCGCTGCGTGCTCATATAATTACGATCACAACACAGCAAGCAGCACGCAAAACTATTATATATATATATATATATATATATATATATATGTATGTATGTATGTATTAACCTATATAGTTTTTCCAAGTTACAAAACCAAACCGAGGCAATTCATTAAACATTACCCGAACCCGACCCGAAACCAAACCCGTGAGTTCTCTTAGTATCTCTCGTACTGCGTAATAGCTTACACTAGGGGAAAACCTCTTTTCCACGAGATATTGTAGCCAAAAATTATCCTTAATTTTTTATTAATGTAAAACGCTTTGCAGCAGCAAGCAGAGGTTAGCAGACACAGGCGATACAGCTCGCGCGCCTATTGGCTGCTCTTGCGGCAAATGCAGCAGCCTATCGAGAGAGACTCTGCGTGACGTAATGACCAATGGGGGCAACTCGCGCCCATATCGTCACGTCCCGCAAGAAAGGGCTTGGTCTCACTCTATAAATATGCTCGTTAGGCTGGTACTAGTCTCAGCCTCAGACGTCACGCCCACGGAACGTTGGCTAAACGTCTGATGCATATGGTACACTTAACTGGAAACACTTCAGCAATGTCGAAGTCGTCATCTGATTGGTTGAATTTTATCGGATTTCCGGGGGGCGCGAGTGTGGCGTTTATTTTCGGTCCGCCGGGAAACAAAGCGCAGACGTGTGATTGCGGAAGAAAAACTAACGTTGTGTTTACATGAGTGACAATGAGCATTTATCAAGATCAGCTAAACGTAGGATTCTCAAAAGTATGCGAGGTTCACGGCATAGACTCTTGAAGTTTTCTTCTCCTTCTTTGATTTTCTATGCTGACTGACTTGTTGCACGCTGGTCTGTTGTTGTGGGGACATTTCCACGCACCGAAACGTGACGCTGAACGAAACGAACTGTAATTGGTTGTTTGACATGTCGGTCAAACGGCCTTATGGGCGGGCCTTGGTCAAAGAAAGCTGCTATGAATTCCAGACCTTCAGCCGTCAGTCTGAAGGTCTGGCTACGCGAGACTAGGCTGGTACAAGCTGATTTTCATCTCTTCAGCGAAGCACACGCATCGCTGGATCCGGAGTGAGAAGCCGCGCCGTCGAAGCAAGCTTTTCAGCGGGACGAGCTCTGGAGTCGCTGGCCTCGCCGCCTTCAACTGCCGTACCTGCTGCGCTTTCCGGCGTTCTATATCCTTTTATATCACTTTGTATATTTACTCTGCTGAGAGTGTTTGCTCGCTTACTTGACGCGACTCACACTTCTCGTCACAAAAGAGCTGCGTCTTTTTAAAGATGCCATCCTGTGGCTCGTGCCGCGCCCCACTCAGCGACGGGGACCGTCACGTCATCTGTATGTCCTGCCTGGGTGAGGATCACGCGGCCATCGCGCTCGCTGACGGCGGATGCCCTCATTGCGAGCTTTTGCCTATGGTGACTCTGAGGACTCGCCTGGCATCATTCTCCGAGCCTTCACCACAGCCCGCCGTGGTGCCGCGCCGCAAGAAGCGCCGCGCCCAGCGCTCTCCCGAAATCTCTCCAGCCCGCCAAAGCTCGCCGGTTCGCCCGCCAGCTTCGCCGGCTTCGCTCGAGTCGCTCACTGACGGACAACGGCCGCCGCCTGCCGCCGCGTCCGTCCACGAGTTCGACGAACCCACCGAGGCTTGTTCTCTTCTGGCATCTGATAGCGAGGATTGGGCGAGCTCCGTGGACCTCCCCTCTGCTAGCGTTTCCCGCCAAACCACTGGTAAGAGAGCCGGCATTGAGACTGAGCTGATGCGTCTGCTCTCTCAGGCCGTGGAAAGCATCGGCCTCGACTGGGAGGCGCCTGCGCAACCGCCGCGCGAGTCGTCAGGGAAACGGGCCAGCATCAAGACCGCAAGCCCTAAAACCGCGGCTAGCTTTCTTTACGTTATAAGAAATCTACCCCGCCCCCCCAGGGGCGTGCGTCACCGGCAAATGAGAAAAGAGTGTGTTTTAGTCCCCGCCGAGGCCAGACTAATCTCCATTTCTCAAACATTTCTCAGCTCCTAGTTTGAGCGGCTGAAAATGTCATTATTGCAGCAATGAGCCTGTTGTATAACACGCACACCTGCATACAAACGCCGACACACTAGCGCTAATGTAGTTCTCCCTGTGGCCCAGTGGCAGAACCCGAAGCCTTTGCGCGAGAGACCCGTGTTCGATCCCGGCTCTCGCAGCAGATAAAAATTTAGTCTCCACCAAAATTTTTCGCTCGTTCAGTTCCAGAAAATGCGACTGTTCCAGTGTATTTTGCAGTAAACAAGCTGGTTCCACGGCCCGCTTGCCTGCACATAAAGGCCGTTTCCACGGCGACCCAGAAAAATCATGTAATCATTGTATTTCTGGTTTTCCGGCCACAGCTGATGGTGTTATAAGTGTAATAAAATGCTCACAGCCCAGTGTTCATTTCTACACACAAACACAGCCCGCCACGGTACAGGGCTCGCACAAATGCAATCGACGCATGTCAATTGTGCATTAAATGTAGTGAATGTGCCCACAACCCAGTGCCCACTGTAAGGATTCAGGGCGGATCTAATCCGTGGGGAATTTGCATATCATAATTAATAATTGGTAATTAATAATTATTCATACATGTTTGGATTAGATCAGTCTTACATGTTAATAAATCTCCCGATAAGGGAGGATCTGTCATTCTACCTGCATGCGTGCATGTGAATCCCGGAAATTAACCACAAGTTGATTGCAGTTAATTACACGGACCATGTTTCACAAACAGGTAAAATGAATTAGCTCAATTGTCAGGATAATATTTGTGGGATCCACAATATCATCTTACTTTATAGGATTTCAGGAAACGCAATTCTCTGGCCAGAAGAATTGGGTTTCCCGCCCTATCAACACATAGCGTTAACGTTACTCTTTAAAGTATCTTTAATTCGTAAAGCTTGTAGCATTTAGACCTTTGGCACTTAAGTGACTTGAAATTGAGCAAAGAGACAGCACATTAATCTAATGAATATATAATTAATTTAATAGAGGCATGACTACTTATGTATTTACTACGGTTACACGGGATATATGTATTTACAAACACATAGACATCAATGAACAATACAATAAGACATCAATGAACGAGAAATGCATAAAGTTTGGACAATGGATAACTTACACGCGTGAGCGAGTAAGAGAGAGAGGAAAGGGGATGGGGAGAGAGAGAACAGAGAAATTGGGAGAATTTCATTGGCAGGAAGACATTCACCTCTCTGATAACAACACGAAACATCATCTTAAAACTTCTTAGAAGCTGTAACGGGAATGATACTTGCAAACGTGAGGTCTGTGTGTGTGTCGCGGGCTCCTTGCGCGGTCCGGTCGGCCCGCATGTTGAACAAAGGTCCTGTCCTGCTTGCGCGCGTCGTGTGGAGCGCGGCCGCAGCGTTTTTGCACGGCCCGTCCCGGCGCGTGCATGGTTGGCCGCTTGCGCGTGGCCCCTTTGTTCCATGGGGGATCACGTGGCGTTCGTTGGCATTCGGCGCGAGTGTTTGAAAGGCTTAAAGTCTTTGAGGTGACGTTACCCGAGGAAATAGTTCGGCAAAGTCCATTTCCTTTCCTGGGAGACGAACTCGGGAGTAAGTTAAAGAAGAGACGAACTTTAGACGAACAAAAGAAAAAAGATCCATGGTGGGATCAGATCTCCATGAGGAGATCGCTAGCATCACATGTTTCTCTGAGACGGTCAGACTGCAAGAGAGAGTTGGGCGGAGCCGCGCTCCTACATTTATCACCTCGGAGGAATCCATCCCCTTCCTGTTCACTGGGCCAATCGGGGAATGGATGTTGCACGCGGGAACCCTTGGTTTATTGTCCTTTGTTTGGAAGAACGTGCCCCTCGTGGTAGAGGGGTGTGTTCAAGGAGGGTGTATAGTTTAACAGTTTGAATCTTCAATGGCGGTAAAACCTATTAAAAATACACTTTACTTTATATCTCTTTGCATATTCAGATAGCCCGTTCCATGAGCATTTTAGAGGTGTCAAACACATCAAATGAAAGTCAAAGGAAAAATACAGAGGTATTTAATATGCATAAAGAAGGTATTTCTAATGTCTATTTATGGCGTGGCCAAACAAAGATATTTCACTGTGACATGGGGAAAAACACATATACATTTAACAAAATATATTCAATGGTTTTTATGTCTTTACCCAACAGAAATGTCCGTCTCTCTGTTCAGAGACATTCTGCGACATTCCGATGGGTTATAAACTTGTAACAGGAGCTTCACTCGTGTGTTGGGGGAGGGAAGGGCTCGTGTGTGTGTGTGTGTGTTACATTCAGTCTTTTTGGGTCTTTAGCAGGATGCATTTAGTTATTCAGATTCACCCTTTTAGCCCAGTCCTTACAGTCCCCCTTTTTGTCTGATGAAGTCCCTGTGTGGACTTAATCGGACAACAATCATCACAATGGACGGATGGCAGGTGAATCATGACTCATGCAGCAGGTGGTTATTAGGGCTGAGGATTCAGCTCTATGAGGTTCGAAGCTGCCTATGGCCTGGTCTCTGACTTGGCACCCCCTTTTTGCGGGTTTCGTCCGAAACCTTTCGTGAGCTTGGCTGAAGATGTTTTGTATCTCGTTGAGTCTCATGTATAGGATGAAGGTCAAGCCCAGTGTCAGGGTGTGTCTGACTACCATAGAGGTACACCGTGCAGTGTCGGCTGCGGTCCAGGCTTGGACAACAGGTGAGGTAGTCAGAATGGGTAGTCGAGACAAAGCTTGGAGAGCTGTGTCGATAGGAGCAATGTCAATTAGCTGGGATCACCCCCCTTTCGCAAACCACAACTCCCGTTCTGGAGTTAGGGTGAAAGTGTGGTACCTGGAGAAGGATGGGATTTCCAGTTTTAATTTGTACTCTTTGCATGGAAGATGGTATCATGCCAGGTCGTCAAGGTGAAGGATGGCACTTTCCGGTGCTTGGATTCACAGGCTCTAGTGGAGCGAGGTGACACAGGTGTCGGTGTCATTCTGGTCGTAAGTGAGTGCAGCTGTGCGCACAGGAGTGTTAGCGAGCCGCCTGTCACTTACACTCTCTGCTCGGGTCTTGATGCCTTGAGTGCGTAGCTTGGCTTCGGCAGGGCAGCGGGTGTCGCTGATCTGCAGCCCGCAGATTCCGTCAGTGTTGTCTCTGAGGAAAGGCTTGTTAGGGCAGAGATAGTGAATTTCTTTGGTCAATGTGCACACGTACGGGTTCGGAGCTTAGGACGGCTTTGTGTTGCTGTCGTTGCAGTCAACCCCGTCCGGCGTGTGGATCTTGATGTGAATGTTATTTTTCGAAATCTGACCTTGACAATGTTCTTGAGCCGGTAGATTCGGCTTGACTCTATGATGGGCAAGTTCGAGAGAAAGCCCCCCCCCCCCCTTCTCTGCTTGTAGTCGACGCAGAGAGGGATGGCACTACCCAGAGAGTAGGAAAGGTGTATTTGTAAAGAGTCAGTTGGCGTGGTGATGGCGGACGCCAGCACGGTTTTCACGAGGCTTAAGGGTATCAGGTGCGGTGGAATTCTACCCCTGGCGAGGCTATCGATGGAGGGGTTCACCCCCTGCAGCAGGTTTGTCATCAGGGCTGTTACCAGCTGCGTTTGAGCAAAGTTATTCACAGTTCCCTTCAGTGTCTTGTCGATGGTCTGCAGGGATGCACTCTGTTGTGAGTGCTCTTTTATCTGTGGAATCTCAGTCTGAATTTCGGCTACATGCCGTCCCACGTTGGCGAGGTTTGCTGCATTCATGCTGGACATACAAGTGTTAAACAGAGTTCTCACGGCAGTGCGGCGGTGGTTGTGGCCACCTGCTCCGCTAGCGTGACAGTCATTTTCTCAAGTTGCTTGGGCATGTGTTCAACCACGGTCTCAGCGTGAGTGCGGGAGTCCTTTGTCCATCGGCACCTACCCAGCTGTATTGTGTTGTTACGCTGGGGTAGTGTTCTGTAGGCGTTGTGAGGATCAGGTGGCACATTCACTTTCTGAGTGCTCGTCCGGCATTGAAGGAGTCCTGGTGCCAGACCTGGTGAGATGTCCGATTGCTGTTGCCCTCTGGTTGGCTGGAGGCACAGCAGCATCCTGGTAAAAGTGAAAGGGAGAGAGAAAAAGAGAAAGGGAGGAAAAATTTCGGCAGGTGTTGTCCTTGGTTGGCTCGGACAGTCCTTTCACGCCGGTATGCCACTTGCTTCGGTGTCTTGCAAGTGTCTCTGGTGCTGCGGCGTGCAGCGACATACATTGGCATTACCCCCCTTTTGCACTGTGGCATCACAAGCTGTGGCGCGTGATGGCATCAGGTGCAGAACGCTGAATGTTGTTGAGTGCACGCAGCATGTGCTTGTTGACGCAGGTTGTCTGGAGCACCGGTTGTCGGTTTGTGCAGACGGCGTCCGTGGGTGGTTGGAGGGGTATGAGTGGAGGTTTCTCATAGTGTCCATTGTTTTGTCAGTCTTTGGTAAGCTGAAAGGTTAAGGTCAGGTTAGGCAGGGGCTCTGTGGCATTCTGGCACACTTGTTGTGAGTGATTAATGCGTGGCCCTAAAAGTTCAGAACTACTGCTTAATAGGTTCGTTAAGCATTTAGCATAAAGCTAAGTGTCTCTTGTGTCCTTATCTTAGCTGTGACTGTTAGGCTAAGTTTTGTGTGGTTCCGATGGTGCTTTCTTATTTAAATTCTGCTTATTGTCAATCCTCAGGACTCTAGTAGTGGTGTTGAAGGGTCACAAAACGAGTGCACTGGTTGAAATTAAGCCAAAATAACAAATAAGGGGTCTGTTTCCTTTCTGGGCCCTATAGGAGATGGAACCACACTCGGACAAGAGAGGCCAAAAAAAAATTAAATCATATAGATGACCTAATAGACCAGGGAATAGCTGCTTGCTATTATTATCAAGGTCAAAGGAATGAAATAATTAATGAGGAAAATAAAATAAAAATTAAAGCAAAATGGAATAAAATGATCAAACACAGGAATGATCTGAAGTCGAGAATAATCAGTGGCATTAGTGACTAAACTTTGGATTTGCTTTGATCAACACTTTATAGTGGGTTGTAGCGGTTGCATGTTCAAAACCACCTCGTGTGTGTCCCTCCAAAGGTTTAGTCAACATGCAGATGAAAATTCCTATGGTCATACAAATTCTTCTGTAGTTAGTTACGCAGTTTACATGTAGTTAAACTTAAGTTTAATTAACAGGGGATCTGCGAAGTTAGTCTTCAACGGTTAGCAAGGAGTATTCCTAAACCAGTGAAGGTGAACTTTAGCTAATAAGAATTGCATACACGGAAAGTGGATAATTAGAAACCCTAACTGGTGTTGAGGAAAGTATTCTAGAATACTTTGCCCTGTGGAACACAGGCGGTGATTAAGGGTTCAAGTAAATGATGCTAGCTGCTAACTGTGGAAGTTATTTCGCTTAGCCTATGCTGTGCGGGAGCTAGGTTAGGTTAGCTTAGCCTAAGTTAGCTTGATGCTAAGCTAGGTTAGCTTAGCCTAAGTTAGCTTGATGCTAGGCTAGGTTAGCCTAGCCTAAGTTAGCTGGATGCTAGGCTAGATTTAGCTTAGCCACCCAGGCTGGTTTGTTTACAAAAGTGACATTACGAGTTAACACTTCCTGTGGCAAGTTGTCATGGGAACCAGAGCATGTCAGAACAATTCAACAGTACTTGAAGAATGTCTGTACATTTTACATGAATCACACACGTTTTAACGGGTTAACAGGAGGCGCCTATACTTTGTTTTTCAAGAACTTGATGTTCCATTTAGTAAACTGCAGATGTGTTTTGGCATTTGCTAATTGTACTAATGGAACTTTGCTCTTTACTTTACATGACTTATTCTATTTGTTTACAAAGTAAGGAAATAGAATTGCTGCAAGTCAACGCTTGTCTAAGCGTATGTAGTTACGTCCCTTCTCGTGCATAAATGCTGATTTTTCAGCACGTGACTTGGTTTGATCGCTTAGTAGCTTTCTGCTTGTAGATGCAGCCAAAATTTAGGTGAATTACATCAATCTAGCAACAAATTTATTTTTCTTTTTTTTTCTGAGGGCCTTTACATCGTAGAAAGGGGAGCATCACCCGGGTCTACATAGATAACACTGTTCTGAGTTTTCTTTGTCAGAAACAGGTTTTAGTCATACCGCGATTTGGATTTCTTTTTAACCAAAGCGGAATGGATATCGGTACAGATTACAAGCTGCTGAGATGATACCTTTTTCACACAGACTTACGCTTTAATGCTGAAGTTACTGATACCAGTTGAGAATCTAAGGCTCTTTTACTTGAAGTAGAGATGTCAATTCCAGCTATTGTTTTATCGGCATTTAGACAAGCCAGCGATCGAAACACGTATTGCACGTTTTGTTTTAGTTGGATCGCGATGATCAAGTGCACGCCCGTGGGTTAACGGTGGTTTAGAACTCAGGTGATTTTACTACACTCTGGCGTCAAGGTAACGTATACCCTATTTGGATCTGGTGTTCTATGTAACTCTTCACTGTCACGGAACCTAATGTTTAGCGGTGCCGATTTACTCAACATCTAGAAACCGTTTGTTTCAAAAAAGTCGTGCATAGTCTGTCGGCCGTTGAGGCTTACATGTCCGTCTAAGATTCCTTTAAATCAGTAAAATTCTAATTTTACAGACGCAGAGTCTTGCAACTCTTTGAGCACACTTTCATCTACTTTTAAAAGTTTTATGTCCGATGTTGATCAAGGACCTTTTAGCTGAGTCTTGCACGGTGTTCGTGCAGTGTGTCTTCTGGTTTTGCAGTTCAGGAATTTGGGGTTTTAGGAATTCTTACTGAGGGGACCTTCACGCATCGTTGAGTGGGCATTGCGTGGGGGCAGAAGAACTATGGTGGCTGACGGGTTTTGGAGGGAAAGTTTCTTGAAACTTGTGTCCTCAGTCACAGGTTCGTTGTAAGTTCCACTGCAAACTCGTTCGGAGCCGGTGGTGGTAGCACAGGTTCTTCTAGGTCTGTCCTGCTGGGTGTCTGTGACGTGTGTTCACCGGTTGGAGACTGCAGGTGAAAAATCAATGTCCTGTAGATTGTCAGAGATGTGTGGAAGGCGGGCTTTTTCACCCCCCTTTTCAGCTCTTGTGCGTTGGCTGAAATGTGCGGACCGGTCAGGGGAAACTTGTGGTGTGTGTTTCCCCTTTTCAGGTCATGCTGCAGTCTATAAGAGTGTGGCAACTCTGTGTGATCGGTGCCAAGTTCGTGTTCGAGATCTTGTCTCTGTTGAACGGGCTTGTGGATGGTCGCACGGGCCTCTTTTGAGTTTTTCGCAGGCCGTGCGCTTTCGAGTCTCTTTCAGTTCGGTCTCTGCTCTTTGCAAGAGGCTTCACTTTGTCGGAGTTTCTCGTCGAGTTCCTCTCTGGTTCTTTTCTCTGACTATTCACTTCGGTCTGTGTCGATGAAGGTTAGCCAGGGCAGTTTGAAGTCTTTCCACTTCCTTTTGTAGCTCGGGGTCGTTGTCATCCTCGGCGTTGCAACCTTGTGCTCCAGGGCGATGCGGCTCCTTTGTGGAGGCGTGCTTGCGCGGTGAGCTGGAAAGCGAGGTTTTGACGTGTTTGGCCCAGTCTTTGTCGTGGGAGCTTTGGCTGGGTTGGTGCGACATTAGCGTGTCCACGTCTGTGTCCAGCTGCTCTTGGCTCGGGCTCTGTCACTGGCGACCTTGGGCAGGAATGGAGGTGTCATGAATCTCAGCCATGTCTCCATGTTGTCCCAGCGGGTTGTGGGACTGTAGGACCGGAACATACTGGCTTCACTGTGGGCGAGAGGAACACAACACACACAGAGAGACCAATGCAAGTTCGTCTATGTCTAACGAGCTATAATACCGGCTATGCCGTGTATGAAAATTTTGGTTAACTGATGCAGACAGTTAAATCATTCGGTGGGACAATTTAGGTAGTTCAGTATGGGCCTGAATAAAATTTAACAGGGCGGTAGCTTAGTGGTCACCTGTTGATGCTAACGGCTTGGTTTGTCAAACTATTATTCAGCGTTCCTTGTTGTCTCAGATAGGCTCTGTCTTCTAGGTGAACTGAAAGGAACAGAGCACAACAGAAAAGAGCAGTGGCAAGATAGCAAAGTTTGAAGTAAAATGCAACCATCAAAGATGGAAAGTTCTGTAATGAAATGGCGTCAATAGTACACAGGAAGTGTTACAAGGGAAGAGGAGGCCTAAGCCTGCGGTTTGTGGCTCGGAGAGGAGAAGGGAGCCACACGCTTCAATGACCGGGGGAATTCATAGATTCTGTGGCCAATACTAAGTGGATGGGTTTAATACCTTTTTCTAGTTTGCCTGGGGTGAAATGAGGTCATTCCGCTCGAAGTCAGCATCGTGGTTGGTCCTTCTGTCGCCCCAAACACTTGGCAGCAGTGTCCCAGGCCCTTCGGTGCATCTGTACCTAGGTGCGCCCTTTCAAGCAACTTGACCTGGAACACAACCGGCGGTGCCGAATTGGTAATGTCGTGTTGCAGGCCGCACGAAGGGAAAGATACAGGAAAGTCCGAGACCCGTGCTCAGTCAGTGCTGGTGACGCAGATCAGACGAACCACCCGCCGGACCTCGAGCAGAGCTGACTGTCAAATCGCCACAGCCCGAGAGAGATTTTTACCTACAAACACAAAACAGGATGAAGAACAATTGAACCTCAACGTGAATTAAAGCTCTTTTATCTAAATCAAATTAAGTGTGTCTTTTTTTTTTTTTAGAAAAATCAAAGGCAACGGCTTTACTAAAATTATGGTAAAAACAAAGGGAATTATGACAATGTTAATTATCAGAATAACCTAGTCTCCCTTCGGAGGAGAGTTTTAGAGCCGCAGGAAGAGCACAGGAGGAAGCAGGCTGTAGTGGCGCGTTTGGGCCACAAAGGGTTTTGGGCCACTTCCTCTTAGTGGTCAAGCTGGCTGACAGAGAACTTGATTTAAATTGCATTCAAACTGGTTTAAATACGATTCAAATCAAGCGTATTCATAGATGTTAAGTAACTTCTAGAACAGCAAGGAGACAGTTGTAATAAAATCAAATCAAAATTATTAAAAATAATTTGAAAAGGGAAATATAGAAAAAGCCATAAAACAATTCCCAACGGGCAATGAGACTTAATTCAAATTAACCTTGAAATCTGTTTGTTTCAAACCAAATTTGAATAAGTGTAGGAAATTAAGGGTTGGCCTTATATTTGATGATCACGACCACAGTGAGGTGTCAGTGGTAGTAACCAACATAAGATCAACTGGGAGAAAGCCATTTCAAAACAGAGCGGTCATCAGAAACTGCTAAGACATAATTTTGAATTTTTAAGTTCAAATGTGGTTTGAACCAAAATCCAAAACAAGTGCACACAGTCAAGGCAGGGAAAATCATGTTAGTAAACGAGGCTGTAAATTGCCATGCATTGAAAGTTAGAAACACGAGTTCAAAATCTCACTGGTAAACTTTGAAGTTGTGGGAAGAGAAAATTGAAGAAAAGACGCTTTACCGCTAGTGTCCACACGATGGCGCTATTGCGCTCATGGAGGGCGTGGAGGCAATCTGATACTGGAAAACACTCAAGGGCGCACCCTAGCGTTTGGCAGTAGTATTGCAACCAGCCCGCTTTCGATTGTCTCGGGGGACATGCACTGTCTCATTTAAATCTCGACGGATTTCTTTCCGGTGCTATACTTATTTTAAACACATTGGCAGGTTTTCTTCGCTGCGTTGTGCAAGGAAACAGGAATTATTCATCTGTTTTTCAACTCCAAATAACATTTATCAAATGGCATTGATTAAAAATGTTTTCAGTTTTGGATTTTTATCGGTGCTATATTTATTTAACACGTTAGCAGGTTTTCTTCGCTGCATCGTGCAAAAGAAAACAGGAATTATTCCTCTGTTTTCAACTCCAAATAACATTTATCAATTGGCATTGATTAAAAATGTTTTCAGTTTTGGATTTTTATATGCTATATTTCACACAAGTGTGTGGCAGGATTTCTTCGCTGCACTACACGTAAATTGTGGACAACAGGAATTAGGCATCTGTTTTTCGGATCCAAATAACATTTATCAAATAGTATTTTATGATTTAAAAATGTTTTCAGTGTTGGATTTTTTTTTTTTCGGTGCTATGTTTTACAAGCACATCTAGCAGGATTCGTCGCTGCGTTGTGCGAGAGAAAACAGGAATTATTCATCTGTTTTTCGACTCCCATAACATATATCAAATAGCACCTATGATTAAATATGCTTTAGGTTTTTACAATTGAGTAGCTACGTCAATGTTTTAACTAGGAGTTTATCGTTAATCTAACGATTATAAAATAAGGCCTTTTTAAGAATAGTGAAAGAGCATCGATTCACTAAATCTTGTCTTCACCCTGACAGAAGAACATCGTTCGGACAGGGGAGTTTAACATTAAAAATGTCGTCGTTCAAAAGAGGTTTCTTCGTCTTTTGTGGGACAAATTTAATACTATGAACTGCAGTTTACTTTTAGTTATTAACAATGGCAAACGGAATGTCAGACATTATTTTGCAGCGGTGAGTTCGCATTGCGTTCGCTCACTCGAGGCGCACGTACAATATTAAATCACAATATAGACATAGATTGAAAACTGATTTTTGCTCAGAAACAAGTTTAAAGTGTGCCCGCATTCTCCACCTATTTTATATGTAAGGATTCAGGGCGGATCTAATCCGTGGGGAATTTGCATATCATAATTAATAATTGGTAATTAATAATTATTCATACATGTTTGGATTAGATCAGTCTTACATGTTAATAAATCTCCCGATAAGGGAGGATCTGTCATTCTACCTGCATGCGTGCATGTGAATCCCGGAAATTAACCACAAGTTGATTGCAGTTAATTACACGGACCATGTTTCACAAACAGGTAAAATGAATTAGCTCAATTGTCAGGATAATATTTGTGGGATCCACAATATCATCTTACTTTATAGGATTTCAGGAAACGCAATTCTCTGGCCAGAAGAATTGGGTTTCCCGCCCTATCAACACATAACGTTAACGTTACTCTTTAAAGTATCTTTAATTCGTAAAGCTTGTAGCATTTAGACCTTTGGCACTTAAGTGACTTGAAATTGAGCAAAGAGACAGCACATCAATCTAATGAATATATAATTAATTTAATAGAGGCATGACTACTTATGTATTTACTACGGTTACACGGGATATATGTATTTACAAACACATAGACATCAATGAACAATACAATAAGACATCAATGAACGAGAAATGCGTAAAGTTTGGACAATGGATAACTTACACGCGTGAGCGAGTAAGAGAGAGAGGAAAGGGGATGGGGAGAGAGAGAACAGAGAAATTGGGAGAATTTCATTGGCAGGAAGACATTCACCTCTCTGATAACAACACGAAACATCATCTTAAAACTTCTTAGAAGCTGTAACGGGAATGATACTTGCAAACGTGAGGTCTGTGTGTGTGTCGCGGGCTCCATGTACCTAGGTCGGCCCGCATGTTGAACGAAGGTCCTGTCCTGCTTGCGCGCGTCGTGTGGAGCGCGGCCGCAGCGTTTTTGCACGGCCCGTCCCGGCGCGTGCATGGTTGGCCGCTTGCGCGTGGCCCCTTTGTTCCATGGGGGATCACGTGGCGTTCGTTGGCATTCGGCGCGAGTGTTTGAAAGGCTTAAAGTCTTTGAGGTGACGTTACCCGAGGAAATAGTTCGGCAAAGTCCATTTCCTTTCCTGGGAGACGAACTCGGGAGTAAGTTAAAGAAGAGACGAACTTTAGACGAACAAAAGAAAAGATCCATGGTGGGATCAGATCTCCATGAGGAGATCGCTAGCATCACATGTTTCTCTGAGACGGTCAGACTGCAAGAGAGAGTTGGGCGGAGCCGCGCTCCTACATTTATCACCTCGGAGGAATCCATCCCCTTCCTGTTCACTGGGCCAATCGGGGAATGGATGTTGCACGCGGGAACCCTTGATTTATTGTCCTTTGTTTGGAAGAACGTGCCCCTCGTGGTAGAGGGGTGTGTTCAAGGAGGGTGTATAGTTTAACAGTTTGAATCTTCAATGGCGGTAAAACCTATTAAAAATACACTTTACTTTATATCTCTTTGCATATTCAGATAGCCCGTTCCATGAGCATTTTAGAGGTGTCAAACACATCAAATGAAAGTCAAAGGAAAAATACAGAGGTATTTAATATGCATAAAGAAGGTATTTCTAATGTCTATTTATGGCGTGGCCAAACAAAGATATTTCACTGTGACATGGGGAAAAACACATATACATTTAACAAAATATATTCAATGGTTTTTATGTCTTTACCCAACAGAAATGTCCGTCTCTCTGTTCAGAGACATTCTGCGACATTCCGATGGGTTATAAACTTGTAACAGGAGCTTCACTCGTGTGTTGGGGGAGGGAAGGGCTCGTGTGTGTGTGTGTGTGTGTGTGTGTGTGTGTTACATTCAGTCTTTTTGGGTCTTTAGCAGGATGCATTTAGTTATTCAGATTCACCCTTTTAGCCCAGTCCTTACACCACAAACACTACCACGGTTTCTGTAAAACGAAACCAACACAAGTCTTCCTAGCCTCCTAGGAAATCGACGGTGTTTCAGTCTCGCCGTGGCCAGACTTCCACTGAAATTTTCGCTCGTTCAGTTCCAGAAAATGTGACTGTTCCAGTGTATTTTGCAGTAAGCAAGCCAGTACCATGCCCGCTTGCCTGCACACAAATGCTGTTCCCATGGCGACCCAGATAAATCACATAAACGGTGTATTTTCTGGTATTCCGGCCACAGCCGATGGTGTTATGAGTGTATTGAAAATGCCCACAACCCAGGGCTCATTTCTACACACAAACACAGCCCGCAAAGTTGCAGGGCTCGCACAAACAAAATCGCCTCATGTCGATTGTGCACTAAATGTAGTGAATGTGCCTACGTCTCAGTGCCCACAAACACTACACACCACATGTCCCACGGGTTCTGTAAAAACGAAACCAACACGCATTCAGTCAGCTCAGGCCGACGGTGTTTTTCAGTGCAGTAAATGTGCCCGCTGTCCTGCGCCCACATTCACTCACAGACATGTTAAGCCCCACGGGGCTCACCCCGCTCTCTCTCCCTCAGCAAACTGCTATAAGGGTTTTGAGGCTGCCCGCCGCGATCGGCGCGCCCCCCGCCTCACACACTGTAAACACAGTGTCTGCGTTACAGCACGCCGGAGCTCCCTTGCCGTCACTATGTCTCGGCCAGAGCCCAGATCTCATTCTACCCCTAGCTATTCACGCGAAAGTGTGGGCACAGCTTCCTGGGTTATCAGAATGGGTGCTGAACACTATAAAAAGAGGCTATTCGCTACAGTTCGCTCGACGTCCCCGCCGTTATACGGCGCGCGTCGAGACAACGGTGAAGACGAAGTATCTCATCTACTTCGAGCCGAGATAGCGAAACTACTGAGCAAAGGTGCTATAGAACCTTTATCTCAAGCTCAGAGCAAAGGGGGCCTACACAGCAGATATTTTCTGGTACCGAAAAAAGATGGAGGTCTCAGACCCATTTTAGATCTGCGTCAGCTGAACAGAGCGCTTGTGAAACGCCAGTTCAGAATGCTTACGACCAGGAAAATCCTCGCGCAAGTGCGCCACGGGGACTGGTTTATGTCAATAGATTTGAAAGACGCCTATTTCCAAATACAAATAGCGTCCCATCACAGGCGATTCTTGAGATTCGCTTTCGAGGGCCAGGCATATCAATACACAGTCCTGCCGTTCGGCCTGTCCCTAGCACCTCGTACATTCACGAAGTGCATGGACGCGGCGCTCGCACCCCTGAGACTTCAGGGCATGCGAGTCCTGAACTACTTGGACGATTGGCCGATTCTAGCTCGATCACGATCGGAGCTCATAGAACACAGGGCCGCATTGCTCGAGCACCTCGAGGAGCTGGGCCTCACAGTCAATTGGGCGAAGAGCTCACTGTCTCCCAGTCAGAAAATTTCCTTTCTGGGAACAGTGTTAGACTCGCTATCCATGACGGCACGCCTGTCACCAGAGCGCGGACTAAATATTCAGCGCGTCGCGAAATCCTTCCGCCACGGCTCGATAGTTCCGCTCAAAAGGTTTCAGAAAATGCTGGGGCTGATGGCCTCAGCGGCCTCTGTACTCCAGTTGGGCTTGCTTCGCATGCGCCCACTGCAGATGTGGCTGAAAGCGCGGGTTCCACCCAGGGCATGGACAGCGGGTCTGTTTCGCCTCAGGGTCGACCTACAGTGTGTTTCAGCTCTGGAACCTTGGAAAATAACCGACTGGTATCAGTCAGGTGTGAGTCTGGGGACCGCTTCGAGTGTGAAGGTGGTGTCTACGGACGCCTCCACCTCGGGGTGGGGAGCGCTGCTCGAGGGCAGACCGCTAGCTGGCCTGTGGTCAGAACGGGCAAAGCTCCTTCACATAAACTGCTTGGAGATGATAGCAGTCGACAAAGCGCTACAGCGTTTTTGTCCCCAGGTAACAGGCCACCACGTCTTGGTCCGGTCAGACAACATGTCAGTGGTGGCATACATAAATCGCCAGGGCGGCGTCAGGTCACGAAACCTTCACAGGCTGACGGAACGCCTCCTGGTCTGGGCTCAGCACAACCTGCTCTCACTGAGAGCAGCGCACGTGCCTGGTCACCTGAATGTGGGACCAGACAGACTGTCCAGGAACAATGTTCCAGCAGGGTAGTGGTCGCTGCACCCGCAGACGGTCCAGCTGCTGTGGAAAACATTCGGCAGAGCACAGGTGGACCTATTCGCGTCCCACGAAAACGCTCATTGCCCGAAGTTTTTCTCGAAAAGCAAGGACGCGCTGGCTCATGTTTGGCCCCGCTGCCCCCTATATGCTTTTCCTCCTGTCTCGCTCCTGCCTCAGGTGTTGGAACGAATCAGGGAAAACGGATGCCCAGTGCTGCTCGTAGCTTCGCTCTGGACAAACCAGACGTGGTTCCCTGCCCTGATGCAGCTGACCAGCACTGCCCCATGGCCTGTACCATTGAGGAGAGACCTCCTCTCTCAGGCGGAGGGCTCGATTTGGCACCCTTGCCCGGAGCTGTGGTCCCTGCACGCATGGGCCATCAACGGGTACCCGCTAGCCTCCCAGAAGGAGTGTTAAACACGATCGCGCAGGCTAGAGCTCCGTCTACCAGGCGGCTCTACTCCTCGAAATGGTCTGTTTTCTCTGCATGGTGTCAAGCCCAGAGTTTTTCACCTGTGGAATGCGGGGTTTCGGAAGTGCTTTCCTTCCTTCAAGAGCTACTGGATAAGGGCAGGACCCCATCCACGCTCAAAGTATATGTGGCGGCCATAGCAACGTTTGCAAAACCGGTGTCTGGCCAGTCGCTGGGGAAGAACGACTTAGTCGTGCGTTTCCTTAGGGGAGCTCGGAGGCTAAACCCTCCCAGGCCCCCTTCAGTCCCGACGTGGGACCTTTCCACGGTCCTGGAGGCCATGAAAGGCGCCCCGTTCGAGCCAATCCAGCTGGTGGACATGAAACACCTGTCGTTCAAAACAGTGTTTCTCATGGCTCTCGCTTCAGTGAAGCGCATAGGGGACTTGCAGGCGCTTTCAGTAAGCGCGTCATGTATGGAGTTTGGGCCTAATGACTCGAAGGTCATTCTCAAACCTAAGCACGGGTATGTGCCGAAATCCCTCAATACACCGTTTAGGGCCCAGGTAATTTCCCTGTCCGCCCTTCCGGTTCTCAATGAGGAGG
Organism: Rhinichthys osculus; assembly: GCA_029959095.1. Lineage (NCBI taxonomy): Eukaryota > Metazoa > Chordata > Actinopteri > Cypriniformes > Leuciscidae > Rhinichthys > Rhinichthys osculus. The sequence goes on from JARWKJ010000017.1 coordinate 17,143,796, forward strand.
AGGACGCGAGTCTCCTTTGCCCCGTCAGGGCATTACTAGCTTATGTGTCGCGCTCGTCTGTTTTCAGACAGACTGAGCAGCTTTTCGTTTTGTTTGGCGGGCGCTCCAAGGGACTTGCCGCCTCAAAACAGAGCCTATCCAGATGGATAGTGGATGCCATTGCGCTCGCTTACACTGCAAAGGGCCTGCAGTGCCCCTTGGGTGTCAGAGCGCACTCCACGAGAGGCGTGGCCTCTTCGTGGGCATGGTCTAGCGGGGTTTCCCTGCAAGATATCTGTACGGCCGCGGGCTGGGCGTCGCCGTCTACTTTTATGAAATACTATAACCTGGAGGTACCCACCTTACAAGCTAAGCTTTTGGCGGTCAAAAAATTCAGTGCTATCTGCCCCGCTGTGCGGCCCAGATGCTGAGTTTACTGCAGCCCCATGAGTGTTGACACACGTATGGCCACCCAGATCAGGCTGAAAGCTTTCACCCTGGCTGCGCGTTTTATTGTCATATGATAGCCCCGCTGGGTGCTATTTTATAAGGAATGACGCTTCCAGCCTCTCTTCCTCCACTCTATGTGAGTTTATGGTGATTATGCACTATATGAGCCCTGGGCTTCGGCCCCTGGGACTTTGGTGTTGGATCCCTGTACGCACGGCGTGTTGCATTGTGTTCCCCTAGCGTAAGCTATTACGCAGTACGAGAGATACTCTCGTAAGAGAACGTACTCCGTTACTAACGTAACCTCGGTTCTCTCTAGAGAGGGAACGAGTACTGCGTATCTTGCCGTGCTTGGAATACGCTCTGGTTCGCTTCGGCGATGAAAACCAGCTTGTACCAGCCTAACGAGCATATTTATAGAGTGAGACCACGCCCTTTCTGGCGGGACATGACGATATGAGCGCGAGTTGCCCCCATTGGTCATTACTTCACGCAGAGTCTCTCTCGTTAGGCTGCTGCATTTGCCGCAAGAGCAGCCAATAGGCGCGCGAGCTGTATCGCCTGTGTCTGCTTGCTGCTGCAAAGCGTTTTACATTAATAAAAAATTAAGGATAACTTTTGGCTTCAACATCTCGTGGAAAAGATGTTTTCCCCTAGCGTAAGCTATCACGCAGTACTCGTTCCCTCTCTAGAGAGAACCGAGGTTACGTTAGTAACCAAGTACGTTTTTCGGGATCCGTCGGGCTCGGGTCGGGTCGGGTAGCAGACCTCTACTGAATGAATGCACTGCCACCTCCTGGATGAATAAACAAGTAAAAAAAAATCCTATTGTGGGTAATATAAACCATGAGTAGAGATTCAAAGCGTATCAATTAAGTTTATTTCTACAATGAATCAACATTTTTATTTTAATATTTCTAAAATAGAGGTAGGCCTAATGCTCTGGATGACAGAATCTCTCTTACTCAATCACACTTTATATTTAACCCTTTCATGTATGAATTATGATAACCTCAGTCAGGATTTTTTTCCTATGTGTATTTTATTGCTCTTAGGGCATGAAAAACAAGATTTGATTTTTATTTTTTACACATATTTTTCAAAGAGATTTTCAGATGTCCACCTTTATGGTTACTGAAGAGAGACTGTATTAAACATAATACAGTAATAACACAGCAATATTGTGTGTATTTAACAAACCAATCAATACAATTCTGTAAAATCATGTGAAAATTATAAAATATAAAGATATTGCAAAGGCAATTTAACTTATACAAGTTGAACTTCGCGTATCTTTGAGAACATGAGGACGTGATTCCATCAGAGATCTCTACACAGCCTGTAAGGTACAACTGTGGAAACCCCACTCAGATGCTCCCTCCAGTGTACCAGAGTATGTCAATTTACCCTTATTAGCTGATGATTCGGATAATGTTCAAGATGGACACATTTCTAACATAGCTCTCCTCTGAGAAAACAGCGATCAGGTGTTTTCAATCTCATCTGAAATGAGCAGTGTTGGGGGTAACGCATTACAAGTAACATGCATAACAATCAGATTACTTTTTTGATGTTACAAGTAAAGTAATGCGTTACAAGTAACGTGCATTACGTAATCAGATTTGTTTTAATGTTACGAGTAATGTATCACAAGTAACATGCATTATGTAATTACTTTTTGATCTAACAAGTAATTCATTAATGTGCATTACGTGATCATATTGCTTTTTGATCTAACAAGTAAAGTAATGCATTGCAAGCAACGTGCATTACTGGTAACAGCAAAAAGTAATCTGATTGTAATGCACGTTACTTGTAATGCATTACTTTACTCGTTAGATCAAAAGGTAATCTGATTACAGTAATGCGTTACAATAAGTTACTGCAGATTTAGTATTTTCAAAAACAACAGTCAGTAATATGAATTGTAGCTGAAATATAGCCATTGATGCATGACATGACTAATTAGAATTTTCTCCCAATCTAAAATCAATACTTGGGAAATTTAATTGTGATATGACTCATTAGATATTGCTTGATTGTAATCGACACACAACGGCTTACCACTTGGTATCAATGTATAGGATGATGCACAAGGGTCCACTGTAGGTTGATTTGCAAAACCCAAGCAAAGAAAATGCTTTTTTAATAGCTGTCCACTGTAGTGACCTCTTTGTATGAAAGGGTTAAGTTATCAGCATCCCTCACAACAAATATTTTTTGGTTACACTTATTTTGAATAATACTCTTTAGACATTCTATCAAATATAAGTAACATTGCACTGTCGGTATAAGTGGACTTTTGGGAGTAGGGGTAGGGCTAGAATAGTAGAATAAGGGGTTAGATAGAAGTAGTTGACATACTTGCAAAGTTACTGAAAAGTCTGTTGGACAACCATCAAAATAAATTGTCAGATACATACAGTCTACTAATACTCTGAGAATTAGTTGGAATGTAGGTGAAACGTTAATTGTAGACAACATAATATCTAAAGCAGGGTACCATTTTTATTATATATTTTGTTTTTTAATATATTTTAGATGAAATACAACTACATGCCAAACCTTTTTTTATTTCTCATACCATACTAGATTACAATTCTAAACAGAATATTCCAAAATAGAGAAATAATAATAATAATAATAATAATTAACAGAAGAAACAAATAACATCATTAAATAGGACATGAAATTCAGCAACATTTTCCATCCACACGTCTTAAACTGCAGTGACATCAGCAAAAATTCCAGAAAAAGAAACACTGATTTCAATAACAACCAGTTACGGGTGTGTCTTTATGTGAAAATCTTGGAGTGTTTAGCGGAGTAATGCTAGCCTCAGACAGATGACGGGGAGCTTGAACCTCACAGCATGGAGATGCCACAGCTGCCCTATGAGAAACACAGTTGTCTTTGCACAAATCAACTCTGAAATTTAAAAATAAAGGGATGAAAAGACTGAGTGTTTGTGTATCCAAGTTAGTGAAAAAGGGAGACAAGAAATTCTCAGTGTCTGGTGGTGTGCGTTGGTGAGAGAGTGATATAAAGCAGCTGCAGGGTCAAAGAACCTCTCTGTGTCATAAACCATGAGGAGAGACACATACGGATGACCTCACAGTTTGCCACCCCGGCAACAAGGTCACTAAGAACAATCATACTTGCACACAAACAGAAAGTTAAAGCCAACACACAAACTAAAACGAACTTAAGTACATGGACAATTTACAAAACATCACATGCCCTCTTCCACACCGGACAAACACACAACCATAAGTGCAAAAACGCAACAGTGCTGATGTGACTCACAGTTTATAGTTTGACATCTCTTCAAAAGTTCTTGTGGACGTCCTATGAAATAAAGGTCTGGGCCGCTCGGATGCTGAATTTCAAGTTTAACAGCAATAACAAGACCAGCCTATATCAAAACCAGCAGTTGTTCAGTAAACATCTTTCAAAAATCCAGTTAGGTTTTATTCCAAACAGCTTTTTTTGTGAAGTTTTTTTATTTCCCTAAACAGGAAATGTACAACCAACACAGGAAGACATCCTGAAGGCTCTTCACCTTTACAGAACACTGAACTCGGTGCTGTTGATAGTGGCACATCCTATCCAGAGGAGTAATATGCAGTTCAGTGCTGTAATATTTCATAAAGGAGGTAGACGCACTTCATCACATTTTGACACTTCAATGTCAGTGTAAACCTCCAGCACGGTTCACTGTTGTGTGTTAGGAGGAAGTGGGGGGTCTTTATCATCATACTGTGGGGGCGGAGTGAGAGGTTCGATGGTGAACACGTTGCTCTGCTGGATATCGCTTAAGCTTTTCCTTCTGAGGTTGTCCGATCTGATGCGCCTAATTTTAAGGGGAATCAGCTTGCGACTGGGACGGCTGTTTCTGCGGCCGCCCGCTCCAGTGCTGGGGTCGATTTGGGATGAAGGTCTGCGTGCTGGGCTGGATCCATCCAGTACGGTGTGCTGATCTTCCTCTAGCTCCTCATAGGCTGGCAGCTGTGTGACGCTGTTGTGTCGCTCAGAGGACTGAGTGATGGGATACTGGCCACTCATAACCACCTCCTCATAAGTGGGCACCATGTAGTTCTGAGCTATTTGATCCATCCTAGATACAAAAATAAACGGCCATTTAAAACCATACACAGCAAATTTAGGTTGTTATACACTACCATTTAGACCGTTTACTGTTTTATTTTTTAATAAAAACGTAAATATTTTTTCTCAGTATGAATGCATTAAATTGATCAATTAAAGCGTCAATAAAAGACATTGTTACAAAAAAGAAAGCTGAATTTTTTTTATTATCATGGATTCCATCAAAATATTAAGTAGCACAACTGTTTTCAACGCTGATAATAATAAGAAATGTTACTTGGGCAGAAAATCAGCTTATTATAATGATTTTTTTTTTTTGAGATAGAGATCATGTGACTGAAGACTGGAGTAATGACTGCTGAATTTTTTTCTCTAACACAGGAAGAATTTAATTTTAAAATGTAAATAGAAAAAAAAAAAACATTTTAAATTGTAACAATATTCACAATATTACCATTTTACTGTATTTTTTTAACAAATCAATGCAACCTTAGTGAGTATAAGAGACTTCTTTCAAAAACATCTTGACCCCAAACTTAAACAGAAATGTAATAAATAAGAATGTTCTTATGTTTTTTTTTTAAAACATTGATTATTTTCAATAAAAATTTCAATTTATTAACTAAAAAAGTCATGTGGCATAAAAGTACTTTTTTTCCCACCTTGAATATGTCAATGTATACATCTTAACATTTTGTAAAAAATATTTGTCTTTTTGTCTTATTTTGTTATTAATTCATAAATAATATAATTATTTTGAGAATCACCGCAAGACATTTTACAATCTGAACCAACCATGCCAAATTATATGATATTGGATCAATTCCATTTCCTAGAGCTCTTCCTGTTCGATTTTAGGGAAAAATCTATTGGAGACACACAATAGATTACTTGGGCGTGCCGAAAGAACACCAGACACAGTGCAATCAACATGGGAAAATCTCACAGTAAAACATGCAGCTGTGAAAAATATGATACTCTGGTGTTTTGCCAGATGAGAAGTTTATCCATGTATCATCTTTTTACCCTTTTAATTCCTTTTATAACTGTTTTAATTTTCCTTGCTTTTAATTTTTGATTATTTTAATTCCTTTCTGTGTAAAGCACTTTGAATTACCATAGTTTATGAAATGTGCTATACACACGAGCTTGCCCTGCCTTGCCTATTTATCCTGCATGTTGGTTGGACCACATGATATTGATTTGGCAGAAAAAAAGTTTGTCAAATATTAATAAGAGGTGAAGCAATTTTGTTAAAATATTTTTTCTAAGACATAATAATACAAGATTATGCCAAAGTACTTTATCATTTAAAAAAAAAAAAAATATTTAAAGACTTTAAGACTTCTTTCTTCATTATGATATCAGGAGGTTGCATCAACCTGATATTTATGACTGCACACTTCCCCAAAAAATAAATAAACATTTATTTTAATTCAGAAACAAAAAAAAACATAGAAGTGTATTCAAGTCACTATAAATTGCATTTTTAAATGTTTTTGCATAAATTATTGGAATTAAAACGTCACGTCATTGGCACAAATATCATCATAAAGTGAATGAATGTGATTTCACCTGGGTGTGTATTTAACAATATGTACTCACGTAGCCCCCTCCCCCTGTGTGTTAGCGGGTGTACTGCCGGCTTCCTGTCCCCTGGCCGCCCGGTGTTTGTTCCGTATGCTCAGACACACAGACAGCAGCAGCAGCGCCACTCCTCCCCCCACTAGGACGAAAGCCACGGACGAGGTCTCCTTAACTTGACTGGATTCCATGCCTGGTCTGGAGCTGTTCCCACCGGACCCTACCGGCACCACGCTCCACACAATCATGACGATCCCCAGAGCGATGAGGCCCACTCCCAGCGCAGCGGTAGCATACTGTGCCCCAGAGTTACTGCCGCTGGTCCTGCTGGGACTGGGTGGAGTCTGGTCGCTGTAGGACATGCTTCCAAACCTTACCATGGACTTCCTCCGGACAAGTTATTTTTCGTCCTGTACCTTTCAAAATGTCTGAAAACTCGACCTATCTCATTTTCCACTTTGTTTTCTGGAGCACTGACCCGCTCTGTGAACAGAAAATCAAATAAGGATGAATCATCGGACATCAAAATGTGATTGAATAATCAGACTATCATAAAAGAGTCTTAAATCAATAAACGTCAAAGATCCAGGCCAAGTCCCTCCATAAATCCTGTGTGAAAATAGCATAGCAGTCACCCGGCCTGTGCTTAAGCAGTGATAAAGTTTTTATCAAAGCATATTTATTGTCTGCACAGTGCACACACATCGGTAGACATGTTAGGTTTGTCTAACTTCCTTCCATGAGATTAAGTAGGTGTCTCGCCTGCCAAGCTTTAGTTACAGGTGCAAGAAAATGGAAGAAAGAGTTCGATTCAAGAGTGAAGTGAGAGAGAGAGAGAGAGAGAGAGAGAGAGAGAGAGAGAGAGAGAGAGAGAGAGAGAGAGAGAGAGAGAGAGAGAGAGAGAGAGAGAGAGAGAGAGAGAGAGAGAGAGAGAGAGAGAGAGAGAGAGAGAGAGAGAGAGAGAGAGAGAGAGAGAGAGAGAGAGAGAGAGAGAGCGAGAGAGAGAGAGAGAGAGAGAGAGAACACAGAGTTCATGAACACAGACTTTGGTGAAATTTCATCTCTGCTCTGAAAGGTTTACGTTGGAATGAAGGCGGCCAGTAAAAAAAAAAGATATCTCCAAAATTATCTTTACTGACAATGTGTTATTGTTTCATAGTTACACACTCACACTAAAGAAAGCACATCATAACTCTGCTGTGTCATGCCTACACAGTTTCTGGAATTGTATTGGTTATCTGTACAGGCAGGTCTGGGATAAGCGTTCTTACCACACAATTAATCACTTTCTCAGCAAGGAAGCACCAATAATTATTGGTCTTAGATCAGTGTAAATCATACATGTAGAGCCAGGTGGTTTATGATGGACTCTATTTTCTTCAGCAGTGACTCATACGTTATGCTGTGTATGGAAAATTGTGGGTAGTTGCTCATGAGCTTTGTGTTTGCACTCTTGCAGGGTGATTAAAGTCTCCAATGGCAGACATAATTTCATCCCGGCACATTGACTTGTTGAATGTGATTTCCTTGACGCATAAGCAAAGTTTAGAACATGTACATGACCGAAAACTGAGTTTACTAAGCACGTCTAAGCATGCAGACAGATAAAATTATGATAGTGAATCTACACTGAGGAATGGCAAGAATTTCCTTCTCTCACAAAAGCCACTTTGGCCAGATTAGACACACACAAAAATAGTGCCACATAAATTCACATTACACAGGGGCACCGTAAGGTTACAGTTGAGGGAGCTTGAGGCAACAATAGGTTACCAGGGATCCAGAAACTTAAGCGACACCCCCATTTATACGTCTATCTTCTACAGTATCTTAGAAGGAACTGCAGGCTATCACATTTCATCATTCACAGAACGCAAAATAAGGTGCTGTTAACACAGAACATGATTTTACATTTAAATAGGCCTACGCAAGACAGTGGAATTGAAAAAAGTTGAGGCTAACTTTTAAAGTTGAATTTTAACTTGAGCGATCGCGATTTTAAGAATGACATCTAATGCAAAAGACATGAAAAATGTCTGTAAAGCTAATTTTTACATAGAAAAACAATAAATTTCAACACAGTGTGTTCTAAAAAACACACACACAAATTTAAGTTTGAAAGTAGTTGAAATAAAAGAAACTAGACCATATGCCGCATTTTTAAGAATAAAAACGTGTTCCGTGTATGGTTCCGTGTGAATGGCAAGGCTGTCAGTGCCTATAACCAATAGTCTCTGCTATAACTCATGCCAAACATCTCTATTTATGTACTCAAGAAAAAAAAAAGTAACGTTAATAGGAGTTTGAAAAAAAATGTAATAAGGGTACTGGCAAAAAAAATGTTTGGGGGTGAACTGTCCCTTTAAGCATCAACGTCCGAAAATCTACCGGAGAATACCACTAATATTAAAAAAAGAAGTAAAACATCTAAACAAAACCACTAAAGAAAGAAGAGTTAAATATCTTTAACGCAAACATTAAAGACATAAATGCAACTTTACACAAACATACGGCCCCATAACGTAAACAATTCTTTTCTAAATAATCACACTGCAGGGCAAAAAAAAAAAAACCTCGCAGACAAAGATAAATAAACAACAAATCACTTTGCGCACAACATGTGCTAAAAGAAAAACCTAACGCGCTATGTAAACCCATATAAAGAGTAACAAACGTTCCAGGAAAACGAGCCACACTTCAAGTTCACTGTAAGAGTCTTACCGAGAAAACTTCGCTTCCTTGTGTTTACCCAGTCCGTTTCAATCCTGAATGAAACCACGTTTAATCCAATGATGCACACTATACCGGAGCATTTGTTACATTCCTTAAGAAACGAACTTGAATTCCTTAAAGCAGTATGGCCTTAAGTTTCACAGATATGAACATCTTCCTGCCCCTGCAGTCCAGAATTAACCCTTTAACAGACCCATTCAGGCTTCTGCCCCGCCCATGTGTACGGGGATTTAAAACGTTCTCCATCCCCTAATGGTTCATACCACATTTTGAGACGTTTAGTGAAACAGATATTGATGCATGACTTCAGAGTGAATAAAAATAAAAACTTCATATAGGCTACAGAGTCCAAATTAACCCTTTAACAGACCCATTCAGGCTCCTGACCCGCCCATGTGTTCTGAGGGGTAAAAAAGTTCTCCATCCCCTAGCAGTAATGGTCCATATACTATACCACATTTTGAGACTTTTAGTGAAACAGATATTGATGCATGATTTCAGAGTGAATAAAAATAAAAACATCATATAGGCTACAGAGAAAATTTAAACTTTATTTTAAAATAAAATCATGAACTACATGAACCCAGTTTTTAACTGTTTAAGCAGTCAATTAAGTCTTAATCTTATTTTCATTCATCTTCTAATATTTTCACCCTAACGGTAAAATAGAAAGACTGTCGATCTGTTGGCATTCTGACAGAGTTTATTTATGATTCTCAGAAAATACCTAATCTCATACAGGTTTTAAGATACAAGCATTAATCACACTAATCGGCAGTCAGGGTGGTGCACGTCAAATCACCAGCAGCAGCACCCACATAAATGTGTCGAAACAGGGTTCATCAAACATAAATCCCTAGAGCGGAACAAACGCTCAACAATATTTAACTACTTTATGGGCAGTTGTGATTCTGGGCAATGTTAATGATGTAGGGCAAAGGTTGACCATATAGGCAAGGTGCTTCCTCATAACTGTCCGTTTAAGTTAAGGGACGTCATGTAACTTTTATAGTAAACTGAATAAGGAGTGCTCTGATAGGTATTACGTATTTTTTTCTCAGTAAATAAAGTACATTATTAATCCTGTGTGGGGAAATTGTGGGAATTCCAGGTATGATGTGTAACAGATACTAGAAAAATGTGAAATACTCAAAAATAACACAACAATGAAACAAATGAAAAAAAAAACCCAGCTGATTATTTTTCATAATAATTGTTTCTTGTCTTAATGTCCTAGAATAAAATAAGGAAGAAGTACCATAAAGAAGAATACAGAATAAAATTTCAGACCATTTTTTAAATGGAGAACTTGTAATCTATATAAAAATGCACCTTACACTGCTTCAAAAACTTTCAACGGTCATATCTCTGATCTTTGCACATTTGCTGTGACGATTAGAATAACCTCTGCTACAACTTACCAATGTGCATGACCTTGGAATTAGTATATACTAACTATGGTATTTGTGCATGAGGTTGGTGATTTAGTTAGATCACAAAAGGTTTGAACCATTTGGGTTTTAATTGGGCTTCTAAGAGAAATGTCATATTATAACAAATTGTGCATTGTGATTGGGAAAGAATGAGTAAGTAGTAACCTTTAATTATGGATCTGCTGATCACCTGACATCAATGATCCTCATTCTAATATGAACCACATGACTATTTGAACCCCAGTGGATTTGAACTTTATTCAATTCAAATAATCATCTATTCGAATAATAATGTACTATTTAACATGACATTTCACATTCTAATCTTCAGTATTATGTGGTTTTGAATCTAACATCAACAGCTAAAATTCAATGTAAAACATATTCATATAAATGGAAATAAATTCCAATTTCCACACAAACGTCAGCTATAATTTCATCAAACATCTAAACGGATAAATAAATGCTGTGCTCTTTCAAATGGATGCTTAACTCTTTCTCACTTTGAGACAAATGAGTCCACACTCACAACAACATAAGGTCTACAAAACAATGCCAAGGCCCCTACTGGCATACTGAGGGTCCAGAGTCAGAAAATGTGAACTTTCTTTGAGAGTTCTTCAGTGTTGACCTTGAAAAAGAAAAGAAAATCCCTCCATTTGGGAGCCTTAAGTGTCATGTTTTTCAACAGTAGTCTAGACAGGAGAAAGATTCAGACATTAGTGAGCTCAGCAGCAGAAAAATGTCGAACTGGGCAACGCTCTTGCTGAAGCGAGACCTCTTGAAGTCCATTCCTTGGAAATGAGCCGGACCTGTTCTGTTGACTGATCTTCCGTCCAGCGAAATCCTTTGGGCTGAGACCGAGCTGCTGCTGCAGAAAGAAATGGATCCATCAGATTTCTGATTCACTGGTTCTACAAATATTTGACTTTTAAGAATTATTCAAGCAATAATATAAATCTTCACTCTCTGAGGGTGCATTGTTCCTGAGAACTACACTCAAAGGAAACTAAAGAGCACAGACCTTGAGAAGAGAACACACAGTGGTTGTGCAAAGAGATTTATACAAAGGATAAAGTGTTAAATGGCTACCTTTAAAGGGTTAGTTCAGCCAAAAATTTCATTTATCTCATAATTTATCTCACCCTCAAGCCATCCTAGGTGTATATGACTCCCATTATAAAGCTTGGAAGAGCCAGGATGTTTTTTTAATATAACTCCGATTGTGTTCGGAAAGAAGAAAGTCACATACACCAAGGATGGCTTGAGGGTGAGTAAATTATGGGATCATTTTCATTTTTGGGTGAACTAACCCTTTAAGGGTTTCATTTTCTATGCGTTCCAAACCTGTATTAATTATTTTCTTCAGCGGAACATAAAAAAATATATTCTGTAGAACGTTGGGAACCATTGGAGCCCATTGACTTATCTTTCAAAATACCTTCTTTTATGTTCAACAGAAAAAAAATCATACCGGTTTGGAACAACATGAGTAAATGATGACAGAATAAAAATACTACAATCCATGTTTTATTTAATTTTTTTTATAAATATATATATTTGGGGGTGGATGTACTTAAATGTAATGAATTTAATGTCACAAAAAATAGGATTTAAGGCTCATTCACAACAATAGCAAAGTCCCCACCACAACTATAATGATTACAGCACAGAGAAACAATATTGTTGGAATCACTTTCTGAACTATTTCCCCCCCAGCTGATGAACGATACAAACAGTGACAACCAATCAGAATATATCCTGCTTAAAAGAGCTCAAACATTTAAAGCGACAGACGACAAAACTGCAGCGCGCACTAAGAATAAACAGAAGAATAAACAGAACGATATCATCCGCTGGTGTGGATGCTAATATAGTTATCGTTATAGCTATGATTCTTAGAGTGAACATGCCTTTATTTTCTTTTAATATTGTTTATTTCTATTTTTGATGTTGCCATCCATCCATACATGTTCTTGACAGGTTTCAAAAGATTACCCCCTAAAGGTGGCATTAGTATGAGATTTAAGAATTTCCGATTCAGGTTTAGTTTTCTACCTTCACCCTCCTTAAAGACTGCTGATCGTCATGAAAACTGGGTGATGAGCTGCTTAGAGAACTTTGTCGGTGGAGTGTGGGCGGAGTCCCCAAAGGTTCAACTTCCTGATCAAGCCCTGCCCTGCAGATACAGACATCTGTTGAGAAATCTGCACTACTCGACTGTCTCTTCATCTCTTGATTTTACAATATATAAAGAGACATTTATTATGATTGTGTAGTGTTCTTAGATAGTACTACAATACTAACAGTGCATTACCTGGCTGCACTGACAAGTGCCTTCATCTCTTCATTGAGGTGATGACGGACCATGTGCTTGTTGCTTGGAATACATAACGCTGTTGCCATGGTGTCAGAGCTGAAGGAGGGATCCAAAACCATGACAGCACCATGAACCCCACTGTTCTGAAGACTGTCAGCAAACTCCTAAATACAAAATACAAAGATACGTTTTTCTTTTGAGTCTTGAGATATACCAACACCTACACTTTCTCTGTTAGCATTGCTGTTCTCTCTCTTTGGTACCTTCAGATCAATCTCTTTGATCCATTTGATGATGCGATGACAAGTCCACACTACAGGGTCTGTGTTCTGATTCTCACACTCAAATCGTCTGGACTGCAAAATCTGCAGCAAAACAGTATTTGGTTATTTGTTGTTAACTTCATTAACTTTAGAGAATTTTATACATTCAAACGGGTTGTTTTTCCAAACTGGGCTTTTCTGATGTGTGTTTGTGATGGTTGTTGTTCCTTTTTGGTAAGGTTTGGTGCCTGTGGGAATCGCCAGGATTACAGCTTCTGGTTTATGTGTGTGTTTTTACCTCTTTGTCAAAGCTGAGCGTGTGTAGCAGCTGTATTCCCAGTAGCAGGCTGTTCTGGTGGGCTTTTTTAGAAACGTGCATATGTTTCTCTAGGTCGGTGCGCGTGAGTGTACTCAGGAGACGTCCGTCCACAAGGTGAGTGTGGAAGAACTGGGAATATTGAGGGAGACCCACATCCGTCAGCCAGGCCTGAGCCACCCAGTGATGATCCAGATCAGCTGCTTTAGAAAGGCTGAAACACATGGTCACCATAAAGAAAAAGGAAAATAGTTTAAAAATCTAGAAATAAATGCTTAAAATGCTTTTTATTCATCCTGGTTTCATATGGTTTAGAAAAAATAGACCACTTACAAATTGTTTTTAAAAATAATAATATTTGACAAGCCTTTTTGTTTTTGGTGGTAATCAACATTATGCCACACATTTTGTAGTCTGAACTTAACTTGTATTGATCTTGAAACTTTATTGAATATATATTTTTATAGGATAAAAGTGCATGTACATCATGATATTTTCACGAATATCATGAAGTATGAACATAATATTGTGATGTTACTAATAACATAAATAGCATTATGGTTTTGCGTAGTCACACCACTTGACTGACAATTTTAGAATTTGAACTAACCTTGTCTTGTCATTAAAAAGGTCCGTTTTTTTTAAGTGTCACCTTGACACAGAACAATAAGGATCTGCAGGGGAGATTTATTTTTCTATAATATTATTTTATATAACTAATGGTGCGTTTATGTCTCACCCATGTCCTGATTCCGCATCCCTGTAGTCTTCAATTGCCAGACGGAGTTTTCGGCGGTGCATTGAATTACTGATACCCAAAACAAATTCAAGGTCCTCATCTGTAAGAACTAACAAGACCTAACAAAATACACCGATATTAATGTGGGATTCTTAAATTCAGCCCAAAATAGTCTAAGTATTCAGAGCTGATATCATTGATCATGATAATTATAGACTCATGTAGACGTGTTTATGTACAATAACGGTAGACTGTATAATACAAGGTCACACATCTACCTTCCCACTTTTAACGTTGTCTGCACAGGCCCGTATGTACATCGGCATAGCCATGATCACCTCCAGCCACGCCTGCACGGTTCCTGCACGCCAACGACACATGGGGGCCGTCCGCGCGAGCTCCACCTGCTGAAGCCGATCCAGTTGCTCCTCGCATTCTGATAGGCTCGCACTGAGGCGGGCGGAGCTTGATAAACTGTCGGAGTCTAGATTGGTGGATGACGGCAAAGGGGCGGGGCTTAAGTGCGAGTATGTTTTCTCTAATTATGAGCATATTCATCGTGTTTTCTCAGGTAAAGAGAGGTGTGTTCACGGGACCATAAATACAAAATGTATTAATTCAGTGATGTTATATAAATGTCATGTAGCACATATTTTTTTTCCCATTTATATCACGTTTTTGAACACTAGCTGTTTAACACGTCTGTTAAAGCATCTTGTGTGTGTGACTGTGAACCAATAGTTTTACCAGTAGACGGCAGCACTAAACCGCCTCCAAAACCTCAACCAAGCCAAGCGTCCATGGGTGATCCAGGCAGTGTTTGCCTAGAATTAACCTAAAGTGTTTGGGTCCAGAGGTTATAAATTCATGACTGACAAACCAGATGGCTACAGCTAAATGCTTGTAAAGAGTAAATGTTGTTGGAAAAGACATAAACAGCTCGTCTAGCCTGGTTTTGCCTGAGATTGCTCATCTATTCTACACAAGCCATCCATATATTAAACTTCCCCCTTTTCTAATAGTGCCTCATTATCTGGATTGTGGAGCTTACACATCACCAGAAGCTAACGAGGCACTGCAGAGGAAAAACACTACAGAATTCATCATGTGCCAAACTGACTTTGAGAGCCCCCATCAAGACTTCAAAGTGAGATAAAAAGAACAAATGGATTAAGCAATCACACACACACACTCCACACACGCATACACACCCCATGTGGTTAAGGATATTTAGTAATGAGTTAATTATGATTACACACACTCTAACTCATCTGCCTGATGGATCTCAGGTAATAGCCAAAGATGAGCTCAGGGAGGCAAAGTGCCAAAACACAATTACAAAGAGCAAAGAACTCAGCCACACGCTGTTCAGTGTTTTTGATTTTATTTCAAAATAGTCTGTAGTTATATAACTTATTACCATTTTCATTTCCATGCCATTTAGAGTTCCATGCTATTCAGCACCAGCCTGAGCCAAAACACAGCAGGGGAAACGAGAGCCGTCTCTCCATCTCCAGCTGATGAAGAACACACTACATGCTCTAAAAAAACTTGTTTATTTCTTCATTTCATGTCAGTGCAATATTGAAATGTACACAATGGTAAGAATCTGCCACTGAATGATAGCTAGCACTGATTTCAGAAAAATTAAAAAGAGACTATAAATTACAACGTTTAATGGTGAAAGGCCCTGTAAAGGCAATGCAGTCCTCATTTGCAAAGCAGGATGGGAAACTACTGTGGAGCTCTATGTCATACCCTGCTTTATTTAAGGTACAGTAATAATTTCCATGACAACTACCCCAAGCTTTTATAACCAATGATCTGAGTTTTGTATTTCCACACTATTATCAAATAATTTTTTGCCTCCTGGTTAGTGTTGTTGTGAAGGGATTTGTCAGAGTTAGTGTGTGTTACGGTGATTATAAATTCTCCTGTGGGAAAGGCAGGGCGAGCCACTGCTCACTAAAGTCACATAACTACATCAAATATCCAAATATCATAATATGCTACAGTTAGACGAATAGATATCTTTTAGATCACAGTGTGAAATGGCACACATCCTTTTTTTGGAGGTTTTCATACACACTGAGGGTCCTGCTGACTTCCTACAGGAGAGCTCCATCAATATGTTTAACACACAGGTTTAAAAACCGCTGAGACGATGAGCGTTAAATGATATAAAAAGGCATCTGGAAACATTTACAAGCACTGAGCGCACAATGACAAATATTTTACATTCAGCAGTCCTTCAAGTTTCCAGTGAGATGCTAAAATGGGTATAAAATGAACACACACACATACACACACACACACACACAGACACACACAGGGGAGGTTTGGTTCTACTGCGGCACAGTTTGGAATCATTGAACAGTCAGCTTGTGCTCATAAAGATGGCAGCGATACACACACACACACACACACACACACACACACACACACACACACAGAAATGAGTAGCGTGGCTCTACACAGCGTCACCAGTCAGCATCCTCTTCTATGTAGTAGTCGGGTGTGTTAGTAGTACCATCAAACAGAGTGGGGTCCATGGACTTTCTTTGCTTTCCTCGACCGAACACCCGCGACAGAGAGCCCAGACCCATCCTCTCTTTCTTTTTTCTGCGTCTCTGCTCTTCTAGATCCTCTAGAGACTAGAGACAGGGACAAAGAAATAAATAATGAGTAATAGAAGTAAAGGTGATACATCAAAAATGAGCAGAGAAGCTATTCAGCATTATGGCCCGATGCACACGAAGGTTGTCACAATATTTTAATCTCACGGTACAATACCAGCTAAAGTATCATAATACCACTCAAGATGTGTCATTCAAGATGTGCAAGGACAGAAGGCGATGGGTACTCTGCTGTGGTTTTAATTCTTTACAGTTTCAATGGATTATTATTATTATTATAGATTGCAATTTTAAAAACAGTACTATTAAAATCTTAATATAATTTTAGATTACAATTAATCACAATATTGAATTAATAGCAATTATTATTAAAATAAAAAAATAATGAAAATTATTATATATAATTATTATTTAGTCCCTATATTTCTTTGTTATTGCAGACAAAATGTTTACTTAAATTTTGATTGAGTAAATAATATATGCACATTGCATTCTGCGCAAAGCATTTTTAATAATAGTAACAATAATATTATTATAATTTTAGAATACAATTAATTGCCATATTGAATGCCATAGAAATTAATAATAATAATAATAATAGTATACAGTAGTATAATGTAATTTTTGTACTAAAAGTTTGACAGGGCAAATAATATTAGCACCATGCATGCAATAATAGTAACACCATATTTTGTGCACCTCTTCTGAACAATTAAACATTTCACAACCTAAACCAAGGCATTTACAACAAAAAAAAAGGTTGCATTTCACCTCTGCTTTAGCTTGTTTCCTAATCTAGCCATTCAATAAACCTATGAATATTGTTTAATATAGTATACTATAAATATTGCTGGCTCTGTGATGAATTGCTAGATATATTTCGCATTTGTATGTCGCTCTAAATAAAAGAGTCTGTTAAATGAATAAATGTACATGTAAATGTATTTTGAGATTTGGGTATCAGGTAGACAGTATCATGCCACACCACCGTACACGTTTGTGTATTTTTGTAATGCAAAGAGTGTCACAGTGATTTGAATTCTGTGTTTGTGTCTTACATTGCAGAGGGAGTGTGTTCTGTGTCGTGGTGAATCGGATGCCGTTGAGGATCTCTCTCCCTCCATCACTGAGGCGTCTGAGATGACAGACGGTTGTTTCGAGTGACACGGACTGATCCTGGCTGCGGCTGATGACATCATGCTGATGCCATCAGCATCGCAAACGCATGGTGATGCTTTCAGTGCTACCAGACACAAACATATGACTGATTCAGTGAATTTGTTTCAGAATTAGGAGGCTGATTTTAACTCGGGTAACTTCAGCTTGTTCAGATCTCTATACAGACAGGTCATTATTGTATGTGTAATGTGTACTATATGTACCCTGTCTGTCCATTGAGTAGTAAAGGTTTTGTTGACTCTGTCGTATCGCCGCAGTCAGAGGAAGCTCTGCATGCATCGCCCACTCTTGGTTGCCGTTGACGACAGTTTCCGTGGGCATGGCCAGCGAATGTCGCTTAGGAACATCCTTAGTGAGAGTAGCCAAAGACTGTTTTGCCTGGAACACACAAACAGATTTAATTCAATTAGGTCCACTTCTTTGTCCAGAGAGTGTTGTAAACAAGTGTAAAATGTGTGAAAATGAATGTGTAGTACTGCCCAGAATAACTGCTCCAAACTGTTTCATGGTAGTGGCAGTCTGGAGCTACAGACAAGTTATTAATAGGCCCACACAGAATTCTGCAGAAAATACTACATATGTCTAAACTTGTTTAATTCTAAACTTGTTAAAACAATGTTCTAAAACAATAGAACATCTGTTTTCCAAAACAAAATTATACATCCTTCTTCCCCCCTTATGTGTTAAATCCCATTGTTTTAATATTTTTGACCAATAAATATCAATGAATTTTCAAGTTGTTCGTGTCTACTGAATCCGGATATTTAAAAAACACATTTAGAAGCTTTATGCTATATATATATAATTTATATATATGAAACATAAGGATTGTTTTTATGTTTATAAAATATTAGGCTTTTGTAATCAGGCTCTCAAAAATTATCAAAAAAATTGGATTTAGATTTATCAGCCAATATATCGGTTTATTGGCTTTCAAATATAAAGAATTATCGGTTATCGGTATCGGCCAAAATTTTCATATCGGTCCATCCTTAGAAAGAAAAAATAAATTATAAAAAAAAGTAGTATATATATATATATATATATATATATATATATATATGTCGATATTTTTTATAAATATAAAAATAATCTTCATGTTTCATATAAATTATATATATAGCTTATACCTTTTTATATAGTACAGTATAAATAGTATAAATAAAGTATAGTATAAATATAGTATAGTTCCCACATAAAATAACTAATATATATATATATATATATATATATATATATACACACACACACATACATACAGTACTGTACAAAAGTCTTAGGCATGTTAGTATTTTCACGCAAAAAAAAAAAGGTTAAGGCAGTTAAATATATCTTTTGCTGTAGTGTGTCAGTAGCAAATATCAGTTTACATTTTCAAACATTCCTTTTGCCATTAATTATAATAATCCATTGAGATTTTTGTATGCACAAGTAGTCTGACAACAGCTGGTATATTCCACACAGAGATCTGATCTCACCCTCATCGAGTCCATCTGGGAGTCCTTGGTGGGACTCGATGTTGGTGAGATTAGATCATACAGGCTGTTGTCAGACTCCTTTGTGCATACAAAAATCTCACTGGATTATTAAAATGAATGGCAAAGGGAATGTGTGAATTTCCTACTGACACGCTACAAAAAATATATAAATAACTGGCTTAAACCCATTTTTTGGGGTGAAAATACTAAAGTGCCAAAGACTTTTGACTATACATTTATATATATATATAATATTTAAACCTATGTTGCTATTTTATGTTGGACTGTGGGAAACCTGTTTTCTTATAAAAACAGGCAACCAATAAAAGTGAATTCTCAATACTGTTTAATACACTATACCATTTGTAAATCATTTTTGCAAATTTCTGCACAACTCTTCCCACAATTGGTGCGCTAAAACCTGCAGATTCCATGTTGGGCCTAGTTCAAAATCATTTCACATCACAGTCATGACAGACAACAAGCCCAAATAACACCACCACCATCATTGCCATATTCTTCATTATCATTGGGTCAGAATGCTTCCCGAGTTTCTAAACATTCTAATAAACTAGCATGCAGAGAGAAACACACAAACACATTGATACTCACAGCAAGGGAACAGAACTGTACATGCTTTTTCCATTCCATAAACAAAACGCGTTTGTTCTCAAAACAAAATACACGTGCAACCAATAACATTGTCTAAATTGTGCATATCAGAGAGGGAGTCAACACTGCAGACCAATCAAAGAGGGACTTGGGGTTGAGTGACAGGCCTGGCCGATCTTACCGACACTGTTTTAGGTGATGCTGGTCTTTCTGGAGATCGAACAAACACGCGACTCTCTAGTTTCTGAGCCATAAAGTTACTCATCTGTTAAAGAAACACACACATAAACAAAGCACCCATACACTACTCAACACTGAAGTTTTTGAGCTAGTTGACAGCTTGTTTGAAGACACTCTAAATCAGATAAACACGCATTTCAAATATTTATGAACCCACTCGGCAGACAAGAAGCAGGATATTCTAATGTGTGGTATCCTGTTTGTCTAAATAATGTGTATCTTACCATAGTTAGTTCAGCCTCCAGCTCCTTGATCCTGTTCTCTTTCAGGTCCAGTGCAGAGCGGAGTGCACTTGCGTGTTCTGTGGCCTCTTTGGTTTGTCGACGTAGGTCCCACTTTTCCCGCTCTAAAAGATCCTTTTCCCTCGCCAAGACTCTCACTGCATCCTCACTCTCCTACAACACGAACAAGTTTGTGTGTGAATACTGATGTGTGTGTGTGCATGTCTATACGTGGGAATTCATGCATGTTTAAAGTTGCTGTGCAAGTATTAATGCATAAGACATGCGAGTATGCCAGGAAAATACTTTTCGGTGTTGCTCATAGTTGCGTATGAAGTCTCGTAGCTGCTCCTCACGGCTCTCCAGTGTTGTGTAGAGCTGCTGCATCTGATTCACGAGATCAGTCCTCTCCAACCTCAAACGCTTCCGGTCTGCCTTCATTGCTAGGGGAAAAAGAGAGATAAAGATATATAAAAAGTTCCTCAGATGGACCCCTCTCAAAAACCTCTAGACAGCAAGAGAATATGCTTTAAGTATTCAAGGAACTTTAATATATTTTGAGAGTATTTTTAAAAACTTTCCCATTTGATGGGGTTCTTGGAAGAAAGTCTGACCATCTCTGAAGTGCGTGCTGGAACTTATGGGTTACTTGTTTTAAGAGAACCGACCCTATCCTGTATGGACCTTATTCTATATATACCCGCAAAAATTAAGCAACAAAGCTGTTTTCAACATCGATAATAATAAGAAATGTTTATTGAGCACCAACCAGCATATTAGAATGTTTTGTGAAGTGACTTGAACTTTTATTAAATTAAAATTGCAATGATATTTCACAACATTACTGCTTTAAAAAAAAAAGCAGCCTTGGTGAACATAAGAGACTACTTTCAAAACCATTGAATCCTCTTACTAATCCAAAACCTTTGAGCAGTAGTCTGTTTCCTCAAGTCGCATGATTATAGGTATAATTCATATCCATAGCACAAACACCAAAGTTTAATACATAGAGTTATCGATTTAAAATAAATCCCAACCCTAAGTATGAGCGATAGCAATCCTTATCGGAGGCCTTGCGAGCACCAATAATTAAAGAACACAAACCAAAAAGAAAGAGAAAACAATATAAGCAATAATGTTTCTTATTATTGAAAATAAAAATACTTGTATTAACTTTGCAATGTGTGTTATAGTTTAAAACAATTTTCTAAAATCAAGGTTCTGTGCTCCACTGCTAGTTTTGCTCTGACAAATCAGAGGTGCTTCACAACCTTGACTATTGTCAACCTTCTGCTCTGTTTTAAACAGTATGAATTAAAATAATATTCATAATAAGACCTTGCCGAGAGGCCAAGAGAAAGCATGAAGGATATCTGAGATATAAGAAAGGGAATTACTCATCTACCCATTATAAATGGACCTCAGTGTTGATAAAATACTGCTGCTATGGATTCACCTGCCAGTGCAGTTGTATGTAGTCATATTAAACCTTAAAGATTTTCTGAAATGTTTTTTCAAGTGCTATTTTGGTCTGTAGTCTTGATCAATTTAAAACTATAATATGGTTTAATTTGCATATAACCGTTCCCATTTATACATTACTATTATTCTCTTGATGCCCAATCCCTCTCTCTCTCACTCCCTCTTTTTCCTCTTCTAGGGTGTCTCTCTCCCCAGCTGGCTGTGGTTAATATTGTGTGATAACAGAGGCAGTAATTGACTGTTTTAGGTTGTTTGTATAGTCTCTGCTCTGACTTGCAAATTGCAGCTCGTCTTTTCCAAGGACATTGAGTCCATTCACCCACCACTTAAAGACTCATTATACAGGAGCCAAAAGGCACACACAAAAAAAACCCTTTACACACTCGTGTACACACACACACACACACACACACACACACACACCTGGTCGGAGGTGGAGAGAGATTGTGAATAGTAGTGAACATTCAGATCAGTAGATCCTGTAAGGAGAGCTCTTTAAATTTTCTCCCAAACAGTGTGCGTTTCATTTAATATTGGATCATGTTCCTTTTCCATTAGCTCACACACAAAAAAACATGATTAGTTATATGAGTTTTCTTTATCCCTCCATCTCATGCTGACGTGGATTTCTACAGCAGACATGTACAATGCTCATTTCAAAATGATGATTTTCATTACTGATTTCAGTAAGCCTTCGCAGAATACAGCAGACACACAAAGTCAGCTCTGTTCAGATGAACACAGAAGACAGCACCCACAATGCAAAGCTGTTTAGGTGAAATTAATGTTAAGGATTGCCATTCAACTATCCCTGATCTAGAATATCTATTCCTGCATTCCTGTCACACTGGGCTTTAAGGGTCATTGGAAAAAAGTAGACTTCAAGACAAAGTCAGACCAAGGAGGTTAGAATCCCTTGATACCTAAGCACTGAGAATATTATGGCAGTTTTGTGGTCAGTGCTTTTCTGATTACTTCTGCATTTCACAGCTACAGAGCTGAAAAATGAGCAGCAGCACAAAATAAAGAAAGACGAGAGATGACATCTAAATCGCTTTGAGGAACTTTTAAATGGTGCAGTCAAAACACCTTTTGCAATTCAAATATATATACTGGATCAAATCACTTGTCTGACACTCTTATTTAAATATGAGGTATTTAATATAATGTAATGTAATATAAGAATCTAAAACTGCCAGTAGGTGGGGGTAAATTTCTAAATGAGTAAGTCATTGAGTCAGTCATTCATTCGATTCGTTGAAATGGCTGATTCAATCAAGGATGAAGGAAATAGGTGTGTCTAATCGGTGTGTGACATCAAAGTACTGCGAGAGCGAATAGAGAGCAGACGGCTCTGTATGATCTCTAATCTCTCTGGCAGTACTTTGATGTCACACCGATTGGCCTGCGCAGAGCCGCTTCAAGTTGAACACACCTATTAGCTCTCTTTATTAATGGGCCATTAAATAATTTGTTCACCCGATTGATTCGCTCGAAACTTGGATTCATTCAGTAATAAAACGCCGCTGTTGTGTTGCTCGGAGACGCACAACAGTTCTGTTCTGGCTTTATAGGCAATATATACGTTGGAAGTTTTTGGCAAAAACAGACAATATTGTGTGTAAAATATATCACAATTTTACCTTCTTATTTACTGAACTGTTGTTTAAATCAATATCACATTTGCACTCATGCTATTCGAGACAATGACAGCACTCATGTGATACTGCGCTCGTTACTCGTGTGATATTGATATTGCTTAACTATATCATATCATATAGCCTAGGCCTATATACTGTATATCAACTCAGACATCAACTCGAACAGGGGCATTTTTATCTTGAATTTTAGGGGTATTCTTACTACATTCCATAGGCTCCATCACGCGGTGAGTTGTTGCCCTGCATCATGTTCATCACCAATCAACTATATGAAATGTAAGATTATCTACATAGGTCTGGGGGTGGGGCCAGGTTTGGTAAATGTGTTAAATTATTTTAACACATTATTTTTCCATAACCAATTAAATAAATTAACACATTAAATCAACAGCCCTGCAATAATCAACAATAAAGTAAATATATAAAGTAAATAACAATAAAGTAATATAAGGGTATGATAGTGGGCTAATGCCGCTCCACAAGTCAATTCATGTAAATGACACGTTAAAAATGTGCCAAAATGAATCCATAAACCATTATAAATCACTCATAATAAATGAAATCAATAAAGCAATCAACCACTCCTATTCTCTCCATAATATTTATGAATAGTCTTTGTTTCCATGAGCAAGTTTGCACTAAGCAAGGGGTTTGTGCTTTTATGTCTATTGTTTATTTCAAAATGACAGGTCTAGGGTAGGCTGAGAGCTGGGGATGAAAGGTCGGGCTCATTGGATTCATTTCCTACCTTGTAATGCCTCCTTTGCTCTGTCCAGCTCCTGCTCTTTCTGTGTTAGCTGCACTCGGATCTGCGAGACAGACAGCAGCTCCACGGAGCATCCTCCTCCTGTCTCCTCCAGCTCACGATTCAACATCTCCCTGACCTGCTTCAGCACAGACACCTCCTCCTGCAGACGCACCACCTCCTCATGCAACAGCACTACAGAGGAAAGGACAAAAAGAGAGAGAATAATTAAATAATTCAAAATTATAATCATCACTGTGATGGTTTCCTGATTTACTTTGCTAAACAGTTGAAGGTTTTTTTATTATTCAATTATTTACAATCATTGTTATAAGAAGTGGCATTAACCAAGTGGATTCTCAATCAATCAATCAATCAATCAATCAATCAATCAATCAATCAACCAACCAATCAATCAATCAATCAATCAATCAACAAAAAGCATGGACATGATTTGACAACGTTAAATGGTCCTGAAATAGTCACACTTCTATTGTTCGGGGTCAAAAATGAGCGCATTGGAAATGAATGGGAAACTAATTTCAACTAGTGGAAGCATTTGGTACTGCGCCCAATCAAAATGAATACTGAAAGCTAATTTTTTGAGATATCAACCTCAAATTAGGAACACAACTTGTTCAGATTTATGTTATGAACTTTTTCAGCAGTCTACTTTAAGAAAAAAAAAAAACTTTTCACTATAATCTGGCAATAATCTGGCAAGTATTTAAAAATATTAAATCCAAAACATTTCAGATTTATGATAGTTTAACTTGGAAATGTAATTTTCAGGCCCATGCCGAAAAAGTGAATACATGGATTATAACTACTGCATAAATATACATTGATACAACACATGAAATAAAAAACAAGGTCATTTTTGACCGACACGGTTTTCTAAAACGTTTCTGTTTCAACTAAATGCTGTTTTTATAACCCAATAACCCAAGAAATATATAAATATTATTTTTCTATTTATTCTTTTTGCAGTGCCTGCAACCCCTAACCATAACAATAAATCACAATATACCTGAAGAAGTTTATTATAAATGGCAATTATAATCCAGGATTGTTTTTTAATTGTATATATTTTGGAATATGAAAATAAATCTTTAAGTATTCCATCAATTTAACTACATACTCAATATGCAAATATTCCTCCTACATGCGTTCTGAAACAAGTAGATCCACTCAGCAGGTGTTAGGACACAAGCATAAGAGCATTCCAGTCATTTCTGCAGAATTTTGCAGAGAGAGGCTATAGAAACTGAGTATAGGCAAAGGATGATAGTGATAAAGAAGACACAGTAATCATGCATCTACAGTACACAACGAAATCACACATTCATTATCTAAATATGCATGATTCTGCACATATGCATACAGAATCACAAAACATCTGCTTACTACAATCTTTGAGCTTTAAATTCTTAAATAGCACTTCTGGATTTACACAAAGAGATAAGTGTGCATACATACACAGTAATGTGTGAATATAACCATAAAGACTATAAAACAGTAGCCTGTGAGCCAATGTAATGTGTGGTGTGTGTGTGTGTGTGTGTGTTTCATAATGAGCTTTGACCCATGTCAGTATGGCCGTGTTTATGAGTTTGTTTTAGTTGTTGCCATTCTGAAGAGTTCAGTTCAGTCACGTGAGAGCTTCAGTTGATATCTGATTCACTCTCTATCCTTTCTAAACACTGTGAGGAGATCGTGTGAGTTTAAAAAGTTTAACAATCTAATAAATATTCACATCACAGTTGGCTGGTATGGAACAGGTGAGGAATCCTGAACATCTGGTGTTCCTCCTTGCCAGAACAGGCTGAAGTCTTGTCACAAGCATCTAATGCAGTTCTAGAGCACTGCAGATCCGGCAGGCTGTTTTACACGGATTAGAGCTGTAAGACCTTGGCATCAACTAATCCAAAAATGAGCCTCTAGAATGCAGATGCGACTCTAGATTAGCTGATGGGTTCAGTGAAGGGTTACAGTTGGCACTAGCCGGTAGTTTCTTGTCCAGACAGGATTTTTTGTATTACTGTTATGTATTACATAAGTGTATGGAGTGAGTTTTTACCTGGACTCTCTGTGCTTGCTATTTTAGGCCTTTAAAAACAGGATATCAGATCATTTAAACAAACTAGACAGAGCACCCTACGGAAGTAGCCCTCAAAAAAGCAAACACTTCGAACAACGTTCATGGCATGAAATAACAAACCAATTGGTATCTGGAAATGATGCTAAACGTTTATTCCAAAGTAGTTTATTTTGAGCAATTTTTCCTGTCAGTTCCACTTAAGTTCCTTCTTTGCAATAGATACCACTTGGTTTCATGTTTTGTTAACCAAGGCAATGACATTAATACATTTTAACCCTTGTGTTATGTTGCGGGTCAATTTGACCCGTTTCGATTTTCAAGTTGTTGGAAATACTGGTTAACCTTTGTTTTTTTTTCTTGATATTTTGTGACTTTTTCTCATTTATCATGATGAACATGCATGCAAAGTTTCAACATGCTGATGTGTTTTGACATATACAAACAAAATTACTGTTACGTTCGTGATGTTCGCGGGTCAATGGGCTATATGCACGCATAAGTTCCGCATTTGACGCAAGGATGCTCGTCAGTTTCCGGTTGGGGAGATTAAAGCGGAGGAAAACCGAGGAAAACGGGATTATGGCAGAGTCTTCAAAATTTACTGTCCTCCCGTCTTTGAAACGAAACTTTCATACGTTTAGATGTAATTTTATATATAGTTATGTTTATTTAATATAATTTTAAAAAGAAGCATAAACACAACGAGGTGTGTCTGTTTTGTCAGTTTTTGTGACTAACGCTTCTTTAGTATAACCATGGAGTATACAATTCAATATAAATTCTCGGTATTGCATTGGACTCTATGATCGGCGGAAGTTATCGAGCATCCTTGACCTTCACCGGAAATACCGCCGTGCATAGAGCCCATTTGACCCTCATACAGTAGACAGCCATTCAAAAGCAACTGTACAGACACAAAATAAAAACATTTATTTTCTGTATGTCAGGGCACTTCAACTCCAGTTCTAACGTGCAAGTGCATCTAAAAGTGCTCTAACCCTAACCAAACACACTTGAAAAAGCTAAAATTACAGTGTTCAGAATTATTTGCAAATTACAGATGAAAATCTTTGTCCGACACAGATAGTAAAATAAGCTCTCATTTCAATATTCAAAATATCTAAAATACCTAGCTTTTACCCAAAACTTTTATGTAGGATTTTCAAAGGCAGCTTCACAGAGCCAAAAAATAAATAAAAAACATTTATTTGATGTATGTTTTTGTTATGTTTGGTTTCTCACTTCCCAGTGAGTGAATAATGAAACTAGGAAAATAGGTCTTAGGAAACTAGGGAAAGTTAACTTAGGAAAATGAAAAATTTTCATTATACAGCAATTTTTTTTTTGTTCAGTTACGATGTTCAAAGCATAAAATGTAAAAAAAAAAATATTTAAAAAAAGGGGAAAAAAAATATGCAAAAAAATCAGTATACTGTTTATTTTCCAATTTTGTCAAAACAAAACTGTTTTAAAAAATGTTTTAAAAACATTTTCATAAATCATATTTTCAGATAAAATGTTTTTGTAATGTTTGACAAATGTTGGTATTAAAAGTTTACAGTTTGTATCTAAATCTTTGTTGTTTTTCATAGTGTGATTTTTGAGGAATTGTATTGAATCCAATTAGGGTCAATTTGACCCGGTTCATAAGGGGAGTACACAGAAATCGAACAGAACACAAGGGTTAAGTGTGACAGAGAAATAAAACACAGAATGTGTGGGCTTTTCATGGAATTTAAAGAGTCTTGAGTGTCTTGGCCTTTGAGGACACAACAGAAAAGGGCAGAGATCTGATAGCCACGCTCTGAAGAGTTTGATTAATTCTATTAGTGCAGTCAACCACAAAATGAGTCTGTGAGCCTTAGGGAGATGACTAGAAGAGGACTGATCTTTGGGCTTTTAATTAATATAAAATAATGTAGTGAAGGCACAAAAAAAAAGTTAAATAATTAATTAATTAAAGGTGACCAGTTACAGTACTTAAGATACGTTTACTCTAATCTCGCAGCAACCATAAACAGCACTTCAAAAAATAACAGTGACTGTCGGCATGAGCGTTGCAGAGTCATCATTGATCAGATGAACGTTTGCATCATACACATGAAGTTTGGACTTGATAATAAAGAGACTGCTGGCTTGTGATGTGTATTTGTTTCTGTTCTGGAAAGCTCGTGCTTCAGTTTATGTACAGTGGGATGAAACGATGCCAGGCCTGTCCAGTGTGATAAATACAACTCCCAGAGTTTCACCATGCTCTGTGTTATCCATCTTCTGATGGTGGGCTATTTGATGCAAACAGCTCCATGACAATGCATCACTGCATGTTTTTCAGCTTTTAAAAATGAATTTTCCATTAAACAGAATGATGACGACGACATGTTAAAAAAAAGCCATTCATTTTCTCAAATATTTTCATCATTTATCTGGACAGACAAAAAAGGTTTTCACAATTTTGGAGTCCTGCAGAGTTGAGTGACTCACATAAATCATTTCAGGAAATAAATAAGAAATTTTCAAGCTTTCCTCCTACTATTAAATTAAGTAGCCTAATGTTTATGAGGAATTACTTAAATGTTAATTTATGTACATCTTATGGCGTGACACCTCCACATAATAAAAAGAGAGATATTTAGCATTAATAGCATAAAATAAAGCAAATTATACATATTTATATTACTGTATAATGTAAATAGTTATACATAGTTAATAAATTATATACATAATATTTTAAATATGCCTATTTTTGGTTAAATGTTCTATTATTATTATTATTGTGCACACCATTAAATCTTAAGAAATGATCATCAGCAACAAATTTTTTTGTTTTACACTCCAGAAAGTGTAAAACATTTACTTTAACTTAAACTCTTGATATACTGTCCATTTGTTAACTATCCAAGTGTGTGTGTGTGTGTGTGTGTGTGTGTGTGTCCACATGTGCACGCCTGTGTGCATGCATGGCTGTGTGTCTATTTGAATATAAACAAGCCTGATGATGTTACAGTCCATAATTTCTGATGCTTCATTGCATGCATACACATACATCATCTGAAGACACACAAAAACCCTCACTCTGTAAAACCAGTCATGCAGCTACAAAGAAACTTTTGCTGCTCTCCGTTTCCCTGCAGCCTGAGGGAAATGCTCACAATCACTCGTTTACTCACCCGCATTCACCTCTCGTTCCTCGCTGACATCTCCACAAATCAAATGATTGGGATTAAAAGAATCTCAACTACCATCTCCTGAACAGAATCCAACAGCAAGCCAAATTCAAAAGCTCAAACTCCCTCTTCACCTGCCAGGAGCGACTCCCACTGGTTTACAGATATTAACTATCCTCAGCCCTCCCTCTCTTTCTCTGCTTAAAAAGGAGGAGCTACAACTGACACCAATGTTCAACACACACACGCACACACACGTTGTGCTAAAGGAAAAGAAGGATCTAAGGTCAAGGTGCAGAATTTCAAACAGGTAATGACTCTCTTTTCAAACATATCCACATACACACACACACACACACGCCAGATTCCGGTAAGAGGAAACCATACACACACACAGACACACACATTGAAGTTAACAATCAACAACTAACGCACTGTTCTCAGTATAAGCTACAGGAAACCCCTGATATTGGCACCTATCTCCATTCACTTGTTTTTGTCAATCAGTTTTGATCCAAGTCTCTCAGCATGTGAAGGCGGGAGGCAGGGGGGTAAATGTAACACACTAAATTGAAAGATGACACTTACACAGCACATGCTCAGTAAAGATAAATTCCTGTCTGAGGCCCCATCCACACTACTGCGTTTTCGTTTAAAAACGGAGACCTTTTGCTACGTTTGCACCTCCCGTCCACACTAAAACGGCAAAAACGGAGACCCAAAACGGAGAAGTTTAGAAACGCTGCCGACCCGTTTTTCGTTTTGAATCTCCGGAGGGCGTTTTAGTGTAGACGGGTCCAAACGGAGGACTTTAGAAACGATGACGTAGTAGAGGCTCACGCTCGGCTCTATGATCGGGTGTCATCAGTCATGGCGTATATCTTTGCTAGCAGCTGTTGTATAAGTAAATTCTGCATTTTACAACGCTATAACTGCCTACATGCGCCGGAGTCAAGCTACTATTCGAGCGATCTGTGACAATTCCCGTGTGCAGCGGCGGCGTTGACCGTACATGGAGCGTCGGTTTGCATGGTGGGATAATTTTATCAATGAAGTTGTGTTTACACCGGCACGCGCATGCCCAGTGTTGGCGAATGGTCACGTGATCCGTGTTTTCAGTCGTTTTAATGTGGACGGAGATCAATTCTAATACGCAGCTAAAACGCTGGTGTGGACGGAGATCGTATTCCTTTTAATTCTCCGTTTCTAAACTAAAACGCAGTAGTGTGGATGGGGCCTGAGAGAAAGATCTTCAATTGTTTCACTTTGTGAGAAATTTACAACAAAAATTTGTCAAATGTTTCTCTTATGCAGTTTAATTATTTAATTCAAAATAATATTAGATTAATATGTCATCTCTCGGTTAAAAAGTTAACCGTTTAACAAAAACACTTCATCATGACTGTGTTGAGATTCAAAACTAGTCATGACATCTCCATTTCAGATAATTTTTATTTTATTTTAATTATAGTGAAAATTATGTCATCAAAATTTTGACATTATGTAAGGGTTAATGTCCAACGAGGTGTCCATTGTCAGGTTTTAATGGACGACGGCGAGGTATGAAACCTATTAAAACCTGACAATGGACACCTCGGAGGGCATTAACCCGCTTATACCATGGTCACTTGCCAAATAAAACATTTTTAAAACATTAGTTTATATTTTAATTAGGCTAAATCTAGTTTTTACAAATAATAGCTTGCCTGACTTTTATTTAGCAACCGGAGATATTTATAGTCCACTCAGCTTGTAGAACCCTTCAGGTTCAAAAATGCATTTTTTTTTTCATGAAACACAAAGGTAGGCATAGTTATTTTTTTATTACACATAAAACAATTAATCAAACAACAATCAAACAAAAAAAAAAAACAATTAGTTCTGGGCTCCAGCGATTTGCACTTATAGAGGGCAATAAATGAATCAGATCAAAGAGAGGGTCATTTGCCTACACATGCTCCCGATGTTATCTCTTTGTGTCGTTTCTCCGTTTTATTTAAATTTTTTCTTTCTTCAGCAGCATCCCAGTCGTCAAAGTTGTCATATTCTCCATAAATGTTAAAAGAAATAACGAAGTCGCTCATTGTTGTATTAGTAGGCTATGTAATATCTAACTAACGTTAGATGTTTGTTTTGATAGAGCAAATTGTTAACGGATACTTTGACTGCCTGTTGCTATGGTTACTCACAGCTGTTGTAGGCAGTGCATTTATTTATTAATTTCGAATTGTAAACAGTCAGTTTCACCAGAACTACTTTACTAGGACCTAGTAAAGTAGTTCTGGTGAAACTGACTGGTGTCCTCTATCACTTTTTAACGGACACCCTGCAGCCAATCAGAATTGAGCATTCACCCAGACCATGGTATAAATCATAATAATTATCACATTATATGTTTTTACTGTCACTTCTGATTCAATTTTATCTTTGCTGAAAAAAAATATTCATTCCTTTAATAAAAAAAAACATTACTGACCCCAAATTTTTGAAAGGTAGGCTACTGTACAAATGTTTCTTATACCAAAAAAAGAAAGAAAAAAATGGCAGGCAGATTTGTAGTAGTCTGTCAGTTATGAGGGATTTTTTTTTTTACATTTCTTGACTTGGCACATCTTTTTCCCCAAAGTGACTTTAAAAAAAAAAATCAGTTTGTATCTCCCTTGGGAATCGAACCCATGACCTTGGTGTTGGCAGGCAGCATAATGCAGTATCAGTTGAGCATGCCCAAAAATGTGATTAAGCTCACTAGGTCATATGTGCACACTGACATATTCACTCAGGTACTTACAAACCAAAACTGATTCACACACAAAATATGTGTGTCTGAATATAGCTGTGTTGCTTTTCAACACTGAGATACATTTTACAGATCCCTCAGGATGGTTTATCAACACACACATGACACCTGTCAACAGGGTTCACACACATCCGCTTAACGCACAGACAAACATACAATCCCATTTACACAAAGGAATGTAAAGTGTGAATAAATGCTGTGCCAACCACACCGTAGGCAAAGACAAACAACTGCAGGCTGGAGTCACCTTCTGACAGCGGATTATTCTAGTCTTTGAGTCACAGAAACAGAAGCCCTTACACTTATGAAGTATAATAAACAAACTCACAAAAGCCAACATAAATTGACAACGTGACCCAGATGAAAAATCTAAGTTTTATCTAAGAGAATAAAAGAGTGATAAATGAGACGACGTTTGTTTAAGAACTGCAGCCACAGTCACTCCCTCTATGGAGATGATAAATCAATGGATTCATAATTTATCACCTTTGATTCAAAGCTAGAGAACCTCAATCAGTTGAGTCTCTAAGAGTCAACCTGCAGTCAGGGCCAAGAAAACACTGTAAGATAATATGGTAGGGTCTCTCTAACACTCCATCTCTCTCCCTTTTATGACATGTTCAGTAGAGAGTGAATGTGTGCAGTCTCTCATAGCCAGACTGGACCACAGACATAACGTCTGGTCCACAGTGTTGAAAGTTATCCTGGCCAAGAACTAGGGCTGGGCAATATCTCACAATATAATTTTTTCCATATCATACAAAATT
Organism: Rhinichthys osculus; assembly: GCA_029959095.1. NCBI lineage: Eukaryota > Metazoa > Chordata > Actinopteri > Cypriniformes > Leuciscidae > Rhinichthys > Rhinichthys osculus. The sequence goes on from JARWKJ010000017.1 coordinate 17,176,803, forward strand.
GATATTCATCATCGCAATATTCATTTACTATTAATGGGGAAGGATATGCTTTCCAAATATTTGTTATACCTTGAGAAAGAATGTACACATGTAAACTTGTTTGTTCACAATTAAACTCCACAGAGTAGCCATTTAGCCATTTTCATTTAGGGCCCCATGAAATCCATTTTATTTTTCCCAAAATTCTATTTAATATTTATTTACAGTTTTTTTTATTCGCTTTGGTACTATTTTCACAAGTAAGGTGTACATAACTGCCTTTCATAAAGCTTTTACTATCAAACTTTTGATTTGCATCTCTTTTTGTTCAGTTTAATACAGTTGTCTATTATTTAATCCAACTGATCTTAATGGTTAATCAATGAATCATTTGGTAAACCTATAGATTTTCATTTCAGCAATATACAGTATATGGAATTTTGAGAACTACAGAAATAAAATGTGCGTTTGTACGAACATATAAATTACGTGTAACCACACATGATGAATACTCGTTATTGCTAATTTATTTCCCATAGTGGTAACCACAATTGGTTACTATATATAAAAGTGCGGGTGTAAACACTGGCCATTTCTTTCAACATGGAGCAGGATAGACAGCAATGAATAGGAAGAGCTCGTGGACAAGGGATCCGTCAGAGAGGTGGGCATGGGCACCAACAGAGGTCAGAGAGGTGGGCATGGGCACCAACAGAGGTCAGAGAGGTGGGCATGGGCACAAACAGAGGTCAGAGAGGTGGGCATGGGCACCAACAGAGGTCAGAGAGGTGGGCATGGGCACCAACAGAGGTCAGAGAGGTGGGCATGGGCACCAACAGAGGTCAGAGAGGTGGGCATGGGCACAAACAGAGGTCAGAGAGGTGGGCATGGGCACCAACAGAGGTCAGAGAGGTGGGCATGGGCACCAACAGAGGTCAGAGAGGTGGGCATGGGCACCAACAGAGGTCAGAGAGGTGGGCATGGGCACCAACAGAGGTCAGAGAGGTCAGAGAGGTGGGCATGGGCACTAACAGAGAGGTCAGAGAGGTGGGCATGGGGCCCATTAAAGGGTTGGTCATCAGAGAGAGGGAGGCAGAACTGTTGTCTCTAATGAAGTCCGGGCCATCATCGTTGATCATGTGGTGAACAGAGGCCTTACTATGGCAGAGGCTGCCAGATTAGTTGATCCAAATCTAAAAAGATCAACTATCAATTCTATGTTCAACTAAGGGCTGAGTATGTTCAGGTACAGCACTATATATTGTATTACTGTTACTATTTGATGCATCACTTACGTCATATGTATATTGGAACAACACTGTTAAAAGAACTAACCAAAATATATTTTTTAGAGGGTTATGGTGCTTGACGGAACATCATTGGCCAACGGGCCACAGTCCAAGTGCCTGGACAACGTGGAGGAAACATCTCCATGTGCGCAGCTATCTCTGAAGATGGTGTCGTAGGACATGACTTGGCTTCTATAATGCTGCACATCTTATTGAGTTTCTCAATTACAGTAAATTGAGCCGGCCTGTCAAGGTGAAGGGGTCACCTATGTAATTGTGTGGGAAAATGTCAGGTTCCACCAATCAGAGGTAGTTCAAGCATGGTTTCAGGCCCATCCCCGATTCATGACCCTCTACCTACCTCCATACTCTCCTTTCCTCAACCCTATTGAGGAATTTCTTTTAGCATGGAGGTGGAAGGTCTATGATCGCCAACCCCTGGAGCGTGCCACCCTCCTTCAGGCCATGGATGATGCATGTTATGACATCAGTGTACTGTAGACCAATGTCAAGCATGGATTCGTCACGCCAAAAGGTTTTTTCCAAGGTGCATGAACAATGATAACATTCATTGTGATGTGGACGAGAATCTATGGCCAAATGCTCAAGACAGGCTAAATCCAAATTACAGTAATGTAATGTGTGCACTAAATGTTATTGTTTTGTTCTTATTTAGTTACATTTCATTAAAGAAAGTATAGGCCTACCTTATATCTGAAAAATAAAAACTACAGTAATTTGCCCAAATGATTGTAGAGGATGTCTTCATTGATCCTTCACTTGATTACACATATGATGGATATTTTGGAAATTATAGATTTGTTGGGTAATGTAAGTGTATTGCCTTATGTGAAAACTGTGTAATCTGTCTTTTATAGCTACTGTAGCATATTAATTTCAGCACTCCTAAGGCTGATTTGAAACATGTATCTTGCATTGTTTGCTGTTGTATGAACTGATTGTTAAAAGTACTAAACTGAAAGAAGATCATACTGTTGTGTTTCGGTGATTAAACCAAATGTTCTCATTACATATTACAAAAATCTTGTGTTTGAAACAATGATTATGTGGACTGAAAACATGTGCAACTGACTGAAAGCATGACATCAGGTTTTGAAAGAATGACTAGCTGCGTTACAAGTGTGATCAGTTTGGATTTTTGGAGTTTTGAAAATGTACACCTTACATATGAAAATAGTACCAAACGAAATAAAAAAAACTGTATTAAATGTATTTATTCTATTTAAGATTTAATATAAATGTATATAAACTTTAACAATTTAATCAAGCTTTTAAAATGTAATCAAATGAAAATATATCAATTAATTTACAACAAAACATTGGATTTGTATTTTTGTCAAGATGCTACACAACAAAACTATATAAATGTAAAACCTGGATGAAAAAAATATCTTGGTTGTATGATATTCCTTAGAAATAATAATATTGTTATTTTTACTTTGAGAAGTACATTTAAGTATTCTTTTTTTGTTTAGTGAGTGATATATTTCGGTCATAATTTCTTGAAGTTAAACCGAACTTTTGTTTTTGACGGATTGTTGTGAAGATCTTTCAGTTTTAGTTTCAGTTTCAGTGTGTATTTGTCGTCAAATGAAACGGTGAAAAGCTTGTGAAGTGACTCTCAAAGCAGCTCTGGAGTTCATGTCCTCATATTGAGACGGCAGATGCTAAAAACACTGTGAGCGTCACATGCGAGTTTGTGTATCAGACGAAACCACGCTGTTCATTCACACAGAGACACAGAAATTACTTATTAGCGTTATCACTGATGGCTGTTATTACGTTTATTTCTGCTGCATGATAGGCTGTTAGATGAATCCATATCAAGTAAAAATCTCCAGAGCTTATCATCATTAAGTAAATATCAATATGATATCGTTTTTTTGCAAAGATAAATAGATAAAGGTCATTTGACTGACACAAAGTAACTAACCACACTTTTTAGTTGATTTTAGGTGCTGTAATCCCTCAATAACAAGGCATCAGAGCTGTGGACATGCTCAGGATGCTCGAGGAGTGTCGGCTCATGGGAAAAAAGTTTAATCTGGGACATGTCATGTGCTTTCCACTGTCATATAAAAATAAAGGCAAAACACATCCCCCAAATCCCCCCAAAAAACAAACCAACAAGCCACCAAAGAAAATAAACTGGCAGCTCATTCAAATACACAGCAGTTCTCACTAAGGTTGTAAAGACAATGATGAAATTACCCGAAAATCTCACAAAGCTCACAATTCCAGTAAACAGGGACGGATTCTCGAAACATTCTTAAGAATACAACTCTTCTTAACTGCCCATTTCTTCTTGTTTTTGAACTTCTAATCTAAAAAAAAGTTAAAACATTTTTGTATTCCCAAAAACTTTTCTTAAGAAAGATCAAATTTAAGAAGCATTCATATTCCCGAGAAGAATGTTCTTAAAAATCATTGTAAATAACTTAAATTGACAACCTCCAACCTGTCTTGAATACCCAAATGTGGGATGTTTAATGAATTTATTGGGTTGTCTTAAATGGTAAACATTACAACATAACACTAGCTACATATAATACAAATTACTACCAGGAATGTGGACGAGTACTCTGAAGTGACACCGATCGATCATGAAAGCAGTGATCACTACTCTAGAATTACCGAGGCACCACATATTCGCTCTAAAGCACAAGAAAGACGGAGTGAAAATGAATTGGAAAGACAGCTGCATTTTGAGACAGGCTCTTTTAAAATGATCTATTTTAACTTGACACAGCCCATTAAAAACACGGCGAGCAACGAGTAATAACCTTTCAATCAAAATATACCAAAGCCTGTCATTTTCTTCTAAAATATTTTCTTAAGAACATCTTCATTTTTTTTAAGAACTTCTTAGATTTTCAAGAATTGCACTTAATAACATTCTTAGGAACTTCTTTATTAAGAAAATTTCCGTGAATCCGGCCCCAGTTCTTCCTCAGAGATGCTTGTGGCTGCAAAGTGGTACGTAATTTTTTTTTACTAACGACTATTCAAAAGTTTTGGGTCAATTAAATGTTTTAAACCATTTCACAAGTTCACCTTCCCATCCAGTTTTAACAATTAATGATAAATGAACTTGGCTTGCTGTTCTTGAAGGAGAATCGAACCTGAGGGTTGGCTTAAACTCCAAGCTCATCCACCCTATAATGGTACTATGTAGAGGCCGAATGAGAGAAATAACCTATTTGGTTATTTTATTATTATTTGGTTTATATTAACCTAGATCACCTCCTCATGAACCTATTTGGAACTTAATTTAATACTTTTATTCAGCAAGGATGAATTAAATTGCTCAAACGTAACAAACAAGTATTACAAAAAAGGTATATTTCAAATTAATGTTGTTCTTTTAAACTTTCGATTCATCAAAGAATCCTGAAAAAACTGTTTTCAATATATATGGTAACAAAAAATATGTTTCTTGAGCACCAAATCAGTATTATAATGATTTCTGAAGGATCATGTGACGCTGAAGACTGGAGTAATGATGCTGAAAATTCTACTTTGACATCACAGGAATAAATTACATTTTAAAATATATTAAAATAAAAAACAGTTGTTTATATTTAAATTTAAATTGCTAAAAAAAAAAGTCCTGCATTTTTAATCAAATCAATGCAGATTTGTTGAGCATAAGAGACTTCCTTTTTAAAAAAGAAAATCTTACCGAGCCCAAAACTTGAATGGTAGGGTATAAATATGTGCATCACGATTTCCAGACAGAGACAGAGTGGAGCTTGAGGCTTGAGACTAGTGTGTGTGTGTCTCTCTCTCTGTGTGTGTGTGAGGGAATGTCAACAAGGACAGAAAAAATCTGAAATCACCTATACATTGTGGGGACCAGGCAGCGTTCCCCACAAGGGAAAAGGATTAATAAACATGCTAAATTATGTTTTTTCGAAAATTTTAAAGAGCAGAAAGTTTTCTGTGATGGGTAGGTTTAAGCCTAGTTCACACTACATGATTTTAAAACGTCGGGCTGAACTGTGCGGTTCACACTACATGACTTGCTCTCTGTGAAATCAGGAGTGTTCAAGTTGTTGAGCTGTTCACACCACACGACACAACGTGATTGATCCGCAACAGGAGGTAACGCACTACACGAGTTGACAACAACTCTGTCACCCAACGATTCTATCTTGTCTACAAACCACGTTTTGTCACAAAAAATCACACGATAAAACGAGCCGGAAATGACGCGAAACAGCACGCGCGCTAATACCCAGCGAAGAAGACGAAGACCCATGCCTTGCTCTGATTGGAGCAACCCATGCCTTGCTCTGATTGGCTGTAGCTCATGACATCACGTGAGCTTGAGTCGGGCGACAGCTCTGGATATCTAGCATGCTAGATATTTTTCTGGGCTCGGCGACGCGTCTGCGAGGCGTCAGCGAGCGTCTTTGATGCGTTGTTGGCTCTTTCATACTAACAGATTGGCGAGCGTCCATCGTCCGCTAATCCCCCGCGATTTGCACGCGATAACACCCTGACCTGTCGGCGAGCTCAACGATTTGCAAATCGGGCTTAAATCGGGCTTATAATCCTGTAGTGTGAACTAGGCTTTAGGGGTAGGCTTAGGCCCCATCCACACAACTGCGTTTTAGTTTAGAAACGGATAATTAAAACGAATACGATCTCCGTCCACACCAGCGTTTTAGCTGCGTATTTGAATTGATCTCCGTCCACATTAAAACGACTGAAAACGTGGATCACGTGACCATTCACCAACACTGGGCATGCGCGTGCCGGTGTAAACACAACTTCATTGATAAAATTATCCCACCATGCTCTTGGTTAACCCCAAACCTACGCTCCATGTACGGTCAACGCCGCCGCTGCACACGGGAATTGTCACAGATCGCTCGAATAATAGCTTGACTCCGGCGCATATAGGCAGTTATAGCGTTGTAAAATGCAGAATTTACTTGTACAACAGCTGCTAGCAAAGATATACGCCATGACTGATGACACCCAATCATAGAGCCGAGCGTGAGCCTCTACTACGTCAACGTTTCTAAAGTCCTCCGTTTTGACCCGTCTACACTAAAACGCCCTCCGGAGATTCAAAACGAAAAACGGATCGGCAGCGTTTCTAAACTTCTCCGTTTTGGCTCTCCGTTTTTGCCGTTTTAGTGTGGACGGGAGGTGCAAACGTAGCAAAAGGTCTCCGTTTTTAAACGAAAACTCAGTAGTGTGGACGGGGCCTTAGTGTTAGGGGATAAAATATACAGTTTGTACAATATTAAAACCATTACACCTATGGAGAGTCCCCACAAAGATAGCGAAACTAAATATGTGTGTGTGTGTGTGGGGGGGGATTCACTCTCATCTCTCATGTGACGCCTCATAGATCACTCTGAGTTTCAATCTGAAACACTCATTTTCATTCGACTAGTCAGTGGTGTGTTTTAGTGGTGTGAGAGTGTTTGTGATTATCTGGACTTCATTTAGGCTTTTCAGCATGTGCACTACTCTTACCTTTATCCAATGACGTCTCCTGGAGAACGACGTCACCTTTTTGACCAAGCTCTGTCAAAGCTTTCGGTCTTTGCACCGGTGCATCTGTGGGAGAAACACACAGATGACATATAACATTGGCTTGAAAACACACTTTTCACAAATTCACTCTTCTGGCTTCCTTATAATTGCAACAGATGGAAGATGGAAGTTCACATTTTAGTCAAATAAATGTCTAGAGTTCAGCTTGAATGACCTCTGGTATCGGCAGCAGTGTATCTCACTTCTGATCCGGCTGAAATATCACACCACTCACTGCAGAAGGAACTGGAAGCATTTAACACACAAATCAATGACAGAATAGAGGCTCAGCCACTGGATGCTTGTTATAACGCCTTCAGGACAGCTTTCAATGCTTAGAAAGCTTCTTTACCTAATTAAAATGAGCATAATCTTATAAAACTAAAATCACTGGCTTTATTCTGCAGGGGAAATGTGTTTGCTCTCTCTCTCTCTCTCTCTGAAGATGTTTTCACTCTGATCATCCGTCACTCAATTTTAATTTCAGCACTGACGGATAAGAGAACCTGTTTGGAGGGTGCAAAGATCAACATCCTTCAGATGAGTGCGATAAGATCCTTCAGCTGTCAGCGACTCAAAACACTTACACACACACACATGTACACATGCACTTGAAAAATATTGATTTCGTGATTGTGAGTGACATTAAATCACTAAAGTGCTAAGTGTTAAGACATCTAGTTTTCTTTGCTTTTTCATTCTCTCTTCAGTCTTTCTCAAACCCTTTAGCTGTCAAAGAGCATTATATAAAAAGCATTTCTCTACACAAAGTCTGAGACCACTAGTAAAAATACTTCTTTTTTTTATTGTTCTAATTTAATACAAATGTTTTCGGTACAAATTATATTCTCAGCATAGCAATTTGAGTGGAAAAATGTTCCCTGTCTCTGTGACTCCCTCACATGCCGAGTTTAACAGATCGATGATGAATGGATGAGATGTGTTGTTTCCCAGACAAAGCGACAGAATCAAGATAAAAGAGAGTGAGGGGGAGGAATGACATGTCGAACTAAGAACAAAATGCAGCAGAAGGAAACTTCAAACAATTAAAGACTTTAAATACAGAATGTTAACATTTTTGTTCTTGTAAATCCTTGAAAACGCATCCTCTTAATTAAATAAATTCACATCACCATAAGCATCCCATCACCATGGGAACCAATTGGGATGACTAAAGAGGTTAAATACAATCTGTTTACTAAACAGATCTGACTTTGCTTGTGTGGGCTCTGGGAGGATGTGAAGTTTGAAATATCTCATTCAGAGGTCAAAACTCCTCTGTCTTTCTGACAGAAAGTCTGGAGCCGAGTCAGGATATGACCAGGGGTTGCTAAGCAACTAATGCCAAGGTAACGGCACCCAAAACTCATATGCCTGGCAGTTTCAGACAGAACGTCGTCATAGGGGCCTACATTTGGAAATAGGAAACACCTGTGGTGCAAAATACTTTTCCAAGTTACGTCAATTGAAAACAGCAATTGAAACACTGTAAAAAATATCTAAATAAACAGTTTAAAACGCCAACGGACTTAAAAAAAAAGTCTCCTATCAAATAAATGCAGCCTTGGTGAGATTAAGAGACTACTTTCAAAAACCTTAATGTTTCCAAACATTTAAATGGTAATGTAACACTCAAAATATTCAAACACAGTCAGTTTAGTGAATGTTAGCAAACGAGAATCTTTTGGAAAGCAATCCTTCAACAGTTAGATACTGAAAAGCAATTTGCTTGATTTCTTGTTGCAATTTCGTCATTTTACTATACGGACTGTTTCTTTTTAAAGCTGTTTAATTCATGTTTAATTAATTAGAAAATACTTGAAAGATACCTGCAATCGTTGTAATGTATTATCTAATAATAATAACCATTTACATTAATATTAAACTTTTTAAATAGTTAAATCAAGTGTTTTGTTATATTGAAAAGACTTTCAATCGAGAAAGTTCACTGTTATTGGTATCAACAACACCATTGAGCTTTATCAACAGCATCTGTGTTATTACCACAAAAAAATCCTTTAAAAATAGCTAATAAAACCAAAGAAAAATGTACACAATAATGCTCTTACAATGTAGGCCACTATTATTAAGTCTTAAAGGGTTAGTTCACCCAAAAATGAAAATTCTGTCATTAATAACCCTCATGCCGTTCCAAACACGTGAGACCTTCGTTCATATTCGGAAGATATTTTTGATGAAATCCAAAAGCTTTCTGACCCCCCATAGACTGTAACGTTATTACCAATTTCAAGGCCCAGAAAGGTAGTAAAGACATCGTTAAATAGTCCATGTGACTCAAACTTAATGTTATGAAGCGACGAGAATACTTTTTGAGTGCAAAAAATAACAACTTTATTCAACAATTTATTCTCTTCCGTGTCAGTCTCTGATGTGATTTACATGAGCACCACAACACATGCGTGAAGAGCTGCACTGACAACATGAACAGTATCAGAGACTTAAAGGGAAGAGAAGAAATTGTTGAATAAAGTCGTTTTTTTTTTTTTGCACACAAAAAGTATTCTCATCGCTTCATAAAATTAAGCTTAAACCACTGTAGTCACATGGACTATTTTAACGATGTCTTTACTACCTTTCTGGGCCTTGAAAGTGGTAATGGCATTGCTGTCTATGGGGGGTCAGAAACCTCTCGGATTTCATCAAAATTATCTTCATTTGTGTTCCGAAAGTGAACGAAGGTCTTACGGGTTTGGAAAGACATGAGGGTGAGTAATTAATGACAGAATTTTCATTTTTGGGTGAACTAACCCTTTAAATCTAAATATATGTATTTGTAGAGGCACTTGAATTAAATAAGTTTGGCAGAAATGGAATACTTACAATAAATGACTAAACACATTCAATTAATTTATAAGCATGTCTATATATTAATGATAGTTAAATCAGAGTGCACCACTTAAGTGACTTGAGACTTTAAGGGAATATTAATGCAAAATAAAAGGAAAAATAAAATCTTGTAAGTGCCTTAATCAACCATTAAACCCACTGAATGAGATGTTATAGGACACAAACAAGTTAATAATAGTGAAAAAAAGATCTGTTTAAACCGATCAGCTGAAGCTGTGCTGATGGCCTTGTACATTCCCTGAATGACAAGTGATCAATGTTGCTTTCACAATCCACAGGCATGTAATCAGCCCTTCATCAAGCTGCTATGTGCTGAACTTGAATGCGCTGCTGCTTTTAAAGTGTAGAGAGACCACCGTGAAAAATGTCAGTGCTTTTAATAAAGCCTTTAGCCTTTTTTTAACCTCCCGGCTTTAATGCCACAACTCTGCCTCTGTCATCTTCTCCTTGATCAGTATATACATATGTATGTGCAGAGCTTTTTCCATCATGAATCCCAGCCAAATAATGTCCAGAGGCATGGCAATGATAAACACCTCTGGTTTAACAGCTTAAATATTGGAAAATTTAATTTTGATCCAGGACACCAAATAAGAAGCTGGATCCAAAACTTATAAAACGCTTACCAAAAATTTCCAGTTGTGCAGACAGTTTGACATCTAGCTGTAACCTCTTAAACCTCATTGGTACTGTAGGCAGTGTACAGTGTTTATTTCAGAAGCATATCATCTCCAAGTGCTGCAAATAGCAAAACACACACACACACACAAACTCTCTCTCTCTCTCTCTCTCTCTCTCTCTCTCTCTCTCTCTCTCGCTCTCTGGCTGGTAACCCCATCCAGTCGTTTTAATGCCAAACGGTAAACAGATATAAGCTTACTCTCGACATCTGTGTTTAACATTATAGTGAACACTGGCAAACACCAGCACACACAAACTGCACCCTTACAAATCAAACATTAACACAAAAACGTTTATGATTTATCTACTACCAAACATGCTGTACAGATGATTTGTTTGGAAAATCTACACAAATTTATTTATCAAAACTCCATATAAATCACAGTTCCAAACCCCAAGTCCTTTGCTACATAATATAAAACAAACATAACTGCATAATTTTACAACAGTGCAAAAGAAATTAACTGAAACCCTATTATAGACATTTCAATATGGCAGAAAACGCTTCACATTCAAACGTGGCTGATCAAATTACACGGCGAGGAGCAAAACTCGCATGCTCCACAGGTTAGTAACTATGTGTGAATGACAACAAATGCATTTCCTCTCACACAAAATAACAACTCACTTTTTTTCCTACTGCTTCGTAGCCCAGCAAACGTGAAAGAGAGAGAGCAAGAGGCAAAAATGTCCCGTCAGCTCCTCCAGATCTTCCATACTAACAGAGCAGGTGGAATATGACACTCTGTGAAGTGTGTGTGTGTGTGGGGGGGAAAGAAGAGTGAAGGGAGTTCATTGATAAGTTTAAAGCTATGCTGTGCAAAGGTTGTATAGACTGCCCCTTTACACCTTCTCTCACAGGGATTCAACCCAATGTGTTATATTGTAACTGTGCTGATAAATGTGAAGTTAACTTAGCTTATGGACGTGCTGTACACGTGTACGGGATCCAAAATTAACACTCGACAAGCAACAAATGCAAGTAGGAGAAAAATGCTTTAAAGGCACAATATGTAACATTTTTGGATTAAAACATCCAAAAGCCACTAGAACAATGTTATATATTTTGTTGACTTGTATACTTATCCCAAAAATCTGCCATTTTAACCAATGTAACATCCTGTGTCATTGCGTCGCCTGTCAATGACCTCATTTCTGCATTACCCTCGATTTCTGGTTTTACTTCCATAGAAACCATGGAAACACCAAAGAAGCTTTAATATATTATGTGTTTTATTAGACCGCTCATTCAGCTTTTATGAATATGATATTCTAATATTGATCTAGCTTACTGCAGTGTGCAAAAAAGTAGAGTAATGTTATAATATAACTTTCAACTTTGCTACAGTTTAAGTGGCTCATCATTGTTTGTCAGAGACATGCAAGGCAAAACCATATGTAACATATGTCAAGAGATGCAAGGCAAAACCATCCATTTCTATAAAATGTATGACAGTGTCATGGCATGTAAGACATATTTATGCTGGTAAATTCTCAATTCGCCATCGGCAGGTGTGAAAAAAAGTTATTTTAAAATTTTGATACATTCATGATTTATTAGGTTTAGATAGAGTCACACACACATTCATACAAAGTGACTCAGATAGAGAACTGCAATGCTCTAGAGGAGTAAACAGCCTCAATCACAGGCATTAGAGCAGCAGGATGTGCAGGTGTCAGGTGACCTAAACACCTTCAGTATGGTGACAGCCAAACATATCACAACACAGCAGTAAAGATTTATGACCACAGCGTTCATCAGTTCAGCATGCAAGTGAGTACCTGTGAAAAAAAAAAATGAACGAAAAAGACAGGGAGAGAGAAAACGGAGAGATAGACAAGGAGAGAAAGATATGTGGTACTGGATGTGTCTGTCCGAGATTCTTGCTCAATGGATGCCAACGGCAGAATGCGTTGCAGCAAAAGATAAGATTCTCTCAATTTGTCGACTCATGACAGACTGTCAATTTCACAGAACTTCCCTTTGCAAAACAGCAGGTTCTATGTTCTGTGATACAGCGTGAATGGGTCTTTAAAATCCTAGATCTTACACATCAATCCAGAAGCAGTTGTTGACCGATGTGAGTTTTTGAATAGCTGATGCCAATATATATAGAGACTGTTCAAAAGATTATTCAATTATTTTGAAAAATGTCTCTTATCTCTGTTGACTATGGCCGTATTTATTTTATTAAAAATATAGTAAAAACAGTACTATTGTGAAATATTATTATTACTATTGAAAATTAATATATTTTAAAATGTAACTTATTCCTGTGATGGCAAAGCTAGATTTTCAGCATAATTACTCCAGTCTTTAGTGTCAGAAATCATTCTAATACGCTGATTTGGTGGTCAAGTAAAATTTCTTCTTATTATAAATCTTCAAACATTTTCTTAATATTTTTTTGGAAACTATGATAATTTTTTTTTCATGATTCTTTGATGTATAGAAAGCACAAAAAGAACACATTTATTTGAAAAAGAAATCTTTCGTAACATTATAAATCTCTTTACCGTCACTTTTGATCAATTTAATGCACCCTTGTTGAATTAAAGTATTAATTTAAAAAAAAAAAAAAAAAATTGACATCATACTTTTGAACAGGTATAGTATAACTTAAAGGGGTCCTATTATGCTTTTTGACTTTTTCAACTTTAGTTAGTCTGTAATGTTGAGCATAAACAAGATCTGCAAGGTTACAAAGTTCAAAGTCCACTCCAAAGGGAGATATTTTATTTAACAGAATCCACTTTTCAAGAACTACAACGAACGACTCGTTTGGACTACAATGCGTTTTTTCTGGGCTTTGTGATGTCATAATGTTACTAATATAAATAATCCCCGCCCACGGAATACAAAAGAAGGGGGCGAGGCCTGGTTGAGCTACAGCTATGTCAAAAGGACGCTGTTTTTTCCACCCCTATTCCAAAACTCATTTGTTTACAAATACAAGTTTTATGTTGTTGCTACGATTTAAACAAAGGGAAAATATGTTTGGCTCAGCTCCCCTGCCAGCCAACATTAGTGTTGATATAGTTTTTACTGTAGCTTTTGTGATCAATTCCTGTTTGTATTACCATAGTTTTCCAACAAATATCATGATTAAATGGTGTATAACATCGTATCTAAAATATATAAGAAAATTACACACAAAAAACACCACTCTGAAACCTCCTGTGAAATCTGTGCTTGCAAAGTCTGTACATGAAATCCGTTCAGGATAATGCTCTTGTTTGTTAACATTGTCAGGGTCTGAATCAGGCTTGAATTGGTTTGAAATTGACACCATCCTTAAAGGGATACTTCACCTCTGGAAAGATGAATGTGTATTTAAAATGGGTCATTTATGTAGAAGAAATGTGAAATTATTTTTGAATTTGGAGCTTTCTAGACTGAGAAAAGCCAGAAAATGTATTTTTAGCTTATGTGGATGAAAGACAACAACTCCCAGAATGCACTTGCTTCACTGGCCTAGGAGGCCACGCCTACCGGTGACGCAAAATGACGATTTTTGCGTCATCGGAGGATTTTTTCCAGACAAAAAATACATAAATCTCTCGTCTCAGGGGGATATGAGGGTGGAAAGCACAGTAATTTAAAAATACTACAGGTTTCCTACTAATACAAAGCTTAATGCTAATTCCTGAAGTATCCCTTTAATATTTACATCTGAGAAGAGCTTGTGGTGATGGTAAGGGGTCAAAACATGCACGTAAAAGCCAGCGGTGCCAATCACAACACACTGGGCCAGCTAACCAACATCACAGCACATTTCGTCTTTCGAAAGGAGGGGCTTCATCGAAATATGAACTATACGGCGCGTTCGAGTCAGAATGGAAAGAGAGGTGCTGTAATAATGGAAAACACCCAGTGGCCTGGCCAGAGGAATTTATTGCTGAATAAAATAGATTGAGTCAGTCATATTTGTGTTGAGCACACTTATTAATCAGCGTGTGTTTTTTTCTACGCCGTGAAAATAAGTCACAAAATTGGTGTGGAAAGAGGCAGTGAATATCAACAAGGTACAAGATTGACTCTACATCATCAGAAAATGGAGTAGAGCTCCATTATCAGTCAAATAAAATAATGAGTCTGCATTATTCAAGAGGTAAAGTCTTTATGACCTTTAGTTAAAGGTTAAAGTCGCATTACATTTCATTGCATCTATTTTCTAAATCCATATTTTATTGTGATCTTATTGTGAACAATTCATCCATGTTTACGTTTCACTTTTTTCAAAACAATTTGACCTTGTACTGTTTAATCAAAATGTCATAAATGGACCTTCCAGAGAAAAAAACAACAGACTTTTCTCTGGTGACGTATGCAGGACATTTCCAGTTATTTAGTCCACTGAGAACTGAGCTGAGCTGGACGATGACATCACTGTATGTTTTCTGCAGAACAGCTTTATAGATGAAATTAACTAATTTAATAATTGATGATCTTTACAAAGGAACTGAATCAACGCTGAACAATGACAGTATTTTCTTTTAGAGCTGCTGTACAGCCAAAAAGAACTCTGTTTGCATCATTAAATCTTTTTCCTGTTATCACTGTAAAGCTGCTTTGAAACAATCTGTATTGTATAAAGCGCTATATAAATAAAGGTGACTTGACTTAGGGTACATTCATACAACAACGATGTACAACTAAAAGCGGAAAAGTTTTCCTTGGCGTTCTTCGCTTACAGAAGACAAATTAAAAAAAAACGCTGTATTATGCTGCCAGCCAGGCCAGTAGTTTTTAGTTGAAAACGGTGTCGTGTAAACGGACCCTCAAACCCACCCTTCACATTTTGAGTGCAATGCCCACATCTTACACATCACATTGCATTCGGATGTACTTCATAATATGGAACAAAAGATCTGTGGCTACTTTCATTTCATCGCAAGCTTAAACAGCATAATTCCCAAGAAAGGAGCCAGAATCACAGGCCAGGGGTAACATCAGTCAGCACCATCAGGAATTCAAGTAGGATCAAATAAAGAAAGAGAGTGAGGTATCACAGATTAGTTGAGAGCACATCCTACTCATATGTCTAATAATATTAGATTAAAACTGAGCCCGGAACAGTCTCTAACTTGATGGTGGTGATTTAGCCTGACCTTTAATGCTGCTTTACTTCCATTTAAAGCCTTACATCTTAAATTATGGTGATTCCTTTTGATCCAAGCATGGAAATTGTCTTTATGAGTGAGCTGAGCTCTTGACTGCTTCAATCCAGCTGCTTGATCTGGATATATGTCGTGATGTTTCATCTTCTGCCTTGCATTTAAATTAGGGAGTTCACACGTCTGAGGGATGAGGATCAGGACTGCTTTCAGCCAGCTCCCATCCCAGCGCGCTCACACACATACAACACCTGTCTATAAACACGCTCTTGCTGGGATACAAACAACTAGATTTAGCATTTTAATAATAGATAGGACAAATGGTCAAACACCCTTTTGAACATGGACAAACACCCATTTGAAAATATAATCACTTTTATGCAACGCAACAATCAAATATGAAGAGCTAATGACCCCCTTAATAGCTCATTAATGTCAGTAGGATAAACTAAAAGCATTGATCCGCTGGAGTGTGTGCAAGCGTATATAGAAAGAAGGGAGAAAAGCTTTTAGCTGCATTATCAGTCCTCCCCTTTGTGATGTCATAATGAGAGAAGATTGCCTAGCAACCCACACTGCTGCATAGAGACCGATAGATGGGGAATTTGAATGGCCCCTATGACATAATCTACAGATGAACACAGGTTCACCTGTGTGGAGCGAATCTTCTGTTGGTATCATCTCTCAAACTAAAGCAGTAAGCTTTACAGCAATTACTTTGGTAGTGATTTATCCTGACTAGCTCATATTTGCTATTCTCAAATGTATATGCATTATGCAAGTGTAATTGAACAGAAACAGAAACAACCAGCCTTCCTGTATGTGCATGGCAGCCGACAGCTGTTACATCAAAACAATTATGAAGCCAGGCCATTAAAGCAATTTAGAAACGTCAATATCACATAAGTCAGATGTATGGTGGCCAAGTGCACTTAAGACACATCCTTTGCTGGCCATAGTGGAAAACACTCTATACACATCATCTTTAGGCAAATAAAATAACTCTTAATGTAGATACTATGCTATAACTGGGAAAATAACTGAGACACAAAGACTGTGTTTATTTGTATGCGTTTAGCGTCTCATTCATTACCAGCAGGTCTTTGTAGGGCCATCTGCACTGCTACTCTCTCTTCCAAGAGATAAATAAGCACTGTTCTCATCTACACTGACAGGCCCGTGTCTGGCCACATGTGTCTGTGTGATTTTCCATCTTGATAAGTCATTATTTTGTCAATACACATTTCCTGCATTCTGACATGTGGCAAAATAACACAAGCAACAACAATCAAGTACTTGATTCGCTGATAGAGCAGCTTGGCTTGGCCAGACTGAAATACTGTAGCTTAACAGGCCCTAGGAACATCAAGGTCATGGGTTTGATTACCAGGGAATACATGTAATGATAAAACGTATAGCCTGAACGCTTTTTAAATCACTCTGGATAAAAGCATCTGCCAAATACATAAATGCACATACAAATAAATTGCATCAAGTGACTTGGCAAGCCAAACCCAAGGCAGAAAAGTGCCTTTCCTGGAGTGGATGTGGGACATTAGACACAAGATCACAATCTGCTGAGCTCTCAATGAAGTGCTGAATGAAATCAGAGAGAGAGCTGCGGGCAAGAGCCTCGCAGTGTCAGGATTCATCTGCGGTCATGTGACGGATTTCTATTGATAGAAATAGAATAGAAAGATTAGTGTATTTTTATATGCTTTACAGAAGTAATTTTATAGCAGAAATGTATGTAATGCATAATGTACAGTTAGCCAGCATAATCACAAAATAAACATCATGTGATGTACATCCGGAAGAGGTTTGTTTTGCAATAACTACTGGCTGACTACATTTTTCCACTTGTTATACGGCTGCTTACCAAATAGATAAACAGACATGAAAAAATTAGGTGGCAGAGACGAGGGTCAAATATACAGTTTAGTGATCATTATAAAAAATGTATAACACCATAAAAAAAAACAAGTAGCCATGTAATACGTGCACACTGGAAAATATATTTTGTTGTATTTACAGTAAAATTATGGCAGCTGTCTGCGTGATGCATAAATGCAAATGTAATTTACAATTAAAGGGGTCATTTAATGGTACATGCACTTTTACAAGTTGATTGTACTGAAATTGTACCATAAAATGATAAAAATCCATCCAGTGTTGCGTGAGCGAGCTGTGAATCATAGTCTGCGCGGACCGGCGCGGTCATTGTTGATATGCTGGAGCACTGTCTATGAGCAGAATGGCGTCTAAGCGATTGTGGTGTTCTGTTCTTGGGTGTAATAACGAACACAGTCATTTTGATGTTCCTAAATCTGAACCGCTGAAGACGCAGTGGCTGAGTTTGTTTTCGAAGGGAATATTCCCCACGAGCAACGTCAATGCTTTCATGTTTGCGCGAATCATTTCTCACCAGACTGCTTTATAAACGAGGGTCAGTTTGAGCTGGTTTTGCTAAGAAGCTGCTCATGAAAAAAGGATCGGTACCAGCTATTCGTGTTCCTGCTGAATCTCTAGAACAACTGAAGTGAGTGTAACGTTTTATTAAACTTTATATTAATATTTATATTAATCTTTGCAAATCGCTAGCTGCACGCTTCACAATGAATGCGTCTAAGGTTTACACTTAGGGTACATTACGGCATGTTTTCTATGTATGATGTTCTCAATATAATTCATAATCCCACGTTTATACTGAACAACGCGTTATGGTTATTGTGTTATTGTGTTACAAAGGGTGTACACACAGAACAGAGAGGCGGGGTGAGCAAAGCTCATTATCATTTAAAGGCATATGCACTGAAACGGCGTGCTGAAAACAGAGCTGTTTTTGACCAAGTAAAATAAGTGTTTTCTTACAATACTAATGAGAATTTTTAATTAAAGTATAATTAAATTTAGACCCTAAAGAATCATACTAGCTTGTACAAAAATTGCATTATATGACCCCTTTAACAGGTTTTTACTGTAGCATTTCTAAAACATTTTTTTACAGGGCAAGATGGATTAATTCTCATCAAAACACACACAGACTAACCTTGTATTGTGTAACCTTGTAAGAAAGTGTAAAATTATGCATGTTTGTTTGTACAGTGAAACAAAGCTTCACTGTCACTTCAGGGCACATTAAATGCAGCAGCAATTATCTGAGATTGTTGAGTGATTATGGAAATCACAATCCAGATTCATCATTGTGCCCTTAAGCAAGGCACACAGCACACAACCCCAGGGTGGCTCTGGAGTACAGTAGGTTGCTTTGGATAAAAAGCATCTGTTAAATGTTATGACCCATACCAGCCCAGGGTGTCCACTCCACCCAGTGAGAGCAGGTGGATCTGAAACAGAGAATCACTCTGAACACCCAAGAGACTCAAAACCAAAGCCATCCTGAGCTCCACCACACAGCTTACAGACAATCAGAAGACTGACCAATCAATCAATGACCTAACAGCAAACAGAATGGCAGGAGAGCCGTATGCTCTCTCTTCTGTAATGTGGTACACTTAGTGAGACTAGCATTAATGGAAAATGAAATGAAGGGCCATTTCCTGAAACATGAGCCATGCTCGATTACAGTAATCGGGTTCTCAATAACAGCTTCTCTTGTGGATATCTTGTTTAAGCAAGGGAAAGATGTAAACTGCCACCAAAAATGACAATGGCAAAACATGGAGGATAAATTTGGTATTATTGGATTGGTTATGTAACATTTCATAATATCCAGCCAGGGGTTTTGACAATATATAATTTCAATGAAATGATTAAATTGTTGTTAGAAAAACAGTGGGCTAAATATGTCTTATAATGATAAAAAAGTTGATTTCTGAAACTTGCTGATAAACAAACACCCTTTATCTTAATGAAAAGTATTTAAACACACACACACACAAACAAGCAATATTTCCTGACACTTTCACACAAAAAAAAAACATAGGCTACTATAATTGTCCTGAAACACCCCAGCTGTCAGTGAGGAAACTGAAAACTGAATCACCTTACTAACCCACTAGAATGAATCGGAGCAAGAGAGAGAGAGAGAGAGAGAGAGAGAGAGAGAGAGTTTGTAGCTTTTCTGTCCATTCACTCGAAGGTCACGCAGGTAAGAGATATGAGCGAGCGGTCACAGGTGCGGTTCCTTACCGTGGTGGTTCTGTTGTTGTTGTTGTTGATGTTCCTGCGGTTCGCCCGGTTCTTCCAGCTCGCCGAGTTCCGCCAGTCTGTGACCGGTGGCTGTCAGCTCCGCGCGCAGGTTCGCCACCTCCTGCTTCGCGCACTGGATCGCGCCATCGATCCGCTGCGCGAGCTGCTTATTCTCGTCCATCATTCTCCGGATCTTTGCCTGCCGGGAGAATCCACAGAACCCACGGAGCGTGTCATTTCGCCTGCTGCATCATAAGCACACTAAAATCCCATTCTGTCCTTGTGCTCTCTTTTTAAGCTCAGAAATCCCCCCAAATCCACAAGATGAGAACGGATATTCAGAGTCCCATACTGTCCTGTGTTTGGATATGGCTGTCAGAGAGAAAGATAAACAGTGAGAGACAAGAGACTTTGGAGAGAATAAAACAGCGTGCTTCACTAAACGAATCTTTCCGCCGCGCGCTCTCGTGGAGAGAGTTGAACGCACGAGAGACTCCAAGCGGCTCTTTAAACGGACTGTACCATCTGAGGAAGAGAGGAGGAGGGCACCCATCTAACAGAACGTCACATTTGCATCTTAAAGTAACGAACTAACTAACTATTTATTTATTTAACAATATAGGATTTAAAAATAATTTAAAGTAAATTAAAGTAAACAACTAAATAGATAAATACATTAGTTTATTTATTTAATTAGGGATGAATTCAGGTTGATTGGGACACTTTCCCCCTATTTAGCCCACTTTAAATATTTTTTTATATATAAAGGAGAAATGAAAAAAGGCTATGGTATAAAACAGCTAATAATAATAAAGAAATGGTAGTAATTGTAATAATAAATGATATAAATATAAAATGTAAAAAAACAACACTCATTAAATAGTTACCTTTCGATTAATAATTAGGTTTTCTCCCCTCAAAAGCCTAGATCAAATATCATCTTTGATAGATTTTTTTTCTTCTAATTGTATATACCAAATTCATTTTTACATGTATATAGTTCTGTACGACTGAGTGAAACCATCCCAGAAGAAATGTGCCTGTTTTAGGTTTGGCTACAAAGGCCGCATTTTCAAAAATGTGCTCACAAATATGTGAAACCTACTTGTGAGGATATTTGAAGTGTTCCTCACTGTATGAGAGGCTCATAAATCTGCCGAATTATGTTCCGCTTTAAAACTTATAAAGTAAGTTGGTTTATGTGAGGGTTAAATATTACTGTTGGATATAGTAAATTTTATTAATGGGAAAAATGGGAAAAATATTGTATTTAAAGACCCTCGCTATGGCATATAAGTCTTTATGTGTGACACTCATCCTCACTCATCCATCTCTTACTTCATACGTCTCCCACATACATTTATTTGTTTTATATCAAACCATAAGGGAGAAGAGGATAAGCCGAGGCATTCAAAGTGTTTGTGAGACTTAGGCTACAGTATGTGTGTGACAGAGAGAGAAAGAGCATATGTTTTGTTCTACTGTACCCACTCAAATTCTTCACTTCAATCATCTCTGAGACAGCAGAATAGTGCGGTTTTTGGAGAATGGTATGAATGTGTGTGTGTGTGTGTGTGTAAGAAGTTTCAAAAGCCAAAGCAAAATAAAGGACTCATTTCAAAAATCCCCTTTATGCCACTTTCTGCTAGAGAATCCTTTTTCTTCATTCCCCTGTATAAACAAAACGATTCCACATTAATGGGAATCCCAAAAGCTTACTGACTGTGGTCAGTCCTGTCACATCTGGGTGGAACCACAATAGATCATCTGCTCATTCTCTCTTTCATGTTAATCACAATGTCATAATGTCAAACTGTCTCTGAGACTTGGCTTAAAAGATTGCTGACCACACCCAAAGGCAGTAACAATCTGACAACATCCTCTTAACATCCATCACCTTCTAAAAAGTATTCCATTGGGATCCCAGTTCAATATTATCTGCTTTTAGTGAAAAGCTGAATCATGGCTGCCATTGAATTCGTTTTTTTTCTTGTGACCTTGACTATGTTCAGTATAAAATGTAGTATGCATACTGTGCACAGTACGCACAAAATACTTGGATGTCCTCATGCATTTAATATTGTGTATCAGTGCAGTATCACATCAATTTGTACTATCTCATAATGCAATGCACTCAATCAAAGCCCCTTTAGGGCAGGCATTTCACTCAGCTGCAGTGACGCAATTACTTTACCTGTTGGCGATTGGCTGTTTTATTTCGAAGGCGGGGCTTATTCTGCCATATTGTGCATTGCACTTTCTCCCATTCATAGTCATAGGAGTGCACTATCTTTGTAGATCTAAAGTCTTTGATTCAACCTGATCTTCTATTTCCAAAATGATGAATACCGGTAATCTCTTATTTTTAACATCACTATCTTGACTCATTATTTAATCAGACTGCCAAAAGGTCATGTGACAACAACGTAGCATACTACTCTTTTTGTTTTTCATAAAGGTGAAGTCACATTTACCATTGCTCTGTGAAGTTTCATTGGCACAATTCAGTCATTTCAATAGGAATCTGCACAATCAGGAGTTTTGAATGAGGGCAAGATTTTGCATCAGGTACTATGTGAATTCACCGCAATGACCAACAGAAATCTGCTTGCTTTGAAAGTGACTTCTGTGTGAGCTGTGCTTCATGCATCGGATTGACAATGGACAATTGACCTTTTTTCACACAAAACTTTTCTGCTCTGTTCTCCCAAAAATAGCAGCTAGTATACAGTGCACAGTATTCAGTAAGCAATGAGATATTACATTACAAGTCTTTTTTCCTGTGTTAATTTAGTCCCACGTCACGTCCCTGACCAATGTCCTCACTGACCACATCCCTCTTAGGATGCATGATGTTGACCACCGGCTGCAAATAATTGCTGCTCAAGTCACGTGGGTGAATGTATAAATCAAGCAGATAAAACACTGTTAAAGAGAATACGAGTACCATATATGACTGGAGGTGAGCAGCACACTGCGAGAAATGTAACACATGCATTCAGCTTGTATTTTGAAGCAGATGACAACACCTCCCTCTGTTTATGACATCACTTCCTCCGGGCTGCTGTCAGAGTGGTGTGTGAGGGTGACATTCAGCTGTCTCTCTCAATGTGTTTATTGTCAGTCACAAACAGCTCCAAAATTCCCTGATGGAGGACGGTTTTCCCCTGACCTCTTCAGTACTTGAATAACTGTCTTCACCCAAAAATAAACATTCTGTCATCATTTACTCACCCTCATGTCGTTCCAAACCTGTATGATTTTCTTTATTCTACACATAAATAAAACAAAAGAAGATAATTCGAAGAATGTTGGTAACCTAAACATTTTGGTTAAAACTGAATTCCATTGTATGGACAAAACAAACGACATGCGGGTGAATAAAGGCCCCAATATACTTCAAGCAAAATTGTAGAACGAACTGATGTCATGTCATGTTGTTCGTTTAGAGATTGTTTTGGGAGTCCGAAACAGCTTGCCAAAGCAATCTAACCGGAAAAGTTCACTCCAACTGGTAAACCTTGTGACAATACCACTGGTCCGTGGCGATTACATTATAGATGTGCTGCTCCGAGGCTCCGCCTTTATTGACGTGGAAATATTCTCTGGTTCATTTCTTCTGTTTAGTCCTTTGAGGTAAAAACATGATCACACTGGAAAGCTGCTTTATATTATTATTCATCTAAACACTACATCCAGCAGTGGGATGTTCACTGACAGTATTCTTGACTATACTTCATTGACTATACTTCAAACTTCTTTTTACCCCTAAGCAAAGAACAAAATAGAAAATTTGGACTAAACCGCACAATTCATGGATTAGTTTCACGATCTCTTTATGATCTCTTTGAAGTGTCAAAGTGGTTGTTGCGTAGCTGTCAATGGAGGGACAGAAATTGCTCAGATTTCATTCAAATATCTTCATTTGTGTTGCGAAGATGAGCGAAAGTTTTATGGGTTTGGAACAACTTAATGGTGAGTAAACAATTACAGAAATTTAATTTTTTATTGAACTATCCCTTTAAGAGATGACAGAATTTTCCCTTTCCCTTTAAATACTTTAAATCCCAGAGCCAGAGTCTCTCATCTAGCAGCTGTTTTATGAAAGATCCTCCTCACCATTTGAGAAACAGAGTTTTTCATCATGCCTGATTTTAATTACTACTTTCTGGCTTTGCTTTAATGAGATTTAAGAGAAAGAATGAGATCCCATTTTTCTTATTTACACTTTTTTCCTAATCTCCTCTGGTTCTCTTTGTCTTCTCTTTATGCCCCTCTGAATCTTCCTCTCCCTTGTCCTTTGCCCTCTCCCTTTCTCTCCGTCTCTCTCTCTCCGCTCTGCTGAACAGGAAAATGAGGAGAGGAGAGACAATTAATGTATCTCTTCCACATCCAGACACAATGGACCAGTCAGACCCTCGCATATACACCTATCGAGACACTTACTAAGCATCTTGCCCTGATCTCAAACTGACTCAGACCTTAAACACAAACCTGACACACATGCACGCAACCGCTAAAACAATTTGTTGTGGAGTTTGAGGCACTCATCCGAGCTGGGCTCATCACCATGGTAACAGCCGGCCCTCTAATGTCAGTCAGGTGTTTCTTTGGTGACCATGTGTTTCTGATTGGTTGTAGGCCTTCTGGGATATCAGAAGCAGATGGCATTATGGGAAACGTTAGTCATTTGTGACATGTGCCCTCTGAGAACCAGCTGGGCCTTTGCACACTGACCAGTGTGTGTGTGTGTGTGTGTGTGTGTGTGTGTGTGGTGAGTTAGACTTGATGAGGAATAGCAAATTGACTCTAGCAGACCTTATCAGTCCCCCAGGGACTCACCGTTGAGATTAGTCTGGACCTTGCTTGGTCCCGTCTAGGCCTGATTCATATCGAGGGCCATTACTGTGTAGCGTGAGGCTTGAATCGGCAAGGTTTTTAATCATCAAGTCACGATAAACCTTGTAACCCTATTAAAAGCTCGCTCGAAATAAATGTGTTTATGTGTGAGTGAACGGCGTGAGAAGTGAGAGTGTGCTTCGGGATATTAAAAATTGCAGGAAAAGGACAGGAAGATGGCAGGAACATTATCATTTCCAGCCCCCCTTTGGCCTTGAGTGGCAGGTTGGCTGATGGATCTCTGGTTTGGGAAAGGGGGGAGGTTTCGGCGTTTGATTCGGCCAGGCGGAGCAGATGGGATAGGGAAATTGTCTGTCCAACCACACATTATACAACAAACACAAACACATTCTCACACCTACTGTATACTGGAACACTCAATTTCACACTGACCAACACAACATTCTACGGCATATTTTGGGGGGAATTTTACAGATTATGAACAAAAATATACCAAATGTTTTTGAAAGAAATGTTTTTTGCTCACCAAGACCGCATTTATGTACTCAAAAATACAGTAAAAAAAAAACATACAAAAACGGTGAAATACTATTACAATGTAAAATAACTGTTATATTTAAATATTTTAAAATGTAATTTATTCCTGTGATGGCAAAGCTGAATTTTCAGCATCATTACCAGTCTTCAGTGTCACGGATGATCCTTCAGAAATCATTCTAATATGCTGATTTGATCCTCAAGAATCATTTCTTATTATTATAAATGTTGAAAACAGTTGTCCTGATTAAAATTTTTTTGTGGAAACCCTAAATATTTTTTTATAAGAAGTTCAAAAGAACAGCATTTATTTGAAATAGAAATTGTTTGTGATGTTATAAATGTCTTTACTGTTCCTTTAAATTTATTTCATGCATCCTGGCAAAAACACTTTTGAACGGTATAGTGTCTATAAAGTAATAATGTATATAAAATATACATAAAGGAACATAATTGGCCATACCTGTGCATTGAGCTGCAGGTGTGTCGTGAGTGTCATGGCTCTCTGAAGTGCTCTTCTTTTGATAAGCAGTGATACCTGCTCTTCACCTTCCAGATTCTTCCTCCACCCATATAAAGGAACCTTCTCGTTCAAACTGCACAAAGACTGACCCTCTGGAGAAGAACAAGCATTCATGTAGGCCTACATACACAATTAAAGCACTAGCAAATAGCTGATAAAGACAAGCCTCGCCAAGTCTTTGCAAAATAAAGCTTTTAATGTTGTTTATGTGTCTATTTGGATTTTTTAATATGCTTTAAGACAAACCCTGTGCCAACTTATAAGTCAGCACCATTGCTCCTTAAAACTGTAGTGAACCAAAAAATCGGTTTAAAATCGCTGGTTTCTGACGTCACAAATTACCTTGTAACAATCACGTCAATGTGTGATCGTCAACGAGTGGATCTGAGCTGGTTTGAGTGAGTGTGGGCGGGGCTAATTAGCATAGTAGTCGAACAGCTTATACTAAAGCTATTTTATGGCAATAATAATTTTTTTTTTCAAGGAAAAAACTGTTTAAAAACATTTTGGTGATCAAAGATGAATGGCTGTATTAACGCTGACAGTATCTGAGTGATCCCTGTTTTCCATTTGGACAAAGTTGAAGTTAATTAGCATTTCATTTCTGTTTAATTTAATGAGTTTTAAATTAAGTTGAGCTTTAATAAGCAGCACATCTAGGCTGGTAGCAGAATCTCCTTGTCACAAAGAGATTGTGTGTCTTAAATGGAGCCGTACACCCCACAAAAATGATAGGCTAATTATTTACTCACCCTCATTTTGTGCCAAATGCAAACTTTCATAGTATTTTTCAAGTTATTCAATTATTCATTTTATTCATACTATGGAATTCAATGCTGTCCATCAACTTTGGTTGCACATATTCTTCGAAATATCTTCTTTTGTGTTCAGCAGAAAAAAGAAATTAATACAAGTTTACTTGAGGGTGAGTAAATGATGACAGAATTTTCATTTTTGGGTGAACTATCCCTTTAATTTTATTCAATATGTCATGGTCACATTTATTTTGAATTCACAATATGTAAATAATTTACAGATTATTCAGTTAGATGTGTCATTCTTTTCAACTTATTTAAATATTAAACTAAATTAAACTGACTTAAATCTTGTATAACATTAAAAAGTTGAAAATTGCTTAACTTATTTTGATGAATTAAAGCAATGTAAAAACATGTTGTCATAACTTATTGATCATAATTTTACAGTGTAAAAACAGACAGTTTTGCTTTAGTGTACAATATTTTCTGTATCTGAAGGCATTAATAAATTAAGCAAAATATTTTTAAAACATATATACACACACACACATATATATATGTATATATATATATATATATATATATATATATAATGGTCAAGAGACTCAAGAAGCAATATCCACAAAAGGACAGGAACAGTTTCTAGCATACTGAACAAATGAGTGAAAGTTAAATCTTAATTGTACAACGAAAGGAGCAGCTCACGCGTCAGAATTTATCACACCATAAACATCTGAATCACTCACATATTACTTCATAAATATACAGACATACTTTATTGCCTTTAGAGTCATATTTTTCCTCTCATCTTTTATGCTCTTTACTATCAGGTAAACAAAGAACCAAACCTGAACACACACAGCCTACATGTCTATTGAAAAGGAAAAACCAATTTAAAAAAGTACCTTGTGTCTGTTGTGATGGTTACAGACCACTACAGCTTAAGGCATTTCATTAGCTGATGACAGATGCTTGAGTGAAATTAGACCACTTATCTTTTGGAGTGCTTTAATAGATGCATGTTAATTAATCTAAACAACGCTGACAGGGAGAAGTAGGCCTAGCCTACGGACAGACGACATAGGCTAAATGTCACTGAATGCTAGCATCAGCTCTGTCAAGGAGACTAGGCAAGAAGTTTAGTTCAGAGCAAGGGTTCCTTGTATTTCTGATATCAGATGTGTGACTCTGATGAAACAGAATGTTTGACATGCAAATATTGACTGTCAGTCGTATAATGTTGAAGCACATCCCTAATTTTCAACCGCAACAAAATGAATGTACGTGTCCGTGCATCTTCACCAGCACCACTCCAAAACAGATAAAATACTGCTATTGAGTCATGATACCACTCTTTGTGTACTATGATAAACATAAAATTAGGCCTACACTCACTGTGGAAACAGGTGATGAGGGAAAGTCTGGGCTAATGCATAAATGCTTTGCCTTGATTGTAAATTCAATTACAAACAGAATCGAATCTGTTTTTGTGTGATTATAGGTTCTATAAATACTATGCATGAACGTACCTGTGCGTTTTTGTAATTCTTTGCATTTTATATGGAAAAAATGTTTGTAATGTACTTCCGTGGTAATAGTCTACTTTGAGGATTTATGTCGCCCTCTAATGGTCATATATCACTAAACAAGAGCAAAACAAACTGATCACAGGATTCCTCAATATACTGCCTATCATTCTATTCCAATTAATCATCTAGTATTTGTTCATACAGTCCAGCAGTAAGGAAAAATGAAATATAAGGTATTAATATACACAACATTCAATTTTGCCTGAAGAAACGTCTTCCTTTAATATTCTTTCTCACCTCAAAACAAGTGTGAAGAGAGAATTTTATACAGTGAGATTCCAAACAGCAATGAAAAAACATTTTGTACAGTTAGAAAGAGCGAGAGTGATAGATGTCTCACACAACACAGACTATGTTACACCAACAGAAATCATTTTAAGGGACAGATCAAGTAGAAATTGCTCATTAATATTTGTTTACAGCGTTCAATGTTGTTCAATGCCTGTGCTAAAGTGTGTGTGTGTGTGTGAGAGAGAGAGAGAGAGAGAGAGAGAGAGAGAGAGAGAGAGAGAGAGAAACACAAAGGTGTCAGACAGACTATATAAAGCTTCTGATATAATAAGAGCTGACACCAAAGGTCAGAGAACTGAAGCATCTCCAGTGTCCCTCTGTTCTTTAGAGATACACAAATAATCTACTGCAGTGATGTCAAAACATCCTGTTGTGTTGTATTTAAATGATCTGAAGTGAGGGTCCTTGCGATACGTCATGTTTAACTGCTGCCCTTTGGTCACTGTGCTGATGGCCACTCGAGTACATCTGGGCAGAAGGCCCTGCCACTGCAGGAAAACGTATCCAAGAGGCTTCTGCTGATGTGATCCTACAACACTCAGGGGGAAAAGCCCGCAGGGTAAAGGAGCGGAGCGAATGCAGCCAGGCGAATGAGTGTGCTGACATCCAGCATCTACAGAAAGTACAGAAACTATACAGTCTTGGAAAGGCAATGTGCGTGTGTGGAATAATCTGCCTCATCATTTGTAATCACAAAAGTTGAAGAAGTCCACAGCAAAGCTGAGAATGGCGCAAAATTAACATTCTTGCACTGCAGTTTTTCTTTTGCCTCGACCAGAGAAATCAGGTTGATTTAGACTTCCACACATGCAAGCAATCAAGTGACAACAGCCCTCTCTCTCTCTATATATATGTTTCTATTTCTTTATTTTTCTCATGCTAATTTGACAGTATCCTTGAAGGCTTGAGGTCACACTCTAAAGTAACAATCACTGTCGAATCAGCATCTCAGTCTGTGTCCAAATCCGACAAAAATTTACATAGCACATTAGCCACAAAACAACAGTCTGTTCTGAACAGAATTACTTTAGAATTCTGGTAAAACTTACAATGAGTTTATTATATAATGTAATGGGGATCTCAACACATCATGAACAATGAATTTTATAGCATTTATTAATCACTTTATATTTAATGACATTTATTTATTTCATTCATATGTAATCAGATGTAACAAAGACTATAAGCTATTCATTATGTGTTCATGTCGTCTAATTTTAATAATGTAAAAAAAAACATGTATAAAAAAGTGCATTAACTAATGCAAAGTATAAAACCTTATTTTAAAGTGTAAATAACAATAAATAAACAGAAGGAAATTGAATTTATAGAATTAAAGTAGCATTATATTAAATAAATATACCGCCCCGTTTGCCGAGGATGCATCGAGAGGTGACTTGTGCGGACTTGAGACAGCCAGGTATCCCAGAATGCATCTCGCACCAACCAGCAAGCGTCAATAGCAGAGGAGAAAACCCGCGTAATATCAAAATACTACTGTTATTGTGTCATGAAATGTAATTTTAAGAGTGTTTCAGGCGAGAATGTGGTTGTTTAAAACTCAAATCTGTGGTTTATTTATAAAGATAGCGCCTATTTGAAAAATGTCTCTGACGTTTTCGGAGTTGTGACATCCAGGCGTTCACCGCGGGTGTTCAACGCTCATCAACCCCGACTGGAACAGCTTTTCCTCGGCTAGTGCTTGACGTTTGCCGCTGGCTCTGATGTCTCTAGTCTAGTGGATAAACTTGACGTATAATTCGTCTTGTGTATAAGTCGATCTTTGGTCTCATTAATCTATTGTTTGTTCCTTGGCAAAAAATTGTTTCATAACTTTATATATTTAGGCTATTTAACTTTAACTTTGTAGCCTATTAGAGAGCTTATTTATGTTTGAATTGTTTGCCTTATTTATCATTGTAGATATTATTGATCATTAAAACTGACATTTAACAAAAAGAGACAGGGTTGTGTAATTTTATTTTATATACTTTAATATATATATATATTTATATTTATTTTAACATTCTCTTCACTATGTACAATAAAATAAAATGACACAACCCTGTCTCTGTTTGTTAAATGTCAATAAAAATAAATAATGTTTCATATTTTTAAAATGAAAACAAAAATATCATGTTCATGTTGTTATAAATATATGCAGTGAAGATAATACGCGTTGCCTGAACCACATGGTCATTCATTAGGCTACTATGTTTAAGATTTTTAAATTAAAAGAGGCAGGGTGGTGTTTTATAACATATTTCGTTTTATTGTTGACGAAAAGCAGAGTGTTAGCATATTTCGTTTTATTCTTGCCTAAAATATACATAAAGATAACCGGAGTAGCCAGAGCGAGCTGAGTGACGCGATCAAGAACGCACTGTTCCATTTGCAGAATAACTGGACTCGCGTCCTCTCGTCCTCGGGAGTTCGTTCTCCTGAGTCGAACTTGGCAAGTCCGAACTACCAAGGACGCAAGTCCGAAGTTTGCGTACTTGGTATTGAGAAACGGCCATAGGGTGCTTCTCAATATCCCTCCTCGGGTGCTTCTCATTTCTTATTTGTGCATCCTCGTTTCCTTTTCTCGCTTCCTTTCCTCGCGTCTCAGCTCCACCCACCCCCTGTAGGACGCGAGGGAAGGCTGCAAGGGAAAAAAAATGAGGACGGAGGAATTGAATGAAAGCTTTTTTTATACATTGGAATACTTGATCACTCGAACGCCACTTCACTGCGTCATCAGCAGCGCTCAAAGGATCTGCCCTTATGTTGTTAAAGTTTGTTTATTTAAGAAATTCATAATAAATAATAATAAAGCAAGATACCTTGTTGAAATATGTGAGTTGTGTGGTTTATGTAAACTACAAAAGTAAAGTATAAATTCAAATGATTGTGACAGATGAGATGGGGGAGGAGAATTGATACGTGCGTCATGTTTAGTCGATAAAACTCTTCCGCAAAGGGTACCTGTGTATCCTCGCTCATGACTCCTCTGGAAGCCCTCGATCCTCGCGGTGCAATTAGAGAATTGAGATGTCCTTCAAGATGGCTGAGCTCGATCGGTTTCCGGGTCATAGGATGGAGGACGGAGGAGCGAGGAGACGAGGGGGGATATTGAGAAGCACCCATAGACGCCCTATTGCCGCTTTGGAACGTTGCTGCGATACGTCAACGGGTCGCCATTTTGCGGAGGGCAAGACTGCACTGTAATCAAATGTAAGGAAACGCGTGAGCTGCGTTTTTTCTGGATAAAAACAAACTGTTTTTACATTTATCAACCGATTTCAGTGGTTTGTATGTGGTGTACAAAAAGTTCCATCTCTAGTTATTTAAAATCTCGATAGTTAGACTTGTAAAATATATATTTTTTAATAAAGAATGGTCAAAGCTCAGGCTTGTCATGTATTTGGCTTTTTATTCTTGGATAAGAATGGTGAAGACCCCCATACTGAGATATAATTTAAGTTTTCTTATTGTGGAAAAAGCATTTTTTGTGATTGACCAGATTTTAGCAATAACAAAGATAACTGATGGATCCTTTATGATAATACATATGTTACGGTACAACTATAGTGCAATGCAAATCGACTCGGTTACTAACGTAACCTCGGTTCCCTGAGAGGAGGGAACGAGTATTGCGTAATAGCTTATGCTATGGGAAAACTCCTTTTCTCGAGAAATATTGAAGTCTTTATGTAAAACGCATTGCAGCTGCACAGCATACAGCAATGAGCGAGGCAGCTCGGTCATTGGCTGTGCTGCGGCAACTTGCACGAACCAATAACGGGGCGACTCTGAACCCGCTTCCAATGAGCGTGCTTCGCGCCCACGCGCGTCAGAGCCCGCCAAGATAGGCGTGGCCAAGGGCTATATATTGAGCGCCCCGTCGTCTGAGTTCTTTAGGTTCAATCGACTGAAGCAAACTGACCAAGCACAAGCACGGCAGATTACGCAATACTCGTTCCCTCCTCTCAGGGAACCGAGGTTACGTTAGTAACCGAGTCGTTCCCTTTCGAGAGGTTCCTCCTATTGCGTAATAGCTTACGCTATGGGAACGCCATGTAAAACGCCGTGCGTGCTGACTTCGCTCTATTAAGCCGGAGGCAGATGTCTGAGCCTTCGAGCAAAGTAATTATCCAACGAGCCAGCCGAAGGTGGGCTTTATAAAAGGACAACTTGGAACGGCCCGATGGGCGTCCAGAGACACACACAAGCACATTTTTATGTACTGTCATGTATGAAAAATCCTCTACATCAGTCAAAGACGGATTCTATGAGGGAGGAGACAATGCTCAGCATGTACACACCCCAGCCTATGCATAGTTAGACCGACAGTATGTTAGAGTGCAATGAGGGGACCTGTAGGTTATAAAACCTGATAAATGTGGACGGTGAGGCCCAGCCTGCAGCCGCACAAATATCTTGAATGGGTATCCCACTCGACCACGCCCACGAGGAGGCCATGCCTCTCGTAGAGTGAGCTCTGATGCCCAAGGGGCACTGAAGGCCCTTGGCTTCATAAGCCAGCGCTATAGCATCAACTATCCAGCGCGATATTCTTTGCTTTGACACAGCCAGACCTTTAGTGCGGCCGCCAAAGCATACGAACAACTGCTCTGTCTGTCTGAACAGGGCAGAACGTTCCAAATATACTCTGAGTGCCCTGACCGGGCAGAGTAAATTAGCGTCACTTTTGTCTGCTGGGGACGATAGCGCGGCCAAAGATATCACCTGTGCTCTGAAAGGAGTAGAGAGCACCTTAGGAATATACCCGTGTCTTGGCCTGAGGACAACCCTGCTGTCGTTAGGTCCAAACTCCAGGCAGGTAGCGCTTGATGACAGCGCGTGCAGGTTGCCCACTCTCTTGACCGAGGCGAGAGCCAGCAAGAGAGCAGTTTTGAGCGAAAGCTGTTTAAGGTGCACAGTTCGGAGGGGTTCGAACGGGGCATGCTTAAGTGCGTCCAGGACCGTGGCCAGGTCCCAAATCGGCACCGAGGGGGGGGCGTGGGGGATTTATCCTCCTGGCGCCCCTCAGGAAACGAACAACTAGGTAGTTTTTCCCTAGTGTGCGTCCTTCGACCGGTTCATGTGATGCCGCTATGGCAGCCACATATACTTTGAGCGTGGAGGGGGTGCGCCTGCCTCCAACAGCTCTTGTAAGAAAACGAGCACACTCGGTACTTCGCATGTCTCAGGATTCAGGTTCCTGGATTTACACCAGTCACTGAACACCTTCCATTTCTGGGCATATAAGCGCCTCGTAGAGGGCGCTCGCGCCTCAGTGATGGTTCTCAACACTCCACTGGGGAGGTTCCCGGGAATCCGTTGAGGGGCCACGCATGGAGGGCCCACAGATCGGGGCGGGGATGGAGGATCATCCTGTTGGCCTGCCTGAGGAGATCTAGCCTCAGTGGAATCGGCCATGGGGCAGATTGCATCATCTGCATCAGTTCTGGAAACCACGTCTGGTTCTTCCAGAGTGGGGCTACCAGGAGCACCGCACAATTTTCCTCCCTGATCCGACTGATGACCTGAGGTAGCATCGCGACCGGAGGGAAGGCATACAGCGCGCGGCTCGGCCAGACTTGGGCGAGCGCGTCTGTGCTCTTTGAAAAGAAGAGAGGGCAGTGCGCATTTTCCTTGGAGGCAAAGAGGTCGACCTCTGCTCTGCCAAAGGTTTGCCATAACCACTGAATCGTCAGGGGGTGGAGAGACCATTCTCCTGGGAGAACTTTGTCTCTGGACAGCATGTCCGCTCCCTGGTTCAGAACACCTGGCACATGCGCTGCTCTCAGCGAGCGCAGGTTGCGCTGGGACCATAGGAGGAGCTCCCTGGCCATCGAGTGCAGGGAGCTCGATCTGAGTCCACCCTGACGATTTATATGCGAGACTACCGTCATGTTGTCCGTTCGGACTAGGACGTGCTCGTCCTTCAGGTACGGGAGCAGGGCTCTGAGAGCCAAAGCGACCGCTTTCACCAAAGCGGCAGTGGCTCAGCGGTTCATGTGGGTTGTCTACAGACCGGAAGGTTGGTGGTTCAATCCTCGGTTCCACCTGACCAAGTGTCGAGGTGTCCATGAGCAAGACACCTAACCCCAGCTGCTCCCGACGAGCTGGATGGCGCCTTGCATGGCTGCCGTCGCCCGTCGGTGTATGAATGAGTGAGTGAATGGGTGAATGTGAGGCAAATGTAAAGCGCTTTGGTGGCCATTGGGTCTGTGAAAGCGCTATATAAATGCAGTCCATTTCAATTCCAGACAGTTTATATGTACGCGCTTCTCCGGGTTTGACCACAAACCGGAGACAGGCCTGCCCTCGTAAAGGGCCCCCCAACCTATTTTGGAGGCATCTGTCGTGATCATTTTTCTCCTTGTGTTCACGCCCAAACTCACGCCGGACTGATACCAGTCGACAGCTTTCCAGGGCATCAGGGCTTTTATGCAGCCGTGATTTGCTCTGATTAAAAAGTGGCCCGAGCGCCACGCGTGAGTGGGGACACGGCTTTTGAGCCAGCGTTGGAGAGGACGCATGTGCAACAATCCTAGCTGGAGTACAGCTGATGCTGAGGCCATGAGACCGAGCATCCTCTGAAATCGCTTGACGGGGGCGCGCGCACCCGCTCTGAACGATGTTGCAAGGCGCCGGATAGTGAGCACGCGTTCTGATGAGAGGCGCGCTGTCATCTGCACTGAGTCTAGCACTATTCCCAGAAAAGAAATATTCTGGCTGGGGGATAGCATGCTCTTTGCAAAATTGATTTTTAGACCTAGGCACTCTAGATGACTGATAATCCAAGACCTGTGTGTCACTAACTGGCTCTCTGATTGTGCTAGTATTAGCCAATCGTCGAGATAATTTAGTATTCGCACTCCCCGCTGTCTCAGGGGGGAAAGTGCTGCATCCATACATTTCGTAAATGTACGGGGTGCCAGTGACAGGCCGAATGGTAGTACTGTGTACTGGTATGACTGTCCCTCGAAAGCGAATCTCAGAAATGGCCTGTGATGAGGCGCTATTGGAATGTGAAAGTAAGCGTCTTTCAGATCCACTGACAGAAACCAATCCCCCGGGCGAACTTGCGCGAGGATATGCTTGGTTGTTATCATTCTGAATGAGCGAATCATTACAGCTTTGTTCAGATGTCTGAGATCTAGAATGGGGCGGAGACCGCCATCCTTTTTCGGGACGAGAAAATATCGGCTGTAAAAACCTGCCTCACTCAAAGAGGGGGGAACTGTTTCTATAGCGCCTTTCTCTATCAGTTTGAGCATCTCGGTGCGTAGAACATGTGAAACATCTTTTCTCACTTTCGTCTCTACCACTGCTGTGAAGCGGGGCGGTCTGCGAGCGAATTGGAGCGAGTAATCGTGGTTTATTATGTTCAAAACCCATTTCGGCATGTCGGGGATATTTTCCCAAGCTTTCGCTCGCACAGATATGGGCTAAATGCTGGCCGGGGGCGTGTCGCAGTGACGTATGGCTCCCGCCAGCGAATCGTTCTGTGTTAATACCGAGCTCACAGCTCTCAGCGGCGCGGGCGCGCGCTGAGCAGCTCTGTTGAATGCCGAGTGCAGGGGTGCGTGTGAGATTACAGGCACGCTCGCTGTAATGCTCACAGAGTGAGATGGGGAAATGTTTAACACTGTGTGTATAGTGCTTATGGGTGGGGGTGCATAGACTGTGGTAGGCAAGCGCGCCACTTTCATAAAACTTCCCGCTCGTGGCGGGAGGTTTTTGGCCATATAAACAGTGTTTGTGAGTTGGGGTGCGTGCATAACAGCGGGCACACGCGCTACTCTTATACAACTTCCCGCTTTTACTGGGGAAGTGTTTATAACTGTGGGAACAGTGCTTGTGTGTAGTGGTGCATACGTGACAGTTGGCACACAATCTACATTTATGGGGCGTCCAGCCTGAGCTGGGAAAACATTTGGCACTGTGTTTACAGTTTTGATATGTGGGAATGCGCAGTTTGGTGTGGACACGTGACCCTTTAATGACACAGGCAGAAAATAGCTCTTTATGTGATTTCTGTGTGTCGCCGTAAAAACAGCGTTTGTTTGCAGGTGGGCGAGCTGTGTGGCTGGCACATTGGCTGCTGTATAGACATTTCCAGCCGCCTGTAAGGGGACTGGGTAATGCTTTAAACGTTTTGGAGAGAACGGTCCGGCTCTTGCGAGACACGCGCTCTCCCTTTTTCTCCCTGTAGCTAGGAGGACTTACGAGGCTCTGGGTTCAGCACAATCTTGGGCCGAGGTCCCCGTCGCTCGGGCGGTTGTCTCCTGTTGGCAGAGCGCGAGCGGCGTCGAAAATCCGTTTCAGGTTTGGGATGAGAGACGGGGGGCGCCGTCTTAGCTCGCTGCTGTTGAGGCGGCCGTTGGCGGCTCTGCGATGAGCTAGATCGCTTGGGCAGGAAGTGACGCATAGCCTGTGAGTCCTTACGGGCTTCGGTGAAGCGCTCGGCGAACTCCTTCACCGCTGGTCCAAACAGGCCGCTTTGGGAGATAGGCGCATCGAGAAATGACGCCTTATCTGCATCCTTCATCTCTGTTAGCGTCAGCCACAGATGGCGCTCAAGGACAGTCAGGTTAGCCATAGCACGGGCGATGGATTGGGCGGTGGCTTTTGTAGCTCGCAGCGCTATGTCAGTGGCGCTGCGTAGGTCCTTAAATGCCTCAGGATCGGGTCCAGACTCGTCCATACTGCGGAGAAGTTTGGCTTGAAACACCTGGAGGACAGCCATAGAGTGAAGCGCTGATGCAGCTTGGCCGGCGGCGGCGTATGCGCGACCGGCGAGAGCTGGAGTAGACCGGCAAGGCTTCGAGGGATGAGAAGCTTTAGCTTTCCATCCAGAGTTGGAGGGTGGACACAGATGATTGGCCACAGCCTCCTCGAGGGGCGGAGTCCCCTCATAGCCTCTTTCTTTCGCGCCGTCCACAGAGGAGAGCGACAAAGAAAAAGAAGGCTTCAGGCGAGCTATGGCGGGCTCTGACGCGCGTGGGCGCGAAGCACGCTCATTGGAAGCGGGTTCAGAGTCGCCCCGTCATTGGTTCGTGCAAGTTGCCGCAGCACAGCCAATGACCGAGCTGCCTCGCTCATTGCTGTATGCTGTGCAGCTGCAATGCGTTTTACATAAAGACTTCAATATTTCTCGAGAAAAGGAGTTTTCCCATAGCGTAAGCTATTACGCAATAGGAGGAACCTCTCGAAAGGGAAAGTAAATATAACATAAAGTGAGAAGTAATAGTAAATAGTTTAGTCAATAAAATAAACAAATAGTATACAGCAAATAAAATAGTAATGAATAGTATAATTATATAATATCATAAGTACAATAATACAATCATAAAAATATTGATAATAGCATATAGTTTATTAATAATACTATAATAATAGCAATAGAATAATAAATATCAATTACAGAATATATACAATAAAAAATAAGTTAAATAGTGACATTTTAATATTTAACTCTTTTTGTTAAATTTCAATTTTATTGATCAGTAATATCCATTATAACAGAAGTAGCTTCAGTCAAACATACAGCAGGATACAACGTTAAAATAGCCTAAATATAAAGTTATGAAACTTCACTTTGCCCTGACAGCCAAAACAATTTACTAGGGAACCATTTATAGATTAATGAGACCAAAGATCGCCCGTTAGATATACACAAGACGAATTATATCTCATGTTTAACCACTAGACTACAGACATCCGAGTCAGCGGCAAAACTTCAGAAGCACTGGCCGAGGTACGGCTGTTCCAGGCGGGGTAGACGAGCGCTGAGCGCATCTTAACTCCGAAAACGTCAGATCAAATTTTTAAATAGGCGCTATCTTTATAAACAAACCACATATTTGAGCTTTAAACAACTACATTGTCGACTGAAAAACTATTTAAACTACATTTCGTGACACAATAACAGTAGTATTTTTAAATGTATCCTCTGATCGTTACTATTACTAATTAAATCATGACCAAATACAACCAAAAACAAACGTTCAGTCTTGCTTGTGAAAGGTAATTCCTCGAAAGCTGTTTTCAATTGTGTGGCGATGTGTACAGCCCCAAACAGCGCACAAAACAGGCATTTTTCTCAATTCCCGGTATGAGAGGTATGGGAAAGTTGCCATCCCCAACATGGCGGCGCCGTTGACGTACGCTCCAGCGGCCAATAGGGCGTCTTATGTCTATGGGTCAAACCATAGATATCGTCTATGGGTCAAACGGCCTTATGGGCGGGCCTTGGCCAAAGAAAGCTGCTATGAGTTCCAGACCTTCAGCCGTTAGTCTGAAGGTCTGGCTACGCGAGACTATAACAAAGATAACTGATGGATCCTTTATGATAATACATATGTTACGGTACAACTATAGAGCAATGCAAATAGTAAATATAACAAAGTGAGAAGTAATAGTAAATAGTTTAGTCAATAAAATAAACAAATAGTATACAGCAAATAAAATAGTAATGAATAGTATAATTATATAATATCATAAGTACAATAATAAAATCATAAAAATATTGATAATAGCATATAGTTTATTAATAATACTATAATAGCAATAGAATAAGAAATATCAATTACAGAATATATACAATAAAAAATAAGTTAAATAGTGACATTTTAATATTTCACTCTTTTTGTTAAATTTCAGTTTTATTGATCAGTAATATCCATTATAACAGAAGTAGCTTCAGTCAAACATACAGCAGGATACAACGTTAAAATAGCCTAAATATAAAGTTATGAAACTTCACTTTGCCCTTAGGCAAAACGATTTACTAGGGAACCATTTATAGATTAATGAGACCAAAGATCGCTCGTTAGATATACACAAGACGAATAATATCTCATGTTTAACCACTAGACTACAGACATCCGAGTCAGCGGCAAAACTTCAGAAGCACTGGCCGAGGTACGGCTGTTCCAGGCGGGGTAGACGAGCGCTGAGCCCCGGTGAACACATCTTACAACTCCGAAAACGTCAGATCAAATTTTTTAATAGGCGCTATCTTTATAAACAAACCACAGATTTGAGCTTTAAACAACAACATTGTCGACTGAAAAACTATTAAAACTACATTTTGTGACACAATAACAGTAGTATTTTTAAATGTAACCTCTGAATGTTACTATTACTAATTAAATCATGACCAAATACAACCAAAAACAAACGTTCAGTCTTGCTTGTGAAAGGTAATTCCTCAAAAGCTGTTTTCAATTGTGTGGCGATGTGTACAGCCCCAAACAGCGCACAAAACAGGCATTTTTCTCAATTCCCGGTATCAGAGGTATGGGAAAGTTGCCATCCCCAACATGGCGGCGCCGTTGACGTACGCTCCAGCGGCCAATAGGGCGTCTATGTATTTATTATGTCTATGGTCAGGACAATCTCATCTCACGGAATGATAATATCAAAACAGAAACTCTCAGTAGCGGTGTTCATTTCGACCCGGAGTCGGACAATAATGCCCACAGAGCCAGAGAATATATGCTGTATGGAGATGGAACAGGTATAGATTAGTTTAATTACGTAAAACGACTCGATGAGCTGTCATAAACTCCGTGCAAAGTCTGTGCTCTCACTTTCATTACTGCAGTGATCAGTAACGTCAGGCCTATCGCTCCGGAGACTGTAAAGCTGGATCACGAACAGTTGCTAGATCCATCCTCGAGTAACAACAGGAGTAAGTTAAATGAAGACTTCTATGTTCATTCTTACATCCAACAACAAAACAGCTCAATCGCTTAGGAGACATTCTTGTCTATAGTTGCTCCGGCGTCGAAACACTGGCGGACTGTTTATCTCATTCAGGGCGAAATGCTAATACTGCAGTGTCAGTCAACAGTCCGTCACATTGCCCCGAATTTGAGAACGGCTTGTTCTTAGGCTACGTTTACAAGTGGCCGGCTATTTTCATAAACGGACATTTCACCCTCTCCGTTTACAAAAATAACATTGTGCACACCTGTCAGTTTTCAGAAAAGTGTTTGTTTACAAGAACCCGTGTATATAAGCTATGCCGTAAAGAGCATGCCAAACCTGTAGGTGGCAGTGAAAGGAGAAGCTCAAGCCCACATTAGCCAATCAGAATCCCGAAAATAGCAACAACAGCTCCTCGACATGCTTTATAGACATAGATATTTACACTAAATGTCGCCTTGGCTATGGCAATTCATTGGAACGAATGCGTCAATAGAGCCGCCATCATGGAACAGGGGAGCCCCTCCTCTTTAATGCATAAGCGTCAATGTAGGCAAAGGTCTAACGGAAATAAAATCACCATAAATCGTCATGAATGCGATTTTCTAGTTTTTTTTTTGGTTCGTTCCAATGGTCAGACATGTATTTATCATTGAGCCCAGAAAATAAATAAATAAATAAAATAAAATACATTCTTCCTATTGTTCAGATTTCGTTCGTGTGAACATCCATACGCAGCACAAAAGTCCAAAAATCCATGAATTCGAAGTACAGGTGGAGATAGCAGCATTACCTAGCTACTTCATATGACAAGATGGCGGTGGTTTTGACGCATGCTTAGAACCCCAAGGTGACATCTAGTGTATATATCTATGCTTTATAGAGAGCCTAAGTCCCTCCCCTTCCGGTGGACCACCATGGGACCTTATTTCGGAAAATTTTTGTATGGTAGTCAATGGCGAGAGACAACAAATATTTTGATCTCGTTTGAATTGTGCCCTGAATTACACATGATGTTTGTCAATTTAAAAGATACATTTTAAAGTCAAGAAAGTCACAGTTATATAAGTATAGGACTGTGGTATAAGACTGTGAAAATACGTAATAGGCTCTATGCACGAACGCTGCTGACGTATGTCCGGTAGAATCTCAGCCAGTGTCTTTTTACCTCCGCATAGCGCGTTCTATAGCGAAATGTACTAGCGGCCAAACTTTAATAAAATTAATTTTTTCAGAAACGAGTAGGGTTGGGTATCGGTTGGGTTTTATCCGATACCAGTACCTACTCTGTATTTTTTAAACGGTTCCGGTGCTTAAACGGTTCTTGAAACGGTACTTAAGAAAACGAAACCGCACACACTTTGTCAAAAAATAATACAACTTTATTTTCAGGACCAAACTGGACACAATATTAACTTATAACTTTAAACAATATAAATACAAGTAACATATTGTAATAATAAATAAACCAATATAAAATAAAAATTCACATTACATAATATCAAATAAAACAATATTGTATCAAACAATGTAATAATACTGGAGATTAACAGAGATTGCTACCTGGGTAATCTAATATCGACATGGCTACAGGTTCCCATGTTTTGTCTGCTTGAACCAGTTATGTAAGTTATCTGATCATTGTACTACCGGTAGTTACGCAGCGCTTAGCTTGGCAAGTTAGGTATTTCGTGCCCACTGCGTCTTAGCTACGCAGCTTTGAGTAAACTTATGAAAGAGAAAGTCTCTGGTTACTGGTGTAACCCATGTTCTCTGAATAGGGAACGAGACGCTGCGTTCACTGCCAAACTCCTCGCGCTGCCGACAAGCTTCCTTTTTCGGCAGAGAAATCTGAGGAGCTGATGATGTGCGCGCTAATATAATACGATGACGTGACAGTCAAGGCGGCGGCCGCGCATCAGCCAATGGATTGGAGTGAATCGTGATTCTATATGGGCTTCAGACAATCGTTAAGACGCGTAATTTTACACGTGAAATGCAGCCAAACCTTGGAGCGTTTTGTCTTCATCATCTTCAATAATCCCCTCGCTATCAGCAGACGTTCCGGGAGTCTCCCGCATATTGATAACGGCTCCCTGATGCCCGCAAATTAGTTAAAATCTCCCGGAACGCTTGAGCGAGCGAGCAAAAGCGCGCATGTGAGACAGAACAGACAGTGCTCCAATAAACCGTATAGTGCGTGCACGGATCCGCTCAGGAACGGCGGCGGAGTCAATAGGTTTCCATTAAAGTCAATGTGTGCATTTTCACTGACTGCGGAACGGCTGCGTTCCGACTCCGTCCCAGCTCCGGCGTCCCGCAGCCCTCCGGAGAAGATACGCAGAGTTTCTATTTTTGCCGGATGCCGGAGAGCGCCGCAGGAAGTCGAGCACAGAAACTAAATAAAACATCCGGTAATTTTCAAAATAAAAATATAGTTTTCCCTTTTCCAACAAGAACAATAGTTAACTTTATTTACACAGCCATACTTTCCCAATACATTCAAAAAGGAACCCAAATAAACATTTAGCATTTTATAAGTTGATTATATTTAATTATAAATATAGTATTAGAATCACAATAATCTCCACAAAAAAGGGAGATCAGCAGGTCAGCACGTAGTTGTTTCCCCTCTACTCCTCTGGATGGAAACAAACTGTTGCTGGTTTTGTGGTTCTGTTTATAGAAACTACATACTGTTATATCGCGCGATCAAACGTAAAATCGCGTGTTATCGTGTGTCCTCGTGACTTCAGCTGTCAGTCATGGGCGCAGCCGTTCCGCAACAAATCCGTGTCTGGTAGGTGTTGAAGGACGGCGGAGCACGGATCCGACACGCAGCGGAGCCGATCCGCAGCCGTTCTGCAGTTGGTGGAAATCCGGGGTCAGGCACCGAAATCAGGCACCGAAATTTTCGTTCTTATTCGGTCTGGTTACTACCGTTTACGTCAGAACCGGTTCCCTATTGGCACCGCATTTCGGTACCCAACCCTAGAAACGAGACCACAATTTTAGAAACTGATATGAGAGATTACTCACCCTCAAAGTTGTCAATGTAGCTCGAAATATATAATTTAATGCCCTTCTCTTTCTTACTCTAATGTGTGACAGCTAACTGCCTCACAATATTGTTAACATCATTCACGTTGACCGCTGGAAGTTCTTGTAAACAGCGAGTGTAATTTGCCATTATCTCCACCTAATGCAAAAACGGCTTCC
Source organism: Rhinichthys osculus (assembly GCA_029959095.1). NCBI lineage: Eukaryota > Metazoa > Chordata > Actinopteri > Cypriniformes > Leuciscidae > Rhinichthys > Rhinichthys osculus. Next base: position 17,219,950 of record JARWKJ010000017.1, read on the forward strand.
GACGCAGCACCGGATGTAACTGGGCGGGCTGAGACAAAACACGGAAGCGATCGTGCATAGAGCCTATTGACTTCAAATGGGACTTCAATATAGTTCCCAATGGTAGGCCTAAAGCTTATTTGCTCCAGAGATATACGGCCATCTAGTGGAAAAACTCATTAAATGCATGTTATATTTGTTTTTCCACAGGAGGTCATCAGAGACACCAGTGTTGTGCTTGTTTAACTGGTCTTTGCATGCACTGCAGTTCCCCTTCAGGGACTACCGCTGCGTGTAATCGCAGTGGGAACGCCCTCAGCGTGACGCGTCTGAAGCATGAATGAAATCAGTCAATGGAGAGAATGAGCGTACGGCGAGTGACGTCATCGACCAGGAAGCTATAAATATCCCCTGAGTACACAATACGCCAGCTTTAGTTACTTCAGCAGCTCTGTGTGTGTCTGCATCTGTCGATTGTGTTTGTCTGTTTTTGTCAGGAGTTTTCACTATATATATTTTATATAAAAAAACCAATATGAGCGAGCAGTATTTGAAGTGTGTTCCCCCCTGTACTCGGTACATCACGGGTGGGGATTCACACGAGCTATGTGTGGCTTGTTTGGGAGTGCAGCAATGCCCAGTCGGCTCCCGAGGGAGTCGATTGTCAGCATTGCGAGCAATTTCCCTTGAGAACTCTGCGCTCGCGGCGATCGCTCTTCGAGGAGAGTGATTTGCTGCGAGCTCCCCGAGGCTCGGGTCCCGCTTCTGTTGAGGCAGAGCGGCTGCGCTTGTCTTGGGGCTCGCAGATGGATCTCGCTGGCGACGTTGAGACTGGCTCCGCCCTATCTCAGCTATCTCCGCCGAGATCTAGTGCCTCTCACCCGGCTCTGGAAGCACGCGCTGCGGCGGTTACTTCTGTCCGGGTGGAGGCACATGATGATGTTGAATTGAGATTTTCCAGTTCTGAGGAGCTGGATGTCGAAAGTTTTGCATCAGAGAAAACTAGTTTATCACATTATACTGCAAATGAAGAAGGTTTGATGGATGTGTTATCTCAGGCTGTTGAAAAGCTGAAAAAAAAAAAAAACAGTATCGAGTGGCCAGCTGATAGACAGGTTTCTAGAATTAAAAGCAATCTAGATGATAGATTTCTGTCTGCACGACCTCAACCTTCTCGCCGGTGCTTACCGTTCTTCCCAGATCTTCATGCTGAGGTTTCAAAGACCTGGGTTAGACCGGTTTCAAGCAGAATTTACACAAATCAGTCCAATGCTTATGGTAACATTGTTGGTGCTAAATCTGCTGGTTATGTGACGATACTGTAGGCGGAGGAGACGCTCGCGAGCTATCTCTCTCCTGCTTCATCGTCTTCACTTAAAGCACCGGCTCTTCCACCAAAAACTAAATAAATATATATACCTCTGTGCTGGTGGGGAAGGCTTACTCGGTGGCTGGGCAGGCGGCTGCATGTTTGCATACGATAAAAAATAAAAATAAAAATAAAAAGACTTTTATGCAGGCTTTTCAGGCCGACCTGCTCAAAGGAAAATCTGAGGGGGGTCCCCGCCGAGAGAGACTTGCGTTCACCTCCCTTAAGGGTGCCCTGTCTCTCCCGGCGAGAGACTCGGCGAGCGATTTCCCGAGGGACGCTCGCCCCCTCCAAGGAGGGTTGTGGAGTGCTCAGACCAGCTGTTTCCTGCCAGTATGTTACAGGGCGCTGTGTTTGTCACTCGGGATGTTCATCCAGAGGCCAGCCTCGAGAGGCTGGTTCCCTTAGTAGAGTTCCTGGCGGAATGGGTCCCCCACCCAGCAGGGAGTTAGGATACTACTTCATCGGGAAAAAGAAAAATCCTGACGTGCTGAACGTCAGGACTCTGAGGGTGGTCCCTATCGTGAAAGACCTGAGTTCACTGCACAAGAACACGGTGCCCTGTCTTTTCCGATGCCCTCAGGGGTCTGCTCTGCTAACCCTGCCTTCACAGGGCGTAGAGAGACTCGGCGAGCGATTTCCCGAGGGACGCTCGCCCCCTCCGAGGAGGGTTGTGGAGTGCCCAGGCCAGCTGTTCCCTGCCAGTACGTTACAGGGCGCTGTGTCTGTCACTGGGGATGTTCAAATCAGATCCGAGGACTGGTTTGTCATGATAGATCTAAAGGACGTTTACTTCCATGTATCTATCCTCCCTCAACACAGGAAGTTCCTGAGGTTCACTTTCGGGGGCGAAGCGTACCAATATCGGGTTCTTCCGTTCGGCCTAGCACTGTCACCCCGAACATTCACGAAGTGTCTGGATGCTGCTATAGCCCCGCTGAGGTTACAGGGCACCGAGATGTCGTTCTTGCTCATATCAAGTGACTGGGGCTGAGGCTCAACGCCAAAAAGAGTGTTCTTTCTCCATTACAGAGAACCACTTTTCTAGGTGTAGTGTGGGATTCAACGACGATGCAGGCACGATTGTCACCTGCTCGTATTGCTTTGATTCTCGCTGCAGTAGATCAGGTCAAGCTAGGCCAGTCATCCACTGTAAAACAGTTCCAGAGACTGTTAGGTCTCATGGCAGCTGCGTCCAACGTGATACCTCTTGGCCTCTTGCACATGAGACTGTTACAGTGGTGGCTCAGGACCAAGGGATTCTCCCCGAGGGGAAATCCGCTTTGCATGATCGTGATTTCGCGACGGTGTCATCACGCCCTGATCATGTGGAAAGATCCTTGGTTTCTGTCCCAAGGCCCTGTGTTAGGAGCTCCTTGTCGTCGCGTTATGCTAACGACAGATGCTTCTCTCACGGGTTGGGGGGGCGATCATGGATGGTCGCCCGGCTCAGGGTCTGTGGGAGGATCATCATCGTCTGTGGCACATAAACTGCCTAGAGATGTTGGCGGTGTTTCAGGCTCTGAAACACTTCCTCCCAGACCTAAGGGGCCACCATGTTCTTGTCCGGACAGACAACACATCGGTGGTTTCTTATATCAACCATCAGGGGGGTTTGCGTTCTCGCCCGCTTTACAAACTGGCACGTCAGATCCTTCTATGGTCCCAGGGGAAAATTCTTTCTCTGAGAGCTATTTATCTCCCGGGGTATTTAAGTCAGGGGGCAGACATCCTGTCAAGACAGGGGCCGAGGCCCGGCGAATGGAGTCTTCACCCCGAGGTGGTGGAACTCCTATGGAAACATTTCGGTCTTGCCGAGGTAGACCTATTTGCTTCTCGAGAAACATCACACTGCCCGCTGTGGTTCTCTCTCAGCCATCCAGCCCCGCTGGGGTTGGATGCGATGGTACATCCGTGGCCGAGGTCACGCTTGTACGCTTTTTCCCCGATCGCTCTGCTCCCAGGAGTTCTGGAGAGGGTTCGCCGGGACGGGCTCAGTCTCCTGCAAATAGCCCCGTTCTGGTCGGCCCGGGTATGGTTTGCGGACCTAGTGTCTCTCCTCGACGGCTCTCCCCTAGAGATACCGATCAGGAGAGATCTGCTCTCTCAGGCGAGTGGGTCGATCCTTCACCCCCGTCTAGAGTTATGGAGGCTGTGGGCTTGGCCTCTGAGGGGGCCCAGCTCATAGATTCTGGTCTCTCGGCTGAGGTCGTTGAGACCATCCTCCGATCCAGAGCTCCCTCCACGAGGAAGTTATATGCCGCGAGGTGGAAACTTTTCACCTCTTGGTGTGGAGAGCGCCAGCAGGACCCAGTTAACTGCCCGGTTGGTACAGTGCTGGATTTCCTGCAGGACCGTCTCTCCACAGGGTTATCCCACTCCACACTGAAGGTGTATGTGGCGGCCTTAGCTGCTTACCACACCCCTTCAAGTGGAGGTTCCCTCGGGAAACACCCACTTATGTCTCGCTTCCTTCGTGGCACCTTGAGGCTGAGGCCTGCAGTTCGCACGAGGGTACCAGCTTGGGATCTGGCCATCATCTTAGAAGGTCTCTCCCTTGCTCCTTTCGAGCCCATCGAGGAAGTTTCGGAAAAGTTTCTTACTCTAAGACTATCCTTTTTCTCGCTATCTCATCTCTAAAAAGAATTGGAGATATTCAAGCACTTTCGGTGGCTCCCTCGTGCCTGGAATTTGCTCCTGGTTGGTTAAGGCCTTTCTCTTTCCGAGACCAGGTTATGTTCCTAAGGTTCCAACTGTTTCTGTTAGACCTATAGTTCTGCAGGTTTTCTGTCCTCCGCCTTTTCTGACGTCAGACCAGGAGAAAATTAATTTGCTGTGCCCAGTTTGGGTTTTAGATGCTTACGTCCACAGAGCTGCCCTGTGGAGGAGATCGGAACAACTGTTCGTCTGTTTGGGTCACCTAAGAAAGGGTGTCCTGCATCTAGGCAAAGGATGAGCAAGTGGGTGGTCGAGGCCATCCCACTTGCTTATGGTTCGGCCCATCAGCCTTCACCTTTGGCTGTAAGGGCTCGTTCCACCCGGAGTATGGCTGCTTCTACAGCTCTTCTTTCAGGAGCTTCTCTTCAGGACGTTTGTGATGCGGCAGGCTGGTCCTCACCGCACACTTTCGTTAGATTTTATTCCCTCGATCTTAGCTCCACTCCCGGGGCTCAGGTTCTCTCGTCGGCTTGTGTCTCCTAATGACACACGACGGGGATTTGGTCGTATGGGGATGTGGGTATTGCGTTCCAACTGCGATTACACGCAGCGGTAGTCCCTGAAGGGGAACGTCCCGGGTTACGTATGTAACCCTAGTTCCCCGAAGGGACGGACGCTGCGTGTCCTGCCATTCTCTCGGCATCCCCTTGGGTCGCTGCTTCAGTAACTTTTAAGCTGGCGTATTGTGTACTCAGGGGATATTTATAGCTTCCTGGTCGATGACGTCACTCGCCATACGCTCATTCTCTCCATTGACTGATTTCATTCATGCTTCAGACGCGTCACGCTGAGGGCGTTCCCACTGCGATTACACGCAGCGTCCGTCCCTTCGGGGAACTAGGGTTACATACGTAACCCGGGACGTTATTTTATTTGAGTATTTATGTGAAAGAATGTGAAGAATGTGCTAATATATATATTAAAATTATTGGTAAAAATCTAGTAATTTAGAGGTAAATAAAATAATAATTAATAAAAAAACTCCAATAAAATAGCAATTAAACAAGAAGTAGGCTAGTTTTATATTTTTATTGTAATTTTACATCATAATATAGTTATTTGATTTAATTTGATCTTTCTTATTAAAAATATGCAAATTACAAACATTATGCAAAATATAAGAAAAATACAAAAGAAATAAACACTACTTTTATTTTTTAACTTTTATTTATTCTAACAAACACTTATTTTTCAGAGAGCCTAGGTCAATTTAAAGGGTTAGTTCACCCAAAAATGAAAATTCTGTCATCATTTACTCAACCTCATGTTCCAAACGGTAAGACTTTCTTTCATCTTTGGAAAACAATTGAAGATATTTTTAATGAAATCTGAAAGATTTCTGTTTCTCCATGACAGCCATGCAACTACCACTTTGATTCTTCAAAAATTTAAAGGTGCTCTAAGCGATGTCACGTTTTTTAGGCCAAAACATTTTTTGTCACATACAGCAAACATCTACTCACTATCCGTTAGCTGCCTGTCCCCTGAACACACTGTAAAAAAACGCGGTCTCTGCAGACAACCCAGGCTCCACAAATGGCAACAAAAACAAACTGCGGCAACCCGCTCCATGACACATAACAAACTGTTCCAGCCAATAACCGTCAAGAACGACTTGGGGGTGGGGTTTGGGGGGTTAGTGCGTGGATGAGGAGGAGGGAGGGTCTATCTAGCCTCCGTTTTGTTTGAAAATACTTTAAACGTCAACAAGAAGTGACGTCGCCCGACATCGCTTAAGCCTGGTTCACACGGCAGGATAATTAGGCCGATTTTAGCCCCGATTTACCCCTTCCGACAATCTTAAGGATGCTCCGGTTATCGTAAATAATCTGATCAGATATTCCTGCCGTGTGTGGTGTGTTAAGACTGCTCTCGTCTGCTCGGAAGGACGGCGGGACCGCTCCGATCTCAAATCGGGGATATCCAACATGTTGGATTTTTTTGGCCCGATTTCTCCTCGTGTGTGGTGTCTCCCGGGGACAAACGAGAACGCAGCCTGTGGACTGTGGCGTGTAGCCAATCAGAAAGCGAGGTGACGAGGCGCAGAGGAAGCACCGGGAAACAAAATCAAAAAAGTCCATGCTCGCGTTGTCTTTGACCATCGCCTTTTCTTTTGGTAAAGTTTTTTTTTTTTTCGGTTAAAAACAAACTACACTGGTTGTTTACTCTGAAGTCACGTTTGATCTTGAGGGATTTTGCGAGATTTTCCGTCTGACCTCGGAATGCTTAGGGAGTCAAATCGGTTCGTGCGTGATGTGTTGATTTTGCCGTGTGGCTGCGCACCACACACTGTACGACCAAAACTGTTAGACCCGTGATTTTTTTATCGCCGTGTGTGGGGTCTCTCAGGTTTGGAAAATCGGCCGACAATTTTAAAATCGTTCCGTGTGAACCAGGCTTTAGAGCACCTTTAATAAAGAGATCGTAAAACTAATCCATATGAATTGAATGGTTTAGTCCAAATTTTCAGAAGAGACACTATCGCTTTATATGATGAACAGATTGAATTTAGAAATTTATTCACGTATAAACATTGATCATTAAACATAAACAGAAGCTCAACTTGATGTGCTAGAACAAACCTCATTGGTTCTTGCGAAGCTCAAACATGCTGCGTAACACACGAGAATGAACCTCATTGGCTCTCGCACGTCAAACGAAACATGCTTGAGCTTCCGTTTACCACAGCTGATGTGTGCGTTGATGAATGTTTATATGTGAATAAAAGCAAATCACATCCTGACTCCTGCTGTCACTCATCGACGCAAATTAAGAAATACGGCTCTTATTAGAATGCTGTCATTCTTAAAGCACTGGAACTAATAAAATGTGGTATTGTACTTTTTTTATTAGCAGGGTATCGCGATACCATTCTAGTAATGGAGTGCTGTCATTAGGTGTGTTCGACTTCCTGTAGTTTATTTTGATAAACATGACACAATATAACATTATGGTTACAAGAAAAGACCTTTTAGCTGTTATAAAAACAGATTTGTGAGCATTAGCGAAACTGAAGGTGTCAGAATAAACAGAAAAACACATCATCGTTGTAAAGGAAACTCATCTATTATTTCCATTTGTAGTTACATTTTTATAAAAAAATTTAGGCTCTGGCTATATAGACATGAAAATGTAACATAACACGAATGATCCACCACCAATTTTGTGTGCCGTTAATAAAATCCATAACTCCCCTCAGTCTTTAAGAAATGAGCATTTTCTGTGTGGTCTTGTTGATATGAGAGATGATTTGGCTGCTGTAAGACAGAAGGAACATTGTGCTCATGTAATTACACTAACTAGCCACTAGATGTCAGCATAAAATGGGCGCATTCACACCACCAAACAAACAGTAGGCTACCTCACAGGATATTTCAAACTTGTAACGGTTGAAAATAATTCTGTGCAAATTCCTCGGAATCATAAGCTGACGTGCTGGAGGATTTGGCTTAGAACTCGTGGCAGTTGACAGCCCTCATTTTCAGGCGTAAAATAAGCCATCAGTCCAAAATGACATCCTAAATTCACCAAATTCCTATAATTTAATAGTCAAGATAGACGCCATATTTAATTTAACGCAATTACTTGACACAGCGTGGTCATTAGGGACAGTCTGGACAGACATAGCTTACACACAATAGGGTGTACTGTAGGCTATTAAGTCACATATAATTTTCTTTTTTTTTGTCCATTGGATTTATTTTTAAAAAAAATTTTTTTTAGAAAAGCCATATTTTCAATGTTGGCTATACACCTTTTTAAATGTAAGAACGGGTGCGGCCACACTGGTTTGTAATGCAAAAAGTTTTACAGTTTACTGCACTTTGTTATTCTTAGTTATAGCAGCTATTGAATCGGAAAGTCTTGCGTATTCACAGAACAGCTTACTTATGTTTTGCAAAATAAGGTGGATACAACATGTAAACCATTGCTAAGACTGCCTCTCACAGACCCATTTTCATTCTCATAAGATTACATGGCATCCACCCTGTTCCATTAGACTGATTTTGGGGAATAAGCTATTTAAGAATAATAAAAGCAACGGTAAAAGTAATATAAAAAAGAAAAGAAAATGGATTATATTTTTATTTTGGAGCTCTTTTCATGGTTTATAATGAAAATTTGTAAAAGACTATGTTGAAAAAGTGATAGTCAAGTAGAGAGAGAGAGAGAGAGAGAGAGAGAGAGAGAGAGAGAGAGAGAGAGAGAGAGAGAGAAAGCAAGACTGACCGACAGAGACTTACTTGAAGGCATGAGGGGCAGGACCACCTAACGCCGATGCCCAACCAACCCCTCCCCCTCTGAAGACACACTAAAGCACATTTCCTCTCTCTCACTCTGGCTCTCAGTGCCTCTGTCCAGACTGCTGCTCCAGACCTCACCGCCCCTTTCCATTCAAACCAACTTTAAGCCACACGTCTGTGCGTGAGCCAGCATTTCATCCAGAGCCTGCTGTGTGCCTTCAGGAGCCTCTGAGTTGGTTAAAGCTTCAGTTGGAGGATAGTGACCAACAGTGACCAAGATGAGGATCGTACTGCTGCTGCTGGTCGCCTTGGCAGGGCCTTTCTGTACCTTTATCCAAGCAAGTAAGTCAACACACACACAGTGCTATTCTTTCTTTCACACACTCTGTCCATTCTCCTCATCTGTTTCTAGTGACCATAACTTTCATTAATTCAATTCAGTTTTGTTTGATTACACACAGTATCTCCACTAAATTATGTTTGTTTGATGTGTGTGTGTGTGTTTCAGTGCCTTCTGTTCATGATAAACATTATCCAGACTTATGTTCCTCTCATTTGGACCTTGTGATGGGAAAATGATGTAATGGTGCAATGATTGTTACACCATACCAGTTTTGAGTTAGTCAGCACTGATTTATTGCTTCGTTTCTGGTTCTGGAGTTACACGTTACACGTGTATTAATAGAGCCGACTCTATATTTAAGGGAAGCATTTGAGCATTTCGTACACAGGCTGGTTACATCTAAGAGCAGTGCAGGCCTGAGAGAAAGAGAGAGACGCCCCATATGTGCTTATTTTGTACGTCTTTCTCTCCCTCTCCTCACCCCCCTTCGCTTGTAACCATCTTTGGCGGGGTATCAAGCTTTCACCCCTCTCAGAGGTGGGTTGGAGGGGCATGTGTGTTATTTTTAAACTACAGCGACTCTGACTCACTGCTCAGGGTCAGTTACAGCCCTCTAAACATCACATTAAAATACTCAGCAAGTTTTTAAACTTGGGAAAACTTCACTCCCTGCAATCAGAGGAGCGTCACCAGTGCACAATCTTTCTCTTCAGACTTCCTTCTGTCTCTCTCATTCTTTTTTCCTGTTGCCATTCGTCTCCTATTTTTCCCATTCTCCCAGTCTGGTGGTGCCACTCCCTGTTCTAAAAGCGGGGCGTCATCAGACAGCTAAACGTTTCTACTCTATAGGCTACACTGTTTAATATACAGCATTACAGTTCTTTTGGAAGAATATAAAATTTGTGTTGTTCTATAAACTTTTTAACTTTTCAGATGGCACACTCTGTCTGTTATGTGTTGTGTGTGTGTGTGTGTGTGTGTGTTATGAATAGAGTAATGGTAAACTGACACGTGAGAGCACATCGAGGTATTGGGTGTACTGGGTGTTAATTTAGCTACATGAACCCTGAAACTCTCTCAGGGTCTCTGAATGCAACCACAAACTCAACCCTATATTCACGGAGCTCAATCAAACTCACATTTAACTTCAGAGTGCAGTCAGATTTTCAATGAATTTCCATACAACTCAAAATACAGCCACTGTCATGCAACTTCATAATATGAATACACTTCTCAAAAGTGGTGCATTTATTAAGAAAAAAAAAATAGATTAAAGCTGTATAGAAATATAAATTAACTATTAAATATTACTAAAGCACATAATAAAACTGCTAAAACTTCAACTAAAACGAAAAGCGAAATTATAAAAATAAAAGCTCATTTTGTTTATAAGTAGGCCTACTCTATAAAAATAATACAAAAATAATAATTTAAATCAACTCATTAGTGCTCTGTATGAGGGATCTGAATCTGAATTTTATTGTGCTCATTCTTAATGTCCTCAAATTAACTCCACACTGTCTGACAGAGAATGCAAATTAACTCCATAAAACTATTAACTGATTCTGAATGCCAATCAGAGTGAACGCCTCACTCCTCAATCTGAACTGAACTCTTCAGAACTCACAATCAATGTCGGTAAACTTCACAAATGTATTTAGATTTAGAATTATTTAGTTCTTAGTATTTAGAATTTAGATTTGTGGGTAATTATGGAGCTTGAGTAGATATTGAGCTTTGTCTCCCTCAGGTCTGAACTTCTGTTGTATTTTAGATTAGAGTGTGTGTGTGTGTTAGTCTGTGATACAGTATGTTGTTCCCTGGAGATTATGAGTGTGAGAGCCTAAGCATGTGTGTGTACTGTTCTAGTGATAAGAGATATTTTCCACTTGCTCTGTACCCTGCTACCCACTCATGACATGCGTGTGTATGTGTATCTGTGAGAGGGAGGGAATTTGCTTTCATGAGATGTTCTTCACTTGTTCTTCCTGTACAAAAACATTCCAGCATCATACTCCCTCACAGCCTGAAAACACACACACACACACACACACACACACACACACACACACACACACACACACACACGCTGAAGCAGCTGATGGATATTCTTTTTTATATAGATTTAGAGTAATTCAATTAATTGTTCGACAGACACCCAATACTGGCCTCTTGTGCTCTATTTCCCTTGTTCTCTGATTTTCTCCTCTATTTGTCTCTCCTTTTCCTTGTCTTTCCCTTTTATGGTATGTTTTTTTTGTCAGGGAAATGTTTCAGGCTTGGTCATAGATTTGAATTTGATCATTTAATGGGTAGTTTTTCACTGACACACACACGCCTGTACTATTTTAGTGGGTTTTGACTCATTGCAGTATGTATAGCAGAAAGGCTGTTAGTCTTTGCTGTTTCTCACAGTCTTAAATCTCCCTTTCTTTTATTACATGTGCTCTGAAATTACTCGATTCTGATTGGTCAATTATGGCATTCAGCTATCTGATATTTCCTTATCACTGCCACCATCCACAAAAAGGACATACGGTTTGGAGAATGGATGGATGGATCATCAACAATGGCAATGTTGTATCCACCTTATTTTTCAATGCAGAAGTGAGCTATTTCCTGTGAATGTATGACTTTTAATTAACTAGCTGCGATAGGTAAATAACTAGAAGAATAACAAAGTCCAGTAAACTGTAAAACTATTTGTACAAACCAGTGTGTTTTTTTTTGTGTGATTATTACTATAAAATAATTAAACTATTATGACAACAAATATCAGTTTGTCCGGAGCCCCGCACATGACATGCAGACAGAAATATATCGTGGCCACAAATTAAGAATTCGTGCTCTTGGTTTAGAAAATTTAGATCACATTGAACTTATTTGTTCACTCATTTTGATTTAACTAAAAAAAGGAGAAAATTATTACAACATGGCTATGATTTAGTAAAACGAAGGAATGAATTATTAGTATATAGTGTGCTCCATTTACTTAAAATGAGGGAACGAATTAGTAAAACATGCAGACGTTGTAGTAAGCCGTGGGAATAAATTGTGTGGTTGCTATCAATATAGCACGACGAAGAAGATAGCTCAAAAATAACAATCTTTAATCACAAATACTGTGAAGGAGAAATAACAAAACCACGTATCATAAACAACACCAAGCAAAGAACTGAATGAACACAGGATTTAAATACACTTAATAAATTAATTGGACGACAGGTGAACTGAATCATTAATCAAGGAAATGCACTGACACACACTAGGAAACTAGGCCTAGTCCACACGTACATGGGTATTTTTATAAACGGAGTTTTTCCTCTGTTTAAAAAAAAATATATATTGCTCACACAAGTACGTTTAAAAAAAAATCTCTGTCCACATGAAAACGCAAAAACACGCTATAAGCGATATAACCCTAACCGTAAAGCCACGTTGGCCAATCAGAAGCCTGATAAAAAGGTTAATACCAGTTCCGGAAGGCTAACAACATGTTGTCATAGTGACATGCGTACTATTGCATTCTGACGCCTCTGTTCCGCAATATAATGGGAGAACTGTGCATGTATCTGAATGCATGCAAGCCCTGTTAGCACAGTTATTAGCAGCAATATTTTGGCTACGTCCGCCATTGCACAGACTCGCCTCGTGTAAACAAAGGAGATAGCGGCACACAATCTGACGTCAAGCAAAGGAGATAACAGCGCGTATTCCGACGTCACAAGCCAAAATCTCTGGTTTCACCGGTTACACGACAACACTGCAATCGGAGTTTCTGAAACTCTTCACCCTGGCAGGAGTTTTCAAAAAGGTTCGGTTTCAGTGACCTGATACTGCGTTTGCGTGTGGACGAACGGCTAACCCGCATAGAAAAAGCTGCGGTTTTGAAAATACCCGTGTTCGTGTGGACAGGGCCTAAGTCACACAGGCGAACAGGAACAGGGAAAACAGAACCAAAACACAACCAGAACAGATCATGTTACACAAGCAAAATAACAATTTAAATAAAATAATTTAAATAATTTAAAGCGGCTGACACCGGAAGTTTGCGCCTGCTCATTAAAAATAACATGAATATCAGTCTGTTAATCCAGGAAATTGAAGAGGACTACTTTCAAGTCTCTCATATCACACAGCGGACTTGCTTTTTGATTGTTTAATACAAACGTGACTTTCACCATCTTGCGTCTCAGTGTTCAATTTTCGTAAAAATTTCCTATATATACACAGGTAAGATTATAAAATTACGAATGGCCATCACAAGTCCTGATCACCATGTCGGGGTTTATTTCTCGATAATGAGCGGTTGACTGTAGCCTACATTATTTCTTACATAAATTACAGTTCCAGTTTCTGCCCATGCTGCTGTGTACAACTCAGAGAAATAGAGGGAGAGAACAGCTGGCTCTTTCTCCATACTCTGCTCCTCCCATCACATCATGTGTATTTATGTGAGTGTGTGTGTGGTGGTTGGAAAGGAAGAGAGCCATACTTAGAACTAATTGTTGGGGTCTCAAACATAATGAGCTGATTGTTAGCAGCAGTCAACAAGAACATTAATGTAAGCACTCAAGCACAAATACACCCTGGACATTCTGATCTCTGACCCCATTATTAACAGGATAGTTTAGTTTGATTGTGGCACTATGAAAAGCAACAGTGATCTTTGGAGCAGAATAGGTCTTTTTTTTACACCCACTTACAATTAAATAATGTTCTCCTCTCACGTAAGAGGTTTTAAATTGTTATGACACTTTATTTTGGGAGTCTAGTTAATTAGGTTATATAAATTTAAGTTTAAAATTACAAACTGAGTGGGAACATGTTATTAAACCAAGTTCACCCTAAAATGAAACATCTGTCATTGACAACCTCATGTTGGTCTTTCTTTCTGCTGTGGAACATAAAAGAAGATATTTTGTATGCTTCTCGTTCTTTCAATGCAGTTACGATGAATAAGGAAATTAAGCTTTCAAACTTTAAAAAGAACTCAAAAGTACCTTAAACGTTTTATAAATTGTCATTATGAAGGAATCATTCCAACTGGTTTTGTGAACTGGATCAATACTGAAAGGATTTGTACACAAAATGAGCATTGCTACTTCTCTTATGAACTCTCATGAACATGCAGGGAAGAGCTACAGAGATATTTTTACTGTACCATAACTTTTGGTTTAACATTTTAAAAATAATGGCCAGGATATTCTTCTGAATTTCCCCTTCAGGGTTTTACAGAGGAAAGACAACCTAAGTAAATGATGACACATTTTTATTTGGGTGAACAAACAAACCCTTTAAATTCGCATAATAATCAGTGAAAGATAAATCTGCTTCATTAAACTCATATGAACATTTTCTGTTACAAAAGAACCCTAACATTAATTTGCCATTAACCCAGAGTTGATAATGTGTGCTGAGTTTTTTAACCAATGCTGAGTTTGATATTTTAAGTGTATTTCAGCAGCTGAGGTGGTGTTATTATAAAGGGAGGTTCCCTACAGATCAGCGAGAGAAAGTCTCTCATATGCAGTCCATCTGGCTTCGACACCAGCACAGATCTGAAATCAGTTTTTGCTGTTTGTCTCTAATGGTTGCTGAAGTCATTGTGAGTAGTGCAGAAAGATCTAAGATCAACCACTGAGGAAACTTTTTGGCCATGTTTTTTCTCCAGTGCTTCATTTCCTTGTGTGCAGTTATTGTCGACTTAACCAAGGAAGTGAGACAATTAGTCTGGTTGAAGGAATGACGTAAAAAGGAAGTGATCTCATTAGTGTGGAGCTGAAGGGCGTGACTTTCTGTATGGTGGAATGGCAGAATGTTTTTGTACGTAATGTGACTAAGTGAACGTGTAAGTCTGTGTTTGGGCTGATGGAGAGGCCGGAATGTTCTCACTATTAACAGCAGGCCATGAGAACATTCTGGCTCACCCATCTGATACAAGCACTAGAGAACCAAAAAATCAGTGTCTCTGGAATTTCTCCATTTTCATCCAACTCTCTAATGCAGAGCTCTCCCCTTATGTTGAAATGTAACATCTAAGGGTGGGTTTCTAGTATAACATTTTTATAAAACCTTTTTGTTGTTTATGTACCAGGTACTCTGGTGGTGCCAACAGCGGCTGAGGTGACTCCAGACCCAGTCATTTCATCAGAAACGACTGCTGTCATTGCCACAACAGAAGCATCAGCTCCTCAAGAGGCTGCTTCAACACCAGGCCCTGTTTCTGAGGCTACAGAAGCAGCTGCCTCAACAGAAGAAGCGCCATCAGTTTCCACAGGAGCACAAGTTACACAATCAGTAATCCCAATAGAAACTGCAGCCCCAAGAGATGCAGCAAAATCAACAGCTCTACCAGCAGTGGTGGCCACCACTGAAACCCCTACTGAGGTCACAGACTCGATAACAGAAGCAGGAGAAAAAATGGAATCAGAGCCTCAAGATGATGTAGAGATAGAGGGGGACGAAGGTGAGATATACTACAGACATACAGTGTAAATATTGTTACAGTTGAGAATTTGAATTGAGAATCTGTGTGAGTGAGGATGAGCAGTCATTGACATGATATCTGGTGTTCTTCCTTATTCCAGGTATGGGCACGGGACAGTTGGTGGGTATCGTAATCGGCGCATTGGTCGGAGTGATTGTTGTCATTGCTGTTATCATCTTGGTGGTCAGAAGAATGGGCCAGTACTCGTAAGTACTTTTATTATTATCATATGATTTAATATTATTTTTTTATTATTATTATTATATATACGTATATAACTTTTTAAAAAATATCATTAAAGGGATGAAAATTTTTGTCATTATTTTTCAAGACCTTTTTGCTTTTTGCTTATCCAATGTTGTACTGATAATACTGTGTGACAGATGTCGTTGCTGCTTTATGAACATGTTCTCTGTATGAATGACTGAGGTGAAATATTGCATGCTGACAGTAAATGATTTCTATGTTGTAGGACTGCAAAGAAACGAAAGCCTCAAAAACAAGACAGCATCTTGATCTCTGTAACTGTCTTACTGTTTCATAGATAATCCTGATTAATCTGTGTAACACAGTTGCTCTTAAAATATAAACATATAACAGCTTAACACAACTATGTTGCTACTCCAATAGTCTTCTACCAATGTTCATCTAAATGGCAAATATTGGAGAAAAACACCACTGAACCGTATCAAGGCTAATGCCAAACAAGGAAATTATGTCATAATGGGAATCTTATACAAGCCAAACAGAAGTGCAGTGGTTATATGCTTAGCATCGCTCTTCGCCATCTTAGAAAATCACTCTGCAAATGTTCTGAAATGGAGTGGCAGCAATACAGTGCTGTTTATGCTATATTATTTGTGGTACTAACATGGTGTTGCCCAAAAAAATAAATAAATAAGAGGGCCAAAAAATAACCAATTGTATTCATGTCCTTAAAAACACGTTGTTGTTTTTTTGGTACAATTTCTTGGTACAAAGTATGTCGGTACAAAGTATGTCTGAATCAAACTCATGAATGAAACTGATAATTGCAATTGAAATTTTCAATAACCTATTAATGTACTGTAATTTATTTGTTTGTTTATCTTTGTATGTTACATGTATAAAAAAAAAGCTTTAATAAGTGTTTGTTGCTGCCATTTGTACTAAACTGCTTTGTCGTCTTTCTTTCCCAGCCCCTGAAAAGGAAGGCACGACAGGAAGAGAAGAAGAAGAAATTGCGGAAGTTCTGAACTATTGTTCTAATGTTTTAAACAATGCAAGCAGCACTCTCACCATCCATCCAGGACTATAAGGGGAGCAGGAGAGTGCCCCATCCCCTTTCCAATTGAAAAAGATGCCCTCCCCAACCCTCTGACAAAAACACCTCCCCAACGCCCACAAGCCACTTATTTAGCCTGGAAAAACTCATTTATACCCTAACAGTGGGAGGCCACAGGAAGTTACAATATCTTTAATGCATATTAATGTAACATGATGTGAATGAATGTGGTTTCTAACTGTGAGTTTGTGAATGGCCTAATAAACAAAAATTAGCAAAGAACTGCACATGCAAGCAAAAGCTTGTATGTTTTTTTAATTCCACTGAGTGTAAATATCATACAAAGATATTTAATGACGTCATGTGTGACAAAAAGCCAATCCAAGATCATTATTTTTCTCAATTTCTCTCTTTTTCCTCTCTACAGATGTGTCCAATAGGACTATGACGCATTATGTACAGTTTATGATACATATAGGCAGATGCTGTGGACACATTCTGTTCTCAGAATAGGCTCAAGATGTGTAATTTACTGGTCTAGGGGCATTAACTAATTTTTTTAATTCATATTTAAGGGGAGCAGCACACAATAAGTGCTTGAGATTTACTCTTTTGAAGTGCATAAATACGGAGTGACTTGACTGTGTTGTTAACTGTCACCCATTCCAAAAGTGACATCACTTCCT
Source organism: Rhinichthys osculus (assembly GCA_029959095.1). Classification (NCBI taxonomy): domain Eukaryota; kingdom Metazoa; phylum Chordata; class Actinopteri; order Cypriniformes; family Leuciscidae; genus Rhinichthys; species Rhinichthys osculus. The sequence continues at coordinate 17,237,043 of JARWKJ010000017.1, forward strand.
CTGGGACGCATCATTATTATGTGTTCCAATCAGCTTAGCTTCATGCGTGCAGCTGCTATTGGCATGCATAACTAAAATCCTGATGTTTCTCACCATGGATTACGACATTTTAACAGCATACAGACATTTTGCATGGTTTAGTTTGCATTTCTTTTTTGTCAATGTTGGGTTTGTGTTTCTTACTGACGTTCTAGCGTGGCTATCCTGGGCTGTGCTTTAAGAGATCAGTAATAGGTGCACTGAATGATGAAGAATAAATGTTCAATATTGAGAAAGGACTTTAGACACTGCAACTGTTTGCAACGATATTTTTTTTGTTTTGCCAGATTCCTCTTTATATCCCGTCACTATATGATCACATTTTACCATCTGATCTCAGAATTCACTTATAACCGACTGATTGTCTTTGTATTTTGGGGTGGTGTTTTTTTGTTGTTTTGTTATTATTGTTCAGTTTCAATAAAAAAAGTTCCAAAGTATGTTGTATTGCCATGTTGTGTTGTTGTGTTAGTGGATTCCAGATAACATTGTCTGTTTGTCTGTGTTTACTTTCAGCCCCTTTTACGCCACATTCCAGCCTCTCTCTCTCTCTCTCTCTCTCTCTCTCTCTCTCTCTCTCTCTCTCTCTCTCTCTCTCTCTCTCTCTCTCTCTCTCTCTCTCTCTCTCTCTCTCTCTCTCTCTCTCTCTCTCTCTCTCTCTCTCTCTCTCTCTCTCTCTCTCTCTCTCTCTCTCTCTCTCTCTCTCTCTCTCTCTCTCTCTCTCTCTCTCTCTCTCTCTCTCTCTCTCTCTCTCTCTCTCTCTCTCTCTCTCTCACACACACACACTGGTATTCCTGTCATTATGAGGACATTCCATTGGCGTAATGGTTTTTATACCGTGTTACAGTTTTTTTCAACTACTTACACACATTTTCAAAACCTTGCCTCTTTTTTTCAAAACTTTACACACAAATCCAAGAATTGCATACACAAAATGCAAAATGCCTCACATCTCTTGCAAAATGAAGCACTGCATTCAAAATATCACAAACACATCTCAAAAGCAAACATTTGTCTTACGTTGCGGTTGCAAACACCTTTGTTATTTTGGATATACACAGTTATTCGAAACCTAAAGCTCTTTCATGAGCTTCTATGTACATTTACAAGATTGAAAGTCATTGGCAGAGAGATGTTGAAAAATGTTCACAGTAAACACGAAAGCAAGATTGAAACCAAACTATTGACTGTAAGCGTTTGTGGTTGTGAATACAGTATTACACAGTCCGAAAAACCTATAACTTGACCTAGGCCTATTCTAAAGCCATGATTGGTTGGTGATGTTAAGTAAAGGACTGAGTGTTTGCACATGTGAGGACTGAGGAGTTAGTGTGAGGCACTGATGAATTAGTGATAATACTATGGAGCCAGATCAGACTCATTAATAATTCACGCAAAAAAATACGATTCACACATGCGTAGACAATTTCACATGCGTGAAACCTAATTCACGTACACACAAAAAAAATTCACGTGCGTGAAAAAAAAAAAAATTCACAAAAAGCAAATCACATGCGCAAAATAAAATTATATATTCATAAAATACATTTCACAAATGCAAAACACAATTCGTAGATATACAACTGTGCACAAAAACCTTTGAATGTTTAAAATGTAAGAGTGTGTCCTTAAATTTGAATGTGCAAATCGTCATTCACGTACGAATCGCCTTGGATGTGTGTGTGTGTATTTTTAAAACTTTCCTGGCAGCGCTTACTCGTAAAACAGAGCAGTCGTACTCTTCAGCCAATCAGATTTAAGCTCATCAATCGCTGAGCTCATCTGAAAACGCTGGGCCTCTCTGTCATCTGGACAAAGAGCTCCCTTCAACCCAGTCAATCGATTTCTTTTCTAGGAATAGATTTGAACTCGGTCACGATGACGGCTCGCCTGTCTACACAGCGCGCGCGCAGTGTACAGCGACTGGCCGCCTCGTTTCAGATGGGCACCCGCACACATCTGAAAACTTTTCAGAGGATGCTGGGTTACATGGCCTCAGCCTCCGCTGTGCTTCAGCTGGGCCTTCTGCACATGCGCCCGCTTCAGCTTTGGTTAAACAGCCGTGTACCCCACCGCGCGTGGAACACGGGCCGCCAGCTGATCAGAGTAACGCAGACATGTCTCACGGCGCTGCAGCCATGGACAGTAGCAGAATGGTTTCGGCAGGGCGTCACGATGGGGACCTTTTCCCGCCGAAAAGTCATCTCGACAGATGCATCCAACACGGGTTGGGGTGCAGTCTGCGAGGGCTCACCGGCCTTCGGCCATTGGTCGACACAGGAAAGCCCCTTTCACATAAACTGTCTGAAAATGCTTGCGGTCGAGAACGCGCTCTCGCGCTTCCTCCCGCTCATTCGGGGACACCACGTCCTGATCCGTTCGGACAACATGGCTGTGGTCTCCTATCTCAACCGTCAGGGCGGTGTCAAATCCAGGAATCTCTTCCTACTGACACACCGCATTTTAGTTTGGTCTCAGAGCCGCCTGCTCTCGCTCAGAGCGACGCATGTGCCGGGCCATCTGAACGACGGTCCAGACATACTGTCCAGGAACCTCATCTCCTCAGGAGAATGGTCCCTGAACACGCAAACGGTCCAAAAACTGTGGCGGCTATTCGGCAGAGCAGAAGTGGACCTCTTCGCGTCAGAAGAGAACGCTCACTGCCCAATATTTTTCTCAAGAAGCGAGGACGCGCTAGCCCAGGAATGGCCTCGCCGCCCGCTCTATGCATTCCCTCCGATCGCTCTGCTACCACAGGAAATTCAGAGGATCAGGGACACACGCCACTCGGTGCTTCTCATAGCCCCGCGTTGGGAGAGTCAGAATTTGGTTCCGGAGCTCACTCAGCTATCACAGACAGCCCCGTGGCCCATCCCAGTCAGAGCAGATCTCCTCTCTCAAGCTCGCGGCACGATCTGGCACCCCCATCCACGGCGCTGGGCGCTACATGCATGGGTGATCAACGACTATTCGTCGATTTGCCAGAGGGAGTAAGAAACACTATCATACAGGCTAGAGCACCTTCCACGAGAAGGCTCTATGCGTCTAAATGGTCTGTGTTCTCAAAATGGTGCACTGACAAACATCTGGACCCACGGTCATGCGAGGTGCCGTCTTTGCTTGTTTTCCTTCAAGAGATGCTGGACAAGGGCAGGTCCCCCTCCACTCTCAAGGTTTACGTGGCAGCCGTCGCGGCGTTCTCTGAACCCCGACGCGCTCAGTCCCTGGGCAAAGACGAGTTAGTCATCCGCTTCCTCAGGGGAGCTAAGAGGATGAACCCTCCGCGCCCCCCTTCGGTTCCTATCTGGGATCTTTCTATAGTTCTCGAAGCTATGAAAGCACCCCCGTTCGAACCGCTCGAGTCTGTGGACCTAAAATACCTCTCGTTCAAAACCGTTTTTCTGACGGCTCTGTCCACAGTAAAACGCGTGGGGGATCTTCACGCGCTCTCATCCAGCGCCGCGTGTCTTGAGTTTGGACCGAATGATTCTGTTGTCATTCTCAAACCTAGACATGGCTATGTCCCGAAGGCGATTGGTACCCCGTTCAGGGCTCAGATTATTTCCCTATCGGCTCTGCCTTCATCCGATAGTGAGCGCGACGCCAATCTCCTCTGTCCAGTGCGGGCTCTGAGATTGTACACTACGCGCGCTGCCGCGTTCAGACGCGCTGAGCAGTTTTTCGTGTCGTTTGGGGGGCGCACCAAGGGTCTGGCCGCCTCTAAACAGACACTGTCTAGATGGATAGTAGACGCTATCGCCTCTGCTTACGCATCTAAATGCCTGCCCTGCCCTCTGGGCATCAGGGCGCACTCCACTAGAGGCATGGCCTCATCGTGGGCATGGTCCTGTGGAATTTCCATTCATGACATTTGTGTGGCCGCGGGATGGGCCTCCCCGTCCACTTTTGTCAGATTTTACAACTTGGAAGTTCCCGCCTTGCAGGCAAAATTACTAGCTGTCTAACGACCAGCTCCTAAGAAGCTGCATTACTAGGAGTCCCTCACACAACCGGTTCGCCCCTTGTGCTCTCCTAAATCCTTATACACTTCATATACATGCTTATGCATACACTTCATGTGCCCGCTCTGCCGGCCTCATACTACATTCACTCCACGTTAAAAATCCCCCGGTATCACCCTGGGATTCATGAGTGGATTCATAGCGCGCACGGCGTTGACCAGGTGTTCCCACAGCGTAAGCTAGCTTACGCAATACGAGAGAACCTCTCGTAAGAGAACGAATCGGTTACCTAACGTAACCTCGGTTCTCTCTAGAAGAGGGAACGAGTATTGCGTTCCCGGCCGTGCTTGCACTACTAGCGTTTCGCTTCACGCTGAAATAAATCAACATATAAGCCTGGGAGAGACTGTTATATACACCATAGCCACGCCCATTCTGGCGGGCCATGACGCAATGAGCGCGCGGGCGCCTCTCATTGGAAGCGGGTTCAGCCCCGCTCTCCCATAGGTTTAAGCAGTTCTCTCTGAGCGAACCAATGAGCTGCTAGCTAGCCTGCTCTAGGTCTGCCGCAGAGGAACTGCGTTGTTAAAGGATACAAATTATGAAATAATTTTTTGGCTTCAAACTCTCAGCAAAGATGAATCTTTCCCGCAGCGTAAGCTAGCTTACGCAATACTCGTTCCCTCTTCTAGAGAGAACCGAGGTTACGTTAGGTAACCGATTCGTTTTGTTTTAAGCATCATATATAATGTAGTTTTATTGTTTCAGATTTCCGAGACAGATGAAGAATGAAGTTGCAGACAACCAGTACTGTGATCTTACCATTCCTACTGTAAATCTTTGAAAACAGTCATGTTGCAAGCCATCCATTTTGACAGGTGTTTCAACAAGAGGTTGAAAGTGATGCATTGTTACTGTATTCATTTGTCTCCTGCGGACTATATGTACACGCTCTAGGAATACAGCCCTGCTATGCATGCATTATTAAATGTTCTTGTCAGAATGAAAAGATTCAAAGACATAGTTCAATTTGATGTACACGTTTTATTAATTTTAACGTTTCCGAAATCCTTTGGGAATAAAATAAATATAAAATGACTTGATCATGATTAATGTTCCTGTTACATATGAAGATCATGAACATTCAGTACAGAGAAATATACATCTCTTCCAGAGTTGTGAGATCCAGTCAGAGTCTACTTTGCTTTTAAAGTATATAAATATAAGTGCAATACATCAAGTGAAAAGTGAACAAATGAATTGTGTTCAATCCAGTCATCAGTAGACCTCTCTGTTAGGACATATCAGATTTTGTCCTGATATTTAAAATAGTACGAGAGGTGCAGACAGAGGACGTGGGAAATTAAGTGATGGTATTTTAATAGAGTTTACTGAGTAATCTTAGTCGCATAATCTTAATTGCCTCTCTATGATAAGTACCTTTGTCTTATCAGCACAAAATCAGATTTGCCTATTTTACTAAGCAAAGTAAAATTAAAGCTTCACAATATTGTCCTGTGAGACCTTAAGATGACAATAAAAAACCTTATTTAAAAACCTTAAGATGACAATACAGCACAAAACATAAGGAAATGCATGTTGAATATTGGTAACACTACAATATGGTACAATAACATTACTTAATGTATATTAACTAACCATGAGCAATACATTTGTTGCGGTGTTTGATAATCTTTGTTAACGTTAGTTAAAAATATAGCTGTTTATTGTTACTTTACAGTGCATTAACTAATGTTAACAAGATTTTAATTAAGTAGCCTATTAGTAAATGCTGAAATTAACATTAACAAAAAAATAATTAAAGGCTGTTTACGGGCAGTTCATTATTAGTTCATGCTAACTAATGAAACGTTATAGTAAAGTGTTACCAATTAAGACATAAAAACAAAAGTATAAAAGAGAATAAAGAAACAACATGAATTAAGATGTTTGTGACTGCTATCCAGATGTCACACCAAAGGTGAGTAATCCTGAAAAATGCAGGGAAACAAGTGTTAATAATAATTTAACAACATACACAAATAGCAAATAAACACTGGGTGCTCATTAAATAGGTCTATTCACCATTTAAAGAACAATCTGGATGAGGCCAGTGCTGAGAGAGCTAGGGTGGGTATTGACCACAGATGATTGTTTTGCAATCATTAGCGTGATGATTGTAGCTGAGAGCTGTCTAAAATACAACAAAACAAGCATCATCCTTCTTCATTTTTGACACGATATGGGTCATCTGATTACAACAACACTTGCTTACATCAGTTAATAGTTCATAAACTATTGCTTCAATTGATCTCTAACTTCAGTTAACACAGAAATGAACGATTAACTGCACTTACCTCTGCTCAGCCATGAACTGGTCGAAAGCTGATGACGTAACATGCAGGTAGGCCCGCCCTCATGTGATACTGATTGGTCGATTGATGAGCTTAAATCTGATTGGCTGAAGAGTACGACTGCTCTGTTTTACGAGTAAGCGCTGCCAGGAAAGTCTCAAAAATACACACACACACATCCAAGGCGATTCGTACGTGAATGACGATTTGCACATTCAAATTCAAGGACACACTCGTACATTTTAAACATTCAAAGGTTTTTGTGCACAGTTGTATATCTACGAATTGTGTTTTGCATTTGTGAAATGTATTTTATGAATATATAATTTTATTTTGCGCATGTGAATAGCTTTTTGTGAATGTTTTTTTTTTTCACGCACGTGAATTGTTTTTGTGTGTACGTGAATTAGGTTTCACGCATGTGAAATTGTCTACGCATGTGTGAATCGTATTTTTTGCGTGAATTATTAATCAGTCTGATCTGGCTCCCTGTCTCGCGCTGCTGGTAGGGTTAGCTTGCATAGTGCAGCTTTCAATACACAGCAGCAGGAGTTGGTTGGGCTTGATGTGCCGAGACAGCTTGTACACGACCCAAAACCTGTCTGGCCTCACGTGGTAAGAGGCTGTAATCCTATACCTGGAAGACAATAGGGGAGGGAAGAGGACTAACAAACCAACTCCAAAACATTCCCCCAAAGGTGGGGGTTAGGCGTGGGACCAGCTACTCCACCCTGTAAAAAGCCTTCAGCTACGGGAACATCGACGAAAATCAGAAAATCCTCAAGCCTTGGGAAAGAAGCCTCTGCAGCGAACCAAGCTAAAGAAAATATGACGACGTGCATGGAAAACCGTAAGGAGACTGTACGTTTGAAGCGGCTTCTGACCTCAAAGCGACCCACCACCTTAGCGACATGGAATGTGAGGACCATGTATGCTGGTGGAAAGGCAGCAGTGATAGCAGAGGAGATGAGGAGGTACGGGATATCCCTCCTTGGTCTGGGAGAAACCAGGTGGCTCCAGTCAGGGCAGGTCAAGCTGACGAGTGGAGAGACCATACTCTACTCAGGACATCCCAGTGACTCTGCACCACACACAGAAGGAGTAGCATTTATGTTGTCCAAGGAAGCACAAAGGGCCCTTCTCAGCTGGGAACCTATCAACTCACGGATTATCACTGCTAAATTTCAAACCACCCACAAGAAAATAAACCTCCAAGTGTAGGGCCCTATGATTTCCGTGATGCGGAAAACGCGGACGGAATCACGGAATTTACACATGAAAACGGAATTCTCTTATACACGCGGAATCGCACGGAATTTGCATATATTTTGTTGCCATATTAAATAAACAATTTTTTTGGACTTCCTTTTTCCTTTTTCAGTTTAAAACAACAAACGTAGGAAGGTTTCTACATAACCCGTGGCCAAATGGCATTGTTTTAAACATGTTGCCTAGTAACCATAACCATACGTCCTCAAGTTCCCGCGTAGGGGAAAAAAATGTCGAAGCGAGTGGCTCCTGATAAGGTAACGGTGGCGAAAAAATGAAGAAACTCTCAATTGACTGCTAAATACCGGGCTGAACAATACCCCAACGACTACTATGAGTCTGGACAACAACTGTTTTGTAAGTTTTGTCAACATACTGTTGACTGGACCCGCAAAGACACATGTAACGACCATTTGATATCAAAAGTTCATCTCAAGAACAAAGCTAAATCCACAGCGGGCAAATCCCTCCAGGTTACCATTGATGCAACGACAAAAACAACAGAAGCAAGGCGTGAGTTTGTGGAAGATTTTGTTGCAATGTCTGCTGAAGCTGACATACCGCTTGAGAAAATGAAGAGGATACGTCCGTTTCTTGTTAAACATTGCAAGCAGGGAGGCGCACTCCCAGAAAACCCCAGCAGCCTCAGGCAGACCCACCTGCCGCGGGTCTTTGACCAGCACATGCAAAAAGTCCTGCGAGAGATCCGTGGAAAGAAATTCTTCGTTGTTGTCGACGAAACCTCTGACAACCGAGATCGAAGTGTCCTCAACATTGTTATAGGTGAGCATCCAATTAGTTTTAATCAGCATATGAGCCTATTTTAACTAGGGTTTATATACAAATTTTAATATACAGGGATGCAAACAGCGCACTTCTTCTTGGTGCGTATCTTTTACTCTGATGGCTGGGGTCTCCAACACGTCGCTCGCGAGCTACTACCAGTAGCCTGATTGGAGGTAACTAGCTCATCAAGCTAGTCGTTGTTCACATGTTGTGTCTTTTGCGCGCTCAAGTTCGTTATTTCAAATGTAGGCGCGCGGTAAGCGCGCTCATAATCGCTCATTTTTTCCAGGCGCAGCGAGATGAAAACACCTCAACTCTTCAGAATGCCGCAAGCGCACCGCAGTTCATGTGACAAGAACCAACATATCAGCTTCTCCCTTTCCGTAACAACATTGAAAGCTCAGTCAACATAATAAAGGATAGGGGTGCACCCATCTCTTCTCCGTAAATAAATCTTGTAGCAGAGCTACAGCAAGCGTTTTTCGGTGGTGGAAATCTATTAGCTACTAAAACTTCTTTGTCGTTGTGGAGAGCGCAGTGCATGGTTGCATAGCAACGACAGACACCACAGGAAAATCGGACCGAATTTTACTATTAATAATAAAAGATAAGCTAATGTGCATTGTAAATGTCAGTAATTTATCTTTTTTGACTCATTATTTTTATAAAAATGATTTTAAGGCTTAAATATGTGAGGTTTATCTTTTTATAAAACCTTTTTTGTCAAAACTTTATTTGAATTTAATTTTACCAAATGTGCCTGTGTAAGTATCTAGATATTTGCCACGGGGCGAGGGCTTCGATTACCTCTCTTTTTTGACCATACATGTGTTTGCATCCCTAAATATAGTAATATAATATTTATATATATTCTACTAGCCTAACCTACTACATTCATAATTAGGAGATAGATAGATAGATAGATAGATAGATAGATAGATAGATAGATAGATAGATAGATAGATAGATAGATAGATAGATAGATAGATAGATAGATAGATAGATAGATAGATAGATAGATAGATAGATAGATAGAATAGATAGATAAAGATAACTTTTGTTTCCCTTTTCAATTCAACAGGCACTGAGGGAAAATACTTTCTAACTGATGTCATCTTCATGGAAAGCTGCAATTTTTCGACATTTTCACAGGCAGTACTGCAGTCACTTCATACCAGTCAGTTGGACTTGAATGACATTCTGGCAGTGGTGACTGATAATGCATCATACTGTCTGAAAGCCTACAGAGAAGTACTGAAGGGAGTCATGCCTCACAGTGTCCATACAACCTGCTTATGTCATGTCATCAATTTGGTGGGAGAGACCTGGCAACACTACAAATACTTCAGTGAGGTGTGATGTGGGTTAAGTCTGCCTTCTTCAAAAAGCCTGCAAGGAAGAGAAGATGGTTGTACTTCTTGACCATGAAGGAGGCTGAGAAACCCAAGGTACCCCCTGAGCCTGTAGGCACAAGGTGGAATAGCTGGTTTGAAGCAGTTCAATACCATGCTGAACATGTCCACCTGTACAAGGAGTTCTTCTTAGCTGAGAAGTCTTCTGCTCAGGCAGTAAGAAACATCATTGAGCTGGTTGAAACGGATGAAAAACAAGAGGCCCTCCACTTCAAGCTGACCTTCATCTCTGAAGGGTGTGGGAAACTGGTTACAGCTCTGACAGTGCTGGAGGGCACCCATACTCCTGTAGCAGTCTCTGCATACAACATCATGGAAGATCTTGGTTCCTTTTTAGTCAATGGAACAGCCAAAACCATTGGCTTTGGGGTCAAAACTGATGAGCTGCTGAACCAAATGAGAATGCCAAAGAAAAGGGATATTTTGGATCACCTTCACGATGGATTTCACATTGCATTTGAAAAATTTTCAAAGCACTGGGATGTCCATCCTGCCAAAAAAATATACAAGATGATCAGAGTGTTTGATCCCAGACAGGCTCCTGCTATGGAAAGGCAGATTGAAGCCTATGGCACACTGTGGGAATTGAGGACCCCGGCATCTCCAGAGCTCAGTGAGCAGTGGGCCGCATATCAACACTGTGTCAGAAATGAAGGCATCTCAGCTTCCTTGGACCTGGCTGACTACTGGAAAGGAACAAGCCAAAGATTTCCAGGCATTGCAAACATTGCCATGTCCTACATATACTTCCCAGTCAGTTCTGTTGACTGTGAGAGGAGTTTCAGCAAGTACAAGACACTGCTCACTGACAAGAGAGAGTCTCTTACTGAGCTCAACACCAAGTGCCTTACCATCATGTACTTCAATGGAGATGTGTGCAAAAGATGGGAAATGAGTTAGAAAGCAACACATGCCTGCTTGTATCTACAAGTACTTTTACGTTATGAAAAATTCTATTTTGCCTGTGTTCTTTGGACATCGATCTGCACATACATAAAAAAAAGTACTTTGCTAAATGTTAGTACACGTAAAATCAATATGTACTTATTCCGCTGTGTAATCCGGCCTCTTTCCCCTGATGCCCAGTTACAGAGAGCCATGTTGGAGGACTAATGTAATGGAAAATGCCAGCTGATTCAAATATGATTTGATTTTTTTTGTAGATAAAAAAAATACATTGTTCCGCTTAAATGCAGGATTAATATTCAGCAATTTGTTTAGAATTAATATTCATCAATCCTACCCTGTAACTGTTCATGTTGCTGTTATTTTTGGCCAGAGATTTGTTGAAGGTTCGGCTGAATTTTGGAGAATTTTGAATGTGTTTTAATGAATATATTAAGTTTAAATAAAAAAGCTGAATTGTGAGTTTATGTAACTTCACTTCTAAGCAGTATTGACCTTTAAAAATTGAAAGAAAACAAGCAAATCCGAAAAATCCGAAAGGGCTAAAAATAAATCCAAAAAAAAAAAACGGAATTTAAAAAAAAAATAAAACGGAATTTGAGAAAAAATAAAACGGATTTCATAGGGCCCTACAAGTGGTACAATGCTACGCCCCCACCAACGACACAGATGATGAAATAAAGGATCAATTTTACAATCAACTTAACACTATTATACAGGCCAGGAAAAGGAAGGACGTCATGATCTTGATGGGGGACATGAATGCAAAGATAGGGGGCAATAACAACGGCTTTGAGACAGTAATGGGAAGAGAAGGACTAGGGACCATGAATTAAAATGGAGAGAGGTTTGCAGCAGCTTGTGCAGACAACAACTTGGTCATTGGTGGGTCAGTATTTCAACACAAGAACATCCATAAAGCCACCTGGGTGTCTGCTGACCACACCACAGAAAACCAGATAGACCACATCTGCATAAGTCAGAAATTTAGACACTCTCTGCTGGATGTCAGAGTCAGAAGAGGAGCAGACGCAGGATCTGACCACCACCTCCTCACAGCAAAGATCCAGCTGAAGTTAAAATGCATAAAGCATAGGGAAGAAAGGGTCAAACTCAACACACAGCAATTTCAAGATATAGGTACATCTGAACTATACAAAGTGGCACTACACAATCGGTACCAAGCCCTAGAAATAGAAACCCCAAGTAAAGTGGAAGAAATATGGAAAGGTCTGAAAACCTTGTGGAAAGACACATGTAAAGAAGTAGTAGGGAGGAGGAAGTCAGGCAACAAGCCCTGGATATCCAGTGATACAGATAGCAAAGTGAATGAGAGGAGGAAGAAAAAAAAAGCAGTAAACAGAAGTAAAACCAGAGCGACCAAGGCGGCAGCACAGAAAGAATATGCAATAGCAAATAAAGAAGTGAAAAGAAGTGCAAGGAGAGACAAAAAGAAATTTATTGAGGATCTAGCACAACAGGCAGAAGAAGCAGCAGGAAAGAACAACCTGAAAGACCTATACCTAACTACAAGAAAGCTTACAGGCAAATTCAGACACGCACAGGCACACATTAAAAACTCACAGGGTGTACTCCTCATAACCAAGGAAGACCAGGTGAAGAGATGGACTGAACACTTCAGAGACCTGCTCAACAGGCAGCCTCCTCAACAGACTGCAGATATTACAATTGCCCCAAACCCATTGGAGATTACCTGCAATCCCCCCACCAAGATGGAGATTAGAAACGCCATTAAGGCCTTGAAAGGAGGGAAAGCAGAGGGACCAGACGGGATTCCAGCAGAAGCTCTTAAAGCCGACACTGAAACCTCCACCAACATGCTTCACCAGCTCATGAAAATCATCTGGGAGGAAGAAAATGTCCCAGCTGACTGGAAAGATGGCTACATCGTGAAAATCCCCAAGAAAGGAGACCTCCGGCAGTGCAAAAACTACAGAGGTATAATGCTCCTCTCAACACCTGGGAAGGTGCTCAACCATATCCTGCTCAAGAGGCTCCAGAAGGGAGTCGATGAGAAACTGAGGGAAAACCAGGCTGGCTTCAGGAACAACAGATCCTGTGGAGACCAAATTGCCACCCACAGGATCATTATTGAACAATCCATCGAATGGAACTCGCCTGTCTATGTGAATTTCATAGATTTTGAAAAAGCCTTTGACAGTGTGGATAGGGAAAGGCTGTGGAAACTGATGACTCATTATGGGATCCCAACAAAGATCATTAACATCATAAGGAGCACTTACCAAGGGGCGAGATGTCAAGTCCTCCATGAAGGATGTATATCGGAGGCATTTGAGGTCCTTACTGGTGTGAGGCAAGGGTGCCTGCTCTCACCCTTTCTTTTCCTCCTCTGCATAGACTGGGTGATGAAAGAAACAACCAACAACACACGAACCGGCATACAGTGGAGCTTGACCGAGCAGCTAGAAGATCTCGATTTCGCTGATGATCTGGCAGTACTGGCTCACACACACCAACAGATGCAGGAAAAATCTGGAAAACTGGAGGAAACAGCTGCTCTGCTTGGTCTCAAAATAAACTCATCAAAAACTAAAGTATTGCGTATCAACAGCAAGAACAGCACACCCATAAACATGGATCAAACTGCACTAGAGGATGTAAGTAGCTTCACATACCTCGGTAGCATCATTTCAAGCGAAGGTGGCACGGAGGACGATGTCCAAGCCAGGATTGGAAAAGCAAGGACAACATTCAACATGCTAAACAATATTTGGAAGGCAAAAAACTTGTCACTCAAGACCAAATTGCAAATCTTCAATTCAAATGTAAAGACCACGCTACTTTATGGCTCAGAAACCTGGAAAATTACCACCACCATACTCAATAAGCTGCAGACCTTCACCAACCGGTGCCTCAGACGCCTCCTAGGAATATACTGGCCCAACATCATCTCTAACGCCAATATGTGGGAACTCACCAAACAAGACCCAATAGAAATGCAAATACGGAGGAGGAAATGGAAGTGGAAAGGGCACACACTCAGGAGAAAGAAATCAATCATTAAACAGGCACTGACGTGGAACCCACAGGGCAGGAGGAAGAGAGGCAGACCGAGAATCACCTGGAGAAGAACCACAGAACAGGAGATGAAGAAAGAAGAGCTGACGTGGCAACATCTGGAGAGTAGGGCCCAAGACCGGAGAGGATGGAAGAGTTTGGTCGATGGCCTATGTTCCTATGGGAATTTAAAGGCTTAAATAATAATAAATAAATAACTGATCTGGCTCCATATAATACTTCCTGTTAAATTTTCGTGTGTTACATAGAGAATTGTGTGTTGTGGTTTGCAAAAGGTGTTTTATGAAATTGAAAACGGAGCCGATGGCCAAGAATTGGTGCATCGTTTTGCAGATTTGGTGTGTGTGGTGTTTGAGTGTCAGGTCTCAGAAATTGTGTGACAAGTAAGGATTTTGTGTGTAAGCAGTTGAACTGTAATAACATTTTCAAGCCCCAAACCCTAAACCTACCCATCACAGAAAGCTTTCTGCATTGTTACATTTTCAACAAAAAAGTAGAAGAAGAAGAAGAAAAAAAGCTGTTTCATCATGGGAACCAAAAAATGTCCATTTGGTCCTCACAGGGTTTACTAGGCACACACACATAGCCTATACATGCCTATGCACTGTCTTTTTCTCACACAAACACACACCCACACACTCGGTCTCTCTAATCCCTTATAAAGACTGACAGAGGAAGAGATAGAGTTCATGAGTAAATGCATCGCTGTAAATATGAATATGTTCTTCAGTGACCTCTCTGGTTAAAGTCCCACTTCGATCATATTTTGAGCTATTTTTAAACATTCCCAGTGGTCTTTAAATTATGATTATGCCATTTTTCGCCAAAATCACAAAACCTGTGCCGTTTTCTGGGACTTCGCTTCAGCAGAGCGGCAGTAGTTCATTAGCAATTCGCCTCTGTGTTGTGGGCGGATGAGAGCTCTGTCTCTCCCGCTAGCTTACACCCCCAATACCGGTGTGGCAACAGTATTATATACACGTTAATTATTATTATCCGAAGTTAATCAAAGTTATCACCGATCACTGATCATTATTTCACTCCAAGACGTCGCGTGTGGAGACGCCCAGTGGAGTTACTACGTCACAACTCCAGTCTATTTTAAACGGCATTTTAGCGTCTGCTACTGATTCACAGCCATTTGAATGTAGAAATACTCAGAAATACAACTTTGGGCTTATTTTTCTCAAGGTATGTCCTCTAACATCAGAAAAATGCCACAAGAACATGTTAACACCTAGAAAAACATTATTTTCATCGGAGTGGGTCTTTAAGTAGGGTAAATAACAACAGAGTCCCAAACAGCTGCCCCCAAAAATATTTGACGTCAACATCCAACGTCAGACGGACACTGCATTTTGGTTGGAAATGAAAGTCGACTGATGTTGGTTTCTGACGTCAACCCGATTTTCATTTTCATCCACAATACAACATCTGTTCAACGATAGAGATTAACGTCAATCTGACGTTGGATTCTGACATCAACCAGATTTTCATTTTCAACTTTGGGTTCGGTCTTCTATATGAAATTTTGTCATTGTTTTGGAGCACACTAGCTTATAGATAACAGTAAGGCTAACATATTCATACTAAAAGCCAAACAACTTTTCATAGAGACTTTAAATGGGGCACTATTTGAGGGAACATCCCTTTTGGTGTCCGAAATAATTGTGGATATTATTGAGTGCACTTATTCAATCTCACATTCAGTCCCACTACTGGAACTGTGTTCTAGAAATACATTTGATATTGATATGAGGGTATAAGGGCGATTTCTGACACAAACCATATCTGATTAACTTTAATATTATTACTAGTCTTCTCGACAAGATGTCAGGTCATTCTTTTTTTTTTTTTTTTACCTTGTAGGACGTTACAAAGGGTTCCCTTCCCTGTCATCAGAGGTGGACAGTAACAAAGTACATTTACTTGAGTACTGTAGGGCCTACTTAAGTACACTTTGAGTATCTGTACTTTGTACTTTATTATATTTTATGGAAACTTTTTACTTTAACTTCACTACATTTGAAAGACAAATATCGTACTACATAGATGTGTAGGCTGACTTCTTTTATTGGGGTGGTAGGAGTGTTAAATAAAATAAAAAGATGATTATGGCTGTTGTTCAGTTGTTTCATTTCTATGTTTTATAACATTATAAAAGCTCTTAATTCCACAGATACTACTAACTAGGGTGTATTCACTAGGTTGCTTCAAAGGCATATGGTACTATGCTACTGAAAGTATTACATACAGCAATGCAACAATAATAAAACAATGCATTGACATTTACTTTTGATACTTAACCCCTTAAGTTGCCATTCCATTTTCAAACCAGTAATATCCTATTACTAAACCTAAACTAATATTGACAAACTATATATAATTTTAAAGCATTTCATATTTGGTGATTGATTTTCAAAATAAATTACAGAAGAGCCATAAACTATCAATTTGCAAAAATAATATTTTCATACTAAGGCGTGTTAACGGTGCAATGTGTGATATTTCTGAGGATCTATTGACAGAAATGCAACATAAGATCCATAACTATGTGTTCAGTGGTGTATAGATACCTTAATCAATGAACCGTTATGTTTTTATTACCTTAGAATGAGACATTTATATCTACATAACCGCGGGCACCCCCTTCTATGAAGGTCGACATATTGTGACGTCATGTTTCTACCGTAGCCGACAGCAAACAAACTTTCTTAATTTATTTAACTTCCACAAAAATCTTCTACAAAAATGTCTTCTTTAAAACAAGACCAATCTTACATCTATATTCCAAAGCATTCTTGAATTACAACCATTTAAGTTCAGATTGTGCATTTTCATGTTTATTCAAAAAGGGGGCGCGAGTCGCGACACTTAAGAGGTTAAGTACTTTTAAAAGTACTTTTGCAAACGTATTAATGGGAGTTAATCGGACTTATATACTCCATATGTCGAGTGATGATTGGCTAGATCTGCGGTTAATGAATGGCGAGACATCAGTCTTCTCTGTAGAACTTGCGCTAGAGCTGCCATTTCTATATAAGGAGAAATGTCTTAAATTATTATTACATAATTGTTAACGAGTTAATTTTTTTCTAGTGATAAAGTATGTTTATGAGCTGTTTAATTCCTAAAATGTATTTTAAAATAAATTAAAACGAAAGTAGTATTTAATTAAAACGAAATTCATAAAATGATCCCATGATGGAAACCCTATATGAACCATCTGACAGAACCATTTAAGGTTTAATATAGTACATTATATTCAAAGAGTTCACATTTTTCAAGTATTTTTACTCTGTCATAGTATTTTCATGTTTGGCCTTTTCATTGCTTTTTGCTAGATTCCAAAGCACAATGTCTGACTTTTTACTTGGTCTCCACAATCTACTTATGCATATGATGCTTTTGGATAATGAAGCCCAGGCCAAAGCAGGTATAACTTAATTCAATGATAGTCAGAGTGAATATCTGAGCCAGTAAATAACCGACTCAAATGAGCCAAGAACCTTATGAGCTTGAATGTCTTCGTCCACCACAGATTAGGTTTAAAAGAAAAACGAAATCAAGTGGCATTTAACGAGTTCGTTTGCCCATAAAATCTTTAAGATATTAGGTTAAACTTATTTGGCTAGCTGTCCACTGGAGAGGGGCTCGATGAAGCAGCTTCAACTCGAGCTCTGATATACCCCCCCAGTGGCTAAATGTAAGGCCTGATAATTAAAAGGGCGAGGTACCTAAGATGAAGGTGGAGATTGGGGAGGTGGAGGGATACTGGAACAGCTGATGCTAGGGAGAGGTAAGCGGCTGCTTATATACTCAGGCTGTTGATTGAAAGATTAGATTGGCTCACTCCTCCCTAACTTACGTTTAGGAACTTCATTTATTTTATCGTAAGATAGGACATATATTTTGAGCAAAAGAATTCACAAAAATAATATTTATGAGAATATATATTTTCCAGATTAAAAAAAAAATAGTATACAAATAAATGCACAGTCCATTGTTGTCCCTCTATTTAGTATGTCTTTGTATTAACAATTTACTTTGAGAAAAACATGCTTGAGAAATCAGTTTCCACATATTTTTCTCGACAAGCTTGTTAGAAAACTGTTTTGTTTAAGTTCAGTGTACTTACAGTTGACTGAACTAAGTACTCAACTTGTAAAATGAATAGAGTTACCAATACTCAAGTTTCTAAGTAACCTCTAGCTTATTTTGGTCCTGAGATTATTCTTCCAGTATTGATAATTTACAAACAGAAACTCTAAATGACTTTAAAAATATTCTTAACAAATATCTCATTCTCTCCACATTAACTTAAGCCCTCTAATCATGTAACGTACAACATTCACTTTTGCGTGTGTGTTTATGTGGGTATGTATGTGTATGCGTTTGAATGTGGTTTTAGGCAGAAGCCCAGCCACTCACTCTCTCTAGCAATGAACAATGAACTCTTTTAGTGGGAGACCCACTCTGACGTCCTGCTCACAGTCTGAGCTCTATAACAGTGTGTTTGTGATACAATGATTTCTGTACATTCCTAATGAGAAGGGCACTTCCTGACCAGCAAAAGCCTTCATGTATACTTGCATGAACACAGGAAAGTGAAGTGCCAAAACACACAAAACAATGTCTGGACGTGCACACTCTGAAATACAAATACACACAATTTTGCAGATACGCACAAGTGTAAAAACAAAATCTGTGTCATCACAGAACTATATAAGCGCATGGCTTAGACTGAATAAATGTGGAAAAGGCAACACATACCCTCTGAAATTCCTTTGAAATCTTGCTTTCACAAACACACAACTACAAATACATGTAAGGTGATAAAAATAAGCCTATAGTGAAGTGTATCTTTATGTGTATCACAGAAGAATGTGAGTGTGTTCAAGGGAGGAGGGCTAATACAGCAGCCTCATGTTTACTGAAGAGTCTATGACACACACGTGCAGAGTCTCACAGTGTTTCTGGTTACTCCCCAGGCCTTGAGAAACACTCACTCACAGTGCTGTCCACACACTGTGATATATCTAGGGAGAGTGTGTACACAGTACCAGTGAGAGACTGGTTCACACAACACTATCAGGTCACTTATTCAGTTATCAGATCTATTTGATTTTTTAAAAACATTTTCTTGTCTTATAAATATCTATTTGTGTGTTACATTTATGTATGTATCATCACAGAAAACTTTCTGTAATTTTACAATTTCAAATAATTTGTTGAAAAAAATTGTTTTAGTATGATTTTAAAGGCTGTTTACCTCATGGGGACCAAAAAAATGTCAACACAAGTACAAGACAAGGATTTCAGATATTTCCATCTTTGTGAGGACATTTTGTTCCCATAACATTATTATATGTGTGTGTATACAAATATGTGATATATTTGAGATATATTTGTTTGATACTCATAAAACAAAAACATGAAATCTCAGCTACGCAAATCTTTACTGATGCACTGCAAAATAATTTGTTCTTGTTTTGGACTTGTTTTAAAGTACAAATATCTTAAATCAAACATTCTCAATCAAGATACATTTACTTGAGAAGCAGAATTACCCTACTTAAAGTATGAATTAATGTTTTTAAAAAATAATTATCAAAATTACGTGAGTTTACTTAAAGCAAGAAATAATGTGCCAACAATAAATTTAAACCCTCTGGTCCTCTAAAATGACAGATTTTTTAAAAATTATTATTTCAGTTAAAGGAATACTATATTTTAGTTCGATAATGGTTTCTATTTAATATTTTGTATTTTTGGGGGATTTATGGTAGGCCTACTATATTTACGCTGGATTTATAATCCATTTAATCACTTTTTGAGCATAGACCTGAAAATTAAATTCAAATCTCAGCCTGGTCTAACGTTAGGTATTAATACGTTATTTTCAACGATAAAAAACTCACTTTTTTGTACGTTTGGATAGATGCCGGAACGTATATAATGGACGTATCTGCAACATTTAGCTGCTAAACGTAACATTATTACGATTTTACAGCTACAAAACGTTAACTATTCACGTATTTTAATATCATAAAAATATCTGTATTATTTCCCTTTTACCATTAGCTGCTATATAGATAAATGTAAGATCCCTTAACCCTACTCCCAAACCTAAACATATGTTATACAGAATATAAAAAGGATACAACGTAATGGACAGAGATGTGTAGGGAAATGGCAGTTTTATTAACAATATAACATTAAAATATATTTTGAGCCACTAATCCAACTCATACCCATAACCATTCCTTAAAACTACGTAGGCTAAGTGAAGAAAAACTATTTATTTATTGCGAAAATGTCAAAACCAGCAACGTTACCAAAAGTCGTTCACATGATGATGTGTTGCAGTCGCAGTCCTCTCTGGCAGTATTATAATAGTTTTGTATGAGGCACAGAGCAGAATTTAAGTTATTAATCCATGAAAATGTTAATCCGGTTTCGGTTCCCTGTGAAGGCGCGCGCGCTTCTCCATTTCAAATGCACGGCATGTCGCAATCTGTGACGAAGCAGGCAAGAGCCAATGAGCGTTTGATATCACGGCCGTAAAACGTGACGAACGCTTCTTGAGGGCGCGTCGCTGCTGAGAAATGGAGATGAAGATCACTGGATAAAGGGCTGAATTTGGATCTGTTTCTTGCAAACAACGTGGTTTCTAAAGATTTGCATTACATCAAACTAATAAAATTGATATCTTTTGTGAATTTATGTTGTGTTTTTATAGGAGAAAACGCTTTTTGTGTCTCACGGTAAATAAACTAAATATTACAAAATGGTTAAACGATTAAAGAAGGTATTTTTAAGGTTTTAAAGTGTATTCATCTTGTTTAACACCATCCAGGCTAATCCCCCGAAGCGAGTTTGGAGCAGAAGGCACGAACCGATCGAAAGGTTAATATTTATGAATATTATTTCATTTATTTATGTAGGCCTATTCTCTTTTCATGGTAATGCAACACGAAATGCCACAACAGCAATTTAACAAATCCAACAAACACAACAAAAGTACATTCCATGACAAGAAGAACAAGGATGAAGAAAAAAAAATCTAATAAACTCATACCCCATTCTTATAATATATATATTTTTTTATTATATTAATAAATGCGACTGAAAACTTCAAAACATTAATGCCACGATTTTAATATGCATTAGTAATACCGTACAAATTTGAATGTCGGTAGATTTGTTCATACAAATTACGTCTTTGTGCGGTCAATACGTAGGCCTAAATATTTTACGTTTTAGTGCTGTAAATACGTCAGTATTATACGTTTCTGCGTGTATAAAACGTAAATAAATGTACGTGTGATAGAACTATAGGCCTACACTCAGCCAGCTCTTGAATGCTTTAGACTCAGAGCACAGATTTGATCTCTTTTCAAAGTTTGATCTCTTTTCAAAGATGACATTTGGCAGATTATTGCTGAAGTGAAAAAAGTCTAAAAAGTACACTTTAAACAAAAGTTACAGAATGTTATGTTTATTGTTATGAAAAATGCCCAAAAATACTATTTTCAATTTCTATATGAAATATATATTTTCAAAAACACTTTTTACTCTAAAACTGCAAGAAAATCAAAGCCATAAATCTTAACAAGTTGTGTTCCAAATTTGAGCTTGATCTTAAAAAACTAGCTTTTTTAAAAGATTTTGTTTGCCCGCAGTACCAAAAGTTTCTCTTGATGAAATCTGTCTTCCATTCATTTCCAAAGTGCTCATTTTTGACTGGAGCACAATTGTGACAATTTTTTGCAGGACCATTTAAAGGTCCAGTGTGTGATTTTTAGCGACATCTAGCGGTTCGGTTGCGAGTTTACACTAAGGGCTCAGCCCACCGCTCACCCCTCCCTTTCGAAGAAGCTACGGTGGCTAAAACGGGACAAACATCGTAGTCTGAGACAGCAGAGAATAGCCAGCGTAAACCAAGTTTTTGTACCACAGTCCATTATAAACCACATCATGGATAAAGTTTCAGGTGAGGATCAAGGGTCTTAATACATAATATAATAATAGTAATCAGCTGATTGTCTCACGAACGTAACCAGCACATTCTCCCCACATAGCAAACCCATAATACAGCGAGGGAGAAGAACCACATGAAACTATGCAACTATATATTTTTTCTAACAGGGTAGTAAATGTTTAGCTGGCTAAGATGAGCTGTTACTGTGGCTGAGCTGGTTAAAGCGTAAAGCCTTGTTTAAACTCGATGCGTCCGCATGAGCCCAAAGGTGCGTGCGGCAAAAATGACGTGATTGTAACAGCGCGCGCGCCTCCGCATCCCCTAGACACACTTACTACACACAATAGGCTTTTAACTCTGATTTTGGAAACTCGATCAACTTAAAATGCTTCCAAGATCGACGGGTTGGTGATTCCTGTAACTGTTTTACGGTCAATGACAAGAGTAGCCTACTAATCAGCTGTCTCACAAACTTAACCAGCACATTTATCCCCACATAGCAAAGCCATAACACAGCGAGGGAGAAGAATTAAGTTACATGAAACAATCCAACTACATATTTACACCACTGACAAGGGAAAAGTCACTACTCACGGTGTTTATGACTTGCTTCTTCTAGCTTCCTGCGGCTTCTCTCTCAAGGTAGTGACGAAACGCGCTCTGTAGTGTTGTTTGTTCGCGTTCGGCTACTGTAGAAACATGACGTCACAATATGGCGACCCTCATAGAAGGGGATTCCCACGCCTATGTAGATATAAATGCCTCATTCTAAGGGAATAAAAACATTACGGTTTATTAAGTAAGTTCTTTATACACCACTGAACACATAGTTATGGATGTCATATTGCATTTCTGTTAATAAATACTCAAAAATGTTACACACTGCACCTTTAACCTTTTCGAATCATTTCCATGATTTTTTTTTGTGTGTGTCAGGATTCCATCCACGTCACGATCGCCATCACCGCCCACTCATTCCCAATCACCCAGTCGGACACTCCCCCGTTCACAATCACCTGATTACTGATCACCGTCACCTGTGTCCCATCATCCACATGCACTATAAAGCACTCATCTTCACTGCAGTCACTTGTCTGGTCTCGTCGTTACATGACTCACAGACTCTCCTTCCACTCACCTGCTACTTACCAGATTCCCGATCCTTCCGTCTCATCCATCTCCAGTGTGACTGCTTCTAAACCACCTGCAAGAGAGAAAAGGACATTACCATTTCAGCTAAGCCTGTTCTATGTTTCCATATCATTTGATCCTCACCTGTTATCTCCGACTGAGTATTCCTCTGCACAAATAAACGACAATACTTACCATCCAGTCTGTTTCCTCTGTGAACCCTGACAGTGTGTGTGTTTACAAGTGCCAAAACCTTGGTTTTTCAGAAAGCAAGACTTTATTATGTAATTTTGCTTCTGATTTATTTTTTATGTTTTTGCAGTATGATCCAATTATGGTGAACATCTATTTTACACCTGTCTGTTTTTTACACACAAACAATCTACAGCTCACACTTATGCCCAAAAGTCAAAGTTCAGAGACTTTCCTCTCTCATATATTATACACCCGGTAATGTACTAATCTGTGTTTGTCTGAACAGCCTGAATGAGGGCATATGAAGTTCTGAAGCAGTCCTAAGACATGTGTATTGATTGATTGATACTTTATTTATCCACATGGGTACATGCAGGCATTCATAATTACAGGACAATCAAACAAGTAGACTAAAAATACACAATTGCTTACAAATATAGGCACATTTACATTGTACACACTACACGTTAAACATATGCAATAAATACATTCACATACATAAAAAAGCATTTGGTGGCAGTTAAGACACAAGCAGATTATTAAAGGATATGTGGGTGTGGGATATGTGGGATATGTGGGTGTTGCTACAAGTTCTCCACTTGTCAATAGCGCCTCTGCACATGAGAGCTAGAACATGTGAAGCATCTGTGCAATCAAGTAGCTGACTCTGTCCTTTCTTCAACATCGCCTCTGTGTTTTTAGTCCTGCTGAGTTTGTCACACATATCTGTATATTCCGTGACGTTGCCTCGACTTTGCTTTTCAACCCGGAAGAATGAACTTCCACGGGAAAACGCAAGAGTAACCAATTTCCACTTATTGATAACATTTATGAGTTGATGTGCAGCCTGTACACAGACTGTTCACATCTCAAAAAATGTGTTTTGGGGTTTCATGACCCTTTAAAGGAGTCCACTATCTTCACATCACAGCCACATATGCAGACAGGAACAATTTGATCCTTTCTTCTCGAAAGGAAGTGTAAATCGAACTTGTATGTATGTAAATGTCAATCAGATTCAAAGATTTTCCATGTTCTATTCATGTATTTCTGTGTTGTTAAAAGTCAACTAAATGAACAGTACATGAGATTCTGATGTAATGAGCAAGGCTGACATTTGAATTTATATGTGTGTGTGTGTGTGTGTGTGTGTGTGTGTTGGGTGGATCAGGATGGAGGCTGTTGTTGAGTTCACATCTGGTGTTCTGTGATATGTAAGTCTCTCTCCTTCTCTTTTGTTAAGCAGTTCTTTGTGCCATGTGGACGGAACATGCATTGTGTATGTGTAACACTAATCGCAGCTCAGAAGTGACTATTGTTTAGTGTGTCTATGTGTGTGGCAATGGTCAGTAGTTGGCACAAACTTGTATCTACCAGTGTCCTGTAGATTGTTCTGTGTTCATGTCTTCACTCTCAGTACATGAATGAAATATATAGAGAGATTAGTGCCATATAATTTTTATTCTTGGTGAGCATGACCTATTTGTATGAGGCAGCAGAGCCTTTAGACACTTGTGCAGTTTACCAGACCATACTGCATTTTACTGTATATTTAATATACAGTGTTCATTTGTTCATGTTCATTTTTCTAAAGTTATCTAGAGATAACTTTAGAAAAACCCAAGACAACTTGTTTTGTGAAGATCTCAAAAAAGAACAGTTTTTGGTGCCACAATTATCTTAAAATCACTGTCCTGATCTAGGATGCCGTTGTTATCTTGTAAATGAATCAGTGCTGCATTGCTGCACACAAGATTTTCTCACGGCAATTTTATTCTGGAAATAACAGACATCCAGATAGAGTGCCCTTATATTAAAAAAATATCTTGCTTTATTACACAACATTTTGAGTCTGGCTTATCACTCTTTACTCTTTTTTTATAGATTAATTTTTATACTTTCATATTGTAATAGTTTGGGCGAGCACTTTTCCTCTCCAAAAAATGTTGGTCCAGAAATATTTTGAGGATTGCAACCCAATCAGAGTCATATATTTCTTCTGCTCTTTTATTTCAGAAACATCAGATTTACTATTAATATTTTTTTTATTCTTTATATGAATATCTTTATTCATAAAATATATTCAAGTGAAAGGAAATTCAGGTTCATTGACATTTAATTAATGAATATTCAGATTTTCATCCTCCTAAATTTCTTAGGTCAATACTTGATAAGATTTAGGGGTAACAATTTATAGAATGGCTTATCCCATCTGGCAAAAAAATGTAACCGGTTTTCCTAATTTATTTCTTCATTATGTATTTTACAGTGTTTGGCGTATAAATCAATTTGCTCAGGCATTTAAATGATTATACACACTTGTACACTTGTTTTTCATAGATGGACACATTATCTATCTATCTATCTATCTATCTATCTATCTATCTATCTATCTATCTATCTATCTATCTATCTATCTATCTATCCATTTTGTTTAGAGGCTTTGAATGAGCACTGTATATTAATTGTATCACTGCTTTTTATTGTATATATTTTATATTGTGCAAAATAAACTGAAATAAAAAATAAATAAAAATACACAATAAATAATTTAAATAAAAATAATAATAAAAATTGGTCACTGATGGTCTCAAAAGTCAGTATAGCTTTAGCGAGGGATGAAAACCCTATTTATAAGGGTTGATGGGTAATTATGAGGATTTGTGAGAAATTTGGGGGCTTTTGGGTAAATGCTTGAGCTCAGGTAACAATGAGAAGATGGCGAACACTCAATTCTCAGATTCTCCCTCTTGTGAAATTGTTTTGAGTTTTTTTCCTGTTCTTTGATGCTGAACGAAATGTAGGCTACTTTCATTGTGTGGCATCATGTGTGCAGTGACAGAGTTGGATTGTATTTAAATGAGCAATATCTCAAATAGATTAATCATTCAGTTTAACTCTTCATAACTCTGCATAATAAAACGTTGAAGAACTAAAATAATCTTGCAATTATTTTATAAGCAAGGAAATACAGTGAACGTGGATAGGGCTTTTTTCTTTCTTTTTTTTAGCTCAGCGTCTGTAGCTCGATCCAGGGTTGAGGTCACACACATGATCTCACCCATTAACATGCGAGAGGAACATGCATGGCACATGCATGGCTGACTCTCACACAATCATATTCTTTTAAAAGAATGTTCAGATGGTAAAAGTGTGAGGGTGGAAGGCAAATGATTGAGTGGGACGACCCGCAGATGAAGGACGAGTAGGTGAAGATTAATGCAGAGCAATGTGACAGTTCTATAATAGGTTATTGTTGAATAGAACAGAACCCCGCTGACCACAGACACCGCATATAGCCTAAATTCCACAAATGGCACATGTGCTGATATCAGACCTATGACTTCACAATATACACTGCACACATATGGTTGGTTCCCACTCCTCCTTAGACAAAATGTGACCCAGGGTTCTACTTGTTGACACAGAAACAAACACATGCGTAAACTTACACCAACACACACATTAGACGTCCGATTGAGTATTGACGCAGTGGTATTACTTTTTCAGCGCAGCATCTTACATCAGTACAAATTGGGACACCGCGGCCTCTAGTGGTCGCTCGTAATAACTACAGGAATGTGGGTTTCTGAAATTGAACAGGCTGCATCGTTTTTATTCTGATAAGAACAAAGACCTTGAATATAAATGTTTTTTTCTTGGATAGTTTTTAATGTCTATAGCATACATTAACATCGCACACACCTCCTGGCAATAAACGCCGTGCTCCTTTGCACTCGAGTAAAAAATGCATTTATATTAGCTACAACGTTATATATAGGCTATAATTGAAATTTCGGTTCAAGGTTGTATAGGAGTGTGTGTGATTTGTTTCTGCTGTCATCTGACACAATGGATGATGAAAACACACCAGCAAATCGTGGGTGATGCCTAATTTGGAATTAATTTGCACAAGTCTAATAAAAGATTTTACATTTTGTTTATGCAATTTTTACTGAGCACAATAAATATATATATATATATATAGCATAATATAAATAAATGTATATAAACAAATATGTAATTGTATAAACTATGCTTAAATTAGTAATATTTTTTATTAATGACACTCCTTCAGATTCAGTTGGTGGATAATACCGAGTTTCTTTTTAATACATTGGTGGGTGTTAGTGGGCCTAATCCTTTTAAAAATTGCTTTCATGCATTTACATTTCTGAGGGAATTTTTTTAAACAAAAAATAGCCTCCCTTATTATCATACAACAACATTACAAACACAATATTTTCAAGATCTCTAGCCAATAAAACATTCTCCCTGAAAATATTTGAAAATAGCCTAATAGACTCTATGCACAGCTTCACTACTTCCTGAACTTTAGCCAGCTCCTTTGTTTCCTGTCTGCCATTATTGGACAAACTGATTAATCCAGGTGTGCCTGATTATTGTTACTGAGGCCAGGGACACCTGGATTAAGCAGTTTGTCCAATAATGGCAGACAGGAAACAAAGGAGCTGGCTAAAGTTCAGGAAGTAGGGCAGCTGTGCATAAAGCCAATTAGGCCTATGCCATTAAAAACGCCAATCTGTTGTCCCTTTGCCTATTTGGGAAAATATATAGGCTATTTGTCGTGATCAGAATTTTAAAAATTAATAATTAAAACGGACTCATTACACATAACTGAATAATTTAAAGAGACTTTTGCTTTGCGTGTAATATACCATGTAGCATGTACTGTACTGTACTGTAGCCTACAGGTGCATGAGATCTCGCACATGCGCCTTGTCAGTCGTGCAGTCTGCAGTAGCGTCCGTCCTGCGCGTGCCCACCAGACTCAAGCAGCGAGGCGTCACAACAAAGCTGGTAAGCAATACATAGGTATTGCCAATTTAATACAGAGACCAAAAAGGGCATACCTAATCAAAATCATTTGGCATAAAACGGTTTGCCGAAGTTTTGCGATGTCAATCTCGTTTATGTTGTCTGCGAGTTAGCACCGAGACTAAGCGCGCATGATTTTTTATTTATTTATTGTAAGTAATAACGTCTTAGAACTCACAGGGATATACAGGCGTACTAACTTAATGGATGTCAAAGCACTTAAACGTGAAGCGTGTGTTTCTGACCGTGACCTTCCCGTCTGAGCTTAGCGACAGTGCCAAACGTGCTCTCTTATTTAAAGGGCTGTCAGACACCCGCAACATGTGCGCCTTGACTGTACAATAGACATATTTACACGATTTTTTCCCGCTTTAAACACTTGAATCTAATCGCTGACAGCATGCATTTATTTTGTGTAATTGCGTAATAATTTGAACACATGCATAAATCCGAATAGGCCTGGAAAATATTATAAACATCCGCTGCATGGTGGTAAATCGATCCGCCGCATATGTACAGCGGGAATGCGGCAGTTATGGGTGCATTACGTTATTTCTTGAGCATCGTAGACAAAGACTCGTGCCTATTGCCATTGTGTTGACATTGATAAGTTATCTATTTACTACATTAGGACGCCCTGTGATCCTAAGAAGTAAAATGAGATTGTTTAATATTAGCTTAGGTAAATTTATCTGACCCCACCCACACCTCCGTAGTCTTACAGGTAGGCTACAAATGAACCCATGATGATTTCACTTCCTGTATGTTTATCTTCAGCCACATCTGAATGTATATCTTGTAATACTGGTAGAATGTGGGGTATAGGTTGCATCACCAATTGAAAACATTTTTTTTTTTTTTTTTACATTTTGTGCTTGGATTTGTTGTGGTAATTTAATTTACAAACATGCCAACCCACTCACCACCCACAGCAACCATTAGAAAACATAATAGACATCACATTCTCAGAATTGTGTAAAATGTATACATGGTGCTATTTTGTGCAATCTTGTACAATCAAGTGACAATACTTTGAAAAGTAGCGTTTCAACCCTCTCTGCCTGGCCAGCCATGATTTTTAAGGATCTTTAACATGCAGGTGAAAATGTGTTGATATAGAGCGTTCTGATTCAGATGATACCAGATGCGTGTAATTTTACATCTATAAACATGATCACAAATCAAATCATAAATCATAACTTATCATCCTCATATTGTAACCCCAGAATGACAGTGACATTTACAATAGTAATTTCACTTCTGTAGCGAATTTCAAATTGGTTAAACTGATAGTGTGCAACTCAGCCAATGTTACAGCAGTCTTCAGTTTTCAAAGTAAAATGTATCTTTGTTTTGCATGAGTATGTTTGCATTACTGCTAATTTTGTATTGAAGGGCAAAGTAAGTATTCTTTGAAAAAGAATGTTTAGCTCTTAACACTCTGCACTGCTGGACTGTGCTTGCTTGGCTCAATCAATCTTGTTGTAATTGTTAGTCCAATTTATGTATATTTGTCTAAGGTCATAGCAATCTAGATATGCTTTAATAGTAAAAATATTTTCAGTAATGAACTCAACTGCCCACCTTCGTTTCATTTGAAAAGTTGCGATGATGATTTAATTATCCTTTGTTTACACATTTTCAGACACGTCGAATGCATTGAATGAGTATATTTGTATGCGTGGGTCCTAGGTTAGTTTAAGATGTCAGACAAGAGTGACATTGCAGCATGCCATGAATCAGCAACTGCACTCTCTGTCACCCAGTTGGTTAATCTTTCACACAAACATAAATTCTGATAAAGTATGCAATTAATAGAGATATCTCTTATGGATTGTTATTTTTAAGTTAGTCTGTCTTTGCGTGCTTCATTCTAAAATTAAATCTTTGTCAAAAAATGTGTTAATTTTCCCCTTCAGCCAACAGGGGGCCTCTCCTACATACCCAAGAAGAAATGTTAGCGAGGGCAATGAGGAAGATGTGGAGATCAGATGACAGTAAGTTTAAAAATGTTTCTTCATTTTGTGCATTTAGAAATGTTTTGACATATGTTGGAAAAGATTGCACAGGGTATATACAATCATACAGCAATTAATAATTCTTCCTTATGTCACTGGTATATTCATATATTTCAGTTGTGGAAGAGGAGAGACATAGTATGCCATCAGAGGTTTTTCTCCAGCAACCTGAGGTTCAAGATGACCACTCTGATGAAGCTGCACTTCATAGTATCTTGCAGCCAGAAGGGGGAGAGATAGAAAGAACCAATGAGAAGATGGATTGCAAAGACAAACAAAACACCCAATTGTTCCAGAATGCAAGCCAGTCTGTGTCCCAAAATCTAGCTAATCATAATCAAGCCTGTCAGGCAAGTGACCATGAGCATGCTGGAATGATAAAACAGGATTGTAGGACTGATTTGCCTATAAATGACACTAAGGCTGACCTTGACCATAGTACTAAACTCCAGGGTAAATTGCCCTGTCCTCGATGTGAGAGAAGGTTTACAAGTAGTCAAGGCCTGCAGCGTCACATACAAACACATGCTCTTTCAACCTGCCACACACAGCGGTTTAAATGCAATCGCTGCAGAAGGACCTTCAGTACGCTGTTTAGTCGTCGGAGGCATGAGAAAAGGCATGAAAAAATTAATAGGAAGACGAATGATCATACAATTGCCACTTGCACTGCTAGTCAGAATGTCCCTGGCAGTGGTGAACCTTTGAAAAAAACATCACAAAACCCACAGCCAAACAAGTGCATTAATGCAGCTGATGGTGAGCATAGGGATGATAAAAACCGTGCTTTTAAAGCCTCACACATCTGCAAGTATTGCAAAAAAGCATTTAGGACTCATACTAGCCTAAGGAGACACCAGCGCAGGATCCATGAGTGCCAGCTTCTTCCTAGAGGAGTTTATAAGAAGGTCAAAATCACTCAAGAACCTGAAGGACAGCAGCTTGTTGAGACAGCACAGGACTGTCAGACTCCTAACCTACGGTGTGCAGAGGACATTGATCAGGAAAAGGAATACATGGTTGACATCTCCAGTAATATTTCAGAGAATCTCAGCTTCTACATAGATGGGAAAATTGTCTCGACGAGTGCTGTAAGTAACTGTGAGGTGATTGAGATGAACACTGCGGGCTCTGCTGTGATTGGATTGAATGCTGTTATAATCAGTCCAGCTCAAATTACACAAGCTCTTAAATTGGAAACCAGTAACAGCAGTTTCATCTCTGACCTGTCTGGACAATCCTCAGCCAAAAGAAGGACGTCGACCCCACCTTTACTCCCACAAATAAAAACAGAATTAGAGTCTGAATCCATCTTGACTACCTCATCATCTTCCTTGTCATCTTTAACATTGTCCTCTGGCTCTGGAGCTCCACTGGTCACTGCTCATTTACCTCAGTGCATTGAGACAGTTGCCTTTCACAAGGAAAAAACTGTCTATCTGTCTCCCAAACTCAAGCAGCTCCTGCAGAATCAGGATGGCAGTAATCAGTCGTTTGCGTTAATTGCCGATGGCCACAATCTGGGTCCTCCCTTATCCCTGACTGTTTTACCTGCAACAACAACTAGATTTAAGAGAAGGACAACCTCCCCTCCCAGCTCACAACAGCAAACCCCTGATCTGAATGTAGAAAATCAAGATCAGGATTCTACAAAAGCCAAGATGTCAAAGTCGGAGAGCCACGAGTTGAGCCTCTTGGGCAATGAAGAAATTGAGCCTTTAAATTTACCCATAAACAGCTCTGATGAAGCTCAAATGCAGTCACAGATCTTGCCATTGGACTGCTCTGTATCAAGAACAGGAGGAAACTCCTGTAATCAACAGCCATTGGACCTCTCCAACTCTGTGGGTAAGCGAGACAGCAGTGAAGCCTTAGTGGAGTCCATTTTGGACTTAAGTATTAGTGGAAAGAGTTTAGACTGTGACTCCACTGGAGTCTTCCTCACTCAGCCTGCTTTGAGGAAGAATAAACCTAACTCTAGTATGCTTCAGAAGGTGCTTATGAATGAGTATGGTGGGGTAGACAATCCTTCTGTTGAAGATTCAGCTGCTGCAGGTGTCGTCAGTGCTGACCTAACAAACCTTGCAGTTGTGCCAGTGTCTGATGCAAGTCCACCAAACCCTGAAAAGCTTTTGTTTGAATTGGCTCTTCCTCCTGCCTCTATCCATTTAACCCCTCCATTGCTCGCTCCTGTCAGTATCCATCAAACTGCCCCAGTCCCTCCACGTCACTGTTCATCTTCTTCATCTCCAACTTTTGTATCCTTTCTATCAACTCCCACAGTGGAAACCAATCAGGACATTCAAACTCTCCATTCAACCTTCCTGGTATCTGACACTGTACCACCCACAGCGTCTGTAGAAGACTGCGCTGATAATCCTGTACATCTCTCACAGGAGGATTTGAAAGTGGCAATCCCTGATTGGGTGTCCTCTGCTCCTCTAGGTCTGGAGAGCCTTATACCTCCAGCCCCTTCCCTGACTTTACAAGGCCCTCAATGGGTTGCTGATCCTGCCATATGTGAACTAGCTCAAAGAACGTTGGTTGTAGATTCTGTATTAGCTTCTGACACACAGATATTTTCTCCATCTCTGCCTGTTAATCAGTCCAACATCGCATCCTTGACTTTTCCTCCAAACACGGTTGTTATTGAGTATACAGTTGCACTGCAATCTACAGAAAATATTCTCCCAGCACTCCAAGCTAATTCTGTTCATTGCCTCTCAGATAAAATATCTGTCGATGCATTACAACAAGAACCTTATGTCCCATCTGAGCCGCAACCTCTCAGTCAAGACACCTCCCTACTTTCTGAACCATCCACACAGTCGGTTTCTATAGAGCAGTCATCAAACTCTACAGATGGTACACCGACCCTCACGGCTTCCACTAGTGTTGTAAAAGCAGAGAGCAAAGAAGAGGGACAGGACAAAGCCCAGTCCTCTGATTGTTCTAAGCAGGAAAACACAGTAGAAGATGAATTACCTCCCTTGCATACTTTTTGCAAGAACTTTATGTGCAATGTTTGTGAACAGCCCTTCCAGTCCATGAAGATTCTCAGCCAACACGTAGGTGAACACTCTAAGGAGTGGCCCTATAAATGTGAATTTTGTGTACAGTTGTTTAAGAGTGACACAGGTTTGCTGGAGCACCGTTCCAGTTATCATGGCATCGGTAAAATTTATGTTTGTAAAACTTGTTCTAAGGAATTTGCTTTCCTCTGCAACTTGGAACAGCATCAACGAGATCTCCATCCCGGTCAAGAGTGCTCACACACCGAAGTAGTACATGGCAAGTTAAGACCTGAAAACCATAACAGTCCCAAAACTGACATGACTGATCCAAGCCTTCCAATCAAAGAAATTAAGCAAGAATCTGACAACATAACCTTAAAAGCAGAGGAGGATGCCTTGGACAACTTGGACACTTCTGAAGAGCTGTTTACAACAATAAAAATCATGGCATCTGGAGGGGTCAAACCAAAAGGCCCAGATGTACGTCTAGGCATTAATCAACACTACCCAAGTTTCAAACCACCTCCTTTTCCATACCATAATCGAACGCCAACTGGGATGACGGCTGCATCAGCCACCAACTTTACCACCCACAACATCCCTCAGACCTTCAGCACAGCCATTCGTTGCACCAAATGTGGTAAGAGCTTTGACAACATGCCCGAACTGCACAAGCACATCTTAGCCTGTGCTAATGCTAGTGACAAAAAGCGCTACACTCCTAAAAAGAACCCTATACCACTTAAGCAGTTTGCAAAAGCACAAAATGGGGTGTTATCAACTGCAAGGATTGTTAATGGTAGGCAGAATCTCTCTCAAAAGGTCGGACAACTGAAAAAAATTAACTTTCACGAATCGGCAGTTAAAATAAAAATGAGTCTCCTGAATAAGAAGAAATCTCTGCTGTTGCAAAGGGGCAGACCTGCTGGTCTGAGAAAGACCTTCGCTCAGGATGACCTACACATTTTTGCATGTCCTCACTGTAGCAGGGAGTTCACATACAATGCTAGTTTAAAGAAACATGTAGCTTTTAGCTGCCCCATGAGGCCGGGCAGTAGAAACTCCAAGAAAAGAACTCTCGGTATCGTTTCAGCTCAGGAGAACAACGGGAGCCTTCGCAGACAAATTGCAAATTTGAGTGCAAAGCCACAAGGGTCAAACCATGGGCCAAAAATAATAACAAAGAGTCAAATCATCAAGCAAGATGCCGCAGTTGATACCACTCAGGATTTTAGACTTAAAAGATCTTCCATTCTGTCAACATCTGTGGTTCAATCTGGTAAAAAAGGCAAGATAGTCCTCTCCTCAGTTGCTCAGGTTAATTCTCAGGAGCCGGGTGTTCGGGTACATGTTTTAGGTAGAAAAATGGAGCAGGGCGTGAGCGACGTAAAGCTACGGCCCAGAAGAGAGGACCGTTTGTCTCTGAGGTTGAGAGAGAGAGTAGGAGGACCTATTACTCGCAGTGTGCAGCAGGCCAGCACCACAACAACAGTCATTAAACAGCCAGACAGCAACAACATAATCATGCTTCCTGTCATTCTGCAAGTCAAGAAATGAGACTTGTAAACTATTGACTTGTATCCGTTTTTCTAAATGCCCCCTTAGTGCAACATTTACCTGTAAATATGCATCTAAATATTGGACATGGTTGAAACAAACTTAAAATTATGGCTGAAATAAGAATGTCCTTACTTAAAAAAAAAAAAAAACTTTTTTAATTCACTGGCTCAAACACAGCAGGCTATAATATTTACATTGTAAGTATTATGAAATGCCATTATCTATTCATATGAGAACAGGTCAACAGATCAACTTGTCATGATATATGTAAATACTTTTGCCATCTGAAACATTTGAATGTGCTATCACAGTTTCTGGATATGTCCTCTTACAAAGTTTAGCTCCTCTGCTCTAACACATGTAGTTTTGAAATGACCTTGATGAGCTGAAAAGTAGATCTCCGGGAGCTAGGCTGAGTACTTTTGGATTACATAAACCTCAAACCTTAGAATTATAGTGAAATGTCATGTTAAATCAAAGTCTGAAGAGTGGGGGGTCTCATGCACTTTATGCTGATGTTCATATTCACCTGTGTCAAAATGCATTGCAATACAATTAGTCAATTACCACCAATTATTTATTAATGTATGTATACTGTGTTTAAGAGAAGACGAGATGTGTTCAGTGAGATTCACTGGAAAACAGGTATTTGTTGTAATGGTTACTGGCTTCTATTTTTGTAGATTGTGTTAGTTGTGTTTTATTTGTTTGTATTGATGCAGTTTAGACTCTTCATGCATGCCAGAGATTCCATCTATGGGTGAAGGGAAGGGTCAGAATATAATATATCTGCACCACAAGAGGCAGGAGAAATGTATATTCTGTTCACAAGAATATGTATGAATATATTTTAAAAGTCTCCCCATTTCTCCCTTTTTTGAGCTATTCACCTTCTGAAATATAAACATATTTGGTCAGGTGTCAAATGAGTAGGTCTCTTTTTTTAATGCACATATTGTGTAGCATTAGGGAAGATAGTTATTTGTGAAATAAGTCATTAGGTCTGGAAATGTAGCTCTAAAGACGATTGTTTTAGCACAAATTTGTGTCTTGATGACGTGTCTTGTTGGCCATGATGCAGATGGTAAACAAAAAGTTCTAAAAGGGTCAATGATTTAACAATAATGATGATATAAATCGGATGCATATATATATATAGATATATATATATATGAGAGAGAGAGAGAGAGAGAGAGAGAGAGAGAGAGAGAGTGAGAGAGAGAGAGAGAGAGAGAGAGAGAGAGAGAGAGAGAGAGAGAGAGAGAGAGAAGTTAACAGGTAAAGTTTAAGGCTAATATGAACAATGAAAAGTTTACACTATGATTGATTGTTGTGACTGAAAATGTTACCAAAGCTTGCTAGCAGAAAGATACACTTAGTATACACAAATAGTCTACTTTATAATATATCAGAACTGATAATATATATCAGAACTTGTCTTCTGGAGAGAAATCACAAACAGGAAGAATTAATCTGTCAAATATATCAAATATTATAATTATTTCAAATATTATAATTATTGCTTGCTGAAAATTCCTTTTTATGAAACTAATGTAACTTTTAATCCATTGTTTATTTTCTGCCTACAAGTTTGCTTTATGGCGTTACCCAATGTTTTCAGGCTTTGAAAGGGTTTCAGAAGTATTTTAATGTGAAATGTGAAAGACTGAATAAATTGCTCTGTTCTAAGTTAATTTAATTAATGTGTTTGGTTTTTTAATTACATAATATCACAAAAAACAGTACCCTACAAGCTAAACTACACCCTGTATCATAAACATAAATGTATCAGTTTTTTTATTCTACCCCAACAAATATGCATCCCATGGGTAAATGTCAGTGGCATTTCAGATGCATTCCAATACCACTCACAAGCCTCATAAACAAATTTAATATTATGACAATGTTACAGTGTAACATGTCTGACTTATTATGACTAAAAACGAAATGTTAATGAATCATGGATAGTGTTTATTGTCTTGCACAACTGGTTACTTAGAAGAATCAAGTAAAAAAAAATCAATATTATATTTATCAATCTATATATTTTACGTATGACTTTTATCATGCCAAAACAAGCTTCTTCTATCTGAAGTGTGTGCTGATGTTATAGTAATAATATCCACTAGGTGGCAGCGTTGACTCGCCGCATGATCGCACCACCACGAAATTTACATCACAGTAGCCCACATCATTGTTTAGAAATACTATATTTGTAATGCATTTGCAGAAGAAAATCCTTCATTTGTCCATCATATTAAATCACTTTGTTAACATGAATGGGTCACAGTTTTATAAACATTATTCAGGCTGTGCAATGTACATACGTATCGACAAAATAAATAAATAAGTATCACGCCATAAATGTTCCGCCCTGAAAATATTCATTGAAAGCTGGTTGGCTAAGAAAATTGGCGCTGGGGGTTGATGGACGTGTCAGGTCAAAATAAGGGCGGGACCAACAGTCCTTTAAGGCTGAAATGAGGATTTACTGCAGTGTTATTTCTGTGAAAGGTACAGATCACATATAACAGAGAATAGAAGAAAGATTAATTTGAGACAGGTTTGATTTTACTTAAAGACATCATTTATTTACCGACTGGTTTAATAATGTCTTTAATGTATCTATAATGCTTGTTCTCTCTCCTCCCCCCCATCGCCCTTCCCTCTGCCTTTCTGGGTGTAAACAAAGCCAAAGTGGGTCATTTTGTCGTGGGATGATTTGATCTCACATGAGAATAGTAAGTTAAGGGTTCTGCTTCCGTAACGAATTGTGTGAATAGCCTCCAAGCGATGTATATGTCACTAAAACAACAAACTAAATTAAACAACGCCGTTAACGTTGCTGTGAGATATATATTGACTTGAATTTCTAGACTGACAAGCTATCCACATCCGACATCTAACGTTATCTTTCCAAGAAAAAAAATCTTCAGTGTTTTGTTGTTATGGGGTCGTCACGACATTAAGAAAACGCTGGTTGAGAAACACAAAAGAGTGAGGATGCGCCTGCAGACGCGCTCATTCCCCACCTCCTCGGGTGGGGGGATTCTTCGCTCAACCGTTCTTTAAAAAAAAAAAAAACGTTTCAACCTTTACAGTCTATGGTTTCAACACGTAGCATGAGCGAGACAGGCGTTGGTATCCAAACTAAACCAAACCAAACCTCCCCACGCCCGGTCTGAACCGGTTCGGGGGTAGTGCGCGCTCTTGGAGACTCCCTCCCCTCTCCCTTGCTGAAATTCCTGCCACGCGCTCATACACACGCAAAAAAATCCAAGCAGAGAACGAGCGCGCGCACGCCGGCGCATACGTCACTCCCTCCCCTCTGCCTTGTTCACCTCGCATCTCCCATTGGTTCCTGCGGACATCTCGAGCCTCCTCTTGTTCTCTCCCCCGATTTGTTCGCGGTGAGGACTGTGGACTGCGATTGGTTAATGTGAGTGCAAGCCCTTCTTGCTCATTGGCTGGTGCGGGCTGTGCATGAGCGCGAGGGAAAGAGTTGTAAACGCGAAGCGCGTGCTGGAAAAGACGAGGCGTAGAGCTGAGAGCGGCGCGAGCACCGGAGATCAGCAGGGGCATCACTCGTCACAACATCCAGCCTCTCATCCGCCCTCTCTCCATTTTGTCGCGATTTTTTTCGGTATATCTTTGAAGTCTGAATCGAAGTGAGCAAAAGGGAACCGAGTTCTGTATCGAGGCTTTTGTTAGCCCGTGTTGAGGGCAATTACTGTTGCCCTCAGTGGGGGGGAGCGCGTTATCATTTTTTTCGGTTATTTGGGTGGCAAAATTGCCGCCTCTCACCGCGTGTTCGTTAAAAATCGATTTTAGGTGCGTTCTTGCTTGATTTTGGTTCTGGCTAGAGCGGATTAACTGGGTTTTGTTTTGTTTTTTTAAACCGTGTTGCGGCTCTTTGTGTGGGTTCAGCTTCGTGTCACTGTTAT
Source organism: Rhinichthys osculus (assembly GCA_029959095.1). Classification (NCBI taxonomy): domain Eukaryota; kingdom Metazoa; phylum Chordata; class Actinopteri; order Cypriniformes; family Leuciscidae; genus Rhinichthys; species Rhinichthys osculus. Next base: position 17,275,516 of record JARWKJ010000017.1, read on the forward strand.
AAGCTACCCGAAGTTCCGCACTCCGAGCTCCAAAACATGTGTTCCCGGGTGTGGTTTATCACAGACCGGCGGATCAGCCAGGAATACCCGCAAGTCCAGATCCTGCGAGCTCTGAAGGAGCGCTGCGTCGAGGATGATGTTGAATTCCGCTATCTTCTAATGGATGAAATCGTCCTGACCATCACGGACGGACAGCTCGGTAAAAACCGCGCGTACATACACATTCATACATGCATACATTCCATCTGTACGAGTGCTGAAATGGTTGTTGTTTAAACTGTTGAGTTGGCTAAACTGGTCAGTGTGGATGGTTAGCACGCTTGCTTTGAGCGGATGTGCATCACCGTGTGAATGTGTTTTGTGTAACGTTAGATGTGCTGGTGGGTGACCGCCTAACCCACTTTCAGTCAGCCACCACAGCCTACCCGATGGATGGAACGCCGTTTAAAATAGTCGAGAAATCGTTTTAATCTCATATCGAATATTTAAATATATTCACATTAGCATTTAGATATCATATAACCGTTTATTGTTGCACCATGTGCGCGCGAACAGTCACGAGTGTGCGGCGCGAGCGCGTTCATTATCATCACATAAAGCCTCGAGCGCAGATGGCGCGACGTTCACAAAGACCCGTTATATCCAGGTGCTACACAAGCGATGGTTTTAGGTTTTTAACCTTTTCTAATATTCAATCAGCAAGCTTTGATCGGAATGAATTAAACTGGCATGTTATGACGCATTTGCGCGAGGTTTCACATACAAAGGGCTTTAATCGAAATAACCGATTCGTCACGTGCAAACCTCAACATAAATGCGACTTTTTAGTCGGAAGATGTTTGTGCGATCGTTTAGACGATTACTGATGTAATCGCATCACGGTCTGGTAGTAAAGTAGTATTAAGAATAACAGATAGACATTGTCTAACTTGTGGTATCCGGGATGCTTAAAGATAACGTTACACACACCTACCTCCTCTTAGTCATAGATTATCTTGTTTTACCTGTCTAGTTTTAATAGTCACTTTTATGCTTAAACATCGGAGTCAGCATTGGTTACTACCAAATATGACTTCAGATCACTAAAAGACTTGAATTGATCTGACAGAACCCCTTATGCACAAAACATATGTGTGGGGGTCATGCTGGTAAATTAAAAGGATAGTTCACAAAAAAATCATAATGCATTTCTTAATATTTAATCACCCTCATGTTGTTCCAAACTATCATCATGCTGATTTTCTTCAGTGGTAAATGAGATGTTTGGCAGCCTGAGTCACCGTTCACTTTAATTGCATCTTTTTTTCCATGCAATGCAAGTGAATGGTGACCTAGTCTGTCATTCTGCCTCACGTCCTCTTGGAAGTAAAACATACTGGTTTGGAACAACATGAGGGTGAGTAAATGGTGATATTTTCAGCTCAACTATCCCTTTAATAATAAGCTGACAGCAAGTTGCAATGTGTTTAGTAAGATAATGATCTGAGTTATTGACACCAGTGTTGCCATTGTGGAAGGTGGGGCTATTTTGTTTTGACAGCATTTATTTTAGGTGGTGCAGATGGGCACTGGACATAAAGCATTTTGCATGGACCTGAGGTAAAGGGAGTGGCTATGCACCAATGCAGCTCTGCCTTGAATCAGCTACTTTAAGTTTAGTGGTGTGACTTCGCGACATAATGGATTGCCAGTCTAACGGGAAGACCAGAATAGACAAGATAAGAAGGAGAGAAGAACTAAGACCATATTGAGCTACTTTAATGCAAAGGTAGACAGCTGTTTGGAGAACGTGACAGCAACACAACTGGAGCAGGTTGTTGGCCTGTCATGTTTATGTCTGTCTGTGTTTAATGTGCTGTCCTGGATTCTGTCTTGGTCCAATAAAGAGGTGGTTGACAGTTGGTCAGCTCTGGGATTTAAACCCCCAGAGATCCTGACATTCTGCTGAGTTACATCATCAACGTGAGACGCTTGGAACAGAGTAGGTCAGCACTTGTTTCAGTAAAAGCATTGCAATTAAAGACCATTGTTTGAGGACATACCGTAATTCCTAAATAATAATTTCCTGAATTTATTTGTGAACCTGTTGACAGGTGTGCCGCAAGAGTGTGTATGTTATCTTATCACCTGCTGTTCGTGTTACGCCACATGCGGCAATCAAACAATCAATAGGCAATCAGGGTTCAGGACTTTTGGCAGACTGATTTTTCACTTTCATGATGGTGCGAGTGATATGTGTGCATTACTTTTTGATGTCAAGTGTCCATTCCTCTAAGACATGTGAAATCTAACACCAGTTTATTGTCTCACACATGCACAAACTGCAAGCCTGCTGAAAAATAAAACAACATGCAGATAATGCATACACGTGACCGTATAAGACCGTAGTTAGTGGTGAGTGAAACTTCAGACCGGAACGATTTAATCAACTACTTCCCAAGATGTTTCTTTCTAACAATAAAGTCATAGGGAAGATTTTATAGACATAGAAGATAGGGGTGGAACGGTACACAGAAGTCACGGTTCGGTTCATACCTCGGTTCAGACATCACGGTTCGGTACGATTTCGGTACAATGGAGGGAAAAGCAAAACACAAATGCAGAAGGCATTGTATTTTTTTAAATAAGTTTTAATATATAAAGGCAAAGAACCAGTTTATTTGTAGTGCACTGACAATAGTTTTATATAATTAGTTTATTAATTAAATTAATGAAAAGACCTTGCGATATGTTTGGTAATTGTACCTGAATTAATTTTAAATTAATTTGCCATATTTCAGATCAATATATTTGTTTTCCTTAATTTTAATTAACATTATTAATTAACAATGTAACATTATTCTCATCTGAATTATAAATAATTGATTTCTGTTAAAATAATACTACCATTAAAACACATTCGATTTTCTTTTTTAATCAATGTAGAACGTGTAAGATTACGCTCCGAGGACAAGAAATGAAAACCAATGCAATATGATGAATGTCCAGACCCACAGACTGTTTTGAAATGGAGTCGGATAAATATGTTTTTCTTTTAAAACAGTGTTTGTGTGTGTGTGTGTGATTTTGGTTGAGTGACAGTTGTTGGTTACAGTTTGACAAGAGATTACAGTGTGCACAATGTTGTGTTTTATTGCGAGTGTACACAAATATAAGTAAACACTTTGCAGGTTTAATGATCTGTATGAACAAAATTACGGAGTATGGTTTTTTTTATGTTTCCACTGTTCGTTCGGTCGCTCTCTCGCTCTCTCTCTCACTCACTCACTCACTCACTCACTCACTCACTCACTCACTCACTCACTCACTCACTCACTCACTCTCACACACACACACACACACACACAGTTCGATCTCTCCTCTCGCGAGCGCACACACACACACAGCCTTGACATCGCAGCCTTCATTATGCGGTCACGGTCACACCAAACACGAATAGAGCGTCAAATTCGCGTCTAGTTCGACGCTAGTCCGAAGCGAATATATATATATATATATATATATATATATATATATATATATATATATATATATATATATATATATATAAAGCCAACGTTTGAAGCGAACGCGCGTTCAGGGCTTAAGCCGATGGTACAGATTATGTTTCCCTAAAGAACCCGCGTATCTAACGGTAGTTCCGCATTACATTAATTAATTTGCACGCGAGTTTTATTTATTTTTATACCGTGTATTCTCCGTGTAAATTCGTGCACCGAACCGTGACGCCCGCACCGTTTCGGTTCGATACGAATACATGTACCGTTCCACCCCTAATAGAAGAGGGTTGAGAAGTGTAGTGTTTAAATAGCAGTAGTATCTGTAGTGCACTGAAATTGAGGTAGTTCCCCATGATTATCTCAACTGGGAAAAAGCAAGTTGCACATTTGTAAACATAAATGTACAGGGTTCCTATGCAGTATGGAAAAATATTTGCATTTCCAGACTATTGCCCCGATTTAGTTTTTCCTAATAAAAAATTAAGAATTTAATGAAAATATTTATTCAAGAAGTGTGTTTTCATGGCAGCTATTTAGTGATTGTCAAACACGACTGAATGAATTCAAGGTGTACTTGTTTCATTATGAAAAAATGTAGGTTATAAGCATTTTGGATATCTTATGAGATTTTTAGCACCGTATTACAGGGCCTCTAAAAGGAGGACCTTTGCAAAAATAAAAAAATATACAGACTTTAGTGTGCGCACGAGAAACTAGGGATGCACCGAATGTTCGGCATAAGAATAAGGAATAAGTAAAAAAGACCGAATAAATTTTACCGAACAATGACGTTTTTGATGACGCAATCAAATAGTAACCAGTGTAGAGTGAGAGTCGCGCGCTTTATAAATGCAGCTAACATGCCCCCTTTGAGCAGATAACAAAAGAGAAGCTCATCTGTGGCAGACGTTATACCCATACTTGCAGCACTAAAGCGTCTTTTAACCCTCTAGGGTTGACAAATGCGCCGGCACGTTTTGCTGGATTTTTTTCAAATAGCAGACTTAAATACTCCGTCATTTATGGTCATACAGACTTAAAGGGTTAGTTCACCCAAAAATTAAAATTATGTCATTAATGACTCGCCCTCATGTCGTTCCAAGCCCGTAAGACCTCCGTTCATCTTCAGAACACAGTTTAAGTTATTTTAGATTTAGTCCGAGATATTTCTGTCCCTCCATTGAAAAATGTATGGTATACTGTCCTTGTCCAGAAAGGAAATAAAGACATCATCAAAGTAGTCCATGTGACATCAGTGGGTTAGTTAGAATGTTTTGAAGCATCGAAAATACTTTTTGGTCCAAAAATAACAAACTACGACTTTATTCAGCATTGTATTCTAGGGCTGTCAAAATTGCTCAAAAATGACGTTCGAATATTGCCTCTTAAAAAAAACACATATTCGAACATCTGGTTGCGCATTACGTCAATAACAGGACAAATTAATACAAAGAGACATAACTACTTGTTTATTCAAGTTTAAACATATTTGACAACATATTAACTTATACAAAAACAAGTAAATCGACTAATGGCCAAGACCGCAGACCTTACTCGCACTCGCAGGCACTCTTTCTTTCTCTCTCTCTCTCTCTCTCTCTCTCTCTCTCTCTCGCTCTCTCTGCGCATAACGGTTTAAATGAACAACAATAAACAAATGTTGAGTTCTGATCAAGAGTTTTGTGCAAGCAATTTAAGGTCGCGACTCTTGTCCTAAATATAGCAGGCTTCATTCAGTGATTGAAACATATATTATTAACATTTAATTGAAGTTTTACAGTATATAGAACCGACACTTGAACGTAGGGCTGGGTAAAAAATATCGATTTCTCGATATTAATCGATTCTCATTTTTACGAACCGATATCGATTCTTAAATCTCAAGAATTTGATGAATGAATGGAACATTGTAGCCCGCATCCCATCCAATAAATCGCAATAATCTTTGTGCTTTGTTACTATTGATACTAAATAAAGTCTCAAATTTCAAATTACGTCCATTTTCTTACGAAATTCAAAAACATAAATACCGTTTTGGCGCTGTGGCGTGAGATCGCTCTGGCTCAGCTCAGCTCAAGAGAAGCAGCAGCGCGGAGCGCACATGATCTCCTCTTCTGCCTTAATAATACCAGTTACAGCGCGAAATAAACATGAATGAACGTCTGAAAGTGTGTTAAAAGATAGAGTACAACTTATCGAAATCCGTATCATGTCACATGGAATCGCTCAATCAGTGTTTCAACCGTGGAAAGACGTCAGTAAAACAACTTGTAAACAATGTCATGTAACGTCACATTTACCTCAGAAAAACCAAATGTGACCATAAACTCTTAAAAAAAATTAACTCTAAAGAGGAGCATTTTGCTAAATATATGCACCATATTACATATTCATTATAATTTTTAATGTTCTTCGATATTTAATGCATGTTTGAATAAATCTGGCAAGTTTTTATGACAGCCACCATTTAAATGTTTATTTCATATAACTTTATTATTATAAAAATAAATAAGTGTAATTTAAGTGTTTGTATAGCTACAAATCAGTTAATTTTTACCTTCAATATTATAGTAGGCTAATGAAGCCTAGTAGGCTACAACTGACTCCCATAGTTTACAGCATTAGTTAAGAGATTTGTTTTCCTTGCAAGGAAGATTTGAAATTTGCCATGTATTGTACCTAATATCCAAAATAATCAATATTGAATCGAAATCGAATTGTGAAATTTGTGTCAATACCCAGCCCCGATGGCTATTTCGGGGGCGTCTGGCCACGCACCCTTTGCGGGCTCTGACATGTATGACGTAATGCTAGCTCATTGGCGCGCACGTTGGAGGCGCCCGCGCCATTGGATGCGCAGTTGCCGCAGCACAGCCAATGAGTGAGCCAGACACTCACTGTGCTAGCTGTGCTGCTGGAAAATGCGTTTTACATTTTAAGCTTCAGAATTTTGCCACTCGCAAAGCAGACAGCCGCGTCTCTGCTACCGCGGGCGTGTTTTTCCACATTCGAATATTAATTTTCACCTTCGAAGTTCTGTTTTTAAAACTCTTCAAATTTAGAATATTCGTTGACAGCCCTATTGTATTCTCTTCCGGTTCTGTTGTCAATCCGCGTTCAGTGACGCTGCTGACGTGTTATCTGGTGCGCCCGAGCTTCGTTTACAGTCTGAGGGAGACGCACGCTGTAAACAAAACAATCTTCGCAAACATGTCTAAGGATTTCGACACCGAGGAAGACTTGAATTTTTTTGCCCAGCCATATTTATTTGAACCCAAATACACGGACGCACCAGATAACACGTTAGCAGCGACTTACATCATCAGCGTCACTGCGGACTCGTGAACGCGGATTGACAACAGAACCGGAAGACAATACAATGCTGAATAAAGTCATAGTTTTTGTTATTTTTGGACCAAAATGTATTTTTGATGCTTCAAAACATTCTAACTAACCCACTGATTTCACATGGACTACTTTGATGTCTTTATTTCCTTTCTGGACAAGGACAGTATACCGTGTATACATTTTCAATGGAGGGACAGAAATCTCTCGGACTAAATCTAAAATAACTTAAACTGTGTTCCGAAGATGAACGGAGGTCTTATGGGCTTGGAATGACCTGAGGGTGAGTCATTAATGACATAATTTTCATTTTTGGGTGAAGAAATATGAAAAAATAAACTGTTAAATGACTACTTTTTATGTGTACTTTTTATCTGAGGCAATCCATGCAAACCTGTCAACACCCACATCAACTCAATAAAACACATCAAGTTTAATCAGATTTATACTTTACGTCATCTTGGGATGCTGTGAGGAATAATAGCGTAATAGTAATATAATCCTGGAAGAATGTACCTCGGAAGTGCTGGTTTGGGTTTCATTTCGACGAGCAACGGATCCAGCTGAGGATTGTGAATAGTAAATTCTTTATTCTAATCGCGATACAGTGTATGTAAACCGCAAAAGTAGGCTTATGTTTAGGACAGTTATTCATTTGTTGTGGGTTCATCCACATTTTTTTGCACTTTTCAATGCATTTTTTTTTGTTGTCATACAGAGTTACATTCTTTGAGCAGTCAGTTATAGGCCTAACATATGCTGTTCAAGAAGGGGGGCTTCAAAGATGGCCAAATAAAATTTTTATTTTTTATTTTACTAATTTATTTATTTTAAGTTATATTGTGCTTTGTATAATATCTGCTAGAATGTTAAAAAAAGTTCAGTGTTAAATAAATATTTTTAAATTTGATTTTTGCAATTTGATTTTTTTTCTCTGAAAAGCTAGACAAAATAGTAAAAAGCATATACTTTTACTATTTAATTAATGCAATGGTGAAAAAATTGGCAAAATAAATGGAAAAAATGCGAAACACCGGGTTCGGCCTTCGGCCAAGTGTTTCATTGTTATTCTGCTTCGGCCAAGAATTTTAATTTCGGTGCATCCCTACGAGAAACCATTAAACTTGGCATATAGGACAATGCAGTTTTGCACACTGAGCCACCTATTGCGCCATCAGCCCATTTTGCGGTGTGGTTTCTTGGCCGCCACAGAGTATGCGTTAAAGCAGACCTAAGGCCTTGATATATGATGTACTGCCATAACGAATTTTTACAGTACCAGTCTTTTTTATAGACCCTTGAACTTGGCAAATAGGACAATGCACATAGTTGGCACGTATTGTGCCATCAGCCCATTCATGTCATGGTTTCTCCGCCACAGAGGATGCCTTAAATTGAAAGGAAGGAAATAGGTTATAGTTAGGGGTGGGCGATCTGACGATTTTATATCGTGATTGATCTTGAAGACGTCCACAATCTATATTTCAAGTGAATCGTAGAGATCGTGATCGTTTATGTCCACGTAATATCGGGACTTATTTTGATGGCTCTGCGAACAGCAGTGCCTGAGTGCAGTGGTCACATTCTCCGTATTCATTTTGTGGTCTCTGTTTAACAGTTTTGTTGAAATGCGTTACTGGATAGACTTAGACTTAAAAAACTTTAATGTCCCCGAAAGGCAATTTGTTGTACAATACAGGCATATTGACACATAATCCACAACACAAACATTACACAACACATAGAACTGTTAAACAAAATGTAAACTGTATACGAAAGAGTATCATTGTGTTTGCCTTTATATTATTAGTAACATAAAGGCAAACACTATTAATACTTTCTCATTTACCATCAGCATTCAGCATATGCGCATTTATATCATTTAAACAGCTTTCAAGATCTAATAAACTTAAATTTCACAAACCTTGCAGGTTTAGTCGTCATCGTGTTGCTGTGCGTGACTGTCAGATCAGCTTCACTGGAGATGCACGATCATCAAATTATGCTGTGCTATATTCAGTTGCCCACTTTCATATTAATATAATTTTCACTGTACTCTATGTAAAATGAGTTACCTTGTCTTTTTTTGAAAAAATATGATTTGCACAAATTTATTATTATTTTTATATTTTTTCCAAACAATTTCTTTATTCGTAAAAAATATAGTAATATGATTACAGAATCAAGAAGTTACAATCTAAAGTAAGTCGATTTAATTTCGATTTATATCTTTTTTAAATCATTTTCATATTTCGGCCAGTCTGCTCTTTTAAGATATCGGCATCAGCCTTCAAAAACACTAGTTTAATGACTATTTTGACAACTGATGGTTTAAAGCAATACTGTGTTTTAAATTGAGAAAATAGATCCGTCCATAGGCTTGTTCCAATCTGGATATTCTCGATAGTACATCTCAAAATTGTGAAGATCGCGATTCAGATCGTGGATCGTGATATGAAATTTTGGGAAGATCGTCCACCCCTAATTATAGTATATACAAAACTAGAAATTGTAGCGCAAGCACGCAAAATATTCCTGTGCGCATGTGAATAGTTTCTCGAGGGCACGAAAAAGTTTCTCTTGTGCATGCAAAATTCTATTTGATCTCTTTTTATTTTAGGGGCTGCTCTGTCACTTCAAGAATCTATATATAAAAAAAACCCAGAAAATAAATATTTACAGATGACTACTATACCAAATATAAAGTGTAAAATAATGCTGATTTAAAAAAAAAAATAGTCTGAAAAATCTACAGAGGTCTGGAAAAGTATGGAATTTTGAAATGGAAAATGTGTAGGAACCCTGAATGCAGAAGGTGGTACACTTGAGTTAGGAACCTCAGTGTTTGATGACACTACCAGTTTATGTGGTGTATGCTAATGTAATAAAGCATCAGTTTGGATTATACAGGAATAAATGTCAATTCTAGCCCTTGCCTTAACATGCACGATTTAGGCTGTGTGTATGCGAGTTGTTTATGGCGGTCCAGCTTGTTTATGAATGGTAGGCCAACATGCCTTTTTTTTGTGGCTTTTTGTGGTTGAAATTCTGCAGGATGGATTTAAATATGGTAATGTAGTTTTGAGTACTGCACTCTCATTGGCAGCTGAATGACAAGTATTCAGAACACACAAAAATGGATTTTAAGTAAAACAAATGGATATTTAAATTTTCACTTGCACTACTGTTGAAAAGTTTAGGGCCAGTAAGATTTAAAAAAAGAAAGAAAAATAAATTAATACTTTTATTCAGCGATGATGCATCAAATTGATCAAAAATGACAGCTCTTTTGTAACAAATGGCTTTACTATTTCAAATAAATTCTGCTTTTTTGAACTCTTTATTTAAAGTATCCTGAAAAAAATATTAACCAGCACAACTGTTTTCAACATTTATGATAATAAGAATAAAATTCTTGATTATAGAGTGATTTCATGTGACACTCAAGACTAGAGTAATGATGCTAAAAATTCAGCTTTGCCATCACAGGAATAAATGACTATATAAAAAATATTTTAAGTGGTAATATTTCACAATATTATTCTTTTAACTATATTTTTGAGGAAATAAATACAGCCTTAATGGGCATAAGAGAGACAAAAAAAAACTTACAACCCCAAACTTTTGAGTGGTAGTTTATATTGAATAATTGTGTGGTATTATCCAGGCACTATGTTTTGTCTATTTATCTATCTGTATCTAATTCCAGCTCACCTCACCCTCATAGCATACCTCTGAAGTAGGTTAATCCTGTGTCTATACTGTGCTTAAACACAGTAGGTTACCCTGATATCTTCACTCGCTCTGGATTCAGTGCGTGAGTGTGAGAGTCAGTCATGTTTCTTAACCCACAATGAGACAGCTACCGCAGGACTGACAGAAGGGGGAAGTTAGGGGAAGCGCTGCTTCTTTTTTCTGTTGAACACAAAAGAAGATATTTTGTTGTTGTACCCCATTGACTTTCACAGTATGAAAACAAAACTTGAGGATGAGTAAATGATGACAGAATGTTCATTTTTGGGTGAACTGTCCCTTTAAGGGGTGATTCTCTGTGCCGCAGTGAATGTATGCCTATCATTTCCTCCGGAAATTTGTCAGACTGGTATGAGTGTCAGATCTGTTAGTGTACCTGGCTGGTTACAGTTGGTCTATATAATGTACTGTTTTATTGGGAACTAGTCAGGTAATTACTTTATTCAAAACCAAATAAATGTGCTACCACCATGTTTATCAGTGTTGTGAAATACTGAGTAAGAATTGTGATGTTTTAAAACCTAGTGGACCACTGACACCATCCAAGATGGTGGACACAGAGAAATGTCAACAACGAATATAGACTTACCTAGATGCATAAAAATGAATCAAAAGTGACTTATTACATTGTTGCATAAGATTTTTATTTAAAAAATGCTTTTGTTTTGAAAGAATCCTGAAAAAAGTATAATTTTTGATATAAAAATAAATGCAGCATTAGGTGAGCATTAGAGATTTATCTCTAAAACAATCTTGCAGACCCCAAACTTTTGAACGGAAGAGTAATTACTTGGTTAAAATTAATATTATAATTGGTTGTAATTTTAAATGTATTATTGCACCCAATATTTGTGTGCTCTGTGTTTTTATTCTTTTTTAAAATGTTATGATTTTAGGTTAGCAACATGCTAAAGTCAAATTCTATTAAAATCAGTTGCAACACATTGTAAGTTTCCAATGTGTGTGCACTGTGTGTAGAACGTTGAGATGCTTTCTATGTAGACTTGTAGAGTAACTTATGAGGCTATTCTACATAGACAGTGTGACAATTAGGTAGGCTTGCCGCGATAGACGTTGTTGACTGTGTTACCGGTTTTAAGCCCCATCACCGGTGACATCACTTTCCCACCGTGACACCGCGATGTCTTGACTTTTTTAAAGTATTTGTTTTTGCTAAAATATTTATTTGAATTAATTAAAAATAATAATGATCAATTATTTAGTTCAGAAGAGAGCATACATTATAATTAAAAACTGAACTGCGCAGTGCGTGCCAAGAGCCAGTCACGTCACAGATCAGCAAGCATCAGGATTCCATTTAGCACGTGTGGAGATGAGAACGGGTCAAATTACAGAAAAGCAAGATAATGGCGGAATGTGTAATTTATTTAGGCCTGTTTTATTTTCTTATTCGTTAATAAACGTTTTATGGTTCTTATTTGTTTGGGCCCACAGTTTGACGATTTTCAGCCTATGCATGGAGTTATTTTTATTCGTTCGTTATGCTAATAAAAGTTCTGTCTATAAATAAAAGTTTTATTATCAGCGAGCCGAGTTGTTGTTTTTTGTCCATTCAAGCAATTGACGCTGAATTGCCGATTGACGTTTATTTCGAAAGTGAAAGTATAACGCGCACGCATTTAAAAGCTATTTAACCCCCCCCCGCCCCGCCCCCCACGGTGACACCGGGATTACCGGTGTTGTGACACGTCGATTAACCGGTGGGAAATTTTCCTCACCGCGGCAACCCTACAATTAGGATGCTGCCTATTTAGGGAATTCACTAGGTTTTGGAACAGAGTTTTTGTCCTCACAATGGTTGTTCAAAAAGGTGGTAAAAAAAATCTAAGCAGATGATTGTCTGTTAGTCAACATACAATACATAATGTTATATAATTTGAAATATTGTCGTATTGGGAATCAATAATGATTGTATTTCTCTTTCATTTCATATGCCCAAATCCCATATAGTCCTGTCATGCCCGTTTAACTGCATTCAAGTCTGCTTTGATCCATGAGAGGAAAAGAGAGTGCTGATGTAGCAGTTGCTAGTGAAGATGCTGAGTCGTGGTTTGTGTGTGTTGCTCCATCCTAAGATGGCGGAGAAGCAGGAGAGATTAGAAATACTGTGACGCATTCATGTTTTGGCTCTTGTTCCCTCATGGCTCCTTTTATATCCTCCGTTTTACATTTCCTGTTGTCTCTTGAATTACTCAATCACATGCTTGGCTTTATGTAATCTCTGAAATCCTTTCTTGTCATGCTCTATTTTGTGTGTTTTGTTTCATCCGAACAACAAAATGAAACATTTGCCATTTTTAGTAAAGTTTGATTGCTTTCAACTGCTCTTGTATTTGTAATCAGAGTCAAAATGCAAGATTTAAGTCAAATCCAATGAGCGCTGACTTTAAAACTGATTTTAGATTTTACTAAGTGAAGGCTGGTGTTAAGTGAGCATAAACCCAAACTGGCACCTTAATTAAAAACAAAGCAGTGCAAACTGGGTTAGTGGGTCAGCGTGAACGCCGCAATGGCAAAGCAAGCGACCTTCTGCAGCATTGTGTAACTGCTCTCAGAAGGAGATCCGCAATTTAGTATTAGAGAGATGCTGTTTTGTGAACCAAGGCCAGCTCATCTGTCATTGAGTGTTTGTATGTGAGTGAGCGAGAGAAAGGGCCAACACATCCAAATGAAAGACTGGCTCTCATTGGATGCTCAGGTACATGAGTGTAATCCCTCCACACAATACTGCGGCGACCAAAACACAGACTGCACTGCCTGTACTGCAGCATGTGATTTATCTTCCCTTTCTTTCAGGTCTGCGGGTTGGGCAGGAAACCGTTACCTCATACCCGCAAGTTGCTGTGGTGCGTGTTCCGACCCCATGGGTCCAGTCGGACAGCGACATCACCGTACTGCGTCACCTGGAGAAGCTGGGCTGTCGTCTGGTCAACCGCCCTCAGGCCATCCTCAACTGTGTCAATAAGTTCTGGACCTTCCAGGAGCTCGCTGGGCATGGAGTGCCTCTGCCAGACACATACTCCTACGGTGAGAGATCATCTTTGTCTGTTAACGCATCATTCCCCAATAATCACTTTGTAAAAAAAAAAATAAAGGAATACATTTTACTTACTTGCATCTTATATACACCAATTTATGTTACCTACACCACCATTCAAAAGTTTGGGGTCAGTCATTTCTTTTTTTGAAAGAAATTAATACTTTTATTCAGAAAGGATGTTTTAAAATGATTAAATTGATAGACAGGGCTTAAAGTATTCCAGCCGGGGGCTGGATTTCCGGCTTGAGGGCAGGTCCGGCCTCCGGCGCAGGCAAAATGTATTAATCAGGCTGCAAATTACAGTCGGAGGTAGTAATGGGCGATATAAACGATATGCAATATAAACGATACAAAATTGGTCTACGATATGGATTTTAATTATATTGCACTATCGCGATAATGCATGTTGACGCAATCTACCCGCAAAATTTAGAGCCACGAGCTGCAAACGGCTGCAACGCATCATCGTATTCGACATCTTGAGTAAACATGGCTGAAAGCGAAACGGAGGAGCTGGTAAAAAAAAACGGTGCAACATCCATTGGTTCGGATTTAAGCCGTCCGACGAGCAGCAGCAAACTATACTCTGTATGGGCAACAGTTCTGGCTAACGCCTGTTTCACACATATTCCGTTTGCAGTGCATATGTAGGCTATATATTTTTTCCGTACCCATGTTAACAGGCCTGCACGCGGATGCGGTGCGGCAATGCGTTCCAGGAGCGGTGTGTATACAGCAGTGCAGTGATCGTTTCCACACAGTCTATTTCTGCTGTGCTGCACGTGCTGAATTAAAGTGACAGCGCATGGTTCATGGTCAAAATGAACACGGATTGATATGAAAATATAGTAATCTTTTTACTAATATAGTAAAAAAAAAAATTATACTATTTTTCAATCATTTTCTTTTTAACTTTAAGCTCGGGGTAATTAAAGCAAGGAAACTACACCGTAACATTACCTCAACAACACGACATAATGGATGCACTTGTCTCTTCGTGAAACAAGTTCTTTGTGATTGCAATATTTCTTGTAAAAAAGATTTAAATGCAAAAGAAAAGGTATGAGAGAGCTGTTTATGTCAATTATGTATGTTTTAATTTAAAATGTTTGCGATGTTAACATAAATGTATAAATGTTTTGCCACTTGCTTGAGCAACTTAATATATAAATCTATATAGAAGTAATAATACGTTTTAACGTGAATAGCCTAAGTCTTGTGAAAGAGTGCGTATTACTAGCCTACTGTCTGTGTACAAATAGAATCACAATGCTGAAACTTTTTTATATTATTTTATAAAAGACACTAATAATATAAATAGTGATTTGAAATAAAAAATAGAGGATTAATGTTGTTTGTCGTACAGCCGTAGATCAGTTGCGCACTGCAAACGCACCATATGTGAAAGCACAATAGCGCGTGCTGCTCCTGTGCCGCACACCACCGCACTGCACTGCACACGGAGTGTGTGTGAAACAGGCGTGCACTACAGGAAATAAACCCAATACTTTAAGCTTTTTCTTTGTTAAAGTCTCTGCAGCTAGTGTACTTGAATTTTATTCATCTGCAACATTATGTTCTATAATTACAGTTTTGCATAATAAATGTTTTTAAAACAAATACATTTTGCAGTTTGGCTTTCCTTATGGTCTGTCTAACCTGTTCTGAAATGGTTCTATTATAATTTATATATCGTGATATATATCGTTATCGCAAGAGGCTGCAATGTATATCGCAATATGGATTTTAGGCCATATCGCCCATCCCTAGTCGGAGGCACTTTCGGCGCGGACGCGTTTGGAAAAAACGAGTGCGCCGCTTACCAGGTAGGCAATATTTTGTTTGAGTTAATTTGAGACGCGATCCAGTTCACGGAGACCATGAAAGCGCATCTGATTGTTTTCTTTTACTTTACAAAAGCACAACGTTTTCTTGTTATTGTGAGTTTACAAAAGCACAACGTTTTTAGCAACGTTGTCTTATTTTCTGTATGACCAGAAATGATAGAGTATTTTAAGTTGTTTCCACTGTTGATAGGAAAACGCAAGTGTTCGCGCCCGCGCCGCCGTGCCATGCAGTGCACAAACCCTTGCTTGGATATGCGTCAAAATCTTGTCTACAGTTTACAGCCTACGGTTTATAAACTTGAGGAGACGGATTTTTTAGTACACCGAATGTAGTGGGAGGGAGTGTCTGTTGTGAGTTTAGGGGGCACATCAGCCAGAGATGTAGTGTGTGTGTGAGTGAGACTGCTGCCTGCTGAACAGAGGGCCACCGAAAGAAGGATCTGAAGTGCCGGTGTTTCGGCTACATAACCCTCCGAACTGATCCAAAACAAGCCCAATTTTTATCCACCCGCCCAAACCCATTTTTGCCCGCAAAATAGATTGCAAAACCGCCCAATTGGGCCGGAAATCGCCCAATCTGAAGGCTGTGCCGCTTAACTGGTTGTCGCAGCAAGGGAAATGCTAATATTCAAGCATTGATGGATAGGTATCGGAGCATATTTTTTCTTTATTTTTGATCAAATAAATGCAGCCTTGTTCAGCATAAGACTTTCAAAAACATTACAAAATCTTACCACCTCCAACATTTTGAATGGTAGTGTATGTGCATTCCTGTATTTATCATTTTTTCAGACTGCTGTTTATGCGACACTCCGGTTTGTAGAATGAAACGGGAAGCCCTCATCATTACACTAAAGAAAACCAGAATGGAAAAAACAGAGATGGTGAAAAGGGGGTGTATAATAGTGTTGTCACGATACCAAGTCAAGAATTGCTTTTCCTGAAAAGAAAAAGTATTTCTTACAAGGCGTTTCACATGCACCTCCTTTGCGTAGGTCTGTGCTCTTTAAATGCTGTAACAACCTAATATAAATAAATCCCTGACAAACATGCACATGCTCTGATTATAATCATATAGCCTATAGATCATTTTAGCTTATGTTTTGTATGCTTTATTTTAGCAGCTTGCAAATTATTAATGTTATCTATAAAAGTTGGGGGGAAAGTTGTACACCTAATACAAAAATAAATAAAACATCTCCAGTTAACTAGCAGAGCATTAATTTAGTTTGCTATTAAATAAGAGATCTAGCGCTAAAATCTGTTGTTTTTTAAATCAAGCGGTGCGTTCTTTTTCGCTGCTATCAGTTGCATGGAGACAGTGTCTTTTGCGGCTCGTGCAGTCGCGCACCATCTTCACTCGGATGCGCGCTTCAATCTATCGCCGTTGCGGAGACTCTATATTCTGCACAGTTTGACTAGCGGGCAGCGGCCGCACACCAGGTCGCCGGATGGTGTTGCTAAGAACTTGCAATGTATAACTATCAGACCGGCCCTTGCAGCCTCGAAACACTACCGGCCCACCGGGAAAAGTCCCGACTCTCCGGATTGCCACTCCGCTACTGACTGGTGGCCACAGACACAGTATCACTTGTGCTCGCACATGCAGCCATCTCGCTGTAGTGTTTGTCTCATAACAGCTGCAGCTGCTTTGCTGCGTGCGTGAGGATCAAAAACACAGACGTCCATAGGGAGGCACTGGAAGCGTGCGTTGCACACACCAACATGAAATACGTCTCTTACAAATCTGGAACGCGGTCATTCATAAAAGTATCGATACTAATAAATTTAGGAATCGTGACGTTTTTAATTTCCGGGAATCGTGATGCTTTTGAAGTATCGGTGCACCGTGCAACACTAGTGTATAACAGCAGTTACAGCTGCTGTAGTGACGTGTTCCTGGCAGAGCCGTTCTGACATACCCTGCATTTTCTCTCTTTCGCCCCCTCTTACTGAATGCTGAACGAGTTCATCTGTTCCTCTCAAACCCGCCAAACAGATTCTACATCCATAAAGAATGTTCACTTCAAAAGCATGAAGAATATATTTGAGAATGTACAGGGTGCTGACACATTTAAAAGTTATACTGGCTTTGGTTTGGGTTTGAGCTTAAATTTCTACCCACTTCTTAGGTTTCTCTTTCTTTTACTCTCTTTCCATATGCTCTCTGTTTGTTTCATCTATCTTGGACATGTTCTATCAAACCAGAGGCTGCGTTAATTACAAATCTTGTCATTTAATTAACATTGGCAAATTTCAAATGATGTCTAGCATTTTAATATAAATACAAGGAAAACAATTCAAACCTGTTTTTTTCCCCTTTAAACATCTCTAGCTTGTATTCTGTTTTGCCAAGTTCAGGTTGTTGGAGACAGAGACATAGACTGTGACCGCATATTCAAAAAGGTGCTACATTTATATGGTTAAAACATGAATAACGAACCATACGTGTCTAAAGCATGAATTGTCATTTTTAATTGTTGAAATTGTTCATATTGGCTAAATTGAGATTATATAAAATGTACACAAATAGAACGGGATATCTGTACATTCTTAAAGGGGAAATGAAAACAAATTTAAAGTATAAAAATAGACCATAAGTGATACAATTATTTATAGCACAACCTCTGGGTCTAACATGTGGCATTAGTGTATCTTCTGAAGAACATATTTTCCTAAAACATCTTTAAGCCATGAACCTTCAAAAACTGGCCACGTAGTTGGACTGAGTGCCATCCAGGAAATGGGAAACGTGTGTGGCAAAAGAAAAAATCTGTCAGTGTTGCAGTTCTTCTCATGTGGATATTGAATGTCGCAGTGTTGCTTGTTTCATTAGAGCTGTTTGCGTCTTGCTCTGGAATCTGGCACTCAAATTAAATCTCACTTTTAATTACATTCATTACATATTCACTAAGCAGTGTGTGTATGCATGTGTCTCCAGGAGGACACGACAACTTCCGCAAGATGATTGATGAAGCTGAGCCGCTGGGTTACCCTGTGGTGGTGAAGAACGCTCGTGGACACAGAGGTAAATAACTGATACTAGAACAGCCTTTGTGCATAATGGCTCCTTTGGGTACTGAAAGAAACAGGCCACATTAGACTTCAGATCTGGGTGCTGACAAACCTTCAGGAGCCCTGAGAACACAAACGCTGGATCTCTGAAATCAAGCAGCTTAGAAACATCATCTCTCTTACCTTAAAAACAAAGGTTGTCTTTCTTTCTCCCAGTGCACAAGGCGTCTTTGTCCTGCACTGCTTTTTTCCCCCAAGCAAATTTGAGGTGTGTGTGCTGAAAGCATAATATTTTTTTACGACTGATGTTGCCCAATGATCAGCAACAATACAGAATTACACAAACTGCTCTGGATTAACACAAGAGTCTCATGGTCAGATGACAGTGCCTCATTAAAGCTAAGACCAGTGGCCACACCTGAAGAAAATTTAATATAAATTCTTTTTTTTTTTTTTTATGCTCCCAGATCAGCCCAACCCAATGCGGTTTAAGAACGTTGAATTTTTTTAATGTTCCATTCAAATCTCATCTTTAAAATATTTATGGCCTATTAGTCACTTATTTTTTGGCAGTCTCTATTTTATTTATTTATTTATTTTAATCCGTACCCAGTATATGATTACCACTGGATAAGTAATTTAAATGTATTGGTTAAAGGTGTGGGAACACTGAAATGTGTGTGTCCTGCTTTACGCAACCAGTTAAATCTTTGTTAAAAAGGTACCGGGTCGATTGAACTACAGATGAAAATAAAATTGCTCACAATGTTGACCTTTGTTGGGCTGTGACATGTTTTGAAAGATTTCCTCTGATCTACCAGGAATTGGGTGGGGTGGCGGCAGCCTGATGGTTGAACATCTGGGAGAGTTCACAATCCTGCCGTTTCACCTTTGTCCCCTTGAGCGAGACACTTAACCCCTGGTTGCTCTAGAGGTCTCTCCCAGCAATTAGTCTTGCATATCTCCTTGTATCTGATTGATGACTATTACCTACGAAAATTGATTATTCAATCCCCATTGCAAATCCGGTTTACTGGCAAAATTTACAGACTGTCAGCTGTTTGCAATGAACAAATCAAACAAAAGTAATTGAAATAGCTCATCACAACAAATGTTTCAAGTGGTTTCCCCAAATTCAACTGAAAATGCATCTTTTCATGACTTCTGCAATCTCAAAATGGATTGCAGAAGATTCAGAAATCCCCTGAATAGAATCCCTCACAACAGCACACATCTGCAATACAGGTGTTATCTCAAGCACACCTGATGCAACTAATCAAGGTCTTCATTAGTTGCACCTGGTGGGCTTGAGCTAGAACACATTAATTATCTGAACTGGCTAGGTTTGTTGAGACCAATATGGCGAAGTCAAAAGATGGCCAAGTCAAAATGGTCCAAAAAGTTAAGAGAAGATATCATTGCCCTTTACAAACAAGTAATAGGACACAAATAGATAGTGAAGGCACTAAATGTTCCAAGAGACACAGTTGGAAGCATAGTTCGCAAGATCAAAGTTAAAGGAACAGTGGTTACACTACCTGGACGGGGCAGAAAAAGGAAACTATCAACGGCTGAAACCAGATTTCTGGTTCCCATTCAATAAAAATTATTAAAACAACTAATAAAAAATAGTAGTAAGGGGAAAATGCACAATCCTTTTTGTGTTTATTCCTTATACTTGTCAAATGAGTTTAAAAGACTGGTAATGTCAACAAATCCAACATATTATTTAGCAATTTTTCTGAAAGAAAATAAACATTTCTGTATTCTTTAGGATAATTTGGGACCTCTCCTATAGCTTATTGCATCTCCAGCAGTGGAGAATACCCTCTCAGAAGGGGTAGAATATGCTTGAACACACATGTAGGTGACAGACAGGTGAAACGTAATATTTTTTAAATCGATTTGAATGATTGATTTCATAACGACTTCACTTGTTTCATTACTGGATGAATCAGCGCTCTAGCGGGTAATAAACAGAATTGCATGCGTCTTGCAGAAGAACATTGTAGCCGGAGCTACTTCTCTCTGTTTATGTCTGACATAAAGTTCTGTTTATGTGAGTCACGCAGGCACTGGGCTACTCCGCAGCCGACCCGACCGGTGTAAAGTAGTCCGAGTCTAAACGCTTTATTACAGACTTACCGCAGTGATTCAGGATAAGACAAAAACACGGTTTGAAAAAAAGGCATTCATGATGTACTCGCTCATTATATCAATTTTGTAAATTCTGAACATAAAGTTACAGACTGCAGCTTTAACAGTCGTCTTTATGAATGTTTTGAAGCATCAGATGTAATCGATACACTCGTTATTTGAAGGCAGCGACTTTCAAAATGTGATTTACTCTGTTTTGGTTGCTACCGTAGACATCAGTTTTTATACTCGAACTATAGGCTTTTATCTTAGTACTTCTGTGATCATTTGAATATTTGTAACACAGAAATTTCGATAGGCTACTGTGTGGTTGAAAAGACTGTGAAAGTAAAGCTGTTTCATATATATTGACGACTGCTCTCTCGTCAACGACAGCGCAAACAGATTTGAATGTTCCAGTGTGAAGTTTTTGTCATTTAGGAATAAGATTGCGTGGGTGTTTGAATCGAGA
Source organism: Rhinichthys osculus (assembly GCA_029959095.1). Taxonomy (NCBI): domain Eukaryota; kingdom Metazoa; phylum Chordata; class Actinopteri; order Cypriniformes; family Leuciscidae; genus Rhinichthys; species Rhinichthys osculus. Next base: position 17,296,645 of record JARWKJ010000017.1, read on the forward strand.
TCGTTTAAAGATTATTCGTGCAGCTCTACTGTCTTTATATCGTTGTAGTATGTATTATTGAGCACCAGACACTCTCTCTCACTCGCATATGGACACACATTCCCTGTGTGTCAATCTGAAGCAAGACGTATGAGTAGTGCGAGGGCCAGTGAATTCATTACTATTTTAATATTCATGACATGAGACGTCGCTAGTAAAGGATAAGCTCCCAGCACTTCGCCCACACAGCGCACCAGAACCGTTTTCAAAACCGAAACTTAAGAATTTCGCACAGTTCCGGTATTTTTCAAATAAACACTAACGGTTCTAGATAAGAAACTGTACCAGAAACCGTAAGAAACCAATTTGCTCAAAATCGTATAAATAAGCCATAGAAGGATTCTGTTCTGTGGAGTGATGAAACAAAACTGGAACTTTTCAGCCCTATGGATCAGCTGTATGTTTGGAGGAAGAATGAAGCATATGCTGAAAAGAACACTGGTGGCGACTCAGTGATGCTCTGGGGCTGCTTTGAAACCTCAGGCACTGGAAACCTGCAGTGTGTGGAAGGCAAGATGGATTCATTGAACTATCAGGAAATCCTAGTAGAAAACGTCATGCCGAGAAAGCTGAAGCATCATTGGACCTTCCAACAGCACAATGATCCCAAACATACCTCAAATTCCACCAAGGGATTCTTCTACACCAAGGCTTGGTTGCAGAAAAAGTCCTGGAAGATTCTACAGTGGCATCACAGTTAGACTTAGAAACCCCATAGAAAATCTCTGGTGGGATTTCAAGTTAGGGTTTCTAACCCTTAGGGGTTTCTAAGGCAGTTGCAACACACAAACCCATGAATATTACTGAACTGGATGCCTTTGTTCATGAGGAATGAGCTAAGATTCCTCAGAAACGCCGCCAGAAGCTGCTGTCTGGTTATACATCTCATTTTCAGCAGGTCATAACAGCAAAAGGGTGTTCTAAGTACTAAAGATGCTTGCCATGAAGGGGTTGAATAATTTTTTGTTTAATTTGGAGAAACCACCTAAAACATTTGTTGCGTTGAGCTATTTCAATGACTTTTGTTTGATTTGTTCATTGCGAACAGCTGAAAGTCTGTAAATTTTGCCAATAAACCTGATTTGCATTGGGGGTTAAATAATTTCGATTACAACTAATTATTTTCTCTTCCTTGTGTTAATAAAAAAAAAAAAAAGTTTTGCATGCGCCCAAATTCATGCTGCTACACCTGGCTGTGTATCAAGAGTGTAATATTATTTGTTAATCTGTGAAAGGGATGCATTTGACACGGTTCCACTAGATTGTCGTCACATGAAGGTTCACGCATTTAACCCTGGATTGTTACTTGTTCTATTTGCTCTTTATGCAGAGGAATCAATCATTGCTTTAGCTTTTAGTAACACTTTTAACAGGTTGTGTAAAATGTAAGAAGTTTCAAAGTAGACACATTTTGTTTAGGTAGTTCCAAAAATTAATTCTGAGTACTTTTACAGTCAAAACCTAACTACTGTTAAATTTGCACTTGATCATAGTTGGTCTTTAATGATGTCACATTTTGATCTGTGCAGGTAAAGCTGTGTTCCTGGCCCGGGATAAGCACCACCTCTCAGACCTTTGTCATCTGATTCGCCATGACGCCCCATATCTGTTTCAGGAGTATGTGAAGGAGAGCCATGGGAGGGATGTGCGGGTAGTTCTGGTCGGAGGGCGAGTGATCGGGTCCATGTTGCGCTGCTCTACCGACGGACGCATGCAGAGCAACTGTTCGCTAGGTATGCAATTGCGCAATCGCCTCCCCCCAAAATTATAATTTAATAACTGCTGATATTTTTTGGTGTCTGTGGGTGTTTTTATTTTTCTGTATCAACTAAGATTTATTTTTTATTTTTTTGTATTTCCATATAAATATAAGATGTATGTAAGAAAACTAATAGGGCTGTCCATAAAGATTATTTTGGTAATCAAGTAATCGTCGATTATTTTGACGATAAATCGAGTAATCGGATATTTTTTTTGTACTAGAACTAGAAAACTAGAACTAAAACAATAGCCTTTATTATGACTTAAAATACATGTATAATAACGAGGCATTCATTTTTGCTTCAAATAATGTATCAAAAGCAAGTAATCTTACGGTTTTATAGAACAATATTGGTAAAATACATAATATAAACAATCTATTTATGTACATTATGTATTATAACAAATGCCTGCAGAGGGAACCAACTTTACAGCAGATCAAATCCTTGTTTAATATGGGTCAAATTACATTTAATTCAAATGTTAACTTAATATTTGGCGACTTCTTTATAGAAATGCTACAGCCACTAATTTCTTGAACAAGAATATGTGGACATCAAAACATGCAAACTCGGAGCGAGGGTTTGACTTTCATTTTGAAATCACGATCAGTTGAAATCAGTTTGCATATTTAGAAACATATTGATGTATTCTCCTGTGTTAGCATAGGTTTATAAATGATTTGCATTACAAAGCTGTTGAAATGGCGCACATGGACATTATAATCAACCCAAACTTAACATTCAGAGATGGAGTTTGAGGCATGTAAATGATGTATGGTTCATGTGGAAAAACTGTGAATGGAGCCATTCTGAGACACAAGCGCATGGGCCTATATATTAAACATGCAGGGCATATATTTATTTAATTGAATTGCAGCCTTTGTGAATTCACAATAGTGCTATAGTATGGTATTTAAATGGTTTTAATACATTGTGCAGCCTTACAAAACAATCTAATAATGCGGTTCATGGATTCTGGTATTTTGCCAGTTACTCGACACGGGTAAATTGCAATCGAGGGTTCTTTTTAAACCGAGTACTCTAATTTAAATGACAGCCCTAATTACAATAATAAATACTATTGGCTTTAATTTTCAGTTCAAGGCAACATTTCTAATTTTCCTATACATTTTTTTTTTTTTTCTATTTCAGCTTTATTTCAGTTACCGCTTTTAATTGTTTTAGTTAACAATAGCAAGACTGACCATAATTTCCCATTTAGCCCCTCTGCTCATGATTTCACTCCTTTTTCTAGGTGGGGTGGGAATGATGTGCCCCCTTAGTGAGCAGGGGAAGCAGCTGGCCGTGCAGGTGTGCAATATTTTGGGGATGGACGTCTGCGGGATCGACCTGCTCCAGCTAAACGATGGTTCTTTTTTGGTGTGCGAGGCTAATGCCAACGTAGGCTTCATCGCATTCGACCAGGCGTGCGGGATGGACGTGGCGGGTATCGTGGCCGACTATGCCCTCTCACTCCTGCCAAACCGCCTCAGCAGGAAGATGTCGCTGCTGTCTGTGGTCTCCAGCACCAGTGAAACTAGCAGCGAGCCTGAGGTGATAATCCCCACAGAGGTGTGTATTCCCAACGAGATCTGCCCACCCGGCACTAGCTGTACCATCCCTGACGGCGGGTCGACCATGAGCACAAGCTCCACCTCCAGCGAGAGTGAGGGGGATCTAAACGAAACGGGCCCCAACCCTGTCACTGCAGATCCCGCTTACAATATCAACTCCCTCCTCGTGAGTGAGATGAAACTGTTGACTGAGTGAGCTGGAATTACAGCCACAAACACACACAGATACACAGACATCAAAGAGCAACACATACTGAAGTGGACATTAAATGCATACAGATGCACACGTGTAATCATACTAACCCTCCCTGTAAACCCCCGTCTGAGGCTGCTCCCCTGATGTTTCTTCTCCATTGACAGACTATAGAATTAAACAAGTGTACAGTGCAGTTTGGAAGTGCACCAGATAGTGTACACTCCAGTCTGGCTGTAGTGCACCAGCTGAATGTGTTTGCCACTGTAATTTGAGGGTGCATGTACTGTAGAGTGGTTTTATCAGGACATGATTCCCAAATGTAACATTTCAGCGACCAACAAACTGGATTCTGATGTTCATATTGTGGGTTAGGGTACACACACACACACACACACACACACACTGACATACACTTAAGGACATATTAAAGTCTTTTGTATTATAGAGAGAGAATGAATGAATTTTGTCTGTTACAAACCTTGTGGTAAAGCCTGGCTGAAGGCATAATGCATTGCATGCATGGGGCGAGAGAGAAAGAAAGAGATAGGAAATGAATGGACCCAAATTTCAACTGCCCACCAGGATACAAAGGCACACACCTCCCTGCCCTCAAAAAGTCCATCCAGACAGACAGATAGAGGGACACCAAGAACAAAAACTGGAAAGCTGTGAATATTCTCATCCATCCCGACTCTTTTAAAAGCATGAATGAATACGAGTTATTTTAGTCTGTTGCAATGGCTGCCTGTAGTAAATGAATTACTGCTGATCAGACAAGCGTAAAGGTTTCATTTGCTTTGCCGGTGTCTGTAAAATTGAATGACTGATGTGGGACCCGTTTTGAATTACCATCCTTAATGTGTAAGTGACGATTTGGCCTATAAGAACCTTAATTGGTTAATGGGCATCTTCTACTTGGTAATTCTGTAATTGAGGCGGCCATTTTAAAAACCTCCACTGTCCACCATTTTGGATTGGTTAATGTACTCTGTTTACAGATCAATACTATGGAAGATAATGTGAACGGGAACAATATTCTTAAAAAAAAGCTTCTTTATCCAATGTCTAATTCAAACCTGCTAATGCCCACACGTCAATCTGCATGTCTGCCACTCCAAAAGCAAATCTCCCACATATAGAGTCTGAACAGTGAGTTGCATAGAAATAGAGTAGACTTTTAAATACTAATGTTTTTACCACAAGGGCTGAACGTTTTGCCAACACTAAGCGCTGACGATGAATAAGCTATTTGTCTTCAACGATTTGTTTGTACAAAAATACTGCAACAATAAAACTGAAGTGTCAACTCAAATGGGTGCTACAACTTCTCTTAATTCAGCCCAGTGGTCTAAAAGCCAATAACCTGAAAGAAAACCAGGAATTGTATTGATTTGAGCACTGCACATTCCTCAGTCTAATTCTTCTATTTAACATTAAGTGACTCTTTTAATATCCCTTTTCAATTTGGAAATGTCTAAAAATCCTTACTCTGCATATTTGCATGTTCAAATTTACATTGAGTCTTAAATTGCATATAAAAAAAAAACTTCAAATGGACCAAACTCACAATCCAAACCATATCAGAATGGTTTGCCACGTCATAGTTTAGATCAATTAAACGTGAGTTCAGACTTTAGATGAAATACAGTTTACATTAAGATGAAATATAGACTTGACATTTTAGTTAACTCGGGGAAGCAGCCTTGATCAAATTCCTGTCCTTGGAAACGTGACATTCATGTTAGACAGTCCTGCCTATGTGTGTCAATAAACAAAAGGACAAAGCGTTATAAAATATTAAGAAATGGATGCTGTGAGACCTGATGGTTAAATGCAATCTTTTTCTTGTTTGTTTTATATTTAGTTTTCTGTTGTCTTTTGTTTTCCTAATTTATAATTTTATGTTTTGTTGAGAAAAAGGACAAACTGGTTTATAATCTTGCTTGGGAAAGGCTGAAGAGTGGCGAAGGGTTTTAGTGTGAGTTTGACTGAACAGACGTTGACCACCTGAGACGCGCACACACACACACACACGCACTCTTCTCACCACCCCCTCTCAAGCGTTGTGATTTGCCGTCTTGTGTGTGATGTGTTCAATCATTCCATGCCACCAGAGACTTGCACCCTCCACCTCATCCCACTCAAGAACAAGTGTCCCTGTAAACTCTGACACTTTTCGGTGTTTGCGATAACGCACCATGTGGTTGTCCGACTCTTACACACTCTGCCTCCACTTCCGGTAGAATACAACAGGAAGTTTTTTCTCCCCTTATGTTTAGCATACAAACTGTGTGACTCCAAATCTAAATACTTCAATTCAGAATGGAGTCCTAAATCTGAACTGAGAGCTAACATGGCGTCATCAGATCTGGCTCAGTGGAAAACATTGTCTATATGAAATAATACTCATTCTGAGTATTAAGGTACCACTATACTCCTCTAACTTGGCAATTAACTTAGTGTCACAAAAAAAAAAAAAAAACAGTTGCTGCTAATGAACTGTTCTATGGAATGGAAAAGGGAAATGTTTTGAGACTCCATGTGTTCATTTCATTACGCCTCTTGTTTCGTTTTTGTTTTCCTTTTTTTAGTGGGAACCTAAATGCCAAAAACCAAGCAATGTTGTATAATTTAAAACAAGAAATTACTAGTGATAGAACGCTAACATTGATGTTATGTGTCATTACGTAATAAAACCAATAATACCAATAAAGACATTCAAAAAATGTCCAGAACATGAAATTTGTGTCAGCTTGTCTTTATCTCACGTCACAGTTGACAGACCTTTTCCATCGAACTTTTGCTATCGTTTGCCTCACTAAAGGTGCAGTCACATTTTGAACTTTTGCAGGCAAAATCCAATCAATACAATCGGAATCCATGCGCTTGTGAGTTTTGTGAAGGAGTTCCCTATGCAGATTTCGCAGCGGGTTTGAGTTAGTCACAAATTTACCAGCAGAAAGGTTTGAAAGTGACTTCTGTGTGTGTGAGCTGTGCTTCATACACTATTGACAATGGACCCTTTTTGCCAGTGAAATTTCACTAAAGTGACTGCACCTTAATTGTACATCAGTTTCTCCCAATATCCATTGATGATAGATTAACGAATGAATATGAAATTAAGCAGGATGCCACCGTACAGTGTAAAGATTGTGCTGTAAATTGTGGTCTGTTTTGATTTATTGTTTTTTGGAGGTCTGTGGTGTATAGGTTTAGCGGGCAATCTCATTCTAAGTGTTTTTCAGCATGTTGTAGGAGGTTATGGATCGACTCTCTCAGTCTGTTTTGTTCACTTAACCCCTGGATCAACACCTCAGCCTTCTTCCCATACTCCAGAGCCTATATACACAAACACAAAAACATAAAAGGAGTATATACCAACAACAAAAAAGGAAATCTGATTTCCAAATTTATAATAAATAGACTAATTTCATTTCCAATTTAATCTGGTAGTATGACAAGTGTAGCTGTTTAATTGAGAGACTTTTGGGATAGTTTGATGAATAATGGGATGTTAACGTTTTGATTTAAGAGCCGGGGAGATGTGAGGTAATATATGGGAAGTTTTTTGTTTGTTATTTTTGTAGTTGGATATGAGAGCTGGGAGGTTGAACTAGTTTCTAATATCTGGGGATTTAAAATGTAGGGGAAGTAAAAGAAAGCCTAAAGGAGAATCCCATTACAACCAGAATAGCTGGGTCATGGCTTTAGTCATTAGTGTTAATCTGCACTGAATTCAAGAACTTAACATGTTTACGGCACAGAATGACTTCATATACAGTATACACCCATGCATCCAGATCTGGATTCAAACGTTTCATCTCGGCACTTTCTATTTAATTTAGATGTTTGGGCGAGGTTTTGGTTATTGACTATGCTTTGGTTATGCAGGGCAGTGGTGAGGAGGTGAGTGTTGAATTCAGGAGCATATTGTAAATGTATCATATGAAGTTTCTTTATAGAATATTTCATTAGTCGATATTTATTGTTTACCTTGGTGTGGTTGTTGCATAGAAACCACAGCATAGCTAGAGAATGAGCCAACAGGACTGACTGGTCAGGGCGAGGTTTCACACACTGTTCCTCAAACTCTAAGAGACATCTCAACATCTGATCAGCCTCCACACACTGGGCCTCATCTATCAAACACACAAACAGGAATCTCAATGTCAGATAACAAGGTCACAGCCAGGTCAGTGTAGTATCTGAGAAAACTGTTTCAAGTGTCTGTATTAAATAAAAGCTTCACCACTGTTCGATCTTGCGAGGTGAGTAAACCAGGGAAATACCTGTGAAACTGTATGATGAACTCTGTTGAATAATCTCTAGTCTAAGAGATATTCAGCAATATGATCTTCCATCTAGTGTTTGAAACATATCACCACCTTACACAGAGTTTGACGTTGTTTGCCAGGTGGATGAATCAGCCGATATTGTCTGAATCGGCTGATAACCATGATCACTCGCTCCATTAAGAGAAATACTAGCTCTCCCTTGAGCCAGTTCTAAAATCTACCAACAACCTAGTCTATGGATAATTTGTTTTCAAATATTTTTAGTGTATTTCAATTAAATATTGTTTGATTTCAGCATATGTACACTACCGTTCTAAAGCTTCGGGTTCAGTAAGACGTTTTTTAATTAATGTATTTAAATTAATAACTTTATTCAGCGAGATTGCATGAAATTGCTAAATAGTGACAGTAAAGACATACAATTAAAAAAGACTTCTAGATAAAAAAAAAATCATGTTCTTTTGAACTCTATTCATCAAAGAATTAAACATTTTGATCATGTTTTCAACAAAAACATTAAGCAGCACAAGTGTTTTCAAACAAGTAAACACTAATAATAAGTGTTTCTGGAGCCCCAAATCAGCATATTAGAATGATTTCTGAAGGATCATGTGACACTGAAGACTGGAGTAATGATGCTGAAAATTCAGCTTTGATCACAGGAATAAATTAAACTAGAAAAGGTATTTTTAAATTGTAATGATATTTCATTGTATTACTGTATTTGTATTGTATTTTTGAAAAAATCAAAGCAGCCTTGTTAAGACTTAAAGTCTTAAAGTAGTTTTTAACAATAATGGATGTGTATGTATAATTGAAAAGTATTCGCTTATATCATTGGTTTATTTAAACATTTAAATGTATTAATTTATCAATAAAATAAGAGTAATTATGATTATACCTATTGCATTTACAAGTGTCTTGACTGAACGGTGATGTAAGTCCACAGACATGATCAGACTGTCTGCCCTATAGAGACAATAAAACATAGAACTGGCTAGTCTGTGTCCCTGATTGATATCAGGTCATGCTTGTTGTTGTTGCTCAGCGCAGTCACATTCAAAGTGACATGCAGAGCAAGGCCGGCTGAGCTGTTTCCTGCTATAGTGTCATCTGGTCAGAAGTTATAATGTGATGTGTCTGGCCAGAGGGCGGAACCGGCGCCAGTCTACTGACCTCAGGTCAGTCGTTAAGAGGCCAGAGAGCAGGAAGGATCAAGTGTACTGACCAGTGACCAGCCAGTATGAACACAGAGCTAAGCCAGCCACGTCACTGGAAGACTTAGCCAAAACACCGCTGAGGTTAATAGGCTTAGCGAAAGAACTAGGGCAGGAGTGCGGCACGTACTAGCGGCTCTGTCATGTTTGATCTTAGTCATCAGTAGAATAAAGTAGCTTTTGCTCTAGGACACAACCTCATGACATGACTCTAAATATATAGATGACCTCATACAAACTACATACAATACACACACAACCATGATGGTACGGGCTGTCATAAAAGCTTATAAATAATTTAATCCGCACCATACAGATGTGACTTTTCATGAGAGATCATGAGTCAAATTTTATGTCAGGATATGAACTACATTAAATGAAATGTACAATATATATATATATATATATATATATATATATATACTGTATATATGCAAGATGCAGGTGAAATGGGTAGGAATTAAGATCTGATTGACTGGGTAAATGATCTCTGAAACACCAAGGCTTGTGTTGCTCCCAGTCAATAGTGGTGAGTGTTTACCAACAGTGGTCCGAGGACGGACAAACCACAAACCAGCAAGAGGCTTTTGGCCACCCAAGGCTCATCAATGCACGAGGGCAACGAAGGCTATCCTGTCCGGTCCAAGCCAACAGAAAGTCTACTATGGCACAAGTCAAACAAAATTTTAATGATGGTTATGGGAGGAATGTGTCATAACATATTGCATTGCTCTTTGATGGATATGGGGCTACGTAGCTGCAGACCAATAAGAGTGCCTATGATGACCCCTGCCCTGACCACTGTCGAAAGTGCCTACACTGGGCACGAGCATCGGAACTGGACCCTGGAGCAGTGGAAGAAGGTCGCCTGGTGCGATGAGTCCCGTTTTTTTTTTTTGATGGTCAGATCTCAATCCCATTGAGCATCTATGGGATATGCTGGACCAACAAGTTCAATCCATGGTGGCTCCACCTCGCAGCCTACAGGACTTGAAGAATCTGCTGCTAAAGTATTGGTGCCAAATACTTCAAGACACCTTCAGGGGTCTTGTAGAGTCCATGCCTTGGCATGGAATAAAGATCTGATTGACTTTAGTTTTGTTTACTCATTCAACCTGCATGCTAATACGTGTTTGCAGGAATCCAGCACATTATAAGCATTGAACTTGTGGGAATGAGTAAAATTATGTTCAATTACACAATCCTGTGCTAAAATTTAGGCCCTAAGTAGACAATATATGCATTTATATATTCAGGATTATTTCAGGACTTACAGTTATAACTATATAGGCCTATTTAGATTTACATTTATATGGCTTATAAATATATATTCGGATTTACATTTACGTATTCACGATTCATATTATTATATAAATATTTCCTGATTGGCCCTTCATAATATAAATATATATATATACATTTGATATTTGATGAACAATGAAACCGTTACTGTCCACAGAGATGAGACTGTTTGCGGATATGTCTTTGTGTTGGTTGTCTTTATGTCTTATGCCCCTTACCAAAACATTCTTCTGGTTGAGTGCCACTCCGACTGATATCATCCATCAGCTTACACAGGTGAGAGTGCCATGAACTCGCCACCTGTACACACGCACGCAATGTGATGAGAGACGTTTCACAGACACAGATGACTCAATGTGCACTGGTGGTGGGTGTGTGTCTACCTCTGCGTAGAGCGAGAGGGCAACGTCAGGCTTGTTTTGCTTCAGAAACACATCAGCCATCAGGAAATATCCTCCAGACGTCACAGTACTGTCCAAACCAAACATCTCACTGGCATAGTACACCTGCACAAAGAAAAAAATATTACAATTTAAAAATTAATGTATCTAGTCAGCACCTCAAAATGACTTTTGGGTGTTTTAAAGAGACAAACAAATAACTGACATAAATAAATGGACATGAAATATGGATTTTTAGTTCAAATTAAAATGATTAAACAATAATATCTAATGCCAGTATACCTCTGGTACATTATTATGTACATGCAATCCAATCACAGTGTTCCACGCATATTAGGACTTACGTCATTGGCAAAGTGAGTGAGAGCAGATGTGTATTTTCCCATGGCAGCGTGCAGTCGGCCCAGGGTTCTGTGTAGCTGATGAAGGACAGTGTGACTGCAGCCTGGTGTTCTCATCACTGTCCACTCAGCCTTAGACAGATACTCATGAGCCTGGAAGAGAGAACCTAAACCTAAACACACAAAAACAACATGCACTATGAACAAAGGGTCCTTGATGCCTCTTGAGTTGAAGTGAGCCTGGCTATTAGAGGGCCTGTCTGTGTCTACTCTATACAACCATCTTTGATGTTTCTATTGGAATAGACATATAATGTTTTAAAGATTCATGCCTGGTTTCCTCAGTTGTCAAAAAGTCCACTGTGTGGATTCTCATGTAAAGTGTCTATCTGTATAGACAGAAGCCTAATGATCAAGGGTGTGTCTCAATCCGCTCCCTAGTTCAACAGAGCACTGCCCTTGGCCAAGGAGTTGGCCATTCCTAGTGCTGTCTCACTGTCAAAATTATTCCACTGCACTGAGATGTTGACTCCCCAGAATCAGCTGCTTAATGGAATTGACGTCATGTCATCTGTCTCTCGAGTTGTGAGAAGATGAGCGCAAGTGTAAATGAAGACAAAGCTTTATTACTGTCTTTAAAATGTTATTTCTAATGTGCATGGAAAGAACAGCTATAATGTAGATGCACTGTGATGTTGTTTATAAATGTCAGATGCCTTTTGATGCAGACTTTCTTGACACAGCAAACTGAGTCATCAATGTCTTAATATTTAATGGATCAAGGCCCCGATTCATATTCACAATATGCAAATTCATGTCAGTGAATTATCCCATGCCAACTATCAAATCTCCAGTCACATAAAGATGAATCTTTCATATGCTTATGTCAAAGAGCTTTCAGTGCAAGAGGTTTTCACTCAGACAGTACACATCTGCATGACTAGTCTGCCACATCCTGAATTACATAACAAACATCTCTCCGTTCAGTTCATGTCCAAGCACCACCCCTGAGCCCACCAATAGACCGTCCCACAGGAAGTAAATAGGGCTCGATGTCAGCCTCGGTTTTTAGCAAACATTTGTTTCCATTCTCTACAGAAGTGGAAGTTATTGGCTGTTAGCCTCCAGAGAAGTTCGGAAAGTGAAGCAAACTGTGAAGTCTGCAATCTAATGGACCTTAGAGAGATGTAAAATTAGTACAACCATGGGTTGGTTTTTGCAGGTTTAGTGCTTGTCTTTTGTTAGTTTTGTGCACATCTCACCTATATTAGCCTGCGCAAGCAGTAGATAAGCTGGTACCAGTTCAACAGCACAGGTTCCGTACACCTCCATGGCCCAGCGCAGGAAAAGGAGAGCGGCTGGCAACACATCCTGGAACCTCTTCTTGGACACCCACCTCTGCGCCTCTAAATGAGCAATCTCTATTAGATACTCCTAGTGTCGAAAACATAGAAAACACACACTTATCAGACATCTGCCCTGTTAACAAACCGATTTGCCCCATTTTAATGTGCTGGAGTGCATATAAACCTGTTTCTTCACTCTTTCTTTTTGGTGGTGGTCTTGGTCGGACTGCAGTGTGCCGAATGATGCAGGTGCGTGAATAGATACCAGCAACGGACACACTTTTTCATGAATACTGATCCAGTCAGTCAGCTGGTGGTCAGAGTCACTACACACACACACACACACACACACACACACACACACACACACACACACACACGTTTGGTTTCCAAATTGTATGGGGACTTTCCATAGACATAATGATTTTTATACAGTACAAACTGTGTATTCTATCCCCTACTACACTAACCCTACCCCTCACGTTCTGCTATTTTACATTTTCAAAAAACATCACTTAGTGTGATTTATAAGCTGTTTTAACCTGGACCAAAAATGTCCCCACAAGGACAAGGATTTCAGATATTGCCATCTATTTTGGGACATTTTGTCCCCATAATGTAGGGTTTACCAGGACACACACACACACATTACTTAGCTAGCTAAATGAGAACATTCAATATACTTTTATTGTTTTTAGATACACCTAACCCCAACAGCATTCTGTAGTTTATATCAGACTGGTGTATATCAGCACTCAGCAGCAGTCAGATTTAACCTCACTTTGCCTATTTCGCCTCACTCTTGATTGAATGGGGGAAGATTTGGTTTCAAAGCGAAATGGAAAAACGCCAAACGTATTTAGGCGATTTTGTCATTGTATCGTTTTGTTGTGTTTTTCATTAATAATAATAATAATGGACCCACCATTCAAGCAACTGCCGCCCCACAATTGGCGCTAATTCAAAAGCTTTTTTATTTCACATTTTGTAATATTTGCGGGGTTTTATATTTTCTTATATTGATTAATCTCTCATCTACTTTTTTGAGGAGCCCCGCCTCCTCGGAGGAATCTTATAAATAAAATTTTCATTTAACTAGCAGCTATCGCTTTAAGTGCTGCCCATCAGATCAGAGAACATTCTGTTTCTGGAGGTAAAAAAAGTGACCGAGGTATAATATTTAAATTAGATAAACATTTGCATGTTGACACTGTGAGACCGTAGATATGGGTCGTGGTTCGTGGCGTCTTTAAAACGGCAAGTGAAAACTCCACGGATGCAAACTAAAAAACATATATTTTTCCAGTCATATTTCTTTCTTTTTTTCCTGGTTGGTTTTAAGCATGCATGGCTGGCTATTCTCTTCCCTCTGCACATAATTTCTCCTCCAGCTGTTTGAACTCGTTCAACCTTTCCATCTCTGCAGTAACACGGCCAAGAAGAATGCGTGCGAAACATGTTTGCCTATAATGCCACCTGCTGTCTGTACGCGCAATTACACCATGGAGTATTTTTTTTTACCAGTATAAGGTGTAGCAGCTATTATAAAGACAAAACACATCATTGAATAACCCGAAGGCTCCAGACTCACCAGTAAAATGTGACCAGGCATTGTGTGCACTTCAGTTGAGCAGGTTTCTGGCAAAGTTCGCATAGTTTTTTCACACCTTTGGGATTTGCTAGAGGGTTTATAGTGAACGACATTCCAAATGTACAAATCTCTACTAACGTTAAAACTCTCAATCTGCAAAATGTGCTTAAATATCAAACAAAACGAAACAAAACAAAACCAAGTGTTAATTCTGCGTTCTTACCACAAACCGTTTCAACAATTTTCCAGCTCACGCAATATTTCTTGCTTTGTGTCTGAATAAGTTCAGTGTTTTACAAATTGGTTCCCATGGAGACGACCTCAACTTAACCGCCGAGGATTTAACTGCCCCAGCGATTTTGGTGTTTTATATATTTTATACACCATAGTGTATAACAACAGCGTTGCTACTGTGTTTCCAAAGATAAATTACGTAGGCCTACTTTCTTATTAAACAAAACGCTTCATTTGCATACCCTTTTGTCTCGAAATACAGGTAAAACGTGATCTACAAGTTTATCGCCATCTGGTGGTGAAATATGTTTCCGTGCTAAAAACTTAACCTAAAGTTAAAGATTAATCTAACTGTAGTGTATTTCTCCTCCTCTAGACTAGGGATAATTGTCACAGGTTTTTATATATAACATGTTTTATATAGCATACTACAAGCTTTATATTACATGTAAAAATAAAATAAAAACGAAATACTTCTTACCTGTTTTTTATTTATTTATTGTATAAATGCCAAGCTGGGGCAAGTTGCCACACATTATAAATGTTATTCATTTAACACATGCTTTTTTTTATCAGAAGTGACTCACAAGTAGAAATAATACAAGCACAAATTAATCCAATGACAATACTACACTGTAAACCCTAACGCTCAAAATACTTAATTGGTTTGAGTAGGAAAAACTAGTCAATTAGTTCAGTCAAATTAACTTTTATGAGTATTTAGCACTTTCTTTTTCTTTCAAGTTCACAGAATGGGTATATTTTAAGTAAACTGAACTGTTTCATTGTTTTGAGTTTTATGAAATTATTTCTTTTAATTTAGACGAACTTAAGTTTAACTGAAACGGCTGGGATGTATATTTCCCAGCATGCTTTGCCGATGGCACTCGAAAGGGAGAGTAAATGCTAAAATTAAGTGTAATACAATGTTTTTTTGTGCAAGATTAATGTTAATCGGGTGATTTAGTAATGATTAATGTTTCGTTATGCTAATTTAGAAGAATTTCTGTTAATGTTGGTTTTAGGATAGTTACCATCATGGTGACAAGTGGTGCATGAGCTTGATTTGAGAGCAAATAAAACCTTTATATTGCTGCAGGTGTTACTGTATAGCATACTATTGTTAAGATGTTAACAAAATAGTATGTTAGCAAACTAGCTTGTTAAAGCTAGCTAAGTTTATACTAATAAAAGTGTTCACATTGAGATTACATGAAATTTTAAGTTAAATGTATGAATTAGTGTACTCAAACATTTCAAGTTAAGAACAATTCAAATGTACAAATACAAAATAAAAATATGTCAGTTCTGCTTACTTAAACTTTGAATTTCTTAACTTAAAAAATTTGAGGCAACTGATTGCCTTAAATTTTTTGAGTTGTGCAAACTTATTCGGGTTTACAGTGTAATACCATTTCTATAAATACCATAGAAAGACAATACTAGAGCAGATGTGCAAGTGCATGGTTTAAATGTAGGCCTATAATTTATATAATTTTTTCACATTAGTTTTGTTTAATTGCTGCCCTTTTAAAATCTAGCAGAAAACCCATTTTAATGCGTCACATTACACTGAGACAACTTACCCCATAACAACCTGTCTAACTACCATTATGCACATCTCATCAGTCTCCCAGTCCCAGGGTGTATGCAACAACAAAATGACAATTATATCGGAATTTATACATTAAACTCAGTAATAACACTTTAACATTTAAAAAAAAAAAAAGTTTATTGATTTGCTCATCCACAGAAAACAACATAAACATACAAAATTTCACACGTGATAGTGTTTAAAATAGCCTACTTGAAAATACAATTGTTTTTCCTCTGCCCTGAAAACCTTCCAAGGGCCAGACTCTACCCACTCTCCTAAATTAATCATAAAACCGTGAGTTTGCATGGAATCTCTGTGCAAACACACACACACACACACACAAATACAGTCAAAATCAAATACTTCCTACCTCAGTCTCTCTTGACCTCAGTCAATTGTCTTTCTGACAGGAGACGTTTAAAAAGCACTCTGGTTAGTGTTACTTCTGTTCAATTGGCCAACAAGAAAAAGTGGGAATAAGATGATGGAAAATTCTCAGGGTGGTCCATTTACTGTACAGCAGTATTTTCCTTCACACAATTACCAAAACTAATAAGAAATCCACATGCACACACACACAGTCGAGTGGAGTTTAGACAGCTCTTCCTGTAATCCGACGTGCAGTCGGAGCAGCGATGAATTTATCGGAGATACTGAAATTGAGTCATTAACACTGCACTGAATCTCTTTCTGCTTTGTCTAGCAGCTGCTATTATTCAGCTGAGCTCTGAGATTACCAGAGAACTGGAGCACACATCCCCCAGGACCCAGTCCGATCCATTTCTACTCAGGGAAAAAAGCGAAATAAATTGCCTTACACGGTGAATGCAGTATTAATTCAACAGTATGAATTTCACCTTTATTTATTTATTTATTTAAATAAAGTGCACTATACAAAATCTGCTGTGACTAAACAACGTTACTTGAAAAATAATTACTTGCTTGTGTTTGGACACAAATGTTTCTCAAAAATGCTACACAAAAACTGCAGTGAACCAGCCTATTCGATTGACCTGCTGTTGGGCCGCAGTGTCACAGCAGCCAGCAGGTGGTGGTGTTTCCTTGCTTTTTCAATGTATATTTTTACCTGAAAGTGACTCAATGCAGCACTCTAGAGTGCCAAAACTGCCGCTGATGTTTGAGATTGTGTTTCTTGTTTTTTTTGCAGACCTGAGTGTCGTGTTGTTTTCCACATCATCAGCAAAATGTACTCTAAAAAAGCAGAAAAAATAAAATGGCTTCGGAAACATTTGCACTCATAACAAGCACAAGCACCTTTGTTTTGC
This sequence comes from Rhinichthys osculus, assembly GCA_029959095.1. Lineage (NCBI taxonomy): Eukaryota > Metazoa > Chordata > Actinopteri > Cypriniformes > Leuciscidae > Rhinichthys > Rhinichthys osculus. Next base: position 17,313,827 of record JARWKJ010000017.1, read on the forward strand.
ACTAGCAGAACTTGAAATGAAGACTATCTTTAGCCAACAGAAATTCAGTACCGTGTTTGTTGCTGGCTCAGGTTGAAATGAAGGACTCTACTCTCCACAAAATATGGCACAAAACAAAAATTAATTTCAGACTATAAAATTAAAATCAATACACATCCTCTTGATAATCGCAAACAGCTCCGTAAAAAGAGGTTTCAGGAATTAGCATTGCATGTACCTGTATGTAGATAGAAAGGCACTCAATCAAAGGCACAGGATCTGCTGGCAACCGTAATTAAAAGTTTCTAGACATCTAAAAACAACATGGTCAAAATGGCAAATCAACACACTTTAAAAAGGATCCCCTATTTGAATGTATCCTAGTGAAACAATTATCATCTTCACTAAATTAAAAAGTGAAACAGAAGCGAAAGCAAACATCTCCAAACATCAGACTAGTCATGTGAAGTGAGAATTGCCTCTCGGACAAAAACAAGACCGTTGCCATTTAGTGTTTGCTGCAGTTCCTAAAAACAGTAACCACAGAAATGTCCATAAAATAAAGAGATGATGAGCAATGTGAGATCATGAGATCACAAGAGCAGGAAGCAACCTGTCAAAAATGCATATTAAACTGCACTTAGAAACCAACCGCAAATTCTTCTGCCACGCTAAAAGGCAAAACACAGTAACTTCATAAATTCTAAGTCTATGATCTGTCCCATGACAGATGGGTTTTCCTAAACTACGTTCAGATTCAGAGAAAACGGAGCATGAAAGTTGACATTTAATCAATCCAAAAACCTTTTCCATCTGCGTTTTGCCTTCATGTGGCAGCATAGCCTGGCACTATTTTCAACCAGCCAATAAAAACAGGGAAGACTAGAATACAGATACATAAAAACTTCACACTCAACTTAAAAAAAAAGAAAAAAAGTGTATCCTACATGTAATAATGACCTTTAGTCCAAAAAACTATTCCTATGATAGATATCCTTCTCCCATGTCTTGATCTGACAAATCCTGTGCGCACGTCACCTTAAAATGACAAGGCAATTCTCTTATGAAAATCTGCTCTATTTTGAAATGTGCATTTTGAAGTTTCATTTAAAAGCAGATGAACTGTGTAATTCTGGAGTCTCAAACTAGGAATGCTCTCGTAATGGTTGTAATATACCAGAAAAAGGCGAATTGGGTCATTAAGGTACAGAGAGACTCCCATTTGAATGTTGGGAGAATGAAAGTAACATTTGAGGGGTGTGTGGGATTGCATAAAAAAGACTTTCTTGGCAACAGTCTTTTTGTGCTTTTCGAAACATTGCCTGAATCATTAAGTAACGCTTTAGAGGGAACATTTCTTTTCTGTGTTTATCATTTTGGACTGTCAGAATGGGAAGACATGGATTGTTGGCATGTGTGTGCAGTTTATAGTGTCCTTTTCAGTTTGGCAACGTCCGCTCATGCATAACATTCGTCTCCATCCGCCTCCTTTGCCTTCTCGTTCAGGGCATTGTCTATACTTGTTTCTTCATCTTTCTCTTCCTCCCTAGCTCTTCTCTCCTCCTCCCTCTTCTCTTTGTCCAATAGCCGGTAGTTGATTCCCATTCCCACGAACAGGAATGCGCTGGCGACCACCAGGACGGCTCCACAACCCTGATATGTGTATCTATAATCATCGTAGATATCATTGAGTCTTCCTGCAAGGAAAGAAATGGGAAAATGCTTTCATCAATCTCTGCTACAAAGTAACTGGAACAAGACATGCGATGACGTTCATTGATTAGTGTAGTTAAAGCTGAAGCACGTTTAGTCCCACAGTTTAAAAAAATAAATAAAAACAGCTTTTATATTTAGTCAATATTTTAAGTCACTCATTTATCTCATAATAGCATTTTAGTTGATGAGAGTATATAAAATTAGAATACCCAAGCATTTTATATATTAATTTATATTCATTAAAATGTTTTTAATATTTAATTTGATATTTTTTTAATATTGGTTTTATTATTTGAAATATTTTAGTTGATGAGAATAAACCAAATATTCAAACATTTTACATATTAATTGTAACATTAATATTTAATTTGATATTCATATTTTTGATTAAAATTCCTTTAACTTTAGTCATTATTATGTCATGTTCATACATTTTTGTAATTACATTTTAGTTGATGAGAACATGTATAATTAAATTCCATATTGAAGCACTATTATCGTTTTTATTTATTAATTATTTTTAAAATGTTTTATTATTTTTTATATATTTATTATAATTTTATATATTCGTTTGAAAAAACATCCCATAAATTGTCGCTATTTTGTCATGTCATATTAATATTTCACAATAACACTTTCAACGATGAGAAAATATTCAAGCATTTTATATATTAAATATGTATCAACATTTAATTAAAAAAAAACGTGAAAATAGTCTTTAAAAGGGATATTACACTCAAAAGCTAATTCTGTCATCATTTACTCTATCAATCCAAACCTGGTTGGCCGCCGCCTTTGGATGATCAAATGGTCTGTGGTAAACAAAACTGTTTGGTAACCAACATTCTTCATACAGGTTTGGAACGACATGAGGGTGAGTAAATGATGAGAGAATTATAATTTGGTCGTTTTTGGTCTAAACCCAGCCTTACCCAGTAACGGCGGCCCCAGCAGCACAGGTCCACACTCCACGATGGTGACCAACCCGACAGCACTGGAGAATCTCTGAGCGCCCACCAGGTCCATGAGAGTCTCAAACAGCACAGAACTGAGCCAGCCAAACGCCACACCGAAAAACACTGCATAAATGGCAAAACCCAAGTAATCGGTGGAGAATGGCGCCATCAAGTGGCAGATGCCATTATACAGCACAGATGCTGCGAAGAAGTACTGGATGCGTGGACGGACCAAGCGTGTGTTGGCCAGCAGGCCCATGGACGGCCGAGCAATCATGTCAGTGAAGGCCAAGATGGACAACAAGAACGCAGCCTTATCCTTGGAAATGTCTTTACTCTTCGCGTAGTTACTGAGGAACACAAGGGGTGCGAAGAGGCCGAAAAACATGATGACGTTTCCGAGCAGGTACAGCAAGAAGCCTCGGTGGGTAAACAGGGTCAGATCCAGAAAGCTGTTGACGGTCTGAAGGCATGTTTTTTTCTCTTGACGTTTGGGTTCGCCATCCTCTTTTGGGATGGCAGGTTGCGGTTTTGGTCCAATGGGTCGCATTAGTGACCCCGCAACACAGCAGTTTAGCAAAGCTCCTCCCAGGATGAGGAAACTGCCCCTCCACCCGTAATAATCAAACAGCCAGCTGTTCAACGGGGCCAGGGTGGACAAGAACACCGGGCTGCCCGCCATCGCGATGCCATTAGCTATTGGCCGCCGCTTGTAAAAGTATTTGCCAATCATGGTCAACGCTGGATTCAGATTAAAAGCCAAACCCAGTCCTAGAAACAGAGGAGAGAGAAAGCTTGTACGCATGATTCAGAAAGTGAGTTTGTAACTTTCATTATTTAATTGTACTCACCCTGTCTTCATGATCAGTGTCATTCAATGTACTTACCGCCTATAACTCCCACACAGAAGTAAAGACCCTCTACTGTGTTACAGAAGGATGCGGCGACTAATCCTGTGCCAGACAGAACCCCTCCAGCAATCATGATGGGTCGACTACCATATTTATTCACCAGAATACTGCTGATTGGTCCTGTTGAGAAAAAACAGGTTGGTTTGAAAATAAATAAATAAATAAAATTCAGACATATGTCTAATTACAGTTTAAACTGATGTGTGTGATTATTTATTATTTATATAGCTAAACACAAATTAAATATAAGACTAGATTGGGTAACATTTTTGTAAACTTGATTAGTCCTGTTAACACAAAACATGTGGGTAAAAAAAGAAAGGTAAAACCAAACAAGCTAAACCTAAATTTGCAACCCACACATCACCCTGTGTAACAGGGTTGCAACAAATTGTAAACATCTTATAATAAATAGAATATAAAAAAAAAGTTAATTTGACCCCCCGAGGTTGACAATCAACATTACCAACCATTTGTTGAAAAAGAAAAATCACTTTAAGAGTTTTAGGCTACATTTTGTCCCCTTTTAATGTTCCACCACAAGATGGCATTACAGTCATTCACACATCTGACTGTTTCAAAGCAAAACTCCAGGAGGACACAGAGACGATTCAGAGGAAGGAAACTTCACTACATGGCATGTGATCAACTGAGGAGGTGTGAGGGAGAAAAACTTAATCAGCAGAATGAAGCTGCCCCAAAGTGATCAGAACAGGAACAGAACAGACTACTGTTCATTTCAGTAAACATGGCTCAAACATTATGGAAAGCAGACAAAACAAGCAGCCTAATACAACCTTCCTTTCTTCGACATAATTAGGAGTTCCCACACAAATACACAATTGAAAGATTTAATAAGCGGTTTCAGAGATATACAGTGAATACTTCTGAGCTTTACTGTGCACCACAGAAGACGGCAATACAAGTACAAGAGTATTCAGAAACAAAAATAACCCAGCTATTTCTTCCTCTTTTTCCTGGTGAATAAATAAACCGCTTCATCAGTGCAGTGCTCTTCTTGTGAAAGGCCCCATTTAGAGCAGCGTCACACTTAAAGGGCTAGTTCATCCAAAAATGAAATTTATGTCATTAATTACTCACCCTCATGTCTTCGGAACTAAAATGAAGATAATTTTGATGAGATTAGAGAGGTTTCTGACCAATGTTCCCTCTATTTTTTTTTCTTGCGGAGCAAAACTTCTCTATTGGGCGGACATTTTGCGCCACCTGAGCAAAAATATTCTTTATACCTGACCTGTACAGCATACGTAGAAACACAATGGTTTCAACATGCAGTTGTAACTTTTAACTTGAATGGGCCATTTCTATTTTATTTGAGCATTGGTGTAACTCTTTGGTATTCAATCATATCTTTGAAAACAAGCAGTTAATTAAGAAGTCACTAAATGAAGGTTACTGGGAATCTTTTTTTTACAGTGCCGTACGTCTTTACCAAGAAATTCTATAAAAAATAACTTACAAAATCTTCTGCAGGACAGTTCAATTCTTTACAATAATATAATATAGTATGAAAAAAATTAAGCTGTTACACTGAGATGGTTTGGGAAAACCATAAAGTGTTTTTGTACATTCAATTCATTTTGTACAGGTAGCATTAAACCATCAAAGTTAAATGATTGTTTATTGCTTATGAATTGGCAATATTTTCTTTAGCAGGGGGTTTCAAACGTTTTAAATGGCAAAGAGCCCTAAACAATAGGCCTACCCTTGTGAGATCAATTCTTCATTAGGCTTATAATATAATAAAATATAGGCCTAATATAATATAAAAAAACGAATTGAAGTATTTGAAGTGATTTAATATGAAAACAAATTGAAGCGATTTAATATGAAAACAAATTGAAGCATTTAAACTGATATATTATTATAATATGAAAACAAACTGAAGCATTTAAATAGATCTAATAGCTAAATATTTTCAAGAAAAGTGAATGTGTGAACTTTTATAGTAATCTAAACACCCCTGAAACCCTGAAATTTTATTTCATGCATTTCTCGTTGCCTCTCGTATTGAGCTATTTGGTCCGCAAACATGACAGTTTTTTACCGCGACTGATTTGGCTCACTGGCTGCAACTCGCACGTTCTCATTTCATTGTCTTTCTATGAAACCTGTAAACTGCATTCACCGGTTTTTACTCTATAGCGGTTGACCAGAGCACTGCAACCATTTCTCACTTAAACTACAATCAAATGGACTTCCCCACACATTTCGCGTCTGTCCTCTACGTGGCATTTTATTCTGCATTTGAAGTGTGCAAAAAACCCCCCCAAAAAACGATTATACAACGTGAACCGCGTCAGAGACAGAAAGCGAAGAGAAGAAATTGTTGAAAACACTGCAGCTCTCGTGAATGGGCTCGAAGACTGACAAGGAAGAGAAGAAATTGTTAAAGTCCCACTCCGATCATATTTTTGAGCTATTTTTAAACATTCCCAGTGGTCTTTAAATTATGATTATGCCATTTTTAGCCAAAATCACAAAACCTGTGCCGTTTTCTGGGACTTCGCTTCAGCAGAGCGGAAGTAGCTCATTAGAAATTCGCCTCTGCGTTGTGGGCGGAGACGTTGGCACGGAGGCACGGAGACGACCCTCCCCCTCCCCGTTGCTGAGAGCTCTGTCTCTCCCGCTAGCTTAAATCCCCAAACTGTCAATACCGGTGCAACAAAAATGGAGAACAATATTGGAGCTATCCAGGCGTACAGTTTTGAGCCAGATGCCAGCTCGGACGAGGAACAAGAGGACGTACATAGATCTAGTCGTCGTCTACAAGTGGATGTATCAGAATGGTATTGTTTTTGTAATCTCTTGAATTGACTATTTCAGGCCAATAACTCCTAATAACATGTTAGTAAATAAATATGTTTGTGGACATGCTCCAAACATTTAGTCAGATTAACCTTTTTGAAGTTGATGGTGTCTTGATGGAAGGCACTGCATCCGGCTTCAAAAACAATTTATTGACGAAGCCAATTTTCTTCTCCTGCCAGTTGGTGAAACAGTCTTCTGTAAAGTGCTGAACGCAAACCGATGTGTGGTTTTTATCATTGCCGTGACCAAGAACGTAAACCATCTATCTCTCACAGCAACATGTTTCAGTAAAGCATGAAAGCTAATACCACTATCTCTCCTCTTAGCATTGCAACCCGCTAAGTTACCGCACATAGGTGTTGATCCGCCATCGTCTTCTCTACTCCTCAGAACCTGAGCGGGCGTGGCGGGGAGTATGAGCTTGTGGCCCCGCCCAGTGGAGTTACTACGTCACAACTCCAGTCTATTTCAAACGGCATTTTTGCGTCTGCTACTGATTCACAGCCATTTGAATGTAGAAATACTCAGAAATACAACTTTGAGCTTATTTTTCTAAAGATATGTCCTCTAACATAAGAAAAATGCCACAAGAACATGTTAACACCTAGAAAAACATTATTTTCATCGGAGTGGGTCTTTAAATAAAGTCGTTATTTTTGTTTTTGCGCACAAAAAGTATTCTCGTCGCTTCATAACATTAAACTTAAACCATTGTAGTCACATGGAAAGTCTTAACCTTTCTGGGCCTTTAAAGTACGAGTTTGAGAAAGTATGAGAAAGTTATGACGTTGCGGTTTATAGAGGGGTCAGAAAGCTCTCGGATTTCATCATAAATATCTTAATTTGTGTTCTGAAGATGAACAAAAATCGTACAGGTTTTGGAACGACATGAGGCTGAGTAATTAATGACAGAATTGGAAAACTAACCCTTTAGGAACTAACCTCCCTAAAGTACTCAGAGTTAGATAACTTTAAAACGAGGGTCGGTCACGGTAACTAAGACTTTTAAACAATAAACAGACACAGAAAAGAATGAGAATCTGAGAATCCATCACAAAGCTATTGAGAGAATCTGAAACAGTGCAGAAGAATCTAGCGCAAACTCCATAAAAGTCATAGCATATAGTTGTGTACACACAACCCAAGCTAATAATAACAACATGTCAAGATAATGAAGCTTTAAAAAAAAAAAAAAAGACTTGATAGATAATTCCTTATAGTACACATAAAAGTTTAGACAAAAAGCACTAAAACTACTATAAATTCTTTATGTTTGCAAAACTTTAGTTGTAAATATCTGCAAAATTTACATGTGACAGTTCGCCATAAAAGCTAATCTATCATCAGGAGGAGGAACTTTCCCGTATGTTCCATGCAGCCAATCAGAGTTCAAAGCAATTTGTCTGTCCCCCAGTCACATTCCTTGAATTAATTTATTCTGACAGGCTTTGTGTAGCACCAAACAGGCCATCCTTTCCAGACCACAAAAAAGGGAAAAAAAAAGGACAAAAACAGCAGTGATCCAAATACACGATTATATAAACTGGTTCAGAAACCCGGTAGTCAGAAGAGGATAATTTTGTTTAGATATTCAGTCTGAGAGCTACTTGTAAAGTATTTTTTACAGTTGTACAGAGATAATTTAAAATGTACAGGAGCACAGGAATGTGATTCTCACAAACACTGGAGAAAACTTGAACACTCTACAAGGCTGAAAACAGCCACAGATCACACGGTGTTGTGTCTTTACACTTATACAACAGTAAGAAAGACACTCAGATCGGAGCTCATCTTGAACACATCTTTACTGCGCAGTTGCAACGATCACATTCAAAACTAGAGTGTGCAGATGCAAAATAACTCAATTCACAACAGTCCCTCCCCTCCAGCCTTGATGTACTCACTCCTGATTAGGGCTGCACGATTATGGCCAAAATGATAAATCACGATTATTTTTTATCAATACTGAGATCACGATTATTTGTTGATTTTAACTAAAACAACAATTGTCACATATGCTAATTATAACTGCTTTCACATTCATATTGTGCTACATTCCTGCTAATGTACAAATATGTGCATCAAAATAAAATAGGTCCTCTTACTCAACAAAATTCAGTGCATCTCCTTAAAGAATAAATCAAATAAATAAATCAATAAAGAAAAATGTAGCAAAACTTCAACAGGGCACTATTTTCAATTTTACAGAACTATGCACTATGGAAGTTCGATTAATGGATAAAATTCAGAGTCATTGTTATGACGTTTAAGAAACGAAAAACCTGGTTGTGGTACAGTGTCAGTGATTAGTTGTGAAAACCTCCATATGAAAGTTTATGTGCTCAAACTATTTCTATTTATTAAACAATAGTTCAAAACAAGACGTTTGTAGTACTGATTATTGGAGTCCATAATTCGAACTTACACTATATAAGAGCATGGCCCAGGGGTCATATTCTACATCTAGAAACTAAGCTGCGCGGTGCAGGGAACCACTCTGATTGGCTCATGGAGGCACGTGATCAGACAGTGGTTTACGGAGCGCTAGATTGGCTTTGCAAAAAAACCCAACTTTGATACGGAGTGTTCTATGAACGGAATGACACATTTTTAAATATCGCTCGATCACGCAAATTTGATTGTGGGAAGTCAAAATCGTGATCGTGATAAGCCAAAATCGTGATTAAAATTCGATTAATTGTGCAGCCCTACTTCCAATGTTTTGAAAAGAAATAAACTGTGTTGCTGTTGCATCCAAAAGCAGATAAGATGTGTCAGCAGTCACCACCAAACCATGTTGGTACTAACTTACTGTGTAAGTGTATTTTGCCCAGTCTTAGTCAAGTTTTTACCTGGTTGCCACTTTTGGTGTGATTGGTCTATAGTCTCTAGCAAGCACATTTTGACCAACTTGCAAGGTCCTGAGTACGGATCATTTTGGATTTTGGCTACACTGCTTAGTTTGCATGTCGGCGCAAGTCAGATTTACACAAGTCTAGGCGTTAACAAAGACTTCTTCCCATAAAGAGTGTGGCTGGAGACTGACCTGTGGTTGCGTGAGTGGAGTTCCTATAGGCCAAAAGAAAGTTTGCAATATTTTCTCACAGTGGCACTCTCCTTCCATGGGATTAGGGACTGAATAAAGCGTTCAGCCAGGCCATTCGTTACAGGAATTCCTCCGAGGTAAACTGTGTACCATCATCGCTGACCAACTGCTCAGGTAAGCCAGTGAGGGAGAACAATGAGGGAGAACAATAGGTGTAGCATTTTTGACAGGAAATACCTCTGGCCATTTTGAATATGCATCCACTACTACCAGGAAAATTGTGTCAAGAATGGGTGTCTGATAGTCGATGTGGACTCGCTGCCAGGGAGGGACTGGTGAGAAATTGTAACCACACATGTAAAGTGGCTGTCGTTGAATCTGTGACACCAAGAACATGTTCTAGCTAGATCTTCAATTTGGCGATCTAGTCTAGGCCACCAAATATAGCTTCTGGCCAGGCTTATCATTTGATCAGCACCTAAATGTCCTTTGTGTAAGGCAGTGAGTACTTTGCACACTCACTCGGTACTCCACGACACGTCCTTGTGTAACAGAAAGCTTCTCACGGTGGTTTGAGTAGTCAGGGGGTTGTGGATCTCCTCTAGCTGGCCAGCCTTTCATGGTTAGGTCAAACACTTTGGCCAATACAGGATCTTGAATTGTCTCCCTTTGTATTTGAGCACTTGTGACAGGTAATAGTTCCATTTGAACGATGTGAAACATATCAGCGTCATCTTTGACATAATCTAGGTTCTCCTGAGGAAGACGCAACAATCCATCTGCATTGCCATGGTACTTTGTGCCCTTGAACTCAATAGTCGTGCTGCTGCCATCACCGGAACACTTTTGCTAGGTCTAAAAAATAGCCACTAGAGGTTGATGATCAGTGATCAGAGTGAAATGTTTCCCGTACTTACTTGCTTGCTGCCCTTTATGCCACTGACATGTAGGGCAGCAACAAAAGCCCTCCACTCCTGTCTGTTCTGGGCCAGCTTCTGGATGGTACCCAGAGCATATGAGCGGAGTGGAGCGGTGAGAATCTCAGCTCCTCGCTCACGGAACTGTTCACCCCTCCGCTCCGCCGCTCAAAGCCACATCAGGCCGCTTCGCTCATTATCGCTCAACGCAGTTTGCTTCGCTCTCCACTCAAATCGCCCCCCCGCTCGCTCCAAAAAAGGAAAAAAAATCTGCATGTACTTCACTTTTAGCTTAGACCACATGCTTACCTCCCAAAGAACTAAAGAGCAACTGAAATAGAAATGTTTTATTTCAAATGACAAATTAGGCCTAACCTATGTAAGAAGGAATATAGCCTATACAAAAAGTCATGTAAAATTAAACGAATAAATTGACCTAATAATATGAATAAAAATGATATAAACAAAAATATACATAAAAGTTTTAAAAAGTAAATTAACTATTAGGGCAGAATTTTGATAACTGAATTTTTGCGCAAAGTGCACAATTAAAATATAAATTGGCTTATAGCCTATCCATTGTACACACAAACTGCTCTAAAATTAAACGAATAAATGGGCCTAATATAAATAATTATATAAACAAAAATATAGGCCTACATAAACGTTTTAAAAGTAAATGAACTATTAGGCCAACATTTTGATAACTAAACTTTTTCACAGCGCGCACGCTTAAAATTGGCTTATATCAATTGTACAAAAAAATTGCTGTAAAATTAAACGAATCAATGGGCCTAATTATATGAATAAAAATATATAGGCTATGCCCTACTGTAGGCTACATCAATGTTTTAAAAGTAGGCTAAATTAACTATTAGGCCAAAATTCGTAAAACTTAACTTTTGTGCAGAGTGCACGTGGATTACAATTTAAATTGGCTTATGTTGTCAAACTTAAAAAAGAAAGAAAGAAAATTAATTGCTTTCCTTATCTACAGTTCTTTTGAGTTCACCTTCAAGAACACAAGTTTGGACAATGTCTGAGGCTTCAGACTCATGCGGTGGTTGCGGAGAAAACCCTCTCTGCGCTCGCAGACCCGATTGGGATGCTGAATACAATGCGAGCTTCTTTAGCCAAGCGGGGAAAAGACGTGGAGTCAGACTCGTGGTGTGAGCGGAGCAAAATTGGAGCGGGAAATAGAGCGACGCTCCATCCTTTTAAAAATGCCGCTCTACGCTCTGTCCAAGATCCGCCCGCTCGCGCTCCCCGCTCCACTCCGCTCACATGCTCTGATGGTACCCATACAAATACTCATTAAACTTCTTCACTCCCCATATCAAGCTTAAGCCCTTTCAAGCCTTTCAAGAACAGCATTCAATTTGTTGTAGTGGACGAGACCCTTATGCGTGTCTATTGTAAGGTATTTCTTTTGAAGATTCTTCCATCTCCATTTGTAAGTACACCTGGGCAAGATCAATTTTTGAAAAACATTGCCCACCTGATAGTGACGCAAAGATGCAAGACTGGGTTAATTGTGACCTTAAAGTCACCACAAATTCTTACATCACCACTTTTCTTGACAACTGGAACTATAGGTGTTGCCCAGTCAGTCCAGCTTCCTTTAGACCGAATTCCTTGGTTTTCTAGTCGTTTTAGCTCAGCCTCCACTTTTGGGCGTACCGAATATGGTACAGGCCATGCCTTGTGAAATTTTGCCAGACTTAATAATACGCCTTGCTTTAACGCATTTCAGTGTTCCAATGCCACCTTGGAAAACTTGTGCGGATTGCGCAAGCACACGCTCTAGTTTGTCCTGCACAGAGGTACGTCACCCTTTTTCAGTACATAATGATGTAAAACACACCTTTTCTTTTCACATTTTGGTCTGACTCTTCATTTTCCCATGGGTGCAATTTTCACACCTGTGTAGGTCTTGATCTTTACGCAAGTACATTTTAGTTTGAGTTTGTCGAAATTGTCTTTGTAATCCGTGTATGATAATATTGACAGCGCTGATCCTGCGTCAAGTTCTATCTTCAATTTTACCCCTTCAATAATTGGAGTCACCCAGATCATTTTGTGATCCGTCTCTTCAAGGGAATGCAGCTCAATGTATGACAAGCCTGCCATAGAGTTTTCGGAGTCTGATTCATTCAGTTAATTTACCTTTTAATTTCTTTTTGCAATGTAACATACCGTTACTTGTTCACTTAGCTTTGTCGCAAATTCGTTTACGTGACATTCAGCTGTTGCCTTTCTTTGCAGATCCAGCGCCTCTAAGGCGGCTGTCTCAGTAGAGATGGCGACTCAGTAAGGAGACACTTGTGTGCTCACTGTGCAGACCACAAACAAGGCTAACTCTGATCGAGTCAGACATCCCATCGCCCGAATTGGCAGTTCTTTGCGAGCCTAAGCTCTGCCATGTACTCTAACATATGTACTATACTAGGGGTTTAACGATACATTGTTACATCAAGATATCGCAATATAAAAATGCAACAATATGTATCCTTGATGTAAGCAATATAATTTGCGATAGAGTTAGTTTTATCCAAGGCTCAGCTTACCGTATTTATAAGGTAGGCAATAATTCACCCAAAAATGTAAATTCTGTACTCACCCTTAAGATATTTTTAATGAAACCTGAGAAATTGATGTCCTTCCATTTAAAATCCATTTCCTCTAAAACTTAAAAATCCAAAAAAATGTCAGACTTGGAAGAGACCCATGGCTTTATATGATGAACAGATTTACAACGTGCAGTAGAAAACACAGACTTTCAAATGCATGAGAGTGAGTAAATGTAGAATTAATAAACAGAGCAATTCCAAGAGGGTCCTCACACCATCGGTGCTCGGGCCCTAATTATTGGATGAACTAACCATTTACAGTTTGGAAATAGTTTTGACATGCTTTCTTGCGATTACAAATGTGATTGATTGCATTGATCATCTGAAGCGCATTTGCGCTGGAACGGCACTCCTCAAATTGAAAGCAAACAATTTAAAATCACCATATCACATTTAGTTTTAGTAGTATTATTCAAAGCATTTTAGATGGTTTATTCTTACATGTATAGTGCATTAATAGCGAGAGAGGCAGGACATAGCGAGCACCGGAAGAGTCTGTGTGTGCGGCTTGTCTGTGTAAGAATACTGTGAAAAAAAAGTAATGTATAATAAATGCAATTGGGGAATATTTATGGTCCTGATAATTATATAATAATAATAATAATATTTTAATAATAATAAAGTAATAAAAAAAAAAAGTCTTATTTTGGCTTAAAATATCGTGATAGTATAGTATCTTGAGTTTGGTATCGTGATTTGTATCGAATTGTGACATGTATATCGTTACACCCCTATCCGATTCTGATGCTGTCTTTTGTTGATTACGCTTATGAAAGCGAAAGCGCTCCTTGATCATCAAGGGCTCTGGATTCAAATGTGTTTGCAGCACCTCCACAATTTCTTTGAATGTTTTCTCTGCTGGCTTTACTGGTGCAGTTAAACTGCGCAAGAGGTTGTATGTACTTTCAAAAGCATCCATCTGTCCGACACACCCAGACATTTCCGTTTCTCTCTTTTGTTTCTCCTTTAGACAATTTCTGTTGCACTTTATTCCCGGTATGTAAGGCCTGCTTGTCCCCTCCTCCATCCGAAGCAAGCAACTCTGCAGAACTTTTGAGGTAGGATAGACACAAATGCTTCCACTCTTTGTGGTTTGCTGCATGACAGGGTCCTTTTAAATCTCGTCATGGGTTCTGTTATGTTTTTACACAACCGTAAGAAAAAAGACACTCAGATCGGAGCTCATCTTGAACACGTCTTTACTGTGCAATTGCAATTATCGCATTCAACACTAGAGTGTGCAGATGCAGAATACCTTTTTACTGACTCAATACATGACACAAAGAGATATTATATTACATAAATTCTGCTGACATGAGTCAAAACAAGAGAAGTGTCCAGACCTTGAATAAAAGTAAAGGACAAAAGGGCCACCACACTAGATTTTGTGTTCAAATCAATTTCTTTCATTCATTCATATACAAAAGCATATGTACAGAACATGATTTAAAAAAATGCAGAGTTGTTTCAGCCCATGTTTAGGTCAAATATGGACAAAACTGTTTGGTTTGTCCATATTTTACCCAAACATGGGCTGAAACAACCCAGCATTTTTAGAGAGTGGGGTTCATGAGGAAACAAAGATCAAATATTGTTTTCTTTACCTGCAGCATGTCATGTGACCATTAACCAACATCAGAGAACTGAGAACAACTTATAATCCCAAGGGGAATTTTAAGTAAATATTTCAGGTCAAATGTGATCAGCAGACCAAAGAAGTTTGAAAATGGTATAGGATATTCTCATTTTAGTGTGCCAAAGTTCACATATGGTGAACTCTCACCTGCAAATTGTATGGCAACAATTTGTTTGACCAAGAGAGGGTCTAAAAGTCACAGATTGGTAAAATCAAAGACAAAAGAAACACATTTTTGAAAGTTTAGATAAACTTTACTCATTAGGAGAAGCTGCATGTTTGGAAATGTCAAGGGAGTATTTTTTTTAATGCATCATTAACATTGTATCTTTTTTTATAAATGGCAGACAACATACGCTACCATTCAAAAGTTTAGGGATGTTACGATTTTTTCCAAATGTTTCTGAAAGAAGTCTCTTATTCTGACCAAGGCTGAATTTATTCGATAAAAAAAAAAAACGAAAAAAAAAAAATTCTAGACAAAACGGTAATATTGTGAAATGTTAAAAGTCTTCAGTGTCACATGATCCTTCAGAAATCATTCTAATATGCTAATTTGGTTGTCAAGAAACATTTCTTATTATTATCAATGTTAAAAACGGTTGGACTGCTTAATAGTTTTTTGTAAACCGCAAATCAATTTAAGGATTATTTGATAAATAGAAAGTTCAAAAGAACAGGATTTATGTTGCAAAAGATTTACATTTCAAATAATAAAATGTATTTACTGTCACTTTCGGTCACCTTTTTAAAGCTGCAGTAGGGAGTTTTGAGAAAACGTTGACTTAGCCTGAAAATTTGAACAAGCACAACTCACAGGTCCCACCCCCTTGCTCTCTGCTGCACTACAGCCCTCCCTCCACAGCTCGTCCTCCACAGCGGAGCCTGCCGTGAACGCGCAGGCTAGTAAACAGGGCCACCGATGACGGCGGATAAAAAGTTATATGGCACATTCACTAATAGGGACTAAACGTCAACAATATGCTTTACATTGACTATGGCCTGCCCATACTTTGACTACAAACTTGGTCCTCAAATCATTATGTATTTTGCAATAGCCTACATGTAACTTTATAACGTTGCACTCTTTCTATAAGTTATAAATAGCTAGTAAGATAACGTTAATATAACGGTAACTAACGTTACAGCATGTAAGTAATTATTCTAGCGATATATAATGCTAGATAAGGTGTGCTAGTACATTATTTCAGCAACATGACAAGCCAGTGAATTAGCAGGTTTCAATTGTTGCTTAGCAGAGTGCGTGACATTTTATCTACATGTTATGCGGCTAGAGTTTTGACACCGAGTCAATGGGCTCTGTGTAATTCTTTCTTTTTCGCTTGTTTATCGTCATCAGTCTTTTTCCTTTTACCTCTTTGTTTTATGAGCAGGTGTCACTCGAGAATTGGCAGTTTAGGTTGTTTCTCCGTCATAAGAACAGCTGCAGCACGCCGGCAATCTTGAGTTTGAACGACGGCTCGCGCTCCGGCGCTCGCGCTGTGCAAGAGAGGGGTGTGATCAGCGCGTACACGAGCTAAGACACTCCTCTCGGCTCTGATTGGTTGTTTCTGACCGGGAGCGTGTATTTCTTGCAAATGGCAATATGACCACTGGGAGGAGCCAGAGGAGCTTGATTTTTACACAGATTATCTGTCTCATATTCTACTGTCAGGACATAATGACAGTTTTAGCAAATACATGTTTTCAAAAGTTACCTACAGGAGCTTTAATGCATCCTTGTTTATTAAAAATATTTTTAAAAAAACCTACTGACCCCTAACTTTAGAATGATACCGTATAGCAGTGAAATCATTTTGATTAGTGTGACCACCCCTTATGAAAAAAAGGATAGAAAGTAATAAAGATTGATTCATTAGGTTGCAGCACATGCTCATTTCCATAAACTTTATTTTTAATTTTTATTTTTAAATAAATTAAATGTATTTAATAATAAAAACATTTATTAAACTACATTTTTCCTTTCAAACATTCACTTTTTTAAATTCAAATTTACAACAACTGGTTCACAAGGAAAAAAGAACAGAGCAACTATCTTTCTCCCCCCCAACCCCCGCTCTGCCTTTCTCAGGTTATGGGTGACTGGAAGAGCCTCTTTGTTGAGTTCAGGCTACGTGCAAAGCAACATGAACCTAATGTAGTCAGATATAAGTGTGTGGTGGAAACCACAGACACGTTTGACACCAGGAAGTGACATTCTACAGTGTACTCAGCCACATTTTCTCTGACGTGGTAGTTGACTGCAAATATTAGTCATACTATGTACGTTTGTATCTTCCCTACTACAGTGTCAAGTGACTCAGCAACTTTTCAAACCTTAAACCAAAAATTCATAGAAGTAAAGAAGTGTGTTTTAACAGTCTAATGACAAATCAGCACAGCATTCTGGGTGATTGCCTGTTAGAACATCAGGTAGGAACACTAGTTTAAACCTACATTTACCTAATCAGCTTCATTATATGAAAACCTGTTTAAACACACAGCTGTGTTTCAGATCTGACCTTATTTTACTCTACCAGAACACAGAAGAAACAAAACAGCTAGAGAGAGATAGTTAAGGCTCGTTCACACCAAAAACGATAACTATAAAAATAACTATATTAGTGTCCACACCAGCAGACGATATAAATGTTCGGTTTATTATAAGCGCGCACTGCAGTTTTGTCGTCTACCACTTTAAATGCTCGAGCTCTTTAATGTTTGGTGGATTCTGATTGGCTGTCACTGTTTTTATCCGATTCTAACAATAACGTTTCCCTGTGCTATTATCATTATAGTTGTGGAGTGGATTCAGCTATTCTCTTATATTTAGAATGATTTTTAGAACTATATCTTTATCGTTATCATCCTTGGTGTGAACGGGCCTTTACACAACTCAGAATTGAACAACTAATAGTTTTTAGTCCGGTGGCTGGTGCGGAGACCTGGAGGGCAACACATCCATTGAACTGCAGCACAGTCTATTTTCCATCTGTTTCATGCCACGAATATTTAGATCACCTCTCAAAAGAAGGAAAACGAATGTATGTGAACAAACCAGTTCTGGTTACTTTCGATCCATATCACCTACCTCAGTATTTCAATCACTACAAACAGTAGGATATTCACACAGAATGCGTTTTTAACAGTCAACTGCACTGCTTTTCCATAGTTTTTTCTATGCAAACATTTTCTTAATGGTTTTCTATGGGAAAAAGCTTAATCTACAATATAGCGTGTTGCGTTCATATTTTCGGCACAGCTGTTTGCAGTAGGGATGTGCATCTCCATAGCTGAGGCCGATGCGATGCGCATCTCGATGCACAGCCAACGATATGATACATTAAAGATACATATAAGCAGCTACCGATGCGATGCAATACGATTCACTACTCTTACGATGCGGTGCGATCCGATTCAACACGATGCGATTCAATGTAATACGATGCAATGGAGAAAAATATGATGCTATGCAATTCAATATGGTATAGATAGTTAACTTTTATTTCTTTTATTCAGACATACAGCAAATCATAAAGTAGCTTAAGTGCCATCTGACTTTTAACGCATATTCTTTCATATTTCTTCACAAAACCAAAAGATTAAATAAAAGCAGGTGCTGTTTTAACAAACCATAAACGGTAACACTTTACTTGAAGGGGTGTGTATAAGACTAACATGACACCTTCATAATCATGACATGACACATGTTATGAATATGAAGGAAGTTATGCATGTTTGTGACAACTGTCATTAAGTGTCATTCGCTCAATTATGACATTTTTTATGCAAATATGACATTGTTTGAGATGTCTTTGTTATGACACCTTGACAAACCAGTACATCATAACCTGTCAGTGTCTTTGTCATGACAACTTGACATTACTAAGACAACACAACCTGTCATAAACATGACATAGCAGATTAATTATCAAACTTAAGAAACCACTTAGCTTTATTGGTTAACATTACATTAAACTGTCAGGTGGTTGGTTTTGACATTGGCTGTCATGAAGCCATTATAACTGTTTAATGACAAATTAAATTTGTACCACTGTAGTTGAGGTCACGAAAAATATTCATGACACAGTTATAATGGCCTTATGACAGCCAGTCCAGTGTCAAAACCAACCACATGACAGTTTAATTTAATTTAATGTCAAGTTGTCATGACAAAGACACTGACAGGTTATGATGTTATGGTTTATGTCAAGGTGTCATAACAAAGACATCTTAAACAATGTCATATTTGCATTCAAAATGTCATTATTGAGCGAAAGACACTTAATGACAGTTGTCATAAACATGCATAAACCCTACTTCATATTCATGACATATGTCATGTCATGGTTATGAAGGTGTCATGTCAGTCGTATGTACACCCCTTCAAATAAAGTGTTACCCAATAAACATAAATAAAAAACTTTCACAAACAGGTCTTTCATACAGAGCCCCCCTAGTCCCACTTTGTAAAAAAATTTATTATAACTATCTCGTGGCCTCAAGATAGTATCTCGTGGCCTCAAGATAAGTAACTCGTGGCCTCAGGATAAGTAACTCGTGGCCTCAGGATAATTAACTCGTGGCCTCAAGATACTATCTTGAGGCCACGAGATAGTTATAATATTTTTTTTTGACAAAGTGGGACTAGGGGGGCTCCGTACTTTCATAACTGTATTCAGATGTAAAAATATACATCTATGAAAACTATTATTTGCAGTCACAGGCTGCTGTAAACCAGATTAACTTAATGTCTTTCTTTAAGGTTTAAAGGTGGGTGACTCTCAGGATACGCCTCGCACTCCGTAGTGTTGTGATACGTCATATTCATGTAGCAGCTGCAGCAGTCATGATGAGAGAACGCGCTTGTGCAACAGTTCAGAAAGGAGAAATCAATCTAGTCGGACTGGACGTGCAAATGAGGCGAAATCGTGTCCAGTGCACCGCGTTAAACGTGTCTCGCGCCGCAGGACCTCCAGACCCGCGTCAATGTGTCTTTAAAATGACTTAACAAGGAAATCACTCGCTCCAGACGCTCAATTTGCGTTCGGTGTGAACGCAGCAGTTACATAATAAAATATTGGTCACTTTCTAAATAGTAAAAGTATAGCGCATCTACTAATAATTATATATGAATAAATCGTTTTTTACCGATGCAGATGTTAGAAACGATGCATACAAATGCCAACTTGTATCCGATGCACACTTATTTGAATCTTACCATCCCTAGTTTGCAGGCACTAAAACCCCTCACAAATTATGTTTTCAAGTAATTTTAGGTTTGAATGCGACATGACAAAGCTGTGATATCAAGTGGGTGAGATGTTTACTTCCTGTGCATTTAATGGGAAGCCTAATTACGAACTGAAGTATGTAAGTTTCATCACTAGAGGCTGTTTACTCAAAACAATAACAACGATGTAACATGATGCAGTGATGGAGCATGGAATCATGGGAGTTGTCGTGTTCACCTAATTCTGATACTGGTACCATTCTGATACATCGACCTGTAGACGAACCTGTATGAGTGAGTGGAGGCGGGGCTCATTTGCATATTCATACTATACTAAATGATCCTAAATGATTTATAGTAAATGAAGAAAGGGTGTAGTTACATTCAAGCTATTTTAAGGCATGACTACATTTTTTTTCACAGGAAAAAAAAAAACGTTTAAATGTGCCATTTTGGTGATCAAAGATGAATTTGAAGGAATTAAATCATTGACAGGGGGACTTTACGTACCAAGCAGGACAGAAGTGAAAGTAGTAAAACAAAACTGACCTCCCGCATACATGACAGCCAGCATGATTGATGAGATCCATGACACTTGGCTGCTGGTGGCATCGAAAATCACCTCGATCTCTTTGAAGAACACCGTAATGGATTTGGGGAAGGCATAGGAGAAGCCAATGCTGATAAAGGCCCCTACTACCACTGCCCAGCCCCAGCCGCCCTCGGGAGGAGTGTAGCCTACCGGCCCTCCTGTCGCTGGCGGCATCTTTACACACACACACTGATGAGGATGATGACGAAGAAGAGAAGAATCAGCTGAGCTTCAAGCAAACTGGATCAGTCTGTGAGGAGAAAAAGAGAAGGATTTATAGACGGCGGCACACAAGCATAGACTGAAATAAGATGATTCACATGACAGATCTCAACCCTAATCCTGTGAACTGTGTCAGACTCTGTTGTAGATCACACTGGACAAGATCCAATTCAGGGAAAGTTATCCACGCGGACAGAGCAAGAGTACAGCATGTGAATGAACAAAGCGTGAACAAAAACAGTGTAAACAGCTTGTAGTTTGAGCGTAACTGCTATAGTTAGTTACTCTTTAACAGAGCTGATGTCAAAACACACAAACATACGAGACCTAGAAACATCAAAACAACCGAGATGTTGGCACAAATGCCTTCACACACAAACAGTCTTTTCTGACTCTCTTTGCCTTTAGAGCACAGAATAGGTTTATTTGAGCATGAAAGTCATGGTCTAGGCTGGTATGTGTGCTTGGAGGGGTAAAGGCTAAATCACTGCCAGGGCCTCAGATAGGAGGAAGGGTCATATATCAGAGAGGATAAAACAGATGGGGGTAAGGAGTCCCATTTTAATTAAGTCCTCTCTTTGTTGCTTCAGGCAGAACTTACTTACCTCAGAACTCAAATAGCTGCTATGATGCAACTACCGTGAGGTAATAATGTGTGGGGTGACACGTGCACTTCAGGGGCTACTGTTTAAGCGAAGCACTGTTTTACTTGGTCAAAACAATCATAATAAAAATACATTTGATTATGTTAACATTACTCTGTGCCTTGTGGCTAATATATGAGACACTTTTTGCACACTGCAGTAAGCTAGATCGATATTAGAATATCATATTAATAAAAGCTGGATGACTTATGTTGCTAAAAGACAATGTTTTAAAATAATTGCATGGTGGAGAAAAAGCTGTATGTATTACTGTTACTAAAAATAAAGCCTTTTCTGATTATGCTATGCAAGCCACTTGACAAAATAGTGTTTTCTAATTTACTTTTTGGGTATAAACATGTAACTTGTGGTAAATAAAACAAAAAAAACAAGTTCAAACAATATTGTTGAGCTATGCAACAATTATAAGTTCTTTGGATTTAAACATTGTTGGAAACATTTGGGATAATGCAAGTACACAAGTCAACTAATTAACATTGCTCTAGTGTTTTTTTTAAATATTTTAAATAAAAAATGTTTACATATTGTGCCTCAAATGTGCCTCTGGTCATAGAACTTTTTAGATGAATGCCATGGCTTTTTAGGTCAGGTAGAATCTGCGATCTCTGACCCAGTTTGTTTGTTGGCTTTCAATGCTGCAATACGCCGTGTTTTCCTCCAACTGGCAACCCGAAATGCTATACGCTGATTTCACGCAGCCGCCATTTTGAAATCGAAAGTGAGGCTCCGGTGGTAAGAACCCCGGAAGTAAAGATAAGAAACTGAACAATGCCTTGGACTACCAACCTGAAGCCGCGATTTACACTATTGGATGTTATCCAAATATAGGATATGTATATACCGTAGTTCGTTCCTGCTTCTTTTTTTATTTTCTGCGCCATCGCATTTGCGACTCTCCTGTGATTAAAGGCGGCACTTCCGGTTTTCTTCCCACCGGAGCCTCGATTTCGATTTCAAAATAACGGCTGCGTGAAATCAGCGTATTGGGTATATTGGCAGTAGGCGGGATCACACGTACCAAAACAAAAACAAACATTCCGCCATGGAATATACATTTCAAAGCAGAATTACTGGTTGTAACATTCTTTTCTTAGAAAAAAGTATGTGAACCTAGCATGTGTCCTAAATATCTGCGAACATATGGTATTTTTACGTTTTAGCACAGCCCCCAAACAAATTACATACAGCACCTTTTAAAGGAATAGCCCTGAACTATCAATTTACACACTCTCATGTGTCAATACAAACCTGTATGGCTGACTTTCATCGGTGGAACATAATAGATGATATTCTGAAGAATGTTGGTAATCAAACAGTGTCAGTTTCCATTGACTTCCATTGTATTTTTTGTGGAAGTCAATGGGAAAACAAACTGTTTGGTTTCCAGCATTCTTCAAAATATCTTCTTTTATGTTCCACAGAAGAAGAAAAAAGTCATACAGGTTTGGAATGACATGAGGGTGAGTACATCCTTTTAACCACATTATTAGTCTAGGTTATGTTATCTCTGAGCAATCATGACAATGTAGTTTCATTTTATGTTAAAACCGGTTTATTAATAAGGTCATATGGTATTTGCAGAATCATGGGAATTGTCAAGGCCTGCTGTTGCATGTCTGAAGAAGGTAAAAGCATGAGAGTGTACAGTACACTCCTACCATTCAAAGGATGAAAGAGAGATTTAGCAGTTTTGGGTAATTGTTGGTGAAATCGAGTGCAGAGCAGGGATTTTTGGCATAAATATTGCAGTGAGGGTTGTTTTTCCAGATAGCAGCTGACACTAACAAATACATGATGATGTGCCAAACATTCAAGAGGGTCGAACTGAGACTAACTGTGTTACCGCACATTAAGCCAATAAAAATAAGAGATATCAAAATTAAGACACTTTTCCATTTTTACATATTGTTCTAGTGGGAAACGGCTCTTGTCATTCTGCCACTAGACACAGCTCTAGTCTTGAATAGCCAAACTTTTGACAAACAACAAAGTCTGGTTCACACAGCATAATATGCCCAAGAGCTGCTTACATTACTTATTTGAAATGTCCTGGGGTAAAATGTATTTTTTTATTGAAAGTACACCAACCCCTGTCGATAAAATTGAAAGTATAAGAATATCACAAATAAACAGATGGACAAGACTGACGCATAATTCTTTAAATCTATTCCACCCTGTCTCTACTACAAATTATAGCCTATAGCCTAACTTAATGCAGTTAAGACAGTTATTCTAAACACACAATACAACAATATACAAAAAGATTTGTTTTTCTTGTGCGAGTAGACTACAGACCTAAAATTAGGGACGGGCCACAAATCCAGTTTGCAAAACTTTGGGAACGGATTGCGAAAGTGTGCCCACGGATTATCAATTTGTGGGTAGGGATTGAAAATTTGTGGGTACGGTTTATTAATCAGTGGGCACGATTTGATAAACCTAGGGAACAATTTAAGAATCTGTGAGTACGGTTAATAAACTGAGGGGACTAATTGCAAAACTGTGGCCACGGATTTGCGGGTCTGTTTTTTTTTTTTTACTCCTACAGGTGACATCCCGGGCTCTGTAGAATAGAATTGCCATTTCCAACCATTTTACTTCTGCAACTTTCTTGTTACTGAGTGAAACGAGAAAAGAAAAGTTGGAATGTGACTTATCAATCAGCCAGGAATGGAGTAGAACATGACAAGTGGGAAATAACAAAATGGAATCAGACTGAGTGCAAGTTCGCTAAAATAACATCTAAATACAAAATTCTTAATATTTGTAATAATAATAATAAAAATTAACATTATCAAAATAGCATGCATGAAAAATGACATCAGAAAGAAAAATAATTTGAGAGGAACAACAAGTTGAGATTAAATATTATTCCAAAGAAAATAGTCTTTTGTAATATGCATTAAAGTAAAAAGGGACAATTTCGATTTCATGTCAACTTGCATGTGACTGTTTCAATCCAGTATGTGAATGTGATTTCATCTTGTATTAATGCCATCAAATGTACAAACATCTGTGGTCAGACAAGCTCATAGACACAGTAGCTGGATTGTTCTAGAAACAAACTGAGAATGGAGACTTGAGCATTGTGATCCCACGTTCTCCAACTTCCTTGTGATGTTTTATTGATGACTACAGACTGACTAACCTCTGTTTAGTTTGCCAATGAAGTGATGCATTAACCCCTCCTCTTAATCCTAAATGGTCTGCAAATCTGTCAATCACCTTCATAACTTGCTGATTTGTATTTTTTTCACTGTACCACACACACAAAACAACATTTCCTATGAGAAATAACAGACCGCACATAGAAAGTAAAACAGAGCTGCAATAAATGCTTAATTTCACTTGGATGCCCAGTTGCTTTTTCAATCACGCCACGCGCAATGGGTTAATGAGGACAATCACATGTCGACAAAACTCCTGAGTCTGGAAAAATCTGTAGGCTTGAGCACTTTAAAGTGCTGATCTGTTTCCTAACACACTCCATTGAGACCTGTGAGGGGCCAAAACCCCAGCAGAATACCAGATCAGCTGGAGCCAGATCAACTCATACATAAGACTTGTGCATTCCTAATCCTCTGGAAACGTATGCATTTAATCTTACTTAAAACTGGTACAGGAAAAACTAAGGTGTGTGTGTGTTGCAACCTCAAGATATCTAAAATAAGCATTTTTGTTTTCCGCTGACTTCGCATATGCCCTCGTAAGGGCAGTGTAGCTTAACTGCCATAAAGTTATTTTTTAAATCATTAATAAAGTGTGACAACCCAGCAAAAACAAATAAGCAAAGATTAATACTTCTGGTTACTGCAAACCATGTTGTAATATTCAGGAGTCAAAAATGAATTTAAAATCAGCACAATGTTATTAAAACATCTACACAATGTAATGTCTAATATTAAATATCCTGTAAATCTCCCAGAATGCTTCAGTATGGCCCAATTAAGCCATGAAGAGTCTCTTTCCTCCTGAGACTTCAGTGTTGGACAGGCTGCTGGTTCAGCGGTCTCCTGAGAGTCTGTGGATGTCATGAACTGCCCTCCATAGTGGATCTGTGTATATCAGTCAGACTCTCAACCGAAGAGGTTATGGCCTAATGTTTCTCTACTGAGAAACTCTACTGTTTTGTGCTTTTTACAAGAGACAAGAGATCAGCACTAAAAGGAAGCAGATGTCCATTTTTACCCTCTCAGAGTAGGTCAGGTGCTGCGTTTAATCTAAAGTTGGGATAAGTCAGAATGGTCGACTAGTTGGTCAATAGATGATCTATCATCAGCCAGCATTAATTAAATCCCATTAAACATGGATCATTTTGCATAGGGCTGGGCGATAAAACGATAACGATAATTATCGCGATAGAATTTTTCTCGATAAAACGATATCAAGAGTTCGATAAATGTTCGATAATGTTTATGCGCCAAAAGCGGAACGAAACTCATTTGAACTGTGCGCGCCTCACGCACTGTTTATCCGCTAGGCTCAAGTCCAAACGGCAGCGCGCGCGCGAGCTCACTAGAGCAGCAGACGCGTTTACTCTGATCGTCTCCGCTCACGAGATCCAGTCAGAAGCGCTTGAATCCAGCGAAGAACACTAATGTCTCAGTGATTTAAACCAGTTTAAAGGCAGATGAAACAGCGCTGACAAACAGGAGAAACACTGTGGTACAGTCAGAATATGAATTGATACGGAATCCATTTACCATGGATTTACTATAAGGTTAGCCTAGTAATATTAAATGCACCATTAAATGTGGGATATACATATTGAATTGTATTATATTATTATTGTAGACAATGTTTAAATGACTAATGGAATATAATTACAGTATTTAATAATGTATTTAGGCTACTTTTTTCATACAAATAGCCTACCATAGAAACCATAAAGTTACATTTTGTCATGGCTTTATCTGTGGTTATCATGATCTAAATGCATGATACTGGATGACAGTAGGTTAATTTTAATAAAACATTTTACCAAATAAAAATGTGGTAGTTACTTTTTTTTAACAGATGTTACTGTTTTTGTTAATGAACATAAATAACAAATGAACATAGTAGTATTAGCTTCAGTTAGGATGCAGATTTACTGTCTACTCAGTCAAATATGCGTTTCGAGACAAACATGTAATAATAATATTGCAGCCTGCACTGCAAACTGTGCTGAAGATACGTGCCATCAAAGTCAGGCAACACAAACCTGTTTCAAGACTTAACAATATCCCCCATTAGCACATGCAGAAACAAAGAAATATATTTTTCTATTCAGATATTTATTTAAAGGAAAAATGACAAATGATGTTTTACCTAAGATTTGTGAAATGTTCACCTGTTTGGCAAGTGTTTGTCATGATATGTTCTGACAATAAAGAGTAGTTTAAAACCACAATTAACGCTCTGGTTTCTACAACTTTCACTTAGGAGAAAAAATCTGCCATTAAACTTGAAAGAAATAAAGATTTGACATTTATCGTGATAATTATCGATATCAGCTGATAAAAAAAAATTTATCGTGATAATTTTTTTTGGCCATATCGCCCAGCCCTAATACACACTATGATAATGTTATTCCATATTCTGTTCACATTTTCAATGGATTTTCACTTTGCTCTCTGAAACTAAGGGCCCTTTCACACCTACCTTGTTTGGTCCGGACTTTCGGACTTTTCAGTTTGGTCCGAATCAAAATTACAGGTGTGAAACCTCCCCCGGACCACGGTCCGGACCAAACAGATGAAATTTGGTCCGACGAAAAGAGGTAGTCTCGGTCCGGATCAAACTGAACAAAGGTTTGGTTCGTTTTCTAGTGTGAAAGCCGTTTCTGTATGGTTCGGACTTTCGGACCTTTTACAGGAAGTTCCGGTGGTTCCCGCATATCCGAAAAACAGAAGGTGGCAGGAAAAATGAGCCGTGTAGCACATGGGGAGAGGAGGAGACGAGGTTTTTAATTGAAGTATGGTCTGATGACATAAGTCAACTTGCAGTCTTCTCCTCCTTTCCTGCCGGCGACGATAAAATGTTCCTCCCGACGAGGACGTTCATTTGGCACATTTGAACTAGCCTAGTGTATAGTTGGTGCTGCAGATAATTATGCCATAAAAATATCAATATAGTTGCAACGATATGCGTCTGTTCACTCAAGTTGTCAAAGTTACCCGCCGAATTGACAACACGCTGACGTCAGACGCACGTCCATTTACAAAACCAATCAATGTGCAGCCCACATAGATGATGACGACAGGACGCAACGCAAGTATGTCACGTAAAGTTCTTTAGAGCGCTCGCAGAATTGCAGTGTGAAACCAAACCAAAACTTTCTGAAAGTATAAAATGTATCAAAACGTGAACTTTGGTTCGGACCTTGGTGCGGACTTTCAGGTGTGAAAATGCCCTTAAATGTAATTAGGACATTTTAAGTGAAATTCTTTGGAGGCTGAAATGTCAGTTCATTTCAGATAGAATGTGAATTCATGATAGAGTGTCTAATATGTGTATATGGAGCAGCGGCACTGAACGCACATTTTACAAGATGAGATTTTGTCAATGACACTCAGGGATCTGTTGCGCACCAAATCCTCCGCCATCGCCATCATTCATCTCATCTTTCCTTACTCTCATTAGGGATGGGCACAGTACTCGATCACTCGAGTACTCGAACGTGACAGCGACGATCGATCATAAAAACGATGATCCGAGTTTAAAAAAATATTTTTTTTCTGATTGGTTATAGCAGCATTTTGGGTGGGACATTGAGCTCTGATTGGTTAGCGTTGCCAGAGCGCGGTCCAAAGTCCAAACTGAAAAACAGAGAAAATGGAAGTCACGTAGTGATGTCTGGCTTCACTTCGACAAAATAGACGAAAAAACAGTTCAGTGCAAAATATGCAGCACCAAACTGTCACACAAATCTACCACAAGTACAATGCGTTATCACTTAGTACGAACGACATACCGCTGTGAACAAGCACAGTTGAAATATGCTGCTGAAGTAGCCTGACACTGAACAGAACGTTTTATTTACTGTTGAATAAAGTAGCCTAAAAGTATCATGTGTATTCATTTTTATGATGATGAACATATCCTTTAAATTGTATTCAGAATTCATCAATCATGTGTTTTTCAGTAATTTAATTCAGTTTTACTCTGAATTAAGTGTAATTTTAGCCAATATACTGTAAAATAACATTTTGTTATATCAGAAAGTGCTAATGTAATCCAAAATATTGCTAAAATATTAAATTGATATCATTGTCTCCATGACGGACACGCCCCGCCACCTCCCCCGAACAAGCCCCGCCCCTGAGCAAGCCCCGCCCCCCGAGTAATAGAGTACTCGTTTTTTGAGACCTATCATTGATCGAAATAAGAAATTGACAAAAATGCCCATCCCTAACTCTCATCACGTAATAAGTTAAATCTGACTCCTGCTGTATGGAGCAGAGCAGATACTTTCAGTTTATAATTGTGGCATCCTTTGTCCAATTAAACAAAATGGTTTTTATTTCTACAAAAAGCTAAACGACAGTGGGGCCAGTGCCGCAGTGACAGTGTCATTTGTTGAAGGCCAAGTATGGTAGCCTGGCATGCCAGACCTACATCAAGATGTTAGGTCTGGGAACTCTCCATTGACATGCCTCAATCCGAGGGGCGGGATAAACGGTTACCTTTCAAAATCCCTCTGCACGCAATAGGATAACGCTACAACCAACCAGAGCAACGAACGGTTGTGGATGAGTGAGTCCCATGCGTTTTTTCCACCAGCGGAGAATTGATATATTAAACTTTTGCCGTATCAGGTCGGCAAAACTCCGAACACATCTTCCTTTTTTAAGAATGACTTAAGTGACGTTCTCTTAACTCCAAGTCCTCCAGAGTCGCGGCCAAAGCCGATTCGAAAGACCGCTGCATCTTCATTGTTTTCAAGTAGCAGGGAAATCACCTATGGAAATCACGCGGAACGTCATGAACTGTGCCGTCATTGTTTTAAGCCCGCCCGCCGACTCTATACACGATGTGATTGGCCTGACCAGTTTTTGGTTTTTCCAGCTCAAAAGCCTATGGAGAGTTGCTAGACCACACTGGCTGCGAAATAATTTTCGCTGCCGCTAGGGTGCGTCTAGATTTCTAGGCTACAAGTATGGTAACCCATACTCAGAATTTGTCCTCTGCTTTTAATCCCTACATTTAACCCATCCAAGTTAGAGCACACATATTAGTTGCAGTGAGTAGTGAACACACACACACTGCAAACTGTGGGCACACACACTAAGAGCAGCGGGCAGCCATTTTGCTGTGGCGCCCGGGGAGCGATTAGGGGTTAGGTGCCTTGCTCAAGGCCACCTCAGTCATCATTTCCTGCCGGTATTGAGAATTGAACCCACAACCTTTGGGTTACCAGTCTGACTCTAACCATTAGGCCACGATGGCAACGACTGCGTTGGGCAAGTAATGTAAACCGTGTACGGCCGAATACTGTGTAACACCAACTATCACAGAAAGTCTCATATTAACTTGTCAGGTAGTTAAAAATAAGTACTCTGGTGATTAATCTGTCAAGTACTCAAGTATAAAAAATTATAAGATGCATATCCCTAGTTTTTTTATGGCTTAATGGTTAAATAAGTCTGAAAGAAATATCACTTCCTATACTAGGGCTGCACGATATATCGAAATTATTGAAATATCGCAAATGTACATATCGTAATGCAAATCGAGCTATGCATAATCGCAACGGCTAGCGATATCTGAAACATTTTAATAGGATTCAAAGTTTTAGGTCGACGCATATAGCAAAGAATAGACTGGGCACATGACTGTTACTTACGTGTGATTTACTTGACGTTAAAAAGAGTTAAGCT
The DNA here is from genome assembly GCA_029959095.1 of Rhinichthys osculus. NCBI lineage: Eukaryota > Metazoa > Chordata > Actinopteri > Cypriniformes > Leuciscidae > Rhinichthys > Rhinichthys osculus. Next base: position 17,344,023 of record JARWKJ010000017.1, read on the forward strand.
CAATAAGCTGCGGAAAACAACTCACTGCAGTACTCGCGCTGTCTGACAATTTAAATAGTAGGCTATTTAAATAGTTTTTGTTTTGTTTGTTTACATTGATGTTAAAATTACATTGTCAGATTTGTGACATTACCATTTATGTAATGCTAAAACACTGTTGTTCACTTTCAGAAGTTGTGTTGATTTCCTTTCCCAGAAAGAATGTGAAACATTAGTTATATCATTTTTAGTTTAAATATTTAAAATATCATTTAAATATATTTGACACACTTAAAGCAATATCGCATATCGAATATCACATTATTTAACAAGTAATCGCATATCGCATTTTTCTTCAATATCCTGCAGCCCTACTTCCTACGCTGTCCCTGATACATAATCTCCATTTGTTACGCAGGTGACATTTATACCTTCCAAACGCCATATGGTTCTTAACATAAGTTTGTAGAACTGGATCTTCCTGTGAACATCAGTCCTCTCTGGCACTGAACAAAACAGTTCACTACAAATAAACCCATCTCATAAAAGTAAAAACCTAAACCTTTATATATGCTAGACACGAGTATGCATTTCTGAGATGCTCAAAAGAATAACAAAATCCCAAGAATTTTAAATAGATTGCCTTACTGAATATAAATAAACCTTCAATTCAACCTCCATCATCAAAACATCTGTAAACATTAAATGCATCTTCCTGTGGAATGTTTAAAAGACAGAACATTAATGCAGAAAGGCCAATGACAGTGTAATAAGAAAGATCACGGTAGATAAACAAAAGAAATACATAGTCACCCACTTTGAGACTATGAGACTTTAGATATGGCCAATTACAGCTGTCTAGACTAGAGCTCTGGTCTGGTCAACCAGTTTACAGCTGCCATTATAATGAGAGCCCTCAGCTATGTTTAGAAGAATATACTTTTCTTACTATTGCGGCATTAAGTATACACATTTTCATTACTGAGATAAGTATCTGTATACATGTGGGGGAATACTGTGTCCCACGATGCAATGTGCTCTATTTTACCTTTTATATTGAGTGTGATGGATGAATATGAGATGTTGCAATGTCTATGGCTCATATGACTCATGATTTGACTGCCCAGAGTTAAGACATAACGCAAAAGCGTATTTATTTTTAGGATGTAAACTGGGACTCCACTTTTTTTAAACATTAAACATGCACTATTTAAAAACAAAGCAGGTAGTATACAGTGTATGAGCTGTACTAAAGCTTATCACAACCCTCTACAATGCGAGTAAATCACTTACATATGCAACTAAATCTTCAATATGGGCGACTAAAAAAATTCTATTATTAGCCATTGGCTAATAGATTCTTAGATTTTACTCGGCAGTGTGTGTTAAGAGGCTAAGTATAAGTTTAGCATAGATACAGTATTTTCACTCGCTGAACACTATGCAGGGCCTGAATTTCGTTTTGGAAAATGGGGGGGAAATCCCCCCTTAGATGATTCTCATGGGGGGGATTTTTTTTTGTTTGAGGGGGAGAAAGGGGGTGGGCATTTTTTCCAAACAAAATTATTACATTTATCTTGCCTAAATGTTTGCGCTCATTGCATTTTTACAATGGGGTAATATTGTTGTTAAGAATTTACACATCACAAGGAAGCTTGATTTAAATTGTTTAATTAAATTGAAAAAAGTAGCACAAATAAATACAATGGAATAAAGATACAAATAAAGATAATTAAAGAGAAAAGTTTTCAATGGGTCTAACACTAGTATTCATATACAGAAACTGAATAAAGTAATCAAATGGAAAATAACACTGGGTAGTATTTTAGTCCTGAATAAATTAAATACATAGGCTATTAATCCTGATTCCTTTAACTTAAAGCTATCTTTTGTTGTTTTGACAACAAAATTAATGACAGACACATATGGCTGCCGTCACTTTAAGAGCTAGTGCACGGATCCTGTGTTCATTATACTGGCATGCGTTTCATGCTTATTAAAGACAAAACCGACTATGTTTGTCACCCACTTTGAGACTATGAGACTTTAGATTATGCTTGAGACTATGCTCCTAATTAAGTTCTATCATTAAATACTGTAGTGCTTGATTCTCATAATATAATGCTTGATTGATGTTAAGAGTGTACGTTTAGATATTTAAAAACCTGTGCCATTTTGTGTGTGTGTGTGTGTGTGTGTGTATATATATATATATATATATATATATATATATATATATATATATATATATATATATATATATATATATATATATATATATATATATATATATATATATAAACAGTATATCAGTCTGGTGAGTAACCAAAAATGTTTTACTAGCCAATGGTGATTTGATTTATTGCCAAGGTGTGAATCGAGGGTTGTTAGTTTATAGCGGTGTAAACTTAAAGTGAATTATCTTATTTCACCAAAGACAACTGATGAATGACATCTGGCTGCATCTCAAAAGGAGGAAGTGATCGTTTCCTGAAACTTCTTGGTCTGGAAAATGTAGTGTTAATGTTTAGTCATTAATGATCAAAAAGTCAGGGGGGAAAGTGTGATAAAATGAATATGCCTTGGAGTACAATCTTTTAGGTTAAAGACTTTACGTCAAAAGTTCTTTGCAAATAGAGAAGGACATACTCAATTGTTTTGAACTAAACCAGTGTGACTAAACTACACTGACTCACATGTCATTTCAAACCTGTATGACTTGGAACACCACAAAAGAAATTACAAAGGAGTGTTAAAGGTTCTGAATTTTTTTTAAAACAACATTATGAAAGTATCGCAATATTCTAAGTCTTCCGAACATGATACTGATATTGTCTATATTCAATGAAAATATGAAATCTTCTCTCTTTGGTGGGCTCATGAGAGAACGGATTCATGAACGGATCATTTATTGTATGGCTTCAGAAGATTTATGATGTATGGTCCATACTTTTATGGTACTTTGAATTCTGAAAGCTTAACTCCACATTCATCCACATTAGAAAATGAAGCCATATGGAATGATATGCAATGACACGACAACAGAGTAAAAAAAATATGACATGGTCATTTGTTTCTATATTTTTGCAACCCTGGAGAAATCCTCAAACCATTTCCTCTTCTTAAGAAATCTGATAGAGAACGCCCAACACCTATGTGTCATAAGTGAACCACTCGTGAAATCTGCATAATAATGCATGTAGTGTGGCCTCTAGTCAGAAACCAGACTGTTCATTAAGCAAAGTTTTGCTTACATGCATTTTAAATTTTGTGAACTACAAGTTTTACAGTTCATTGAAGCCAAATGCCTTGTAAAGTCTATCAGACTGATGGCATTTTTCACAATGCCTTTTCTCTCACTCTCAGTAGAGCAAAAAGGATGGTACTGAGTGACATGCTTTATTCATCCACACACTCTGCCAAAGTACACACACTTTTGAAAACAGACTGCTCAGTATAACGCCAGAAGGAAATCTAAAAGTGGGCCCACAAGCATTCATTCATAGAAAGAGCCGTTCTTATGACCCTGATCAATTATTAACGGGTAAAAAAAGTAGCACACACACAGTATAAGGAATAACCATTAAAACAATTTCACAGGCACTTACAAAGACATTAAAATCACTTGCCCCTTCAAAGTCTTGAGTCCTGAGAGGTGGGTTTAAACACTCCCCCAACATTCATTGGTTTCTGACTGATATACGCAACGTCTGTCTCCACAGGGCTCTGACGAGGAAACATTTGACTAAACCACACTAAACCTTTACATGTGAAGAGAGGCTGCGATAGAGTTCTCTTCCTCTCAGAGTTAAAGCAATAATTCATCCCAAATATGAAAATTACATTGACAAGGACAATAAATGGGGACTGAAGCTTTTTAAGCTTCAAGGCAAAAAAGCTCTAAAAAGTACCATAATAATAGTAGTCCATTCAAAACATCCTATATTTGCTATACAAGTTCTTGAGTCATACAATAACTTTGTGTGAGGAACAGAACAAAATTCATTCTATCCAATCATATCTCAAGCAATTCAAAACCATCATGGCAAACAGTGCACATCTGAAATGTCTCAGCTAAAGGAAATCATTTATCGGCTTTAAAGGGTTAGTTCACCCAAAAATGAACATTCTGTCAGTAATTACTCACCCTCATGTTGTTCCAACCCCGTAAGACTTTCGTTCATCTTCGGAACACAAATTAAGATATTTTTGATGAAATCTGAGAGCTGGATCACTCCTCCATAGGCTTCTTAAGGGATCGAAACTGGCCGGCCCAAAAGTTATGAAAGACATCGTTAAAATAGTCCAAGTGACTACAGTGGCTCAATCTTAAGTTTATCAAGCGACGAGAATACTTTTTGTGCGCAAAAAACAAACAAAAAGAACGACTTTATTCAACTACTCTGTAAGGCCGTGATATTTCACGTAGTTGTACGTCACGCATCACACACATGACCAGCGTCGGCCAATAGTGAGCCTACGTGTGACGTGCAACCTAGAAGCTTTGCGTAGTTTCACTACGTGAAATATCACGGCCTTACAGAGTAGTTGAATAAAGTCGTTCTTTTTGTTTGTTTTTTTGCGCACAAAAAGTATTCTCGTCGCTTGATAAACTTAAGGTTGAGTCACTGTAGTCACTCGGACTATTTTAACGATGTCTTTCATAACTTATGGGCCTAAATCGGAAATCTCAAAAAGATTTCCGATTTAAAACGATTCGATTTTATCCATAATGATTTCTAATCAGGTTTCTGATCATGATCTACTCTCATCTGCTTTGCTATACAGAATGACAAACGGAGACCAGTGTTTCCTCTAGGATTTTTTCCAGCTGTTGTGGCAGGCCCATTTCGCCAGGGGGAGGGGGCGTGGCCCATGAGTGATATTTCCATTGGCTACGCCCCCTTACCCCAGGTGTTTAAACCTCCCCTAAGCATTATAACATTATAACATGAAAGGCTCGAATAAGAGCGGCAAAGCGATTATGCGCATCCCGTGCGCAGAATGATGCACTTGAAGCAACGCGAAGTCACAGCGCGCAGCGCTCCGGATTGAAAAGTTCAAAGCACAAAGCGAAGAGATTATATCTGTCTATCTATGCTTAATGTATTATATATGCAACAGTTTATTGAGCATTTTCTTTTTAACAGTTTTAAATTTCAGTTACAGTGCGCATGAAGAACAATTCATAGCGCTCTCCAGTGCTGTAATCTAACAGACACCCGGGAGAAAGGATTATGATTTAGAAAACGCTATAACGCGACGCGCTGTGTGAATGCTGAATGGAGAATGACTGAGGAGAGATGAGTTTCTATTAACTTTAACTAACGACTTAAATATTAATTTTTACCTCACATTATGCTATTGAATGACTTTAGAAGTCTTGGAATATAGTGCGAACACTTTATGGTGCTTTACAATGTTTTTTTATGCCTTTAGCTTAACAATAACACAATTGTATACACATTAATATCGGACCTCACTGAGAAGCTGCAGCCGTGGCGGGATTATTTTAGGTGTGGCGGCCCGCCACGGCAGAATGAATGTAGAAGCATCATATTTAGAAGCATCAGAAGCTTCAAGCATCCGTATTTGCTTCCTTTGATTTGCCACTCCCGTTCAAAAACAGACTGCGTGCATGACGTCCGGACGTAACCTGACTCCGCCAGATGGATTTGCTCCGCATATCCATCTGGAAACCTTCCGTTGAAGTAGTTTTGGTAAGGGCGAAAATACTGGTTAGCTGATTGGCCTATGTTGGTGATAGACGGGCCAAATCAACCAATCAGATCAACGAAGTATATGACGTACTAACAGAGCGTATCTTTTCCTCTGAGAAAAGCCTCCAGAGCAGTGTTTTGCTCTTCTTTCAGTGAAGAAATACTCTGTAATTCCGATAAAACTTGCTCGATAGCCACGCTGATGCTAGTTTCATCCGCTGAAGCCGGCATGTTCTTAATGGTGTGTTCACACCGAACGCGAATTTAATTATTTGGGCGAGTAGATTACATACAAAGTCAATGCAAAGACGCGAATAGACGCATCATTCGCGCCGGGCGTTGCGAATGACGCGAATTGGGCGACGCGTTTGCCGCGAATGTCCTCCGCGCAAGTTGAAAAATTTGAACTCGAGCGAATGTTCAAGCGTCTAACTAAACGCGATAGACACGTATTTGACGCTCTATTCGCGTTCGGTGTGAACACACCATTATGGTGTGTTCACACCGAACGCGAATTTAATTATTTGCGCGAGTAGATTACATACAAAGTCAATGCAAAGACGCGAATAGACGCATCATTCGCGCCGGGCGTTGCGAATGACGCGAATTGGGCGACGTGTTTGCCGCGAATGTCTTCCGCGCAAGTTGAAAAATTTGAACTCGAGCGAATGTTCAAGCGTCTAACTAAACGCGATAGACGCGTATTTGACGCTCTATTCGCGTTCGGTGTGAACACACCATTAGACTGAACTGACGCGCTTCTCGTTGCGTCACACCTCAACCCGCCTCAAAGCCAACGCTGATTGGACGTTCGTTTGGTGAACTGCTCCCAAATTTTCTTTAACGGAAAGTATCCAGACTGATCTGCGAGTGAAACCTTGAAAGCTCGCGAGATCAGGATGGTCTCACGAGGCTAGTCCGGACGTCCCGTATAGGCAATAGTTACAAAAATGGAGGCGAACAGCCAGCTGATTTTATTTATTTATTAAATCGATTCTTGGACATTTCAGATCGATTCTGAATCGTTGCAAATGAGAATCTAGATTCTTCTGTGAATCGATTTTTTGGCACACCCCTACTATACACGTTGACCTGGCAAACTACCACAGACTGACACTATAATAAGTTTGTGGCTTGTCTTAGCAACAAACTATACATGAAAAGAAATATAATAACAAACTTAGCACTAAACAATACCTGTAATGAAATATAATATCCATCAGTGTGTGCTTGATGTTGACAGTTTGGCATCCAACACAAATCATTCAATTATGTGCTCTTGATAGGTCTTGTGACTCTGTTGAATTGCTAAACCCGTTTTTCTCCCACATCCTCAACATTTGCCCTTGTGTGAACCTTTGATCAATTACAAATCAGACGTGACCGCTGAACTTTAAGTCAGCCAACTAGATCTCAAACACCACATAACAGCCCATTAAAATGGACTTAAACATTACATACGCAGTTTTATTGAAGGGAGATTATCTTTACACTCTCAACGTGGGTCAAAGTTGGAAATGAAATTGCATCAGAAGCCTTCTGGAATTCATCACTACTGAAATAATTTCAGGTTACTCTTTTGTTAAGTAATGATTGTGAGTGCATCTGCCCGATTTCCATTTCCAGACAAAGTCATATCAGGTTTCTGATAGTACCACCGAGTTCAGAGAGGCACCATTTGTGCCCTTATAACAGTGTGACCTGACTGACATCTCTCTACCAACCATTATTCTTCTCCTAAATTGAGTAGAGATCTTTTTGATTCAATCTGAGGTGACTTGCCGACCTACATTTAACCTCATGAGATTAGCTTGCAACATTGATGATACCAATAAGCTCATGATGAAATATCAGAGATGTTGAAACTTTCCCCTGCAATAAAAAGCTGATAAACTAAATCAGATTCTGCTTAGAATCCACTGTGAAAATGGATATCCCTATACAGTCCCTATAGGAATCCCTATATAAATACAGTCAGAATTTTGACCCAAATATATGAGTGGAGCAAAGTGAAGTTTTCTGAGAACTTCTTATTTGTTAGTGAAAGTGTCGGTTTCCTCCCACGAATGGAAGCAGAGCTCTAATTTAGCTTAAAACAAGCAGTGTGTTTTTAAAATTCAGACCATCAGTGTTTCTCTTACCTACTTTTGGTCTGAGTTGCTTGGTGACATTGGTTGAGAAGAAATATACAAACTGGACAAATTACTATGAAAATCAAGCTACTCAATGTCTCAAAACCTGGTGATATGCCTGCCTAGAAAGCATCTGAAGGCATCAAACACAGCACATGCCTCTGAAGCTCAAAAACTTATCTAGGTAACGTTAGGCATCTCATAGTAGCTTGATTTTCATAGTAATTTGCCCAGTTTGTATTTTCTTCTCAACCAATGTCACCAAGCAACTCAGACCAAAAGTTGTCACAAAAGTAGTCACATTTAGTCACTAAGACTAAATGACTGAGTGAAAGCACAAAAGTAATCTTCAAATAACTATAAAAATGATAAAATAAAAGGATATAACCGCAATTGAACAGATGCGGTTTTAATTCATTATATTTTTTCACCCCACATCCTTCATTGCGCACGTGAGCGCGCGACACGCGTGAGTGGCGATAAACTCAAACGGCGAGAACAGCGAACAACGTGATAAATGAGACCCACTTCTTGGTCTGTGAGAGAAGGGTCTGTTTCGGTGTTGGAGGGTCACAAACCCCCTATTCACTCAACAGCCCGTCTTAAATGGCCACAATTGTCAATCTGCAGGTCTGAGCGCACTACAACATCGCGAATGAATCACAAAGAGAGTGTGCTCGCACCACCAGAGTTCAGGTTAATTCATTGTGTTCTTCTAAAGCTCAAAATGCATTTTTAAATGGACCGCTTTTCTCTCCAGCAGGACTGTGTGGTACACAGCCTGTAAATACACAAGGAAAACACATACCTGCGCGTTTCATTCACCAACTCCGGCTCCAAGTGTGCGATATCCTTCTGTGATGTGAGCTCCCGGTTCACCGAGCTGCATGGACAGCTCGAATGCCTGCGTGGATATGTGGTGTGACTGTGACTTAACCCATCCCCTCGACTATGATAGAAACCCTGCGCATGCGCACAACTAACGCCAGTGTAATATAGTCTCCAGTTACAAGGACATTTGAGGAGTTATGATGACTTTGAACGTGATGTTAAAACTTCACTGGGACCATTTGAGGCTAATGCTATATGTTATTAACAACCCCATTGCCTTTTTAAAGATAACGAAAAAATCAGGAAGTAATTTAAGTTCAACTGAAGTTGAGCCCAACACTGAAACGTGTTAAAAAGTATTTTGGTCGCGTTTTAAAATAAAATATCAAATCATTCTTAAACAAGATATATTCAATTCAGAAGAAAAAAATGCATAAGATATTCAAGTAGCCTACAATTTAATGTGGATGGGCTACTTTTTACTTCCAGTATTTTTCTTTCTACTTTTGCTAGCTACCCTTGATAAGACATTGATTTTCTTATGCAAGATTACTTCTCAAGCAAAATGATTGTTTAAAAGTATGTTTAGACATCCTTAGGATGTTTTTTAGGGATGCACGATATATCGGCCGCCATATCGGTATCTATCGATATGTTCCTTTTTGATGTTATCGTTATCGGGCCGATAAGAAAATTTGGGCGAAATATCTAAGCCGAAAAATAATGGATTATTTCCTTCCGCTGAGACACTTCAGATGCGCACTGTTCACCATGATGGTTTTGAATTGCTTGAAATATGATTGTAATCACTTAAAAAGAAAAAGAAAATACAGAGTTAAGTGTGACATATGCAGCACAAGTCTGTCATATACATAAAATTATAATGAGAACATTATAATTGTGTGCTTGGGACATGGCTTTTAATGGTGAGACTTTTGTTTTTGAAATCAGACTTTCAAAAATATCGGCCAATATATCGGTTATTGGCTTTCAAATATGAAGAATTATCGGTTATTAGTATCGGCCAATTTCTTTATATCGGTACATCCCTAATGTTTTTAGACTAGTTAATGTCTGCAGCTTCTTTTGTATTCACCAATATTCTGTTGTCTCCCATTCTTTCATTTCAGTTGACAGCATGTCAAATTGCTGTGCTGTACCAGCAGAGATTAATTAGTGCCTTTTGTTAATAAGCATGAGTTCCAGTCACAGCAGCAAAGAGAACAAATTCCTGCATACTGAATCAGAGATTGACATATAAAAGAACACTGAAATGAAAGATTTAAAAAAAAAAAAAGTCTTGGTTAACAACTTGTTCCGTTTATATGAATATTTCTGGTGTGCACAAGCATGCAAACACAGTTAGTGGCCTCAAAGTCCATAACCAAAGAAGCTCTTATAGAACTTACAGAATAGTCGCATACATTAATCACACATGACTCAAAGCTAAATTCAGTTGCTTCAAATGACTTTGCAATTTGGAATCTAATTTGGAATAATTACATTCTCACCACAGAATTCCAAACTGTGCATTTGTGAAATTACTGAAACGTGTGTGAACATTCAACAGACATGCAGTTTACAAAGGTTCACCTTTATATAGTGGGTGTGTCTTTAGTTTATGATTGGTAATGATAAGGTATTTCTTACAGGAGCTGATATATTTTCATAGAGATCCCCTTAGTGTTCTGTATATCACACCCTGAGATCAGTTTTGATGAAACATTCTTAACCCTTGTGCATCTTTATGGACATTTTTGTCCTTTTCAGTTGTGTTTTTTTGATCACTTTGCCTGTGTTAATGCTAACTGCATAAAATTTGGCACAGGTCTGTATTTTTATTGGAATTTTACTATTTCACCGCCATTTTCTTTAAAAAATAAATTTTGCACTAGGTGCACAAAATACTCCCTCAGCGCTTTTTGGACAAAAATGTCCCTATTGAAACCCATTACAACTGCAATTTTTAATCCCATGCAGGGCCATTTAACTATAAAATGTTGCAATCTTTGTTAAGAGGCTTTCATTCTGTTGGCAAGGCTTCCAAATTTTATTTTGTACTATTTTTTTTACCAGATGGAGCCATTTTTCCAGGTTTGGCCTATAATACTCGCAAATACTCGCTTTATTACTGTTTTCTACTTCGGCATATTATAGAGCCAACTGGATAAATTATGCAACAATATTTGTGTGGGTGTGTTGGTATGGATGTCAGAGTGTGGTTAGTATGTGTGTTATAAAAAAATATCTGTGAGTGTGCATGTGTGTGTTTGTAATATTGAGAGAGAAAAACTCAACTGCAAATAACAAATCCAATTACTGTGTGCACCATTGGAGTTTTGCTGGCAACCAATGGGGAAAATCTGTTACTGCGCCCAAACAAAATCTTACCGAAAGCTCATTTTTTGAGATATCATGCTCAAATTTGGAACACAACTTATGTAGATTTATGGCTTTGATTTTCTAGCCGTTTTGGAGTTCAACTTGTTTAGTAAAATATATATTTTATATAAAATAATGTTCATAATTTTCATAAACTTAAACCTATACAACTTTTTTTTTGGATTTACTTATTTATTTATTTTTTACTTCAGCAATAATCTGCCAAGGGTCTTCTTTAAAATGATACCAAAAATAAGTCTGTGCTCCCAAGCTTAAGATTTTTATGACAGTTTTTTGACACGGACATTTTTGTCCATGTACATGTGTAACTTTTTTAAATTGATGCACAAGGGTTACATGCCCCCCTGAAAATGCAGCAGGAATGAGAGTAATAACTCTCTCAAAAAAACGGAAATTCCAGGAAACTCCCCACTCAAGCATTCCAACTTTAAATAGGAGTGGACATCAATACAAGCGGAATCTCTCAGATCTCTATAGTCATGCGCTACAGGTACTATGTCCGAAAACATTATTGCTAACATGATCCATGTGTCAAATGAATTGGATTCAAAGGTGAAATTATTACCTTTTCAACAAATTTATATAAGTTCAGTATGATGTTTAGCACAGCTCGAAAAACAAGCACTTCCATTATTCATTCAATGCATAAATAAATTATTAATATGCTAACCTTTCTCTCTTTCTTTTTAAACAGACACTAGTATTCTCTATGTAACTTGCTTTCATCATCTTTTAGGGTTCAAAATCCACAAGGACAGCTTTATCAGGAGCAGACACACATCACTGCCATCATTAAAATCTCAGACTTCACCTATACAGGAAAAGTACATTGTGTCATTGTATTGACCTCTTTCCATTGCACTTTCTCAGTCTAAATCACCAATTCATTTATTTTCTCAGCAAATGTTAGTTATTGGATCATAGCAAGGGATGATATCAAGTGTCAAAGTCAAGAATTGCGCAGCAAAAACAGTGATAATGTAACCAGTCCTGCTCGACGGTCCTGCTCGAACCGGTGTCTCTGGCATGGGAGGCGGGTGCGCTAACAAGGACGCTAAAAACTTCAGACTTTAGTTTCAGTCGCTAGCGCACCTCTTGAGGCCAGGGGAGTGACTCATACAGCTCTTGCTGGCATACATTCAACCCCCTAAACCTCAATCCAATCCGGGGTCACGACACTAAATGTAATGGGTCCTACTCACCGGCGTCTCCAGTGTGAGGTTGCGGTTTTAAACATCCTTGTTAGCGCACCTGCCTCCCACGCCGGAAACTCGGGTTCAAATCCTGCTCGGAGCGGGTCGAGTAGTACCGTTTACAATAACATAATTTGGTTAGATCTACGTAATTGCAGGCTAAAAGCTAGATTAAGTTTAGCTTTAGAGCAGTTTCCATAAAAAAGTATTTTTAAAAGGGATGTTTTTGAATTTTTATTAGAATTTTCACCCTTATGTTGTTCCAAACCTGTATGACTTTTTTTATTTATTCTGTGGAACACAAAAGAAAATGTTTCTGGTTTTTTTGACCATGCAATTAAAGTGTACAGTGTTGTTATGGACCACACTGACATATGTTAAATGAACATCTCTTTTTTTTTTGTTCTAGAGAGTGTATGTCTTTCCCATATCACAGAGCCAACATGTTTCTGCACAAATCCTCTCCCTCTATCTGTTGTTTTTTCACTACTGCAGATGTAGAATGACCCATCGCTGTTTGAACAGATCACATGTGGGAACTTTAACCCACAACACAAGCAAACTAGTCCGCAGGCCTGTTTATCCACGCTGCACTTCTTCTCTTCTCAAGTCCCTTTCAAAACATCTCCCTGCAGTTCACGAGGAAAACCGCCTGTATCTCCTCCGGTTTCTGTTCCATTTATGATAAACAGAAGTCTATTTTTCTGCACACAAACCAAATATTTACATCAGCAGCTGAGATGAGTGAAGCAGTACTTTAACAGAATAATGTAATTAAACTGTGGATACGGTCAGTCACAACCTTTAACAGGGTGGATGGCTCTCTGATTTCAATTGGCATGGTTAATGTTGTATTAGCGTGTTCTAATATCCCTTCTGCTTATCTCAAAGTCATTTCCAGAATTCGTAACCCGAATAACAGCACAATTCAAAAATAATCTTTATCTATGGTTGTTTTAATGATTCATTTTCATGTAAGAATCTTTTGTGTGATTCTAGTACTGGATAAATCCAGGTGGAAAGAATCCAGTTTAGAGGCCAGATTAGTTCAGGTCAAACGACCATTGAATACAGATTAAACTCACCACCCCTGCATCACAAGACCTTCAGTACAACAGAAATATAAAGTGCAAAACAGTTATACATTTAGATAGCCAATACAGGACCACAACTGTCACCATGACGCTCACCAGAGACACGCAGAGAAGTTGTGCTCTTTTTTCCGTTACTAAGGGGAGGCATGTGGAGGGAGAAGCATGTGACATGCTCTAGATAGTACAGAATGCAGTATAACACATCTGATTTAAATGCCGAATTCAGATGCACATATAGACCAAACTAAAGAATGTGTTGCACTGGGGATTTTATGTTCTCTGACTGAGCTGGAAGGACATTCCTAGCACTCGGACACTGATCAAAGCCAACAATGATCACTAAATACCCATTAACACGCATTGATCACAGATTGAGAAACAGGTTCTAGGCCCAAATATATAACATATCAGCCAGACTGTCTTGTCCTCTGCTGTCTGTACAAAATAAAAATGGTGTAGAGCAGTGGTTCCAAGGGTCCCTCAAGATGACAAAGTAATAGTTCACCTAATTTCCAAACAGTTAACCAAACAGTTGACAAGGGCCATTGACTTCCATATGAATAAATAAATAAATAAAAAAATACCATGAAAGTAAATGGCCCTCGTCAACAGTTTGGTTACTGACATTCTTCAAAATATCTTCTTTTGTGTTCAGCAGAAGAAAGAAATTCATTCAGGTTTGGAACAACTTGAGGGTGAGTAAATGATGACAGAATTTTATTTTTTGGGTGAATTGTCCCTAATTTAAAATAAGACAAACCAAGCTTTTAAATTCACCTGAACAACTGTTTGTTTTTATCTGTGAAGGTCCAGGATTCCCATGGACTTGGAAAACTGGATATTTGAGGTAGCCTTTTAAAAGTGTGATTTCTAGACCTGGAAAAGTCATTTAAATTATTAAAATATTAAAATGCCTTGGGCATTTTTATAAAGAATATGCGGTAACGCTTCCTTTTACAGTCCTGTTACCCATGTACTTACTATGTACTTATTATAGTAATTATAATTACTGGGTAATAACTAGGTTCTTACCCTGAACCTACCCCTGAACCTACCCCTAACCCATGTACTTACCTTATATTAGCCAGTACTTTCTAGGTAAGTACACTGTAAGTACACGTAAGTACTGTACTGTAAAAGGAAGCGTTTCCGAATATGCATTATTCTAGTTATGCCAAGTTCCAAAACATTTCATCGGATAGAAATTTTGAGCAAAAATCAATTAACTTGGACGTTTAAGTAATTTTAACTTAAATTAAACCTACTTTAAAAAAATAAGTTGATTCTTGTATGGTTGTTGTATTCTTGTATGTATTCTGATTTTGATGAGTTAACGCAATGTAAAAACACATGTTGTCATAACTCATTGATCATATAATTTTTTTAAGAATTATTATTGCTGAATTCCTGAAATGGCATCGTTGTATGTCAAAGATTTGCAATAATAACATTTTATGCACGTGACTTTAAATCTTACATACAATTTTGTTTTTTTGTTTTTACTGTAAAACTTTTAAAGTTTTACTTTTACAGTTTTCTACAGAAAACTGTATTACTAAATGCCTCAACGCTGCAGTGCATAATTTCTGTGCCACTAATAGCACCAAATTAAGCAGCGAAACTTACGATTGCTTTCAGACAGACTGTTTTAAAACAAACAGAGTAATGTTTTAATACCACCGCAGGTGCACAGTATTTACATTTTTTGCAATGCAGACAAACAAATAGCTTACTTGTCTCTGCAAATTAGACATCACAAAATTATGCACTTCTACTTTTATATATCTATACATATACGTTTGTTTTTACCTTACATGGTGTATTGCACTATATACCGACTATGAGAGTTATTGCTCTAAACCACATGAGAGCAGCCGTATCCCACCGCACTGCCAATCCCTGTCATGTGTATATAGGTGTCCATGTTTGTTGTGATGGTAATGCGTGTCATATTTACTGCAGAGGGGCTGTTTCATCTCCACATGCACCCTGTCACCCTTCAGTACACCAGGAGGTGGAGCCTGCACACGCCTCTGCTGTGATTGGTGGCTGTGTGGCCATCTGTATCTGATTTAAGGAAGGGATTTGAAAGTGTAGAGGGGTGGCTGCTTTTCAAAAAGCTTGTGAAGGAAATGAGAGATCTGCTGACTGCTGGCTGCTGGCTGCTGGCTTTGACCTTTAACAATGTGCTCATGAATATGTGTATGTAGTAAAACATGGGGATATAACAAGGGTCTTGAATTTCTTAGATGTAATGATACCAGATGGGATTTGATCACGGCCTGAATGAGTAGGCTATATGGATACCTACCTGTGACCTCTGTTAAGACATCTTATAAATCACTTTTAACCCTTCACAGAGTATACAGATACATACATGTAATTAGTGTGTCTGTAATGCATGTGTGTGTGTGCTTGTGAATGAGTGTTTTTCCATGACATGTTCCTCTTGGTGTGGGGAAGTTTTAACCAGAACCAACAGGCTGGAGTCAGTTTCAGTGTGTGTGTGTGTGTGTGTGTGTGTGTGTGTGTGTGTGTGTGTGTGAGAGAGGTGTTCTCACTATAGTCCTTGTGGAACAGTGCATGACATAGTGAGTGAAATGCTAATATACTAATTATAGCAACAGTGCTGTAGATTTTCCAATGAGTTGAAAAGTACAATCAGCTTGAGCACATGAGAATCAGTTTGTCATTCAGTAATTCTATGTTTTCTCAATGTAACAAATCTACAGAATGAAGTTGCACTTTATGAAGTTTATAGTGACCTTATCTGTCAAGGACAAGAAAGTCATTAACCCTGTGAAGCCTGACGTGTGAAATAATAGTCATGCAGAGAAATTAATAATAAAATGGAACAGTTTATTGAACCTTTTGACAAAATATTTTAAATATATATTTTAAAAAAATAGTGTTTTTGATTAGTAACATATTTGATAAATCAGGCTCATGGAGCTCATGAATGTAGAGCTCATACTCTGAGGAAAAAACACCTGTTTTCGTGGCTGACAAAAAATGGGTGAATATGAGGTATAATGGTTTGGTTGCTAAGCATCTGTAACATTCTAACAACAACGCATCGTTTCACACTTAACAAGTCTGGCACCACAATGCGGAGTTAACACCGGAAAAGCGGTGTCCATAACCCCGGGTAAAAAGTGTTGCTAACCCCACATCTAAATTACAAGTGTGAAACGCTCCTTTAACCCGAGGTTAAATGTGGCATTGCATTGCTTGCGGCCCAGATCTGGCAAACAGGAGAGGAACACGCAAGTGCCATCATTCCACGTGGGCTGGATGAAAATGTCAGGTGCCGGATCTGGGGTAGGCTTTATAGGGTTAAGGCACCATTAAAGTAGTCCATGACTTAAAATATAGCGCATATCTCAGATTTATATGAGATGTTCTTCCCTTGATTATCTTCCTCTCTGCCCAATACTTAATTGTGTCCACGTTCGAACACACAGAATAGAGAATGAGATTTAAAATGTGCAGTGATGGGGAATATTTTCTGGGAATAATGACATAAATCTTGGTCTGTTGGCTGTTGCTCATAATAGAGTTCAGAAGAATCATGCACAAGCCACGTGGAACATTACGGTCAATTTTTGTTCCAGTTAAAAAACAGACGCAATAGCCTAGGCCTACTATATCCTAAGTGCTTTGTTCAAGGTTATAATAGTGATAAAGCAGGACTCTCTCCAGTTCATAAGCCACCCAGTTTACATATCTCAACCATTTACTGTCTCCACTCGAGCAACTGGAAATCATTAAGAAACACCTGAAGCCTTATTTAACCCTACTTAAAACTATACTTAGTTAATAATTCAGTAAATTAAAGTTAATGTTTATAAATATAAAAAATAAATAAAAAATGTAAACTTTGAAAGAGATATAGCCTAGCAGGATGCTAAGGAGAACTGTGATCCAAGAATAATCCGTTTCAATGGGCCTTTTAGGCTTGCTAAAAAAGTATAAACTATCAATTAGATGAAAAAAGGCATATTTGGTTAAAAAATTTTTTTTTGTGATAATGTTGATAATTTAGAGGCCTTAGAAACGTGTGTATCAAATATAAATCTGGATAATATTTAAAACTTGTGAATCAAATCCGGCCTATGAGACAGAGCTCCACCCGTTTCTGTTACCATGGCGACATCTAGTGGAGATCAGGAGTTATTACAAAGTCGGCTGGAGGCGGTGCTGTGAATGAATGTCCAAAAATACGACTGATAAATGTTTATTTTTTTTTATCTTTCACTGTTTACTTGCAGATGAATGAAAGTAAACAGATGTTCAGATCCTCACACGGGTTTTCCGTCGGCTCAGGATATTTCTAGATCTGTCTGTGTAGCTGCTGGGTTTCTTTCTTCCTGTCTGACTGCAGCTTCAGGCTCATTCTCAGATCAGATGTTCACAGCAGGTGCCGTGCAACCCAGAGAAATGATGATCCATATTTCAACTAAACAACATTGTTTCGTATGGAAGCTTGTTTCCGCCAATTTTAAGAAATATATAATTTTTTTTTTATCTCATCTCGCAATTCTACGGAGCCCCCCTAGTCCCACTTTGTCAAAATTTTTTATTTTAACTATCTCGTGGCCTCAGGATAAGTAACTCGTGGCCTCAAGATACTATACGAGATAGTATCTTGAGGCCACGAGATACTATCTTGAGGCCACAAGATAGTATCTTGAGGCCACGAGTTACTTATCTTGAGGCCACGAGATAGTTATAATAATTTTTTTTGAAAAAGTGGGACTAGGGGGGCCCGTACAATTCTGACTTTTCCCCCTCAGAATTGAAAGTCAGCTCACATTAATTCTGACATTTTCTTACAATTGTGAGTTTATATCTCACAATTTTGACCCATAGACTATCACGCAATTCTGATAAACAAAAATAAAAATAAAAAAGATTTTGGAGATGTAGCCTAAACCCACAATTGCGAGAAATTATTCAATAGGCGGAAACAATCTTCCATAGAGTCTTTCATAAGTTTCAGTTTCACATTTTGAATTTATTTGCTAAAGGTTGAATGAGTAAGGCCTACATGGGGAAATTTTGTCACAGTCTTTTAAAATGATTTGAAACATAAGATTATTATGAATTTGTCTGATATTAATATAGGCCTATGGAGATTATCAAATAATGGTCTATCCACAGTATACAGACGATTTCTGGGGATTTGATGTATTAACCATAGACTATAAAAAAAATGTTATTACTAACACTGACAGTCAACTTCACAATGAATCTTCCTTGTTTGCAACCAGCCCCCTCTAGTGGACAAGATGAGTTAAGTAGGTTGGTAGTAGGACTTGAGTAAAAATGACAAATAAAAGGCAGGTTATGTCATAAATTACACCTTACTTTACCGTATCTTAACTGCCCTTATTTTGGGCACAGGGCATGTGAGAATAGATATCATAAGATAAAAAAAATATCGATTAATTACCTTTGCACCTCTGTACATCTTTTGTACATAACAGCCTCAATACATTTATTCATTTCATACAAATACTTCTATATACAACTCTAAAATAACAACTCACCCAAGAAAATTCTTTAATATCCCTGAACTATGAATATACTACACAGGTTCCAAAATATTGGAACATGTTAAAGACATGCATGAATGCCATTACCTATTAGCTATATCACATGAATGAACATGTTCAACAATTATTTGACAACCAGAAAGTTTTCAAATATATTTTCGACTTAATTTTGAACAATATCTTATTATTTGTGAACAATATTATCTTTTTTTATTTTTATTGTATTTATTTACTTTGGGTAAAATTATTTAGTCAGAAAAGTCCCCCTGTGGTGAAAATCTTTTTTTTTTTAAATCTTTTTTATAATTGTTTATATGTCTGTCTGTGGTGCTTTTAATATAATTTAAGACAAACCATGTGCAAATTCATGTCAACACCATTGCTGAGTATTTTCTCCTTAAAACTGCCGTGAACCAAAGACAGTCTCAAAAACGCGGTTTGAAATCGCTGGTGTTTCTGACGTCATAAACTACCTTGTAACCAATTATGTTAAACATGTGAGCAGGTGTGAGTGAATGGGGATGGTAATTTGTGAGTAATTTGGAAAGTAGGCTAATGTGTTAAGTTACTTTTGTGCTTTTTGTTTGTTTTTTAATAACAACAAAAAGTTATATTTTTGGCAAATGAAAAGGACATTTTACACCAAAAGTGAAATGAATAAGCCTCAGGCTGAAGGAAATGCGAATGCACGTCTGTACAGTAGAGGGTGCAGCTCAAACAAACCTTTCAGTACTGCGATTCTAGATTGTGCTGAAAAACAACAACACAAAAATGAATGTTTATCTAAAGTCATCATAGGTTTGCATCAAAGACATTGATTAATAAAGTGAGATTAAATACATAAAGACCAGGTTTCACAGACAGGGTTTAGATTAAGCCAGTATTAGGCCTTAGTTCTTAGGGCATTTAAACGTGCCTTAAACAAACATTACTGGTGAGCATCTTGAGACAAAACAATGGCACTGTATGGCACAATAAATGGGAAAACAAAGTAACTTGCATTACTTATTTAAAAAAGTAATTTAGATATTTTGCTGTAAATTTTAAAGTAGGCTAATGCTTTATTTTACTAGTGAAAACGTAATCTGATTATGAATAACTTTAAGTATAATTGAGTTTTATTGGCATCCAACATTCTGAGCTGATTTTGCACACTAAAATATTAGTTTTACTCACAAAAACGCGCTTTTAGGTTAAAAGAATCTGCAATATCCCACTAAATCTTTTGTTTTCCATTCTGCCTAAAGAACACTTTGCAGAAAGTGAAATGAGTGCTGATTTAGGCTTTCCCATAATACAACAACTATGACAGAGAAAACTACTTTCAGTGAGAGCTAAAGGTCAGATGAGGTCAGAGTTTTGACTGTAGACCTGCAGGATTAGATTATAATAGATTAGATTAGATTAGATTAGATTAGATTAGATGAGATTAGATTAGATTAGAGGGATACGATCAGAACTTTCAGGACTTATTTGTCCTGAAAAGCCAAAGAACAATAAGTCATCGGCATATTCAGCCTTTAAGATGATAGGGATTCAGCATTACAACACACTAACACTGATGGGCATTTTTGTCTGTAAACATGGTTTGAAATGTAAAAGATTTGTATTTACTTGGAACTTTAAAACATTCAGTTTTAGTTTAAACGATTTCCAAATAGAGTTTTAAAGCTGTCAGAGCCCGTAAGACTTCTTTTATAGGGAGATAAAGAAAGAAAGAGTGAGAGAGAGAATGGTCTTCTCTTTCGACAGTGGTCCTGACAGACTCTGAGTCCATTCTGATGAGGACATTAAAGGTCCCAAATTCAATAAATGCACCCAAGTGCACGCACACACACACACACACACACACACACACCCCTCAGTGTCACACAGATACGCTCACTGACACGTAATTAAGATAAGTGGACAGGGGCATTATTGCAGCCCCACAGAGACAGACAGGTGAGAGCAGCAAATTAACCCCTGTGTGTGAGACAGAAAGGCAGAGGGAGATCACTGGGCTAAAAAGAGACAGGTAAATTGACCTTTGAACGAGAGTAAGAGTGCGTGTAATTGAATAAAAAAAATAAAAGCATGCAAGAGGGTTTCTGTCTGACATTGATAAAATGGCTTCTCGTGACTCAAAAACATATTTGAGAGATAATGATGAATAATAATGGATGGCATTTTATTTAAGGGACACTCTCAGCAGGAGTGTTCTGCTCAACTGCCTGGTGTCGAAAATTATTTACATAATATACCACGGCTGCATGTATATCACATCTGGGCAAAACTTACAACTTCATTGATGAAATAGCAAAATTGTGTCATAAAGTCACATACAGTTAATGTACAGCTTCTTTAAAATAATCAAATCAAATAAAGTCCCAGATTATTAATGTGGTTTGTACTGTAACTGTATAGATAATTTGGTATGTCTAATGAAGATTTACGCGTTTACAGGTGGCAGAGGGAGTGTCTGTTTCATTACTCCAAGTATCTGAAACAGTGTCTGTTTCACACAGAACATGATATACAGTAAGAGCATAGCCATGACAGCTGAGGACATCTCTCTTTATCACTTTCATTCTCTAGTTTTGTCATTGTTCATCTTTGTCTTCTGTTTTTTTTCTGACAGTGTCCTGTGTCCCGTCTACACATCAGCGTGTGAGAGTGATGTGTGGGGAGGTCTCAGATGTCAGGCCGTTGTTTAAAGTGCTATCTGTGGCCTCAGAGGTCTGCAATATTAACCACTCACCGGAGGCTCTCCCCCATCCCTTTCTGTCTTTACAGTGTTATCAAAAAGAAATTCTATATATTTTGTATATACCCTAGACTTTTTGTATTTTATGTATATTTGTATTGGTTAATAATGTAAAATATGGGCACTTTTAGAAGGGGTAGTTAAAAAATATATATTTTTAACTTTTTTATTTTTATTATAAGAAGGTCACTTTAAAACTGGAAACTTTTCAACGTAGTTTATTTTCTCCATTTTTATTTTTTATTTTTTTTTATTTTATTATTTTACTATTTGTCCCTGACCCATAGACTTTCAAACCAATAAAAAAAATCAAACACTCAGATTAGGATGAAAGATTGATTTGAACTCAATACCTCAGTCTGGAGACATCCTTAACTTTATATATATATATATATATATAAATATATTCATAGTCTTCGGCTGCTCAATATTTTTTTATAGATACTTTTTAAAGAATTCTTTGATGAATAAAAAGTTAAAAAAAGAAAAGAATTGATTTAAAATAGAAATCTTTAGTAACAATATACACTACCATTCAAAACTTTTAGGACAGTAATTTTTTTCTTTATCAGCAAGGATGCGCTAAATTGATAAAAAGTGATAGTAAAGATGTATATTGTTAGAAATGTTTTCAATTTGGAATAAATGCTGTTCTTTTTGACTTTTTATTTATCAATGAATCCTGAAAAAAGTATCACAGGTTCCAAAAAAATATTAAGCAGCACAACTGTTTCCAATAACGGAGTATCAAATCACCATATTAAAATTATTTCTGAAGGATCATGTGACACTGATGACTGGAGTAATGATGCTGAAAAAAACTCAGCTTTGCATCACAGAAATAAATGATATATTATAGTATATTCAAATAGAAAACGGTAAACGGTTAAATGGTAATAATCTTTCACAGTATTACTGTTTTTTTCTGTGTTTTTGATCAAATAAATGCAAGCTTGATGAGCATAAGAGACTTCTTTCAAAAACATTAAAAATAGTAATGTTTCCAAACTTTTGACCAGTAAAATGAATGCTAAAAAGGTCCATATTAAGTTTCCTTTTAAAGAAAGTAGTGTAGTTAATATAATTACGGTAGTTTATATAAGAGCAATACATGTCCTAAAGTATGTCCTGATTTGAATTGCGAAGAAAACGCTTGTGTGTGTGTGTGTGTGTGTGTGTGTTAAAGACTCCTCTGTGACTGTCTGAGTAAGCGTCTGCTTCTAAACTGTTATGCATCTGTTCCTGCTTCAGTGGGTTAGCATGACAGCAGGACGAACCCATCACTACCACGCTAAAGAGCAGCAGAGGAGGATTTGAAAGTTGTGATACACAGAAAGGGGATGTGAGTGGATTACTGTGGGATTCCAAACAGGGATATTTAAAAGAGACATCTCTGGAAGAACAAAAGATGGCAAGATGTTAAACTAAGAGTCCCTTTGTAAACATACAGCTTTGGTAATTTCAAATTGATTTTAAGACAGAAGGCTAATGGAAACGGAGTACACGGATGGCTCACGCACGGTATGCAAATAGTGGACATTTTCTCTGATTTGTTGGAAGGCCGCAAGCGAGGGCGCGCTATCTAGCAGAGGTTAGCGTAGGCTCATTAGCTTGGGCGGGTTAGTGATGGCTACTTAGCTCACTCTATAGGGGGTCTCTCAAGTCAGTTGGCTAATTACTCCCCATTCATCTCTTCTTAACAGTCAATTAAATAATTAATGTTTGATAAAGGTGCGATGTCAGGCTGATCTCGTCTGTGAAATATTAATTAGATCAGGAAAGTAATTTATGAGAGTAGATTAGTGGAGTAATTTCCCTCACCCATGAGAGAAAGAGCCAGAGTCTTGGACAGAAATATGAGACAGAAAGAGAAAAGGAATGAGTATTTGTCTGGCCACTTTACTGTAATTCTGCCTGCACCTGAATGTTTTGTTTTGGAGACTTAAATATAAATGTCCTATCAGCCATAGGGTCTTTAAAAGTTTAGTTTCTATAACACGCACTACTAAAACCAGTTTAGAACCACTGGACTAGACACTGCACCCCCTACCGAAGAGTCAAGGGAGTTGTGCCTATTGTTTCAAATAAAATTAAATAAAATGAATGAACTTTTTATCAGTACAGCCTATTTGATTTTTTTTAAAGCATAATTGTAATTGGAACTGTACCAGTTTTACAGGATTAGACAAGGAGATGATTTGGTTGGCGAGGAGATGACTTGGAACAGTTTGCAGAAGAACAAAGAAGCTTACGGCAGGATTATTCTCAGGTAAGTGAATCTGTGTTCTCTTGACGAGGCCAGACAACATGATGGTGTGTGTGTGTGTGCTATATAGCGCTTGTGATGAGGGCCGATTGTGTGACAGTGACAGTATGGTTAAGTGCAGGGAGGATCATGGGCAATACAGTATGTAACATTACTCCCCCCTCCTGTATGGTGGCTCCTGACTGCGTGACAGGGGAGTGATGACAGAACAGTCAAAGGGGGAGTGGAGGGAGGAGATAAAGGAGTGAGGGGCCATTAAATGACCCAGAGCAGTGCAAAGATGAAGGTCCACGGCGGAACTGATGGAGGGAGGAGCCAGGGTGAAGCCAGGAGCCTACCTGACTGAGGTGGAAGAGGAGACCCAGGAGGAGCCAAAGATCTGGGTGACACCAGAGCCGGGGGGATGGGGGAGCCTGGTGGAGCCTGAAGGATGACGGACCATGATGGAGCCGAGGGAGCGTTGAGCCAAGATGGAGCCGATGGATCCACACACCAAGGCAGAGCTGACGACCGGGAAGCCCAAGGTGGATCTGTTTGTCTCTTCTTGGTCTCAGACTATGAGGACTCGGGATTTTATTTCAAGACCGCTCAAGACCCCAACTCTGGGATATCAATAAATTCACGGTGCATTGTCTGATCTATTTGTTATCATTAGTAAAGTGATTGGATATAAATCTCCCTGCTTCAAATGCAATCAATAACTTATTTCTAATTTGATTTCTTATGTTACTGTTGTGCCGGGTCATAAATGAACGGGGGATTGTGTCAAATATGTCGTCTAAATTAAATGCCCCAAAAAATTCAAGATATGATTGCAAAAAAAAAAAAAAACTTTTATGAGATCTTATCTATATTATAACATAAGATATGACTACAAGAGCAAAATAGCTGTTTTCACAAATATTTAGAGTATTATGTGATTGAAGTGATATTTGGACATAAATATATTAATGTTACAGGAGAATGCATCAAAACAAATAAAAAATCAATGGAATGTGGGTGACACCCGGTGGCTATTTTTGGTACAGCGCCTAAACAAAATCATAAACATCATAAACAAAAACATATTTTTGTGATACACAACTTGGTTAAATATGTGGCTTTGATTTTATAGTAATTTTATAGAAAAAAATATTTTGAAAAATCTATATTTTTTATAAAATAATAAAATGTTTAGGTCTATATTCCAAAGCATTCTTGAATTACAACCGTTTAAGTTTGGATAGTGCATTTTAACATCTATTCTCAAAAAGGGGGTGACAGTTAAAATAGCTTGAATGTAACTCTACACCCTTGCTTTATTTAGTATACAAGAATACATGAATATGCAAATGAGCCCTGTGTCCACTCACTCACACCAGCTCAGAGATCCACTCGCTCAACTCATAAACAAGTTGATGTATTAGAATGGTAATGCATTTTATGTATCGCTCACTGTAAAAAGTGAGGAAACCAATTGCCTTAAAACATTAAGTAATACACTTAATGTGTAATTAAAAAAAATTAAGTTATGTGAACTTGACAATTCCACATAACTTATTTTTTTCAATTGCGCATGGTTTATTTACTCAATAATTTTAATGCAACAGGTTTCCTTGCCTTTTTAAAGTTATGTCAACTGATCACTTTTTACAGTGTACCTCTTCGGACACATAGCTGTAATTAATATAATTAGCCTTTGGCTTGACTATGTTATCAAACAGCTAATAATGTGTTGCTAATGTTATACAAACCATGTTCTTGTTCGCCATCTTATAGAGTCAGAGAGCTGCCTTTTAACAATCAGCATCCTAGGAATGCTTTTAACAACCTAGAACTTCAGTGGAGAAATGCATATACTTCATCATACCATCATAATATACATCATAATATACATTGCTAAATGTAGGCTACCCGATATTTTCATACAAACAGAAAAATATACCAGGATAACCTGGCTTCTCTTGAGACTCCCCTGCTTCGCAGCATAGCAATGATGATATGCTAAAGCCCGCCTGCATGTTGACGTGATTGATATAAGGTAGTTTGTGACGTAAGAAAGTTACAGTCGTAACCCGAGGACGTTCCCTTTCGAGGGTACTCCAACTGCGTCGAATGACACTTTGGGGGAACGAGTACCCACTACGCCACAACGTGCCCTGCCTGCCCTAGTGTGAAGCTGCTCACAGGCACACTTAGGACGAGAGCACAAGAGAGCCGGGTGTCGACGGAATGTCCAGACTGTAAAACCTAATAAAGGTATGAGGGGTAGCCCATCCCGCTGCATCGCAGACCTCCTGGATGGGGGCCCCCGCGAGAAGGGCTCTGGAGGACGCCATGCCTCTGGTAGAATGAGCCCTCACGGCCAGAGGTGAAGGCAAACCGCGCACCTGGTAGGCCGTGGAAATCGCATGGACAATCCAGTTGCTGATGGTCTGTTTTGAAGCGGGAAGCCCCTGCTTGGGCGACCCGAAACACACCAGCAACTGGTCCGACTTCCGCCATGAAGAGGACCTCTGAATGTAAATACTCAGTGCTCTGACAGGGCAGAGCATGTGAAGTCTCTCTTCATCTGCCGTCACGTGAGGTGGAGGATGAAAAGCCTGCAGAACCGTAGGCCGTGCCGCACTGGACGGCACCTTAAGCAAATAGCCGGGCCTAGGGTGAAGAATGGCCTTAATGTTGCCTGGAGCAAACTCCAGGCACTCGTTAGATATGGAGAGCGCCTGGAGATCTCCTACCCTCCTCAGAGAGGTAATGGCCAACAAAAAGACCACCTTCAACGAAAGGTTCTTGGCCTCAGCCGACTCCAGCGGCTCGAAGGGGGCCTCGGCCAGCCCTTCGAGAACCACTGCCAGGTCCCAAGTGGGAACCCTGGTACGAGCCGCAGGTCTCATCCTCCAAGCCCCACAGAGGAAACGTACGACCAATTGGTGTCTCCCCAGAGGCCCATCACTCAGAGGAGCGTGGAAAGCCGCAATGGCAGCCACGTACACCTTGAGTGTGGACGGGGTAAGACCAGTGGAGAAGCGATCTTGGAGGAACTCCAGCACTGAAGCCACTGGGCAGTTAACTGGGTCCACCTCACGCTCCCTACACCAAACGGTGAAGACGTTCCACATTAAGCCGTACAATTTCCTCGTGGATGGAGCTCTAGAGCTGAGTATGGTCTCCACTACTCCAGCTGATAGGCCGGCCTCTAGGTACTGTGCCCCCTCAGGGGCCAGACCCACAATTTCCATAACTCGGGCCGAGGGTGAAATATTGAGCCCTCTGCCTGTGTCAGCAGGTCCCTCCTGATGGGAATCTCCCATGGAGGGCCGTCCAGGAGCAAAATTATGTCGGAGAACCATACTCGGGCCGGCCACAACGGGGCTACCAACAGTAGACTGATCCCGTCGCGACGGACTCTCTCTAGAACTCCCGGGAGCAGAGCGATCGGGGGAAATGCGTACAGACGTAGCCTCGGCCACGTCTGCACCATGGCATCCAACCCCAGCGGGGCTGGATGGGTGAGGGAAAAACCACAGTGGACAGTGGGTCGTCTCTCGAGACGCAAACAAGTCCACTTCCACTGGGCCGAACCTCTGAGATATTGACTCCACCACCTCGGGGTGGAGTCTCCATTCCCCGGGCCTCAGCCCCTGTCTCGACAGGATGTCTGCTCCCTGATTTTGACTCCCCGGGATGTATGTTGCTCTTAGAGACAACAGTTTCCCCTGGGACCACAGGAGGATCTGATGCGCCAGTCTGCATAGAGGGCGAGACCTCAGACCCCCCTGATGGTTTATATAGGCCACTACCGACATGTTGTCTGACCTCACAAGGACATGATGACCTTTGAGGTCCGGCAGGAAGCCGCTCAGGGCTCGGAACACCGCCAACATCTCCAGGCAGTTTATGTGCCAGGAGGCATGATGGTCCTGCCATAGGCCTGACGTAAAGCGGCCGTCCATGACCGCGCCCCAGCCCGTGAGGGAGGCGTCTGTCGAAACGGTTCTCCGGCGACATGACGCTCCCAACACCGGCCCTTGGGACAGAAACCAAGCTTTCTTCCACATAAATAGGGAAAGAAAGCATCTGCGCGTAACCCTGATCACGCGGAACGGGTTTCCCCTCGGGGAGAACCCCTTGGTTTTTAACCACCACTGAAGGCCCCTCATGTGCAGCAGGCCGAATGGAATGACACTGGACACTGCCGCCATGAGCCCCAACACTCTCTGGAAGTGCTTTACAGTGATGGCTTGGCCTAGCCTCATCCCGGAGACTGTGGTCAGGATGGACTCGATCCGCGCGGGAGACAATTGTGCCCGCATCGTGACCGAGTCCCACACCACTCCCAGGAACGTGGTTCTCTGGGCTGGTGTCAACACGCTCTTCTTCGTGTTGAGTCTCAACCCCAGGCTCTGGATGTGGGCGAGGACGACATCTCGATGCCGAACCGCCAGCTCCTGTGACTGTGCTAAAATCAGCCAGTCGTCGATATAATTGAGCACCCTGATGCCCTGAAGCCTCAGCGGTGCCAGAGCTGCATCCATACATTTGGTAAATGTGCGAGGGGAGAGAGCTAGGCCGAACGGAAGAAACCGATATTGGTACGCTTCGCCCCCGAAAGCGAACCTCAGGAACCTCCTGTGAGATGGAAGGATGGATATGTGGAAGTATGCGTCCTTTAGATCTATCGTGACAAACCAATCCTCGGACTGAATTTGACTCACGATAATGGGAATAGTGAGCATCTTGAACCTGAATCTCCTCAGAGAACGGTTCAGGTGCCTGAGATCTATTATTGGACGCAACCCCCCATCCTTCTTGGGAACTATGAAGTAGCGGCTGTAAAACCCGGACTCCCTGTCCGGTGGAGGAATACGATCTATAGCCTCCTTTGCCAGCAGGGAGTTTACTTCCTGTTCCAATACCCGACCCTGCACTGGGTCGACTACAGTCCAGACCACCCCGTTGAATCTGGGTGGGCGGGTACTGAACTGCAGCCTGTACCCATTTTGAATGGTGCACAGGGCCCAAGGAGAAATATTCGCCAGATTTTTCCATGCATCGAAATATTTTACCATGGGAACCAGGCTCTCGAGCCTGGCTTCGGGTATTAATCGGGATTCGTTCTCGGCCCCCTGAAGCGGATTCCCGGCAGGGCTGAACCGAAAACGATTCTCGATGGGCGGACGCGAATGCTGCCTGACCGCAAGCCTGTGGGGCGGACAGTGCAGCCTGCGTTCGCTGGACACCGATGTGTCCCGAAGCGTGTTTAACGGCGGGAGAGCAACATCGATTTCCTGCGGGCTCCGTGAAGGAGACGACCTCGGTCGTTCCACCACGGGTGGGGATGCCCGCAGAGATCCTAGACCAGCTAGGACCTCTTAGACGAAGCCTTTTTAGCCTGCAGGACGGCCCTCAGGTCACCCTGCTTCTGCTGAGGCTTCGCCTGAGCGCGCTGTCTAGGCCCCCAGGCTCCTTGAGGGGGGGCTCTAGACGCAACGCTCTGTTTTTGGGCCTGTCTATAGGCAGAGGAGCTGGAAGATGGCTGTGGCTGCAGCTGCCCACTGGGGGCAGACTTCTTGGACACCAAACGGCGAGGGAGATATTGTTTGAAGGCCGCTGATTGCCTTTTCGCCTCCTGAAATCTGTCGACGACGGTATTAACGGCGTCGCAGAACAGACCAGAAGGTGAAATCGGGGCATCAAGAAGGAAAGCCCTGTCTTTCTCCTTGATGCCCGTCAGGTTCAACCATAGGTGCCTCTCCGAGACCACCATCGCCGCCATGGAGCAACCGACAGCGCGGGCCGTCTCCTTGGTGACTCGGAGAGACAAATCAGCGACCTTCCTCAACTCCGCAATATCCTCCGGAGTTGGACCCTCGCCCTCATCGATGTCCTTAAGAAGGTCGGCCTGGTACGCTTGGAGCATAGCCATGGTGTGAAGACTCGCACCAGCCCGACCCGCAGCCATATAAGCCCTGCCCACCAGCAAAAATGTGTCTCGACATGGCTTAGTGGGCAGCACCGGGGCTTTAAGGGATGATGCCGATTCGGGAGATAAATAGTTGGCTAATGGCTGTTCAACCCGCGGCATCATCCCATAACCTTTCTCTCGTGCCCCCATGATGTTACTGTAATTTAACACAGGGGGATTGGAAACATGAGAGGAATGCGGTTTCTTCCACGATTTACACAACTCGTTGTGCAAATCGGGAAAAAACGGCAAGCCCCGGTGATGAGGTTGTTCCCTGTGCTGCAGGAAGCGCTCATCCAGCTTACTTTTAATATGCGCTTCCTGCTTATCTTGTGGCCATGTGATATTTAAATGGGCCACTGCACGGGAAACAACCTCCACCAACTCCTCATACGCGGGGACACGGGGCGGCGAGTCGTCCCCGAAATCCCCGCCCTCGATGCTGAGCACGTCTACCTCCTCGGAGGCAGACAGCTCGAGCATCGGATCCTCGACTCGCGCAAAAGAAGCCGCGGGGCGGGCTTCTGCGTGAGGCTCGAGGACATCGGAACTGCCCGATGAATCCCGAGAAGGTGCCTCAGCAGCCTCGAGATCCCCGGACAGATCCATTTGCGAGCCCCATGAAGAGCGTCGCCACGCCGCCTCAGCGGACGCGGGTCCCGCACCACGGGGCTCGCGAGGCTGACCATCTTCGTCGAAGATAGCCAGCCGGGAACGCAACACACGGATTGTCATCTTATCACAATCCTCGCAAGCAGCCCCCTCGAGAGCTGCCTGCGCGTGCTGCATTCCCAAACAATGTGTGCACAGTTGGTGTGTGTCCCCGTCCGTGATGTAACGAGGGCAAGGATGCACACACTTTCTGAAGCTCACACTCGCCATTTCCACTCAGTTTTCAAACAGACAACAATAAATAGGACAGACAGTCACAAATAGCGCTTGCTGAAGAACAGAAAGCTGACATTTTGTTTTGCCGGCGTGCCTTTATAGTTCCGCCTGTGTGTCGTCACACACTACGTCATGACGTTGCACCAATCGGAGATCGGCTCAGTTTCATTCATGCTTCAGAGGCGCTACGCTGAGGGGCGTTCCCCCAAAGTGTCATTCGACGCAGTTGGAGTTCCCTCGAAAGGGAACCCCACATAGACATATAACCAATATTAAATGCTTGATTTTCACCACAGGGGGTCTTTAATAGTTTTGATTACTCCATCACACTATTTGCTCCAGTTTGACAGAATGACTCATCAAATAACTCATGCACATCTAATAAGTATAGTAATATAATTGGATGTTGATTGTATAAGCTGTAGAACAGCATGTGAGGAGAGGCAAAGTGTTGTATCTCCACACCCTTCTCTATCAAACACACAGTCACTTACACACAAACAATTGTTCTCTGGTTCTGGGAAAGGATAATATCAACAGGAAGTGGTGGCAAGGGCCTTAGATCAATGTTCTTTTAATAACAGCACAGCACAGATCAGGACGAGGCTCTTCCTCGGAGCACCGTTAACTCACACACACAGCACTGCTGGGCAAATGAGAGAAAGATTAGGGGAGTTTATTGTGTGTTCACTCACAGTAAGTTTGGGCCCAAAACTTGCTCCAGGCTGCAAGTTGAGGAGAATACCAAGGCAACAAATGACTGTGTGTTCGTGTGTGAATGTCTTTTGATTGCTATGGAAACACATCTCCATCCTCCCATCTCCGTGGGCAACAGGCACCCTGAGAGAGTTATTGGATTAGCATAAAAGCTTCTTTCACAATAAAAAGCACTTTTATTGGTCTGATCGTTTAATTTCTAATGAAGTTATGGCCAGTGGGAGATCTCTGACCCAACCCTGCATCGCCTTTTCATCCTCTTTGCTTCTTTGTATTCATCATGGAGTCCTCTCACATAGCAACAGCTAAAGTTTATTTAAAAAACACATCATACCAAACACTTGGGCATTAATGAGAGAGGTTTGAAAGTAAATGGATAGACAAACAGATATAGATATAGAAAAGCTAATATTGTCAAAAGAAACATTTTAAGAGGTTTGAAAGTCGACAGATGAGACAGGACAGACAGACAGAAAGATGTACTGTAAAATATTTTCCTGAGACTGTCAGGCTGCTCTAAGATACTGAGATCCGTTTTGTTGTGTCTGAGTGAATCTGAACCCGCTCTGGGTTTCCTCCAGGAATGCTAAACGCCAAAGAAAGCCAGCACATTCTGTTTCATCGATTCTTTGAAGAGTTAGTATGTTTGTGAGGTCAGAAGTTCCTATGAGCTCCGCCTGGTGTGTGACGATAACTGAAATCCTGCGGCGTGAAGCTCCAGTGAAGAACATCACATACACCCCTCTGATGTTCCAAACATACCAGGAAGTCCCTCATGTCTGGATATCAGCTATAGAAGACACCTGCGGGATGTGCTGTTTTTAGGATCGTTTCTCCCAGTAGATTCTCTTGTCTTACATTTGAGATCATGTTAAAAAAAAAGTGTTGGAGCTGTACAAGCAGTTAGAACACACTTGACGTTGTATCTACATTATGGTGATACTGTTTTGAGCCCTTGTCATGTCCCGATCCAATTTTTTCCTCTTCTGCCAAAAATTTCTAGTCATCCAGTGGGATATCCAGACCTTTCTAAATGGACTGACCCATATGGAGAAAAGATGGCATGAAGCATTTGTCAGGATAAACACAATTGACAGGGAGATAAGTGAATCCCCATAAGCTTTACTGAATGTACAAACTGAAGTAGAGGTAAACAGGTGAGTAGATATCTAGTTTGTGGATGATATGCAGATGATAATGAAATGACTCGTACAGGTGATTGACAGAAGGAGCAGATGGCAGGGAGGATTGTTGAAGCACACATCTAAGCAGGTAGACGAAGGAGATGAGCACAAACAAGCATCTCTTCAATCCACAAGAGAAGAATCACAGGTGACGATCATATGAAGGTCCATGTCCCAGTTCAAGGCCAGACATCGAGTGAACTGAGGTGTGTGCTTATATGTGGTGGCTGATGAGATGAGTAAATGAGTGACAGGTGTCAGTGATTAGATCCCAGGTGAGTGGGATCGTTGAATGGTGGTGGTGAGAGAGCCTGGTGAACCCCAGACAGAATTATCCAACTTTAATAATAATAATAATAATAATAATAATAATAATAAGAAAAAAATAATCTTGTCAGGTACCTAATAATCTTGTCAGGTACCATAATCTCACTCATTTACCTAAAAATAATAAATAATGAAAAATCTAAAAACAAAAATATTAAAAATGTAATTTAATATGTCTGAAGCAATTCATGTCTGAATGCTTGCATTGATAAGTTGAGCACACATATTACTATATAACACCACCTTATAGTCATTTATTTTCTGAGTTTGAGCAGGTGGTATAAGTTAAAGAATTATGGCGACAGCAAACTGTTCTTAATAAAAAATAGATTTCATAGACATGATAAGCTTCAGTTTTACTGAAGGTCCCGCCTTTGACTTGACTTGGTGACCAATCAAATTTTAGAGCATCGCTCTGGCCATCTGGACACACCTGTGCTGTAATCGCTCTCTCTCTCTCTCTCTCTCTCTCTCTCTCTCTCTCTCTCTCTGTTTATAATATAATTTTTTGGAGGATCAGATGTGCTGTGAGCAGGCCAAAAGCATCTCTGGCTAAAAAAGAAGTTTTGTTCAGTACCATGGGGGAGCATTACACAACAGAAAGATCTCCAATCATAGAAATGATGGAATATTAGGATCTTTATAAAGCATAGATAGACATAGACCCCAGACAGTCAGCTCCACCTGTCTGAGTATCAGGAAACAATGAGCACAAACAGCATTGATCTACAGTATATGTGCTGTCAGCTCTGATGAATCAGAATTATTTAAAACATTTTCTGTTCTCTGATTTATTTATGGCTGAATGGATTAAAATAAAATCAAAAGTTGAGAATTTTTTTTTTTTTTAAATTGGGCATAGGTTAAGGCTGCTAATACATTCACAAATGATGCTCCACTGACAGCATTTTCTGCTGTGGGACTTATCAAAAGCTCCCATTGTGTTTGAATCTCACACTTCTGATATGATGCAGGAAGTGTGTGTGTGTGTGTGTGTGTGTGTGTTTGTGTGTGTGTGTGTGTGAGAGTGTGTGTGTGTGTATGTGTGAGAGAGAGAGAGAGAGAGAGAGAGAGAGAGAGAGAGAGAAATATCATAGTGTATTTGCTGTTTGCTGCCACGCGATGATGTTCCAAGCTGGATCAATATCCAATCAGACCTGCATTTCTCACCTACCCAGAATTCCCTATTGCTGTTGGAGCACTGCATCCTGGAGTTGTGGAGAAACAGACTATGAGAACAGCTCTGTGCGTACAATATATATACCAGCTACAAGGACTCGCTGCCAGAGATCAGAAACTATCCCGCTTTATTAAAGTAAGGTACATTATTTTAGGTTTCTCCTGCTGAGATCTTGTAAAACTTCATGAGTGTTTCCATTTGTGTTGGGGAGTAACTAACTAACAGTGTTGGGGAGTAACTAACTAGATCTGCTCTTCTAAAACTTCATGAGTGTTTCCATTTGTGTTGGGGAGTAACTTCCCCACAGTGTTGGGGAGTAACTAACTAAAAGTACCATGCTGAAACAGACAGACAGACAGACAGACAGACAGACAGATAGATAGATAGACAGATAGACAGATAGATAGAAAGACAGAGAACTAATATAGATAGATAGATAGATAGAAAGACAGAGAACTATATAGATAGATAGATAGATAGATAGATAGATAGATAGATAGATAGATATATAGATAGATAGATAGATAGATAGGGATTGGGTGACATTCAAAGCACATTTCTCTTAAAGTGAATCAGTTTTAGTGATCAGTGATGCTTCAGAGATTGATCACCTGTGAATCTGAGTCACAGGCTCAACTGAACACACATCACTCAATATCCTGCTTATTGCAGCTGAACGTGACGTCTCATTTCAAATACAAAAGACTTGCTGATTATCTCGTTTTCTTCTTTCCTATTCTTTCATCTCTCCATTCTCCTGTGGGGTCGAGCCTTGGGCGTCAGATCTGACCTCTTTTGTGGAGGGTTTTTAGGGGGGACGTGATCGATTAATGAGAAATTCTCAGCAGAATAATGAAGGATGACAGGAACACTAATCACTCTCACTGTGATTGATCTGCATGCTAGAGTGATAAATTAGTAGCTTCACCTTCTTTCTCGCTCGGACGTATTCTAATCACTCTCACTAATTAAAAGCTATTGACGAACACAGCGAGGGGCGTAACCGGGTGGCTGCGACAGAGATGAACTCTCAGTGACACGTAACTCTGTCTGTACTGTCTTGTGTTTGCATATGAAGTGTGTTCTGTAAGTGGCACTCGTCTTGGTTTCATTCTTTCACAGTGAAATTTTTATTAGGGCATCACAGACAGTATTTCAGGCTCTGAAGAAAAGATGAACAAGTGTTCCTCTATAAATCGGCATCACTATATAAGTCAAAAGTAGCCTAGACTTTAATTGGTACCTAGTCAATACAAACAATTTATAAATGATATAATGATACCAGTCTTTCTGCAGTACAGTTCAAATTTGTACACATGTAGACTACTGTTTGACAGGAAACAGTAGTTGTCAGGAATTTTTCATCATATATTATTATTAAACAAATATTAGAGTTAACTAGATAAAAAACAAGGATTACACTAAGGATTTTCTTTTTATTACCAATTACAGCTACAGAAGTTATTTATTTAGGAGCAGTAAGTGATTCTCTATTTTTATTTTGTTGTTTGAATAACATTATTAACATAGGAAACATATGAGGCTGCTGTCACTTTAAGACCTAATGCACGGATCCTTTATATTGACACATATCCGATATTTTCGTAACTGTTTACATTCACTTAAGACTGTGTTTGTGGATACTTGTCAAGACGGGCATTTTGAATTTTCTGTGTATTTGCACGATTGTATATTATTACGCGAACTCAATTCGGTTTGCGTATAAGAGGCACATTCTGTGTGCGCTTCAGGTGTCTGCGCGCACTATAACGATCTATCACAGCGCACGAATACCGCATTGAGTTCTCTTTCGAATGGCTTAAAATAACTTAAACGGCTTCAAAATCACTTGCAAATGCTAAACTTTCTTGAGGAAGCAGCACTGGCTTGATCATTCAGACAGGTAATTATAGTTTTAGGGGGGCTGAGACGACAGACAGGGGGTCTAGAACCACCCCTAACAAACATCATTCTCTTGACTTTTTGGTCATTCAAATTATTTTAATATTTTGTTGTGCATATTATTTTAACTCTAGAAAGCCTGAATAAAAATAAAACCTACATGAATGCAAATCAGTGTTCTATTAATTAAATAATTAAACAAATTGATGATACTTGATTTGATACGTCAAACTTGTCTGTTTGTCCGCTTTTCTTGAATAGAAGCAATAAAAAAGATGAAAATTATTCTTTTTAAAATTCAGCAAACTCTAAACTAATTTATTTCGATGTACTATAAAGTATATTCTAGTATGAACCTTCCCTCTCCACATTTCTCACAGACCATGTGAAAATGATCTTTTCAGACAGAATATTGAAAATATTCACATAATATTGCACCTTTCTAAACATGACTTTTGGCCAGAGTTTGCACCTCTTTTTTTGTTCGGACCTTCAGCTGTCCTTTCCTCTGGCCTTTCTCTACTCATCATCTGAAATCGCATTCTGTCTGAACAGGTTCTACATTTGAGAACTTTATTACTGTTAAAAAGAATGTGAGTTCAGTCTTTCCGCTTGCAAATTCCATCATGGCTTCTGAATGCGTTTAAGTTAAAAAAAAGTCCCTAAGATGGATATTTTGACATATTTTTGTGTAATATAAAAAAACTAAGTAAGAAAACTGAACCCAAACCTTATCTAAACATTTTGTATGTCACCATATTTCAGGAACAACCCACAAATAAAAGGGTGTCAAAAGATATTGCCATCCTAACTTTTTTCCTCTCTTTTTTTCATCCAATGAAGGAAGTCTGTGCGTGTGTGCGTTTGTGTGTGTAAATCCCTAGATTAGTCCAGAGGCCTTCTCACTCCACTTACACATGCTGCTCTCACTGGGGAATTTCTGTTAATTAATGCTAGATTGGAAAAATTAATTTAGCTGCAGGGTAGCTAATCAATAATCATGTCCCAAGTCCATTAAACGTCTCTTTCACTCTCTCCTTACCCCCCTCCTCTGTTTCTTTCTGGACTCACAAGGTGATTTTCTCCCCAATTAATCATAAAACCCTAAAACCCTGTTACATCCACTAATGCCGGTCAATCAAATCAATAGACTCATTATTGGATGACACACTCACAAAACACACTTCTAACATATCAACAATCTCTTTCAGAGGCAGCGTGGTTATAGAACAAGTACAAAGAATATTTTGTTATCTTATACGATCAAGTTACCCACCTAACAAATTTATGTTTCAAAAACATTGTGGAATCAGTGTTTTGCAATGTTTCTAAAATTTTCTAAAAATATCCAGTTTTCCTTCCTCCCTACATTTTTGTTCAAGAAACAACCCTGGAAAGTGAAAACATCATTTGAGATGCATGTGAGGAATATTAAGCTCTTTGCACTTTAACCACTTCGAATCTCATTAGTTGTTCCTCAGAGCTAATTTTTTTCAGAGCAGGTTTCTCTCTTGAGAGTTGATTTAAAGTTGGACCTTTAATATTTTCTCTGCTAAAAAAAATCTTCAGCTCCAGCAGACGGAATCTATAAATATGTATTATGATGTAAATGACTCAACATCAATGCTCAACTGCTTCAGACATATTTTCATGTCTTTAAAAGGTATTGATAACTTTAAAGATCTATCTATCTATCTATCTATCTATCTATCTATCTATCTATCTATCTATCTATCTATCTATCTATCTATCTATCTATCTATCTATCTATCTATCTATCTATCATCTATCTATCTATCTATCTATCTATCTATCTATCTATCTATCTATCTATCTATCTATCTATCTATCTATCTATATGCATGTGTTCTTAAAAGTCAACATTTCATTAACATAGAAAACTTGTACTTTTAATTTTACTTTTACTAAAAACTTGTAATTTTAGCAGATTTAAATAGTTTTTTCCTGTGAACCATTTGTGTATTTTTGACCTTATTTATTAAAACAATTTTCAGAAGACTATCTTTTTGCAAATATGACAATAACATGAGAAAAAGCAAAAGCAACAGAACATATGAAACAGAAAAAAATCAGAGAATAATTATTCAACAAACTTCATAAAACAGATGCATCAACACAAAAATGGTCCCGAAAAACAAAAATATTTAAAATATATTTAGACATCAAGAAAAAACATTTAAATAATAATAATAGAAATCCATATAATAAAGAAAATAATAAAAATGAATTAAAATTCAAATGAAAGAAAAATTATAATACAATCCCTTTAAATAAACAGGATTTTTCCCCCCCTTTTGACACTTTTCGAATATAACAGTATACTGACATTTATATATAAACATTTCTTTCAGCTCTGTCAACTAAACAGTTTTTTTTCCTTCTGAATCTACTGCAAAACACTGCATGATTACCTTTTCCACAAAGGAGACATGCTGCCTCAAATTTAGCCAAAAACGAGGTATCCTTCAATTTACTTGCTTTAGTTTGGAAAAGCTGCCATATGCTTCATAACAGCTCCCATATGGTGGCTAAAATTCAGTCTATAGGCAGCTTTAAAAAGTTCAAAGCAACGTTTCACACCGCATTTGAACATCCCTTGGGATGTCATTCCTCAAGGGAACAGCTTCTCAGTTTGAGACAGAAAAAAAGCAGTTGCAGAGTTTTTCTTAAAATTCCATACCCCACCATCACAAACTACGTGCGAAAAAATGTGATGAAAACTATCTTCTCTGCAGGAATATAACTTTGATTTGATAGGTAAGACTTTTTTGAATCATTGTTCAATGCTCCATCTACCATTGTGTAGATCTACAGTATATACCACAATATGTCTGAGATGCATAATGATGCATATCTAAATGAGAACCTAAACTTACC
Source organism: Rhinichthys osculus (assembly GCA_029959095.1). Taxonomy (NCBI): domain Eukaryota; kingdom Metazoa; phylum Chordata; class Actinopteri; order Cypriniformes; family Leuciscidae; genus Rhinichthys; species Rhinichthys osculus. The sequence goes on from JARWKJ010000017.1 coordinate 17,382,988, forward strand.
TGTTTGTGTATATATATGGTTTCTGTTCTGTAGATTGAAAAGTTTTGCTTCTGAAAGTCAATTGGGTTTAAACAAGGTATGAGCTTTCAGTGTCATGTTTATTTCCTTTTTTGGTCTATATCTTGTGGTAGCTGATGGGTTTCTCTCATCAGGATTATTAACTCGTGTATCATTCAGAGCTCTGAATAATCAATATAACCTCTCACACAAGCAATGCACTAATCCAATCAAACAAAGCCTAATATTAATTACAGTTACATTATCCACACCTGTATCGATCTCTTTCTCACACACAGATCATAACCCAGATCAATCATTAATCAAAACCAACTTGTGATTCTGAGTTTCTGAAAGATCTTTAACATTCAATTAAAGAATTTTTTTCTCATTTAAATTTTTTTCTCTTTTAATATACATTTATTAATGAGTAAATGAAAATCTCCCCATACAAAAGAAAAATCACTTTAAAATTAGAAATAAATTATATTGGTACCATACTGATTATCAGCCCATAAAACAGATTCTTTCTTTTAATGGTATTTATTGTACAAGCTAATTTTAGTCTATTTTACGTTTATATTTGTAACTCAGTGTGTTTAGTTTCAATAGATCTCAAAGTCATAAACTGTGCCAAGATACCTGTCAGGATTGTTTTGCCTATTTTTTTGTGCTTCAGTTCAGTTTAGTCTTGATTACATCCTACGTTTACACAACACTTTTTTCAACTAAAAACATAAAACTTTTTATGCGTTTTGGCCATTCGTTTACACGGCAATGGTGTTTTGGGTGCCTGAAAACGCTAACTTTTGAAAACGGGTTTCAAAGTGCAAGGTTTTGAAAACGGTCTCTGTGTAAACAACAAAAACACGAATCTCTGAAGACGATGACGTCATGCACATGCCTATTATGTGTTCAGTGTTTCATCGCCATCTAATGGCCTGGCAGCAGAATACAGCGTTTTAAGTCGTTTACGCGGATGGGGATTGGGATTGTTTTGACAATGGTGTCGTCTGTACGCGGAAAACTCAAAGGAAAAACTTCTCCGTTTTAAGCATATCGTTGTCGTGTAAACGTACCCCTGGTTAGTCTTCTTGGTTACTGATTACATTCAGCTGTCTATTATTAAGTTTCCCTTAGGCTTGCTACGATAGTCTGTGTTACCGGTGTTCAGAAGCAACACCGGTTACATCTCTTGCCCACTGCGGCACCGCCCCCCACTGTCGATTTGATTTTTTTTTTAACAAAATCATTTAGTTCAGTTGAACATGTCTGCTTAATAAATCGTTAGCCGGACAAGAGTCGCCGCACAGATCAGCAACAGGAATCAGGTTTCATTCATCACGAGAGTGAGGAGCTGACTGACAAGGTGACTGCGGAATATTTGGTGTCAAAGCGAAATGTAAAAGTGCCTATTTAAGAGAATTTGTCATTTCACTGTTTTCTTGTTGTGTTTTTCATTAAGAATTATATCCATCAGGCCAAGATGAGATGTGTGCGGACGGCACCTGCATCACAGCGCTCAGGGAACACCCCTGGTGAGACGCAGGAGGAGCTAGGCCCGGAGCCAAACCACAGTGCCCAGAACCTCCAAGTGACACAAGTTCCGAACCCATGCAGAACATCAGAACATCGTCGGGTAAAATGGCCCCAAGCTAACAAGGAGAAGGTGTGGCTCCAGTTTGATGAAGACGCCGACATCATCTTGGAAACAATAGCCTAGGGTGATGCCGATCGATGCCTCCAGACAATGACCACCATCATCATCAGCCTAGCAGCTGAGAGATTTGGGCTGGAGGAGAAAAAAAGCAGTGAACCTCCCCTACATCATGAACAACAGGGCGAACAAGATCTACCAGCTTAGGCAGGAGCTGAAGACCCTGAGGAGGAGGTTCAAGGAGGCGAGGGAGGAGGAGAGGGGTCCTCTTGTAGATCTGCGCATCATCCTCCGCAAGAAGCTTATGACTCTGAGGAGAGCGGAGTGGCACAGGAGAAGGAGGAAAGAGAGGGCCAGGAAGCGGGCTTCCTTTATAGCGAATCCCTTTGGATTTACAAAGCAGCTACTTGGGAAGAAGCGGAGTGGCCAGCTCACCTGCTCCCAAGCTGAGATTGATCGCCACCTCAGAGACACCTTCTGTGACAGATCCAGGGAGCAAGATCTGGGCCACTGCCAGTACCTGATTGATCCACCTGTACCAACTCTGGACTTCGACGGGAAGGAGCCCAGCTGGAAGGAGATCCAGGAGGTGATCAAAAAGGCCAGAGCAAGCTTAGCCCCAGGACTTAGTGGGGTACCTTACAGGGTTTATACGAACTGCCCGAAGCTACAACACAGGCTCTGGAAGATCCTGAAGGTTATATGGAGGAGGGGAAAGGTTGCTCAGCAGTGGCGGTTTGCAGAAGGGGTGTGGATTCCAAAGGAGGAAGAGTCGAAGACAATCGACCAGTTCAGAAACATCTCGCTGCTCAATGTTGAGGGAAAGATATTCGTCAGCATCGTTGCTAGGCGGCTGACCGACTACCTCCTAAGGAACTCGTATATTGACACTTCGGTCCAGAAAGGAGGGATCCCGAAGGTGCCGGGGTGTCTTGAGCACACAGGCGTGGTCACACAGCTGATCAGGGAAGCCCGGGAGAACAAGGGGGACCTGGTGGTGCTGTGGTTGGACCTCACAAACATCTATGGGTCCATACCCCACAAACTGGCTGAGGAGGCTCAGCGCCAGCACCACATCCCAGACAAGTTTAGAGACCTCATTCTGGACTACTACGACAGTGTCAGTCTGAGAGTCTCTGCAGGGTCTACAACATCAGACTGGCACAGGCTCGAGAAGGGTATTATCACTGGGTGTACGATTTCAGTGATATTATTCGCACTCGCCATGAATTTGCTGGTGAAGGCTACAGAGGTCCAGTGCAGAGGTCCCCTCGCCAAGTCCGGTGTCCGCCAGCCGCCCATTAAGGCTTTCATGGACGATCTGACGGTGACAACACCACACGTCCCAGGGGCCAGGTGGATCCTGAAGGGCCTGGAAGAGATGACCACCTGGGCCCGCATGTGCTTCAAGCTAACAAAGTCCAGATCTCTGGTGTTGAAGAAAGGAAAGGTTACCAACAAGTTCCACTTCACACTTGGCATGACCCAGATACCATCAGTCACAGAGAAACTAGCGAAGAGCTTGGGAAAGGTGTTCGACTGCAGCCTGAAAGACACGCCAGCCATCCGTGCAACCAACCTTGAACTGGAAGGCTGGCTAGCCGCAGTGGACAAGTCAGGTCTACCTGGCAAGTTCAAGGCTTGGATTTACCAACATGGCATCCTCCCATAGATTCTGTGGCCCCTCCTGATTTATGAGGTTCCAATCTCCACCATCGAGGGCTTTGAGAGGAGAGTCAGCAGGTTTCTACGGAAGTGGCTGGGTCTACCTCGAAGCCTGAGCAGCATCGCCTTGTTTGGCCAGAACAATAAGCTGAAGCTCCCTATCAGAAGCCTGAATGAGGAGTTCAAGGTGGGCCGTGCCAGGGAGGTGCTGCAATACAGAAAGTCACAGGACCCGAAGGTCTCCCAGGCTGGGATCGAGGTGAGGACAGGGCGGAGGTGGAGGGCAGCAGAGGTGGTGAATGTGGCTGAATCGCGGCTACGGCACAGGGCACTGGTAGGAGCAATGACTCATGGAAGAGGTGGCCTGGGTAGCTGCACAACATCTCGCTACAACAAGGCACAGGGGAAGGACAGGAGATCACTGGTGCAGCAGGAGGTGCGGGCAGCAGTAGAGAGGAGCGGGCCAGCAGGATGGTTGGAATGCGGCAGTAGGTAGCCTGGACAAGATGGGAGCATGCAGTGTACCGCAAGGTCTCATGGGCAGAGCTGTGGAAAGCAGAACCCCATCGCATACGGTTCCCGATCCAGGCTGTCTACAATGTACTACCGAGCCCATCCAACCTGTTCAGCTGGGGATTGGTGGAGTCACCAGCCTGCAACCTCTGCCTGAAGAGGGGGACCCTGGAGCACATCCTCAGCTGCTGTTCGAAGGCACTGGGTGAGGGGCGCTACCGTTGGCGCCATGACCAAGTCCTGAAGGCTATAGCGAATACCATTAGCTGTGGAATTGGCCACTGCAAGCGCCTCCGCCCAGTTAAGAACACCATTGCTTTCGTCCGGGCTGGGGAGAAGCCACCATTAGCTGCCAGGGCCACCTCATCTGGCCTGCTAGCAACAGCACAAGACTGGGAGTTGAAAGTTGACCTGGAGAAGCAACTGAAATTCCCAGAAACTGTCGTCACCACAACGCTGTGGCCTGACATGTTACTCATCTCAGAGACCTCCAAGCAGATCGTTCTCCTGGAACTCACCGTACCCTGGGAGGACCGCATCGAGGAGGCCAATGAGAGGAAGGGGGCAAAATATGCGAAGCTAGTGGAGGAATGCCGGAACAATGGGTGGCGAGCGCGGTGTGAGCTCACTGAGGTGGGATGCAGAGGGTTTGCTGGCCAGTCTCTCTGCAGGGCCTACAACATCCTGGGCATCATAGGGGCCAGTAAGCGAAGGGCTATCAAAGAGGTCACGGAGTCAGCAGAAGTTGCCTCAAGTTGGCTGTGGATAAGGAGAGGAGAACCATGGATGGGGTAGGGCTACCTGGACACAAGTTGGGGCCTGATCAACCCCAGCTGGGTCGCCTGGGTGAGAGTGTATGACGCTTGAAAGACCCGAAACACTCCGTGACCCCAGGTAACATCACTGATGATGTGTCCAGGTTGCATCAAGTTGATGTGTGTTACAAGGCTAATGAAAAGTAAAAAAAAGTAATCCGCCCCGAATTGGCGCTAATTTTAAAACGAAACTAAAATGTGCACGGCCACACGTGTCAACGGGAGCGGAGCGAGCAGAACAGAGCGAGCGTTTTCAGTTTATTCCTATGGAAAAATTCTCGCTCTGTTCTGCTCGCTCCGCTCCGGTTGCATTTACATTTACATTTAGTCATTTAGCAGACGCTTTTATCCAAAGCGACTTACAACTGAGGACTAAACCAAGCGAGTCATCGTGAAGAGGCAAAAACAACGCAAGAAGTGCTCAAAATACAAAGTTCAGACATAGCTCGGAGTAGCATAAGCCAGGCAAGCGAGGATTTAGAGGAAAGGATTTTTTTTATTTATTTTTTATTTTAATTTTTTTTTATATGTTATGTTAAGTTGACATGTGCGGTTGACATGTGCGGCCATGCACATGTTAGTTTCGTTTTAAAATTAGCGCCAATTCAGGGCACAATAACAAAACAGTGCTGCTCCGCACGACCTCACCATTCTGAATGCCCATGCAAACGCGCGCATTTTACGTTTGCCTTTAAATTAGCGATTTTAAAAGCCCCCGCCGGTGATACCGGTATTACCGGTGTTGTCACACGTCGATTAACCGGTGGGAAAAATATCCTCACCATCACATCCCTACTGTGTATTTATACTCTGTTTTGTTCAGTTCATTGTCGGTTCTCATCTTTCATTTGAGAAGTTAGGGTACGTTTACACGACAAAGATATGCTTAAAATTGAGAAGTTTTTCCTTTGAGTTTTCCGCATACAGACATTGTCAGAACAATCCCCATTCACACGGATCCACGAAAACAACTAAAACGCTGTATTCTGCTGCCAGGCCATTAGATGGCGATGAAACACTTAACACGTAATACGCATGTGCATGACGTCATCGTCTTCAGAGATTCGTGTTTTTGTTGTTTACACGGAGACCGTTTTCAAAACCTTGCACTTTGAAACCCGTTTTTAAAAGTTTGCGTTTTCAGGCACCCAAAACTCTGTTGTCGTGTAAACGAATGACCAAAACGCATACAAAGTTTTACGTTTTAAGTTGAAAACAGTGTCATGTAAACAGCCACTTATGGCGCTTTTCCACTGCATGGTACGGCTCGGTTCGGCTCGGTACGGTTCGACTCGGCGCGGAACGGTTCGGCTCGCTTCGCTTTTCCACTGCGTGGTACGACTCGACTCGGTACGGCACGGTTCGGTTCGCTTTAGCTCGGTTGCTTTTTCACCGCAGTTAGTACCCCTTCAAAGTGGGTGGGACTGATCGTTATTTTGTCCCTACACTGTTTGTAGGTCCGGTGATAGCCGTGTGCGGCTAAGAGCTGAGCTACTTCTTGGAACACTTTTTCATTCCGTTTTGCCCCATCCAGCTCTCGCTGGATCCGCTCCTCGGCAACTAACGAGAGGTATGTCTGCACCTCGTCCACTGACCACGATTCAGCCATTTCTTTTTTAAAGTTTTGATCTCTTTTTTTTCCCAAGAAAGTAAAAAACAGATGCTACCGCGTTGGCTGTTGTCTACTGGTTATTTAAATCTAGCGGGTTTAGTGTCTCGTGTCGCAAATCCAATGACGCTGGTAGTGACGATTCTGTCTGACCAATCAGTGATCTGCCGTGTTTTTACGTCACATTTTAGTACCGGTACGGTACGCTTGGAACCTCAACAGACCAGGTACCATTTTAAGCGAGCCGAAGCGAGCCGTACCGTACCGTACCATGCAGTGGAAAAGCACCACAAGTGAGCCGTACCGAACCGAACCGTACCGTACTATGCAGTGGAAAAGCGCCAAAGCGTGCCGTACCGAACCGTACCGAACCGTACCGTACTATGCAGTGGAAAAGCGCCAATAGTGTGATATGTCTCTGTGCATACTCCTGTGTATTCTCTCTGTTCATTTAAGTAGTTATTGTTTGATATTCTGCGTCGTGCTTTTACTAACTACCACGACCTGCGTGACAATACCAACATAACCAAGATTTGCCAAGATAACAAAGCCAGCAATCAAAAGTCAGAACTCAAATATTTCTAATCAGCAGATGCAAATCACCTATGCCACATACATTTTTATACCGTTAGTAAACTTGTGCCCATTTATTTTTCCGAATACATGTTTTTAGGAGAATTAAACTAATTGATTAGACAAATTATACATACAAGAACATGAGAATTAGACAAATTATACATCCAAGATCATGCAAAGCTTTTTGAAAGATCAAACTATGAGTAATATAACTTTCATCAAAATCTCCTTACCAATGCTCACACTACACTCAAATGATCAGACATTCAATCCACAAGCGGAACAACCACAGGGGTTTGGGAACCAAAGTTCAACCTTGTGGACAAAATCCATTATTTTTTGCCAGAGGGGAGATTCACTTTATTAAGTCAGTAGGGTTGGTCATGCCAGCTCCCCTCATGCTAATGTTTCTAAATAATCCTGTGTCTTAAAACAGGCTTTAAATTTTAGCAACCATGGGAGGGTGGAATTCAACCACAGAGGCCCTTGTTAAGCTTGTTAATAGACGTTTCAAAGCTGCTAATTATTTACTTACTGCGTAGAGCTGCCAGGATGAGAAAAGCCTAATACACAAAACTCAACTTCAGTCTGTCTTATCTATCCAACGCTAAATGACAAGTTCACTCAACAGTTTAGCGTGTGGTATTTCAGCGCAAAAACATGAGTAATTTCTTTCTGTCGAAAAATAAATAAACAACAAACAGAGTGAATTATAACTGAATGTGTGGTGGAAATCTTTCCCTCAACACTCTCCTGTATCTTCCTCTGTGTCTGTCTGTCTCATAACAGTAGGTTTTGTTCTCCTATCAGCATCTCATTATGTGACAGTAAATGAGAGATTTATTATTCTGATTAGTCATGTTTCTCCAAATTCTTTGTTTCCGATGGGAACTATAAATAACTCTGTAATAGCTGGGAAAAAACAGTTTAAGCATTTTATACCAGAGCTGCTTAATAATGTGACTCTTAGAAAAGTGATTCTTTCTCATTTGGCGCTGAGGATCAGAGGCCATGTCCTCTCTGCGATTTACGTTACACTTCAAGACATTTACAGTGAAATTAACCATAGAAATAACCCCAGCTTCACCTCATACTCTCTCTGAATATGATGAAAAAAGACTATCAAGTGAAGTGATATGTCGAACTACAGCTCATTTCAAAATGTGCAAGCATTGTTAAATGTGTGATATTTATGAAAGGTTATTAACATGATGATCATCATCATCATCATCATTATTATATACTCCAGACAGATATGGAGTCATTGATGCTCATCCAGTAAATGAAATTCCAGTTTTCAAATAAGATAAAATTAAGATTTACTTTCTAAACACTACTGTTTAAATGCACTACTTTTATGCTTATACCGAGGCTGCATTTATGTGGTCCAAAACACAGTATAACAGTAATATTATGAAATGCAATTTAAAATAACTGTTTTTTACTTTATTCCTGTAATTTATTTATCTATTTAATATATTCCTGTGATGACAAAGTTGAATTTTCAGCATCAATACTCGATAGAATACTCAATACAGCATCAATACATCAATACCAATTAGAAATCACTCTAATATGGGGATTTGGGTGCTTAAGAAACATTTCTTATTAGTATCAGTGTTAAACAGTTGTGTTGCTTAATATTTTTGTGGAAAATAATTCTTTGATGAATACAAAGTTTAAAAGAACAGCATTTATTTGAAACAGAAACCTTCATTATAAATGTCATTACGGTCACTTTTGATAATGCATCCTTGCTGAACAAAAGTATTAATTAAAAAATCTTACTGACCCCAAACTTTTTAATGGTAGTGTAGATACTTATATCAGTTCCATTTATGTAAAAATCTATTGATAAATCTGAATTGTACATGATTACAGTGATTTAATTAAATGAACCCAAAAAGAAAAAAAGTGACCATGAAGTTCATTCTTCAGAATATCTCCTTTGTATTTCACTGATTAAAGAAAGTCATAAAGTAAGAGTGATTAAATAATGACAGATTTTTTTGTTTTTTGGTGAACTGTCCCTTTAATTGCAGAGGATTGTGGTTAAAAATAGAGCTGTGCCAGCTGCAGGAAACAAGCACATTTGAGGGAAATTCACATCTCCATTACAAAGATGAGAAAAAAAAAACACTGATCAGTCAGTCAGCAGGCAACAGGTCACACACGTCTGCACACATTCACACGCTGTAATTGAGAATGAAGTACACCACTGCCTTTCATAAAAGAGATGATGTAGAGTTCATTGGTTGTAATTAATAGGTTTAACCTTTGTCAGTGCAAATAATCAGTATGAATAGATTTTGATTGCACTGAATTGCTCGTCCTGGCTGCTCATCGCTTTAAATAGCACTGAATAATGCATTTGAAAATTTGTTTTAGGTATGCCCTTAGTCCCATCATGAAGCCAGAGTACCTGTATAAGCACACATAAGTACACTTTTCCTTACATTGACTGTAGATTATTAAAAATATTCAAAGGGCCATTGCTACATTGATTTACATTCAAACTATCAACAATCAATACTGGGGAAATCAGACTTTCCAAATATAGCTTATTCTTTTAGTTGATTATTTGCTGTTACAGAATACAAACAGAACTTGATTTGATGATGTCACATGATATTGTAGGATCGGATGTTATGCCATCATACAAATAAACTTAAATTTTCTAATATATATATATATATATATACACAATTTTTTTAATTAGTTTCACAAAACAACATCAATTTACCCTCTAAACATAAACACTGTTTTATGTGTAGTTTTTGCACTTGCAAACAGCTGTTTTGTACAAAATTTCCCCTCGGGGATAAAAACATTTTCATTCTGTCTGGTTGGCTGTCTGTCTATGTGGAAATTTTACCAGCTGCTGAGTTCTGCAGTGCTGTATAAAATATTGCATTTGGATGTAATAATTCCATCCGCCTTGAAGGGAAATGATTATTAAAAGAAGAAAACATTCATTTAGAATCCCGGAGCATGGAGAGGTCAGCATCTCAGACAGCCGTCTGACCTCAAGGCTAAGACACACAGATGAGAGAGAGCTCGGAGCATTACACAGATAGATGTAATCCATGTTCACCATCACACCATTCTGCTTGTTTTGTTTCCTCTTATTTCGCCCAATATCATCCCTCCTTCATGGATATTAAAGAGATTCAGAGCCACCAACACAAACTCTCAGGCACTCAAACAAACTCTCGTCCTCAGGGAACATCTCTATCTCATTTCAAGCACTCACTCATGAACGACAGTAGATACATCAGTATATAGGAGGTGATGCGTTTGTGTGGGTGAGGCTGGAGTGTGTGAGTGTGAGTTCAAGAGTGTGTGAGAGACAAAGGCAATGTGCATATGCTAGTGAGTGGGTAGTTAGTTGTTACATTAACTATGGGCAGGGATTGAGTTTTATTCAAACTATAACCAACTTAAACTTTATTTAAAAAATAACTTTTTGTTATATGAAGATCACATTTAAACATAATTTTTTTCCTTTGCTTTTGTCAGTGTCCCAAAATCTATTAAAAAAAATCTCTCATAACTGTAAAATAAAAATAAGTGAGAAAATAAATAAACAAATAAATGAATAAAATGTGTGTGTGCAGTGGTTTGGAAAATGGATGGGTATATAAATTTACTGTATAAAATGTTTCAGTTTGGTTCCAAAATTTCCATCTTAAAATATAAAAATGTAATAAAAAAATAATTATATGAACAAAGAATTATCATCATTTTCACCATGGCAAACAATATTTTTTTGTCATAATCAAGTTGTAATTTTGGAAAATTATGCAAAATGTTATAATAATATTTACTGTGTAGCTGTAGACTGTGAGTGAACGATTTCCCTCCAAAAAAATAGTACTTTAAAAAAAAGTACTTTTTATCATACATTAAAACACAATCCATTATTTGAGTTTTATTTTAATAGAAAAGACGCTGTGGTGGAATATATGTATGCATATTATGTATATTAGAATCAGGATCAGTATAGTTTATCCACCGTTGGACATTGAGACAAAATAGTTCATTTTCCACAAGTCCACAGGCCCACAAGTGTCCATAGTTGAAGAAACACCCATTGATGCTTCTCTTGTGTGGTTTGTGTGTACATTTTTATGGGTTTTGGCTGAGTGTGTTCACAAACAGGCATATATCTGTAATGTGTGTGTGGTTGAGTTGAGTGTGGCCATGCCATTTCCTCTCCAAAAATGACACAGCCAAGGTGGCTTAGCCTTCAGCTCTGTTTCCTCTTTATCCAGCATTATACGATTGATGACCAGATGTGTTCCACCCCCTCAAAGAATGAGACATTTGAGAGATGGACTCATCATTTAAAGGAAAATAGTGCTTTATGCTGCAAATTTTCCGGGAACATCAAAAGTACTGTCATCCTAATCAATAAAAGTACAGGCACACCAATAACGTATCCACTTCAGCCAACAATCCTTGAGGTTTGGGGAAATAGGCTATGTCAAGAATTTAAATCAAAAGATGAAATTTCAGTAGTTGTTTTAATAAGCTGATATGCTCAAGCAATATGGAATACAGCCATTGTTTTCCACATAATAGGAGTATTGCTGTTGTCAATGCTTCATTTAAAAACTCAAAAAGTAGGTATAAATAAACCACAGCTTTGATCCTCTTTTGTCAGCATGAAAGGGATAATAAGCCTTCTAATACTAAAATGACCATAGTTTATCCCTGAATGGCCGATATGGGCCCATAACAGGGTAAATGAAGGAGAAAATGAACAAATTAGCATGTAAATGTAATAAGATGTCATTAGAGATTTAAGAGTGGGTTAAATAAAAAGGACCCAAAGGCAGTCCTTCTGACAAACGGCTATCTACACAGAATTGCATTAGAGTTTTTATTTAATGGGCCTAATAAAATGAGCATATGATCATAGTTATTATAGATATGCACGGGAAGCGCTTCGGTACGCGAGCTATGAGAAAAAGTGGCGTTAGATTAATGTTTTCTATAGTGTATTCATAAAAGCAGACTGCCTTCCCCGCTCAAAGCCCAATACATCTCTTCCAACTATGCGGCAGCCAATGGCACATCACTCAGAAAAAGTGACAGATGCCCCCGCACTGCATTCTGGAATGTTCTCTCGAGTTCTGAGTTCCACCTTGGGTCAATCTTCCAAATGTGATTATGGCTCCGGATAACTGAGCCTGCCAGCGCTCTTCAATGGCCGACGTGATAACCCACGAGAGTGCTTTGCCTAACCCTTACCTTCCCCGCTCGCTCTCTCATTTTCTGTCTTTCCCCATTCATCTAACATCTACAGGAAGGAGAATACTTATCAGCAGCCTAACGGAAAAACAAATCTGCTCAATTAACAGCGGTAGACAAAGTTCTCTTCCCAAGGTGATCCATTTTATCTTCGACTTGGTAAAACGAGAGCAGCTTTGAGTTAAAAAAGGAAACGGAAGCTTAAGGACGCAGAACCAAAACGAAACGAGCCAAAAAACAGAATGACAGTTGGGAAATGGACTAGATCTGTAGTCTGCACACAAATAAGGATGAAGAGAGCGAAACAAAAGAGGAAAATATGAGATGGATGAGTGGACAGCGGGATTGGGGTACACAGCGGGAGCCAATTTCCAGCCCAGTGAGAAAAACCCATCTCTATTTCACACCTCTGAACCCTGCATTCGCTTCAGTTCGGCTCTCACCTGCCCGCTGAACCCAGACCAGCGTGCCGTTTCCTCGTACAGTAGATTGAAGAAGCTTAAAAGTGCAGGAGGCTGATCCCGGATCCATGTTTATGTTATTGCTTTACTTGGAACAGGCAGAAAATCAGCACAGCAGTAGAAAGCAAAGTGCATTTAGGGTCCCGGCCTGACATCATTTGAACTGAAACTGCAATACCTGACAGTTTTCTCATATACAACTTGTTTGGCTCCGCCCACCAGTTTGCCTGCTGTGAACTGATTCAGGCTATACAAGTGGCACTGTTTTATAATTTCACAGATGGTCCCTGGAAGCTGCTGTCCTTACTGTTTTCAGACCTATACAACACCACTCAAACATGAAGCACACAACAAACAAAAATAGAGCTGTTCAGTTTGTAGAGCTAAAATATTTTGAGTTGTTTTTTTTATTTATGAGTAAAATAAAGTCTGTGGTTAACATTATTTGAAGTGAACAAATGTTTTGTTCTACAACACATTACAATTACAATAATAACAACTCAAGTATTAATTTTGAAATAATTAATTAACATTTTTAATTAATTAACATATTGTGCTTTAAAAAAAGAGCTGCGAACAAGTTGCAGTAACAGTAAGTCACAAATAGATTAATACTTTTATTCAGGAAGGATGCATTAAATTGATCAGAAGTGACATTTCTAATGTTACAAAATATGTCTGTTTCCAATAAATGCTGTTCTTTTGAACTTTCTATTCATCAAAAAACTCTGAAAAAATGTATCACTGTTTTCCACAAAAATATGAAGCAGCACAACTATTATCAACATTGATAATAATAATAAATGTTTCTTGAGCAGCACATCAGCACATTAGAATCATGTGACACTGACGACTGAAGTAATGATGCTGAAAATTCAGCTTTGCCATCACAGGACTAAATTCCATTTTAAAATATATTAAAATAGAAGACTTGTAATAGTATTTCACAATATTACAGTTTTACTATATTTTTGCCCAAATAAACGCAGCATTGGTGAACATAAGAGATTTATTTTAAAGACTTTTAAAAATAAATATTGACTATAAATTTTTTGAACCTAAATTTTAGCACCTTATGTTTTGAAAGCACACATGGTTTCAAGATTCTATTTTAACAACTAATGTTCACCACAAAATGAAATTCTTATTCATACTTTGCAGTCACGTGACTACCATGGATACCTGGCGGGCAACAAACGGGTAGAGTCTTCTAGTTTTCAACGTAGAGTCCTGTAGTTCCAGGTCTTATGGGTCTTTTAGTAGCTATCAAGTCTGTTAGCGAGCTAGCTGTATAACTATGGACTAGAAATAGGATTAACTCCAAGGTACCTAAATTGTGTAAAGCAAACAAGGTTTTTGAAGATAATCGAGCAGTAATAATTCCTCCGTAAATAATCTAGCTCTACTGTTGGGTCATCTCTGGTTCTCATTGAAAACCATAGATATCACAAACCTCAAAACACCAACTTTTGTATAGTAAAACTGGCGACGTCCTGGCAAGATCCTTGATTAGTTTACTGGGTTTCGTTGCTGGAGAATGACGTTCTTGTCCGCCAGCCAGTACTGTGACGTCACGTGCAAAGTATGAATAGAACCCATGGTGAATTAGCCTTCCGGGTCAGGCTACAAATTGACAACATGACTCAACAGATCTCAACAGGCCATGTTGAAGAGAATTATTTTGGTTGTCCTTGTTCCTTTGTTTGCTGTTCCCAATTAAAGTGAAACGCAGGAGGACACCACACTAGAGGTTCAGTTTAATCATGAAATTCAGGATAAATGCTGATTGTTGAGCTATCAGTCACTAGACGCTGCTCATCCTAAACTGATCCAAGCACAAACATCATAACAATAATATCAGTGAAGAATTACACCACCCAGGGCCTGACACTTAATTCATTTTTCAACAGTTTCACCAAAACATTTTTCACAAACTTTGCATGAAAAATTGTTTATTATTCCGAAAGTTTCAAGCAATTCATCGTTATGGAGGGGGTGAATATTTTCAGTATTCTTCCCACACCACAAAACTCACGCTCTCAACAGAGCCGGAGAGAAAAATTCAGCTGATATCCTCTTATGTATGGGATTTAATGCGATCTTACTGTCTGCCTGGCTCTCACTGTCGATTGTCTCTATTCAGGCCAAATAGGATATCTGGTACTGTATATTTGGTAGGCTATATTATTTATTCACACATGTCAGCTGCACTCAGTGCCTTAGCAGTATTATACTTAACAAAGGTTAATTAGCACTGTAGATAAACAAATTTTCAAAGAGGCTTTTAACTCAAATACTATAGGGCTGCAAATATCGATTTCTCTATTTGAATCAATTCTCATTTTTATGAACCGATATCGATTCTTAAATTCCAAGAATCGATTAGTCTATCCTGTTCCTATCCTGTCTAACAAAGAACAAACCATATCGATTTATTGGATGGGAGGCGTGCTACAATGTTTCATTCATTCATCAACTGAAAACAGGATAGACTAATCGATTCTCATTTTTACGAACCGATATAGATTCTTAAATTCCAAGAATCGATTAGTCTATCCTGTTTTCAGTTGATGAATGAATGAAACATTGTAGCACGCCTCCCATCCAATAAATCGATATGGTTTGTTCTTTGTTACTTTTGATATGAAACAAAGTATCATATTTCAAATTCTCTTCATTTTATTACGAAGTTAAAAAAATAAACCGTTTTGGCGCTGTTTAAAGCAACACAAAGTAATATTTTTTACCTTAAAATAATGTTTCCAAAATTGTTTCAGTGGTTCATTAAGTCGTAACAGGATGAAAGGCACTTCTGGATTCGCTTTGCGGTCCTATATCTGCTATAACCACGCTATGTAAGATTGCCAGATCGGGTCGCGTTTCTGTAGTTCTAATGAGACATAAGAAAACTAAAAATTTGACTTGCTTTACGTCGAGCGTTACAATAGTCATTATTTAGTTTTTCTTCGTTTCTGATGTCGCAATACATCATACTTTCATGAAATCATGCAACATACTCTACCTTGTCTGTGGACATCGTTTATTCCAAAGCCGGTGCCGGCGCACAACGAGCGTGCGTGCGACAGTAGGCTGCGGTAGGCTAAATTATTTACGACAGCGGTAATGGACAATTCCGCATGTAGGGCGACTGCAGAGGAAAAGTTACTTGGTGTTGCTTTAATGTGGCGCTTTAATATACCAGCTACAGCAACATAAACATGAATGAAACATCTGAAAGGTATATTAAAAGATACAGTAGGATACAGTCAGATAAAAGATACAGTACCATGTCGTCTCATGTAATCGCTCAATCAGTGTTTCAACCGCGGAAAGACGTCAATAAAACAGCCTGAGAACCATAATGTCACACGTAACGTTACATTTAACTCATAAAAACTGTATTCAGTGGTGACCATAACAGTCAGCTAGAATAATGAACTGTAGAGAGGAGCATTTAGCTAAATATGTGCACAATATTCATTATAATTTTTAATGTTCTTCAATAGGCTATTTAGTGCATGTTTGAATAAATCAGTCAAGTTTTAACTGTTATAACAAGTTATAACTGTCAAAAAACAGCCCTATACTATTTACCACTTTAAAAGGGTCAATTCAAAGGAAAAGGATGTACAAATGCTACAGTAAATTAATATATATATACATTATAAAAGATTTAAGAAACATTTATAAAATGTTAGGTTTTTTTATTTTTTATTTAATAAAATGTATTTTACTTTAAATAAATTATGTTTCGGAAGTAAAAATTCATTAAATACCTTAAATTACCAGTAAAAACATATACACTACAGTTTAATGGTTTGGGGCCAGTAATATTATTAAAATGTTTTTGAAAGAATAAATTAAATTAAAAAATATATTAAAATAGAAAACAGCCATTTAATATTTTAATAATATTTCACAATATTACTGAGCACAAGATACTTTATTTATTCCTATGATATCAAAGCTGAAATTTCAGCAGTCATTACTCCAGTTTTCAGTCTGTCATCGTCTGTCTGTTTCAGTCTGTCATTTATAGTTAAATCCACAATAAACACGGGTGAATAAGCAAGATACCAGGAGACTTTAATGAAACACAGAGAAGAATACAGAAGAACACTGCACATAATACATCGACGACACCAAACAAAGAACTGAACGAACTGAGGGTTTAAATACACAGGGAAAGTAATCAACGTAAAACAGAACATGTGCAGGAACTAATTAACAACCAAGTAAACTTAATATAGGGAAACCAGGACATAGGAATAACGGGAGCATAGTACAGACTGAAAACAAAACCAAACAGTGAAACTAAACATAACTGTTGAATGATCCTTTGGATATCATTTTAATATGCTGATTCAGTGCTCAATACACATTTTATATATAGCCTATTATTTTATAATCATTTAATATTATTATCAATGTTGGAAGCAGTTGTGCTGCTTAATCTTTTTGTGGAAACCATTATACTTTTTTCCCATTGTTTGATGAGTAGCAAGTTCAAAATACATCAGTCTTGTCACTTTTGATCAGTTTGATGAGTTCTTGCTGAATTAATGTTTTAGTATACTTACTGACCCCAAACTTTTGAATGGTATTATACATTAAATGCATTTGATAAAAAAGAAGAAATAATTGTTATCAGTCACTTTCAAATTACAAAGTGGTTTTATGCATTCAGGGATGATAAATTACCATTTTATAAGTTAATACAGTTATGAAATATGAAATACACAGGCACCAAAATGCCTTCTGTAATGCCTGAAAAATTGCCACCTTACTTTGTACAGATAATATCCAGCTACCACAACTGCAAGTCTCTTATTATATATTTAACAGGATTTTTTTAAAGACCATCCAGATGCGTGAGGCCAGAGTTTAATGTCATCTTGGGGAGACAGACAGGAGGACGGCATTTAAAATATATGAGCTTGCTGTTATCACAGGTAAATAAATATTCTTATAAACTTAGGATAAAATCAGAAGCCAGAAAGTTCGACAAAGAATGAAAAATGAATAAACCAGTTGGGTCAAAATAACCCAACCAGCTGTTCAGCTGCGAATGGACTTCTTACAATCCATTTGATAATCAACCCAACAATGTGTTTACAGAAACAATACAGCACTTTTTTGAGTGCAAAAAACACTGAGATACAGAGAAAAAGAATGAGAAAATGAAACAGAGGGAAAGAGATACAGAAAAAGAAAAGATGACTAATGAAAACGTTGCTCTTCTCTCTCTCTCTCTCTCTCTCTCTCTCTCTCTCTCTCTCTCTCTCTCTCTCTCTCTCTCTCTCTCTCTCTCTCTCTCTCACACACACACACACACACACACACTCCCATAACTACTCAGACTCAGTTATTGCATTAGCCACCACTTTCTTCCTGTGTGATTTGTGGGTAAAAAACAAATCCGGCCTCTGATAGAGCGCTGCACTGATGTAGATTACCAGCGCTCACATACACACATCACAAACGGCAGATAGGAAATGCAGCGGCCTGATTACGAGTCTTACTAATGGTGCATTACTGAAATGGTGCTTTTAAAATAGAATGTGTTTTATGAGTGAGCTGTTTATGGGGTTTTGAGGCTGGCTCCCTTCAGTACCTCCATGGGAATTCACATGGCATCCGCCGCCCAGCGCTGAGCTTTATAGAGATGAATATAATGTGCTCTGATGCAGTGGGCCGTTATTAGATTCTTCCATAGGCAGTTACGGTGTGAACTGCACAACAGATGCTGCTATACGTTTCTCTACTTCCCTTCACACACTCTCCATTTCGCCTCCTTTTCCCTTCTCCCTAACGACTTCTAAACAATAAATTTGATAAAGTAGAATGGCAGCTGCTCTGACACAATAAATCCAGTTTGATATTATTATTAAAGTTCAAGTTGTTTCTTTACTTAAAAACCATCAAAACCAAAGGGTCAGTTATGCTTATTGTTTCAGGCACACAAAATGCATTACGCTTACATTGAAATCAGCTTAAAGTCCCCATGAGATCAAAATTGACAAATCTTAATATTGCAATATTTATTATAAATGATTTATCCGTGTACATCTTTAAAAAAAATAAAAAAATGTATTCATGTACCGTCATATTCTTTAATCAAAATAACTTCCCCTCCCTCTACATTCTTCTCTTCTCTGATGATGTGTTTGCTGGCGTGAGGGCGGGGCAACCTCTCACTCACATGAGATTGACCAATAGCAAACCACAACCATCCAATCCAATCAATTCCTGAAGGTCAAAATCAAGTCACGCCCTACATTTTTTTTTGTTTAAGAAGTCGTTTCACTCTAGTCACAATAGAGAAGAAAAGTCTATTGCAACTTCCGTTTTATGCCGACTTTGAATGGACAGTCAGCAAGAGTAGAGTTCGGTGCTAACATAACAAGACTAAATGAGATCCCAGTAAGATAAATGTTTACTGTTTCTCAATGGCCTTGCCCTGTTGATAGCCCTAGCCTTCATGGTTTATGCTTTCTGCTGTGATCTCTGGGGTTAAATGAGGTGTTGTGGTGTTTGGTGGGTATCTGTAACAGCTCTGTAATGCTAGCTCGTAGGCATTGCTAACCTTTGGGTAAGATACCTGCATCAATATACTCACTAGCGACTGACGCATTTGACATTTAGTCATCCCCATCTCTAATTAAACAGGTAATGTATCTGATTGTCCGGACAAAACTGCCTAAGGGTTTATCAGACAACTGACAACTTTTTCATTACCTTTTAATTATTATATTTGTATAGTTACATTTTACTAGACATTTCTAAGACCCTAATCTCTTCCCTAAATCTAAAAAAAAGTGATTTACATAATTTACAAAATTTCTCTCTTAGAAAGCTGCTTAGTTTGTAAACTTGACTTGACTTGACTTGAAAAAAAGTCCTTTAATCTCCCACAGCAAATGCTGCTTAAAGGTGCTGTATGTAACTTTTTCCCTCTACTAAACCATAAAAATACCCTAATATGTTTGCAGAGATTTAGGAAACATGCTGAGTTCACATACTCATTTCTCTGAAAAAAACTTCTACAGCCAGTTATTTTACTTTGAAATGTGCATTCCGTGTTGGAATGTCTGTTTTTGTTTTGGTGTGATCTCGCCAACTGCCAGTTCACCCAATAGTATTTCGACACCCCGGGATGCCAGTTGGCAGGAAACACAGCGTATTGTAGCCATTGCAGCCAGAAAACAATCTGGGTCAGAGATTGCAGATTCTACCCAACCTAAAAAGCCTAAAAATATTTTGGAAAAAGCATATTGAATCGTGGATAAATGAACTCATCAAATTATAGTGTGTGTCTCCTTGGCTTTCATTGTCAATTGCGCTCGTTCCTGTTGCGTGTCCTCAAACTGGCAACCCGCAGGAGCGGCGAGTCTGAGGAGGGGGCAGGGGAAACAACAATCTCTGATATTTTGAATTTGGACTGCAGTACTCATTTCGACCACTTGTCATTCTTACCTTTAATAACTTAATAACAATAATTGGGATGTGAACACCAACTCTACATTAGCAATATTCAACAAAAATTCACAATCATACTTTACATGGCCAATTCAGAAAATATATAATTTCAAACTACTGACAATAAAAATTTTGTTAAATCGAGAGTTACATTTTCAATAAATGCACACAAAAACAGTTGGATACATTTTTGTACTGCTTTGATTTTTGTTGCGAATGCCAGAAACTTGAATCTTTTAATAAAGTTTAAGTTAAATATATTTTGTGGTCAGTCTTGTTTTTTTTTTTTATATATGAAATTGATTATCTGCATTGTAGTAAGAAACATGTTTATTATTGGTACATGCACTGTTAACTTTTGAGTTTTGGTTCAGTCCTCTTTGTTTTTCTGTTTGCCAGTTTCTCCTTGCCTGTCTGTTGCCATAGTCATTAATTGAGTTATCCAGGTGTTGTGTGTTGTCGTAACGATCTCTGTGTGTATTTAAGCCCTCGGTTTACTCAGTTCTGTGTTCCATGTCATTCATGTGGTTGCTTTTCCCTTGTTTGGATTTATTATTAAAGACTGTTTTCTCTTGAGTCATTCATCTTCGTTCGCTACTTTACTGCAGCTATGTGTGACACCTACAAAATAAGGACACCCAATAGAGGTTTTTTTTATAATTTTTTTACTTAACTATAATGATTATAGACTAATCATAAAAAAAAGGGAATGCAGCAGGAAACGGAATGTCTGCTAGAATCCTGCATCATCTTCTAGGTAATCCTGTAATAAATTATACCCATAGAAATTACAGAAGCGGTTCGGACTCGCACACACACAAACTGTCACAAAGTAATAGAGCACCTGTGAGTGTAATATGACGTCCAGTGGCTCAGGTGTGTTGGTGAACTACAGATCCATTAGCACTGTGAAATAACCTCCATTTCCTCAATATG